>CM030359.1:385550737-386150737 GCA_017893485.1 Hemerocallis citrina | reverse complement strand
CGAAGTTGCCAAACTCCGCACGAACTCCATCTACCCTTAGGTTTTCTCCACCTCTCGACGATATTCGAATGTCGTGGTCTCATCTCTATAAATCTAGTTGCAGCAAACTAGCTGAGCTTGCGGAAATAACGGGAAAATGAGCAACACTTGCGTAAGTATTTCAAATTCCCCAAAACTTGTAGAGATTGTTTTGGCTTGGACCAACCATTCACATACCTCTGATCACCTTACGACGACCCTGAAAAACAGACAGAACTCCACCTCAAGCTGTGTACCTGCAATCCCATGCATCAAGAGTTTCCAAGGAAATCAGATTCCATTTCAGCAGAGGAATATGCAAAATATCCCTTAAAGTGAACATGTGTAGACCTGACATCTTCAACTCAACTGTTTCCTCACCCACTACTTCACAAATCTCTCCAGTTCCCGTTGTCACACAACGCCCCGTAGTAGACTTATAAGTAGAAAATAACTCCCTCTTGAAGCAAATATGAGAAGAACTCACTGAGTCAAGAAACCAACTAGAATCCACGTCTAAAAAATTTAAAACAAGGAGACACAATCCACCTGAATCAAAGGCACCAAAGATACTAACTACATTAGCGGCTGAACTCTCATTCTTGGCGCTCTCTTGATTCTGTAATTTCCAACAGTCTTTCTTGATATGCCCTGGCCTCTTGCAATATCGGAAATGGATCGAATCCTTTTGCAAAGCATTTTGTCTTTCCCCCGAAGGACCATCCACTGCTAGACAAATTGTAGGAATAGACGATGAAGATTTATGGGTCTCCTTCCTAAGTTGATTTTCCTTCAATGCTTTGATTACATCATCTACCGAAATACTCTCCTTGGCAGATCTACCGTGTAGCATGGTCGTGATCAAAGGCTGGTACGAATTTGGTAGTGAATATATCAGGTTGAAAGCTTTATCTTTCTCACACACATCAGCATTGATCGCCTTAAGTTGAGATAATACCTTATTGAACTCTGTAATGTGGTTTTGAAGATCGGTACCTTCCTTCATAGATAAACGAAATAACTTCCTCTTCCAATGCATCTGATCTAATAATGACAAACCAGAGTACTCAGTTATGAGTCTTTCCCACAGACTCGCCGCATCAGTTTTTTCAAGAAATCTGCACTTGACTTCGTCCGCCAAGGATAGTCAGATTAGACTTATGACTCTTTCACGAATATCTTCCCAAACATCATCCTTCATATCAGTTAGCTTTTCCTTCTTTACTGCTGACTGCAATCGTTCTTGAACAAGAATATCATACATGCCAGTCTTCCAAAGATTGAAATTGATCATACCATCAAACTGTTTGATCTTCAAAATAATGTGGCCTGTCATCTTAACAAAGAAACTCGGCAACCTAAAGCTCTGATACCAGTTGTTGGGATTGGGGCATCAACAAATGCTCTCTGGTCGCAGCGGAACTAATTAGAGCAATGAGGAAGTCGAAGTAAACGAGGCGAATAAATTGAGCAAGCAAGTAGATCCACCAAACTAACACAAATACAATAACGATGACTTATCCCGGTTAGCTTTTGCTTAATTCGGAGGAAAATATAGGGAGATCTGATATTCAACTAGAAGAGATTACAAGGAGTTACTGATTCACTTGACACAAGGAATTAAACTCACCCACCAAGAACTATCTCTCTCGAGCCTCTCTTTGCAATGGAGAAAAAAAATCTATGAAGTACTACCTCTCATATTGGAGGAGTTTACAATACATATAGAAGAATAGAGAGAAAACCTAGGTCTAATATTGATCCTCGGTCGTCCGATATAACCTGGAAAAGAAGTAAATGAATAGGAGCCGCACGATCTGACTTGAAGTTGAAGATTGGGCTGAACCGACCTAACAAATCGAAACCCAAAAATGAATTAGCGCTGCGGGCGGTCGACCGTCCAATAAGACCGGTGGACCGTACCACTCTCTGACTTTCCTGTACAATGAGCGGTCGGGGGATGCGGTCGACTGTCACCATGAGCGGTCGACCGCAACTAGCCTGCACCTGCTGCTGCTGTTGTTCTCCTTCTACTCGCTTCGACGCTTCGACCTCCGTACTTCATATTACCTTCTTTTAATCTGAACAACGAGTATACAAGACACAACCATAACCCTTTCTTGATCTGTATGCAAAAAGGTTTTTAGGTATGGTGTAGTAATCTACATATTTACTAGCCATCTCAGTAAATCTTGTAATTAGGTATATAAAAAAAAAACGATAATATCTTGTTCAACAATTGAAGTACTTGTTCAACAATTGAAGTACTGATGCGATTTTTTTGACGAAATACTTTGGAGCGATGTTGTTGTCCATCTCCTCGTATTTCCAAGCATATTTATTATATTTAGCTGTTTTGATTGCTTTTCATGCAATGATAATTTAGATGTTATTGGAGTTTTTTGACAAATTTGGAGCATTTGAATTTGTCATTGTCATATTAATGATTACTAGTAATTTATATATGCATGCACATTTTAATAAATATAGTTTTTTAAAATAAAAAATCAGACGAAATCTAGATTTGAACGTAAGACCTCCTTTATAATTGTTATGCACGTGCATTGCATGTATTGGTAGATTTACAAATGACACTAAGGTCGTCTCCCATTATAATATTAGAGATATTAGAGATAATTATTATTTGTGATTATTTTGTTTTTTTTTCTTTTCCGAATATAGATATTTCGATTTCATTTGACAATAAGTAAATCATTGAAACTTTGATGGTTGACCTAAGCTAGTGTGAATAATCCCAGCTCATCAGGATTAGTAATGAAGCACAATATTTCTGTTTAAAATCTCACCCGTTTGTCAGGTTTCAATAACCCTTGAGGTTGTAGATCCCTTTTCCTTTTTAGTCAAAATTGAAGTTGTAGGTCACAAGACTTCCATGCTTACATGCTTATCGGGTTTACATCCCCAGCTGAATCAAACAAAAGATTAGTGAATTTACGAGTGGATGAAATACATCTTACTAAGATAAGTTTAGAAAGGCTGAAAGCATCTGAAGAAGCCACAACTAGCTGGCTCCCTCCATGCCTCTTGCCCAATATTAACCTTTTGCGAAAAGAAGGCACTTTTTTTTATCGTTAAACGGTGAGCTAAAAGCTTCCCGCATATCATTAAAGAGAATTTAACAAAAGATACAAAAAAAAATAAAAAATACTTATGCAGTTCGGAAAACTCAATATGGGTCATGGACCTCATACATCACAACCAACAAACAAAAAAAACAACAAAACATAATCCTATTGGTCGGCCAACTTCGCCACAACAAGTTTCTCGTACAAATTTGAGCTCATTCTCTCCCATTCCCTCGCTTGTACTCCGTTTGTCCTTGCCGTCAACCGCAACCGCCCTGCCATCGCCCCCAACAGTGTCTCATACGTCAACTTCAAGCACCATACCCACCAATCTGACATACTCATGTCCAGATTGTGACCTCGTTCTCTTCCCCTCGCTTGACCACCGTTGACTATCACCATCACCTCGCAACAGAGGTTATTGTCGCTCCCTACGGCTCCACAAATGCCTCCAAGCCCCGTGACATGAGAGAAACCCTAGACACTCCACACTTAATTCTGAAAAGATCGAAGTTGAACCCAAACTATAAACTCACTCGACTACCGTCGCCTCACACCAACTAGGATTCGTAATCTGGCTAATTGTAGGTTGGTTGTAGTTTGGATATTTAAGAGAAAATATCATTTAGATATAAGAGACGACCACTGACCTCAACTCAGGTTAGAATTTCACAAAAAAATTTGAAGTTTCAACCCCCCCTAAAAATCCTCTTCCAAGTCTAATCCCCACATAATCTAATCCCCCATACACACCATTTGCATCAGAACCACCAAGGCCATCCCCGACGCAGTCTAGCCCCGAGGCCCTCCCCATCGCCGATTGCCTATCAACCACGCTAGCAAGAAGCATTGCCGACGCTCACCCCTGTCGCGCCTTCCCGATGTTAGGCCCCTACCACCCCGACCACCTGACTACAACAGCCCCCTCGTTGGCCACGCCCTAACCTCAGCCCTTAGACTCCACCAAAGAACCCTCGTGCGCCAACTATATCGCCAATTATAGCCTCCGCAACCCCATAACCCCGACCAACATTCGGGGTGTCCCATACCGCACCCAAAGTCGTCCCCCTTCGGCGGCCACAATCGGAACTGTCTCATCGATGCCCCAATCTGACCCTCCCCTGTCGTCGCGAGCA
This sequence comes from Hemerocallis citrina, assembly GCA_017893485.1. Taxonomy (NCBI): domain Eukaryota; kingdom Viridiplantae; phylum Streptophyta; class Magnoliopsida; order Asparagales; family Asphodelaceae; genus Hemerocallis; species Hemerocallis citrina. Next base: position 386,146,497 of record CM030359.1, on the reverse strand, counting down.
TTCTCTCGAACCCCATGACATCTACGCTAGATGGTCGGTGAGCCATAGAAACCCCCATCAATTTCGAACTATGGTAGTGACTAGATAGGATGAAGGAGGAAGACGATTGTGGAAGAAGGCTGAGAAGTGGTAGAAATAGAGAGGAAAGAAGATATCAAGGCTAGGAACGGGAAGGGGGCGGCAAAACCCTGGCCGCCGCCCCTCCGACCTCCAGATCTAGGGTTTCTATTTTTGTTTTGGGATTTTTTAGGGAGATTCTCTCTCTAGAATTTGTAGAGAGAGAAATCTTTTTATTAAAGAAGCCACATTTTCATCTTTACTATCTTTACAGTTGTTAGAGGGTACGCAGTGGCCCAACAACAATCCAATAAAAAGGAGAGCTTGATGATGATACTGCTAACTGGAGCCGTTAAGATAAATCAGAGAGATGAAAACAATACTAAATATTGAACTGAGAAATAACTGAGTACAATATCTCCTATATATAGGAGTGAACCAAATACAAAATTAGCCCAATACCCAATATGGGACTATAATATCTAACACCCTCTCTCAAATGCATAGTTGGTCAAACATTGTGAGTTTGACTACTAAATATCGAATCTCTGAATAGTATGAGATTTGGTGAAGAAGTCTGCCGTCTACTGTGATGAGGTAATAGAATGAAAAAGAAATGGTCCCTGCTTCAAAGCGCTCACGAACATAATGACAATCAATCTCTATATGCTTCGTTCGCTCATGAAAGACCGGGTTGCTTGCAATGTGTAGTGCACTCCGATTATCACAATGAAAAGGAGTACGTCCTGAAAGAGTGACACTCATATCTGATAAAAGCCAACGAACATGAACAATCTCTCTAGTAGTAGCTGCCATTGTCCTATACTCAGCTTCAGTCGAAGAACATGCAACAACTGCATGTTTTTTACTTCGCCATGAGATCAGTGAATCACCAAGAAATAGAAAAAAACCGGTGGTAGACCGTCTGGTAGTAGGATCACCTACCCAATCTGAATCAGAATATGTACTCAGCTCTACTTTCGATGTAGCAGGCATGAATAATGAGCGAGTAATAGTACTCCGAAGATATCTGAGAATCCGAATAAGAGTACCGTAGTGAACTGATGTAGCAACAAAAACAAACTGATTGATAACACTGACTGCGTAAGCAATATCGGGTCTGGTCATGTATAAGTAGACAAGTTGTCCTACAATTTATCTGTATCTAGTGGGATCAGGAAGGAGCTCACCATCAGTGGGACGAAGCTTCACATGAAGCTCTAAAGGTATATCGGCTGATCGACTGTCAGAAAGGAATGCAACGGAGATAATATCTGATGTGTATTTTTTTTGAGAGATGAGTATCCCCCAAGATCCATGAGCAATCTCTAGGCCTAGAAAATAATGTAGCCTGCCAAAGTCTTTCATATGTTAGGAGGAGATGTGAATGGAGCCAGAGGAGTGTGATCAAAAGGAATGCAGGAAGATAAAGTTCGGGGGCTAGCAACAACTGGGGAATCGAGAAATCTAGTATCCTCGGGGGGAGTCAGGTAGTAAGGGGAGTCTTCCACAAAGGATACATGTCGAGAAATGCAAACACGACTCGCTGATGGATCAAAACAACGATAACATTTGTGTTCGGGACTGAGACCTAGGTGAACCCACTTAGCAGCACGAGCGGAGAGCTTCGTGCACTCAGTAGGAGGAAAAAGGACGTAACAGGTGCACCCAAAGGTACAGAGCATACTGTAGTCGGGAGGTGGGTGATAAAGAGCCTCATAAGGCATCAGTACCAGCTAGGACAGATGATGGAGTAATGTTGATGAGACTAATAGAGGTCATGATAGCTTCAGCCCAGAAAGAACAAGGAGCGAAAGAGGAGAGTAAAAGAGCGCGAGCCATCTCAAGGATGTGACGATGCTTGCATTCAGGTATACCATTCTGCTCATGTGTGTCAGGGCATGATTGCTGAAAAAGGGTATCGTGAGACTGAAGGATCGATCTCATAGTGGTGGAAGTGTACTCACGTGCACCGTCCGATCGAAAATTCTTAATGCGCACACCGAACTGAGTGTGAATAATAGTTGTAAAGAACCGGTAAACATCAGGTATCTCAGATCGCTGATGCATAAGAAAAACCCACGTATGTCTAGAAAAGTCATCGATGAAGGAAACATAATAGAGATAGTCTTTTCACGAAGGTACGGAGAGGGTCCCCATATGTCAGAATGAACAAGTTGAAAAGAATGAGTGGTTTCAGAAGTTATTTTGTGGCTAAAAGATAGGGCATTGTGTTTGGCCAAATGACAACCCTGACAATCAGATAAATTTTTAAAAGTGAGAGAACCAAAGGCACCACTGCGAGCTATAGTCTATAGTCGGGATGCGCTAATATGACCTAAACGTCTGTGTCACAGATCAGCATCAGAGAAAACTATACCGGCAGAACTAGAAGGAGAGTGATGTGCACAAAGAAATTTTAGATAATATGGACGACCCTGACGACTAGCACGCCCAAACTCCTCACCAGTGGAGGAATCGGTATTAGAACAACCTAAAGAGTCAAAAGTAACGACAAGACCACTATCGCACAACGCACTAATAAAGATAAGGTTTATTGATAAATGAGGAGCATAGAGAACATATGGTAATGTGAGAGTGGGAGAACTAATTGTTCCTGAGTGTGTAATAAGAAGTGGTGAGCCATCAGCTGTGTGTAGAGATGAAGAGTGAGAGGGAAGTGTTGTGCAGGTGATGAACAATGTTTGATTACTAGTGAGATGATGTGATGCACCAGAATTTAAAATCCAGAACGAAATCATACTGGGAGTGGCAGAAAGTGCAGAAGCAGAGGAGCCGGCAATGATAGACTGATCCATGAACTGTAGTTCCAGCTGAGTGAGGCGTTGTTGAAGATTAGCCCAATCAGCAGGAGACGGCAAGCTGGAGAGACGTTCATGGCCGAGGATGTGAGGAAAGAAGCACTGCGAGGAGAAATAAAACTAGCGCTATTGTGACCGAGAGCACAATGTGGAGGGAGATGTTGCTGGTGTCTGGATCGGGGTAGGGAGTAGGGCGGTGCTACCAGTGGCAGAAGTAGAGGTAGGGTAGGGTGAGGGAGGATGTTGGGAGAAGGTAGGAGGCCGGAGGCAGACTGAAGGTGGTGTTGCTGCTGTTTGAATCTGGAGGCGGAACGAGAGCCGGTTGCAGTGGGGAAGTCGGATGCGGAAATATATGGAAGAGACTGAGATTCCATCCAGTGGTAGATGTAGTACCTGTAAAAATTTTTTATATTTTATATTTATTTTTATATTTTATTTTTTTTATAACAAGGGGAAAAATATGGGTTTCAGGTTATGGATAGTAGAAGGAAAAGAGAAAGAAAGAAAAAATAAATAAATAAAATTAGGGTTTCAGAGATTTTTTTTTTTTTTGGGGGGGGGGGGGGGGGGGGTGGGGGGGGAGGGGGGAGTGAGACGACAGGGATGCAGGGAGGGCGGCGCCGCAGGTGGCTGCAGGCGAGGAGGTGGGAGGAAGGTGCGCACAGGGGCTGGCGCCGGGGGTGCTGCTCGCTGGCTGTCTACAGCCGAAGGGGGAACAGCACAGGGGGTGGCGCACAGAGGAGGGGGGACGACACACAGGGTGGACGACGGCAGGACCACGGCGACGGCAGTAACGGTTGCTGCTTGCTGTCGATGGTCGCGAGCTTTGGGAGGTGGTTAGGTCAAAAACTTGAGGAGGACGGGGTGGTGGTTGATGGGTTGCCGATGGGTTCCGACGAGAGAGGACGATGGGGGAGGACGAAGTTGTTGACGATAATCTTGCAGGCCGACAATGTTTGCTGAAAAAAATGGGTTGCCGACGATGACGATGTTGATGCTGCTGTTTTTTATTTTTGATTTTTATTTTTAAAATTTTTTTTGTGCTGGAATTTGGGAATTTTTGATGAGGACATTTAAGAAGGGAAATTTGGATAATTGGCTCTGATACCTTATTAAGATAATTCAGAGAGATGAAAACAATACTGAATATTGAATTGAGAAATAACTGAGTACAATATCTCCTACATATAAGAGTGAACTAAATACAAAATTAGTCCAATATCCAATAAGGGACTATAAGTCTACAATATCTAATAGGAGCCAACTTACCTGATAAGTACCATTTAGTGAAGATCTCATGGACATCAAACTAATACATGGCGTTTCCTCATTCTCTGAGCTATCAATACAGTTACACATCATCTCTACTCTGAGAGTATAAGAATAATATGATTTGAATGTATATTACTAAAAGAAAAGACAACAGAGATGATGAAAATCGATGATTTGATTGACTAGATTACTTAGTTCCTTAATAGGTTTCGTGTTCATTGAATTGAGAAATATTAATTAATAACCATTGATAAATTAGTTTGATTGTTGAATAATATTTTTGAAATTCTCATTCCAGCGACAGAAATTTTGACAAATTTTGAAAATGCTTGAAAATCTGGTGGTTTAACTTAGTTACTTTTTTTTTTTATAAAATTAATTAGAATTTGTTAATTTTGGTTGGATCTATAGTCTAAATTTGCATATATAATGTCGGGTTGAGGCATTATTTTTTCCGTGGGTGTCCCCATTTATGAGTAAGTTTTGGCTGCTCTAGACTTTCCAGCCTTGCACGCCATGTTGGCCGAAGCGGACGTGAGGAACCCTAAGAGGGCCAGGTTGGCGGCTGATCCAGCTTTACTGCCGACCCCTCCATCTTCTCATCGGCTATTGGCAATTAAGCAACCCTCTCCCCCTCCTTCCTCTAAGGCACAAGCGACTGACCTGCCACCACCTCCTCCCCCTTCTTCTAAATCCCCCCTATCCCATACCTTGGGTACATTTTACCTGTTTTATCATGTACTTATTCTTAACACTTCTTATATTTTTTTTGATAACGAGGTCGTTCTTATCGTCGCTCTATCTCCGGACCTTTCGGCTAAGATAGCCAACCTTGAGAGCTTCGGGGCTGTTTTTTTCTCGGGTGGTTCGATCACTAACACTGCTTTAAATGACTTCCTATGCAACACCTATAATGTGGTCAACTGGACCTGGGCGGTTAATGCCTGTTCTAATGGGGACATTGTCATCAATTGCCCCTCGGTCAAGGTTCTCACGGATCTTGTGGGGAAAAAAAAATCTCTCACTATTGGTTCAGTTTTTCTCCGTTTCCGCAAGTGGGCCTCCAAGGGCAGTCCCATTGTGGCTCTTTTGTCCTCTCCTACAAAGGTCTCTATTCTTGGTGTAACCTCCATTCCCGAAAATAAGTATTTTCCATGTATTTTCTATAATTTGATTTTTTATAAAGTTATTTTGTGCTAAATTAATTTTGTATTTTATTAAAGTATTTTCTAATCGAAAATTATATTCATTTCGAATATAATTGTATTTTAATCTTACTTCTATTTTCTATTTATATTTGAGCCCAAAAGCAATTATATTATTATTATTGGATTATTTTAATAAATTGTTAAAAATGAATACTATTTTATTTTTATTAAGATTATAATTATTAATTGTTATTTCTTGATTATCTCTTTAAAAATTCACATTTCGAATTATTTTATCATTATACCCGATCTGATTTTCTTGGGCGAGTTCCAATTTATTTTTTTAAGCCCAATTCATATTATTTCAATTGTATTATTTATTTATTTAATTAGATTGGAATTTTCGTTCATGAAATATTTTCTCTTTTATTGGGTTATCTATCTTGTGGGTTTTTATTTTATTGAATTGTGGATATTTTATTTGAACTGCTATTATTGGACCCTAAACCACTAATCCGGTACACTAATTGTACCCTATAAATACAAATCTAATGCAAACCCTAACAATTGCACAATTTTGAAATCCTAGCTGCCTATTCTCTTTTCCCTCTCTCTCTTAGTTTTCTCGCCCAAAACGGTAACCCATCTCCCTGTTCTCTTCTCCGGCCATTTTTCGGCGCCCCTGGTCGCCGCCCTCCTCGTCGACGCCTCCCATCTCCCCCTTTGAGCACCACCCAGATCAGAACCACCTTTCTCCTCCCCTTTACCCTTTCGACAACAGACAAGAACCCAAACCCAATTCCTCTCTTTCCCGTCGTCTTCCCCGGCGAGGCCCTCATCGCTGGCGACCCCTGTCGACCTCCTGTCGATGCCGTGCCACCAGCTCAACCCCAACCCCTGCTCCTCCTCCTTTCCGCTCTCGGTCGACAGCAGCTAGGCCAAAACCTGAGCTCCTCCTCTGTTTCGCTCGACAGCAGCGCCGTCCGTTGCACTACCGTCCCCGCTCGCCGACTTCGCGCCGCTCTAGCATCGCCAGCACCACTGCCCCCTTGGTCGGCCCCGATGTGGTTGCTGCAGTCTCTTTGTGCACTGTTGTTGCTGAGTTCTCCTTTGTGTGTGCATGTATATTACACGTGTTATTGTGTGTTCGTGAATTTGTTGCTTCGGGATCCTTATCCCATTATTCTTGGTATTCGTTTTCACCGTCTAACAGGTAAGTCACCGTCCTCTTGAATTTCTAATTGTATCAAATTCAAGTTTCATTGAAATTCTTACAAGTAGATTTCTTTGTTATCATATAATCCATTGTTCCTCTCTTCGTTGGGTCTATTGAAGGTTTACACAAGCTAACCCTAATATTCTTGACATCATGCCACTTTTGACTCTAAAGTTTGGATCTTTCATGAGTGCATATAGAATTGATTCTAGGGTTGTTCATATAACCATCAACAAATACATTATTGTAGAGACAATTACTAGGTTGTATGTTATTTGATCGATTGATGATTGATTAATGATAAATTGATGTATGAGCGTGTTCTAGTTTTATTTATCATGTTTTGACATCCATCATGTTGATTACATAATTTACTGACTAGAGAATCGATACACATATTGTTTAATTAATTTATTTTCATGAAAATACCCCCAAAAACCCTGTATATGCTTGTTAACCTGAATATTGACCGCTGTTTTTGAACCAGTAAACGACCTTAAAATGAAATACTTTCTTAATATGAATTGTATCATTATCTTTCTAGTTTCTAGAACATCCGGAATTTTTGAATTCTGAGTTGTGTAGCAAAAGTTATACCCGTTTTACTACAGCTGTGTTTTTACTTTCAGATTTTCAGATTATCGTGCCCTTCATGTTTAAACAATAAAAAGGCTGATCAAATGATAAAATTTTGCCCTGAAATATGTGTTGGAAGCATGTGGAAGTCTAGTTTTAACAAGATACCGATATTCTGCCTGAACATAAAACTTGTAAAGAACCATGTGTTTGACTTAGCTACTATTGTCGGAATTTAAACTTTAAATATGTGTTGGAACCATGTGGAAGTCTAGTTTTCAGATTTTCTGACGGATTCAACTTTCGATTTCTGAGTCAATGGTAAACTGCATTTTTGTACATACTACGCTTGTTGCCCAGAATTTTATATGTCGGTTTTTAATGAATTAATTATTCCTATATCATAGTATTGCATGAATTAATGTATGTGTGTTGCATTGCATGATCCTAATGAGTTATTCTCATCATTCTAATTTTCCTATTTCCTATTACCATCCTATTGTTTCCTTATTGTTTTTATCGTTCATCTCATGCCTCATATTTGCATATTGTATTGTTGCATTCATAAAATAATTAATAAGCCGGGGTTTAGGAGATTGAATTTAGTAGTGAAAAATATGAGAACTATACTCGGAGGATGGGCCCGTGTTTCCCTATTTATCGGTCTATTGGTCTATCGATCTATCGGTATATCGGTCTATCGGTCATATCGGTCATCGATTAATTGTAGATTACTGACTACAATATCTCAATTGATTCGTTCATCAGTCATTATTGAATATCGTTGCCGAGTACATGAACTATATAGCCCACCACTAAGTATAAACGTAACTTGATTGTAAGCATCAAACCTGTAGTGTGGGATGTGTTATTTAGGATTAAAATGAATAATAGACTTAAGGATTGACACAACACTGACATTGCATGTTGTTCCTTATTATTTCTAGTGATATCGAATATTGGCCAAGTGTTACCATTATTGATCTTTGATTACTGTTACCGAATATTGCATCATTGTTTATAGCCATTGCATCGATTATCATGATTATTGTCCCTTGTTATTGATTCCTATTGATCCATTGATTCATTGTTATATCGTTATTCCATTGTTTCCTGCTTTCTCTACTTTCTGTCCATGACTTGCTCTAAAGACAAATTTTCTCTTCTTTTTAGATGAAGTGTATACAGATAATGAAGGAGAATTTTCTGCTGGAATTGGAGAACAAACATTCTGAAGACTACTGCTTTCTAATTGCTTATTGCTTTAAATAAACTTAATGTATTGAGACTTGTTATTATTTTTGGATTGGATTATTATTGTTTTGGACTTATGTCTCAGATTTTATTATTGTTTCCAGATGTTGAATTATTATTGTATTTAAATATTTTATATTATTTCATTCCAAGTATTATTGTTCATGAGATTATTATTATTGTCAGCGTAATTATTCTGTATTGATTATATTATTGAGTTAATCGGATAAACAGCTTATAGGTGATGTTAGTCATTCGCTGGGCCAATGTTATGTACTCATATTTCATATTTTTGGAAAGTGGTGCGTGACACTTGGTGCCACCCAATTGCGACTCTCCTCATCTGGTGGCAGCGATGTCCAAGTGCATTAGGGAGCTCACCTGCACCTCATCGACCTCTCTCTTAGCATCGGGCTGCCTTCAAATTGAGGCTAAATTCTTATGTCCTGTTATTGCTGAGAGGATCTCTACCTACTCTTTGCGGGTGGGGGAGAACCTATACCCTATTCGGGTGTCTTACCACGACTTTATGCCTTCACCGCTTCCTCCATCAAACTCACACCCCTTACCTTCCAACCCTCTCCTCGCTTCTGTTCAACAATCGACTATGTTCTCGGTTGGTTCATCTGCAAAGTCAGCTACACTTTCTTCCAAAAATAAAGGGCCACTCAAAAAACCATTTAGAAAGTCCTTTCCTCCTAATCTTTATAGCAGCATGAAGAGATTTAATCCCTCGGGATCTCCTTCCAAGGCCCCTAACCTGATGTGGATCAACCCTGCTCTGTTCACTCATTCGGCTCCTTCTCTAGTGGAACCTGATACCGTTCCCTCCTCAGGCTCTGCCCCTATCTCAGAGGCTGGGCCGATCGTGGGTGGTGCTTCTTCTGGAGCTACTCCATCTCCCCCCACCGCTACCTCTTCTTTGCTAGCTTGGAATGTCAATCCTCATTTCTCAGGCAAATGGGATAAGTACACGAATGTGGTTTCCGTTTCTACCGTGGGGAAGAGCAAGTCCGACTTGGACGCTCTCAATCTGTTCACTAAGGCTCCCATTATCCCTGCGGAATTGCAAGATGCTGACTCCAAGGTCGTTGGGAACCTTCTTGCATCTCCGAAGCTTTCGGATAGTGGCAAGGTATGTGCATTTTTTCATGATTTAACATTTGTATGGAATTACTCTCACCCTATCTGTGTTCAGAATTTTTATTCTTTTACTATGCATCCCTGTTATTTATTTCAACCTTTGGCTTATCCTTCCTTTGTCGATTTTATTTTGCGCCTTTTGGTCGGGTCGGAGGGTCATGTTTCGATCATTACCGGTCCCTATTTGTCCCCTCTGATCTCGAATGATAATCCTCACTGTTCAGCTCTCTCTCCACCGATACGTTCTATCGACTCTATTAAATTCTCTAAAGCTTCTTATACTACCTCTTCTGATTTTACGGAGTAGGAGAGTGAATCAATCTGCACTCCGCATGAGTCACTATGCCCGTATAATATCTCCTCTTCAGATCTTCTCTCTGCTGATTCCACTTTTCATGATCAGTGTAGCGGGGAACACATTCTGATAGGTTCTCGTCTCATTACGTCCAATGAGTCCTTGAATCCTAGCCTCCTACCCCCATCTCGTAAATCTCAAAGGAATCCTTTGCCTGTCATTAGGTCTAGTGCGAGGATCCGAGCCAAAAATAATGCTCATCTATCCACTTCTCGAAAGCATCTTTAGCAGCTCAAGTGCAGAATTTATAAATTTCGTTGTTTGATCCGCAAAAGCAGAACCTTAAGGCTTTTGGATCGGTTTATCAAGTGCATTTTGATTCTTTATCTAATGCGGAGTTGCCTCAGCTCGCAGCAGACATGGGATTCACATTAGATCCTTCCCATTTTCAGGATGTGGATTCTATTCGCAACTTAGAAATACAGCGTGCCTGGGAGTCCAAATCGATTTATGATTAGTGTCTCTTGGAACATTAGGTGACTTGGTAGTTCCCAACAGGCTGTTTTTCAACTTATCGCCTCTTAGTGGAATCAAAATTACACTCCATCTCCTCTTCCACACTTCGATCCATTGGCAGATCAATGATAACCAAATGGTTATCATTAGATTCGATTGAGGTGCATGGGGTTATCCTCTTTGGTTACAAAGAGGCTCTCTTCCACCTGGTTTCCGTTCGCCGACTTATGTTTTTTCTTGTGGTTACCCTCCATTGGTTGGAATTCAACTGTGATCTTACAGTTGTTTCGGTTTACGGCCCGAGTTCCACTGACCGCCGCCAAGCATTTTGGGAGGAATTCGACTCTTTTATCTGGTTGATTCATGGCCTTTGGATCTTTTGCGGTGACTTTAATGTCACTAGATTTTCCCACGAAAGGTCTGGTAATCAATCAGCCCTTAATAGCTCTCTTTGTTTCAACAATTGTATTCGTGATCTCCAACTTGTTGATATTCCTATTATTGGTAGATCTTTTAGTTGGTCCAATATACGTTTAGTCCCATCCCTGGCTAAGCTGGATCGGTTCTTGGTATTCCATCATTGGACTTCCCTCTTCCAAAATTCTTTCACTCAAGCTTTACCTAACCCTTGCTCGGATCACGTGCCGATCCTATTGAATTCTAGCTCCTCTTTTCCTAAACCAAAGAAATTCTGTTTTGAAAAATTTTGGTTAGAAGACCAAATTTTTGTTAACCTAATTACCAATTGCCTTGCGAGTGTGGTTGGCTCCCATGGCCTTGGTCGGATTCTTCTAAAACTACATGCTATAAAGTACGATTGTAGAATTTGGTGAAAAAAAAGATTCGGTCATGCCCAGGAGCTTAAAGACGCTCTCATGTCTTCTATTAATTCCATTGATGTCCTGGAAGAGTCAGGGCCCATCTCTGACTCCCTTAGGAATCGTCGGCTTGTGTGTAAGCAAGATATTGCTTCCCTTCTCCATTTCGAGCACTTAAAGTGGGCCCAACGTGCTAAGGCACGCTGGCTCACGGATGAGGACTCCAATACTTCCTTTTTCCACAATTTTGCCTCTCACCGTAGAAGATGTAATCGGATCTCTTCTATTACTGTTAATAATTTGGAGGTGTACAACGATGCCGACTTTCACGTAGCATTCTTATCCTTTTATAAGGCCCTTTTAGGTACGACGGGCAACCGCTCGATTCATCTTGACTGGTACCATCTCTATGGTGAGGAAGTTTCCGATCTGTCCATCCTGGATGATCCATTCTCTATGGAAGAAATTAAATCCGCGGTGTTCGGAATGAATAGTGATTCAGCACCGAGTCCGGATGGATTCCCTTCCTTTTTCTTCCAAAAATTCTGGAAATCTCTTAAAGATGATTTGTTTAACATATGTTCACCGAACTTCACCAGGGTGTTTTCTCCTTTGATCGTATTAACTATGCTCATATTGTTCTTATTCCAAAAGTTCTTGGTGTGAACAGTGTGACGGACTTCTGCCCTATTAGCCTCCTTAATACCATTTTTAAGATTATAATGAAAGTCCTCTCTGCTCGTATGAACCTGGTGATCCCCTCTCTCATTGATTCCACCCAATCGGGCTTTATTAAATATAGATTTATTCTTGATAGTGTGGCTACGGCGCAAGAAAGTATTTTGGATTGCCACCATTCCGGTAGACAGGGTATCCTTTTAAATCTGGACTTTGAAAATGCCTACGACAAAGTCAACTGGGAGCTCCTCTTTGATATCTTGCTTGACCGTGGTTTTGGGCCCAGATGGATAACTTGGATCAAATCCAGTCTCTTTGCGGGTACCTCTTCCATTCTTATCAATGGTTCTGAGGGGCATAAGTTTAAATGCAAGCTGGGTCTTCGTCAAGGAGACCCGATCTCCCCCCCTCTGTTCGCCCTTGTTGCGGACATTTTTAGTAGGATCCTTTTGAAAGCTTGGAATGCCAATCTCATTGAGGGATTAGGAGGTTTCCAAGGATTTCGAGGTGTCCTTAACCTCCAATATGCTGATGATACGTTTCTTTTTTATAATACTAATGGTATAGCCCTGGGAAACTTCAAGATCCTGCTTTATATTTTTGAAGTTGCATCGGGGCTTTCTATCAATTTTAATAAGACTTCCGTTCTTTGGTTAGGTGGATCCACCAACCGCTAGGCAAAGATTGCCCAATTTTTCAATTGTACCACTTCTTCCTTTCTTATCCATTATCTTGGTATTCCCTTGCGCTGGGGAAAAATCTACGCATCGGATTGGATGCCTATGATTGATAGGTTTGAAGCTAAACTTACATCTTGGTCGGGAAGACTTCTCTCCCGTGGGGGTATACTTATCCTTCTTAATTCTGTGCTTTCGGCTTTTTTCCTTTATATGATGTCTTTCTTCTACTTACCATCTTGGGTTATTAAGAAAATAAACAAGATCAGAAGGAATTTCTTTTGGTTAGGGGCCGCTAATTATAGATCCGGGAAACACCTGTGTAATTGGTCGACGGTTTGTAAATCCAAGAAAGATGGTGGCCTTGGTGTCCTTAACCTTATGAACCAAAACTTGGCCCTTTTAGGTAAGTGGATCTGGCATATTCTGAAGGATGACTCGTCCTTTTGGGCGTGTATTATCATCCACAAATATCATTTGCATCATAAAATTTGGGAACTTGCTCCCTCCCTCGCTACTACTGCTTCCCCCTTCTGGAAAGGTGTGTGGAAAGCAGTGGAACCGTTCCGCATTGGTCTGTTTAAAATATGTTCCGACGGTTCTAAAACCCACTTCTGGACTGATTTTTGGATTGATAATTATAAGATCGTGTCTATCTATCTTGATTTGTCCATACTAGCATCGAATCCTAACGCTTCGGTGGAAGACTATGTTGAGGGGGGTCCCGGCCATTTTGAAGGATCATCCCATTCAGAAGGGCTCTTCCCTCCTCCAATTTTTCGAACTATGTCCTCCTCCTGTCTGATTTGCAGGCTTATTCATGGAACCCCATTAAAGATGTCTCCTGGAGATGGACGACATCTGGGGCCTTTACTGTTAAATCTTTTTACTCATTCCTCAACCACGGGGGAGTCTCTTCTCCTTCAGCAAAAGTTATTCGGAGCTTTTATGCTCCCCTCAAAGCGAAGATTCTTGTGTGGCTTACCATCCAAGATAAACTCCTGACTGTCGATAACCTCAACAAGAGGAATCTGGCTTTAGGGCAGTTTTGTGTTTTTTGTAGCATGCATCACGAAGATTCTCACCACCTATTCTTGTAATGCTTTGTCTTATCTCTCTTATGGTCGATTTGCTTAAACGCTTGGAGTGTCAATTCCCGACCTACTTGTATCTTCACTTGGTGGACCTCCTGGAGAGACCTCCATGTGAGTTAATCTGCCCACAAATTGTGGGACTTGTCCATAATGGCTTTGGCGTGGATCATCTAGACTGAAAGGAATAACCACATTTTTAATAATTCCTCTCGGGCCGTTCATAGTCTCGTCGAAGATCTTTTTTTTTTACCAAGTTCTGGTCGTCTAATTTATCGCACAAAAAGTTTTATGACTTGCACCTTCACAATCTTGAGGTGGCAGCTCAGGTTTTCTTTCATAATACTTTTCTCCCGCCTTAAGTTGAGTCGGTTACTTCCTCAAAGTTATGTTTTTCACCTATTTTGGCTGGCTGTAGCTGTTTATGGGTTTTATTTTTTTCGTGTATAACCTGTTTCTAATATTTTTCAAGTTTTTTAGACTGCTCCTCTTTAATTTCCTCATCTCTATGTTTACTTTCTTACCATTCATTATTTCTATTGATGTATTCGTTCATTGAGTGTAGAGCTGAGCGCGGGGTTGCAGCGCTTAATTTCCTAGCCAGGTTCTCTGTTGGCTTTTTTGGGTGGTTGTCTGTTTCTGGGCTCGGCGCTATTATGGATTTTTGCTTTGGCTCTGCTTTCCTTCTACGTTGATTTTGGTTGTTGCTCCAACTCTCTTATGGAGCTTTAATCTTTTGGGCTTATAGCCTACCTGTGCTACTTTATTTCTCTCTGTACATTATTTTGTGTTCTCATATTTTTTGAGGCCGCCCTTCCTGTGTTGGATGTTACTACCAGTTGTCTTACTACGGGTTTGTGTTATCTATTCTTATACTTTTGCACTGGTGATCATTAATTGAGTTTGTTTGGGCTGGTGGTTGGCCCTGCTACAGGTTGATTTTTTTCTTTCTTGTTGGCCGACCCTGTGGGGTAGTCTTTGCCTGTTGCTCAGTGCCGGCGGGGGGAGGGTGTTGCCTTGGTTGGCTGTGGCAGTCGGTTGCTCATTTTAATGGGCTATCCTCCCCAAGGAGTCTCCTATTATCAGTCCCCTTTACTTTTCATTTTTGTGCTTACCACTATTTCTAGCATTTAACTGTTGATCTCTTTGTTGATTGGATTGGTCTTGTCTGTTGCTCTTGTGCTGGGGGCTGCTCCCCTTCACCTGTTGACCATCTCAGGGTGGTGATGGTGTTGGCATCTCTATAGCTTGTGGTATCTCTGTTTTTACTCTGAGGTAGGGAGGGGTATTCCTTCCTCGTTTTAGCGATCTCAGTGCTCTTTGTTTCCCCCCTTTGGAGACTGGCTGTCTCGGTTGCATTGGGCGGTCGTTGGTGTTGCTGTGCAAGCCCGGCCTCTGGCTTTGGCCTTGCTCTTCGGTGCATTTGATTGCTTCTGCCTGCGTACCTGTTTGTAGAGCTTCTGCGGTGTGTGTTGCTGTCTGTGTCGGCGGGACTTTTGTCGCCCTTTTCAGCCGAGCTCGGTGCTTCTCCGGTGTGGCATCCGGTGTGGTTGTTGTCGCTTTTTGTGGGAGGCTAATCTATCATTAGCTTTGGCATGTATTTTGTTTGCTTTTTGGTGTGTTGCGGTTCTTGCTGGCAAGTTGCCCACTTGTAAACTATTTTGGCTGTACATTTTTAGTGTTTTATATAATTTTTTCTGGGCTGGAGCCGAAGACTATCCTGTTTCTTAAAAAAAAATGGTGGATTGAGGTGACAAAATGTTTAATGCATTTCAATTCTGAAGGATGGTAGCCCTACTTTTTAAACTTAATAAAACAACAAGAGTAATGCTTTAGACACTACCAATTTCACTACCATTTCCTTTACTACCTTAGGTGGCACACTCCTATTGGAGAGTTCTCCCACCTACTCTATGATCCCCTACCTATTGGAGTATGCCACCTAAGGTAGTGAAGAGAAATGTAGTGAAATTGGTAGTGGCTCTAGCATTACTCAAAGAACAAATAATATAAAAGGAAGCCATCTAAACGTTAATTAATTACTTATTTTGTAAAGGATGGCATACATTTGAATGACAATAAATTTGTTTATAAATGGAATGAAAATGAAAAAAGCAAAGAATACAGACTTAGGTTTGCAGACAAATGGTGGAAGAGTGGGTTGTATAGTGGTCTCCATGGCTCTAAACTTAATACAGACAACCCCACATTAAAGTCATCCAACACTAATGACCTTCTCCCATGGTTCCCCTTTGGTCTTTAATGTTCTTTTTATAACCCATAATTTTCAAAAGCTGCCCCATTTCATCTTGTTCATCAGAGTTTTATATAGTTCATTATAGGTATCTAAGTACCAAGGTTTGGTGTTCATCAACGATTTGTTCATTTAGGCCAATTAGTACATGTTATTAATGTGAATAGACCCTACCATCTCTCTATCTATCTATCTACTATTTTACCTGGAGAGTTGGAGTTTGTAACAAACAAAGCTTAACTTTGTAACTATACAAACACATATAATATACGACAAAACTATATCCAACAAATATAAATGTGCACCGCACGTGTAGCCCAAATCAAAACATTTAAATATAAACTATTTTTTACTTATTCGATATATATTCGTTTAATTTGATGACTTTACTTTTTTTGACGTGCAACGTACGTACATTATACTAGTCTCTAATATCTCTAATATTATAATGGGAGAAGGCCGTGTTATTTGTAAATATTTTGTCATTCTACCAACCCGTGCAATACACGTGCATAACTATTATAAAGGGGTTCTAAGTTCAAATCCAGACTATGTCTAAATTTTTATTTTAAAAAACTATATTTATTAAGACGTGCATCGCACGTGTAAATTACTAGTAATATTATAATGGGAGAAGGCCTTAGTGTCATTTATCATTTTGTCATTCTACCAACATGTGCAACGCACGTACATAACTAATATAAAGAAAGTTTCCGGTTCAAATCCTCCCTACGTCATAGTTTTTTTTTTTGAAATTATTAAAACGTGCATCACACGTGTAAATTACTAATATATATAATGGGAGAGTTGGAGTTGTAATTTTTCAACATACAAACCCGTGCGTTGCACGTTAAACTCCAACTATCTCATTAAGTACAACAAAAATAAACAAACAAATAAAATTTCACCTACTTAAACATGGAAAGCATGTGCAAAATAATTTTTCAATATTTTTTTAACACCAAACAAACACATATATTGTATGTACAACTCCAATTCTACTTATGAACATGTGCATTGCACGGACAAATCGTAGTTTTTTCTTCAAAATATTTTTCTCAATTACGTGCAACGCACGTCCAACTCCAAAACTATTTCTTAATACGTATATCGCACGTGAAAATCCTCCAACTCTTATCAAAACGTGCATCACACGTGAAAAAATACTAGTTTGACTATAACTCCGAAGTTGTTGTGAGGCTTGTGGGTTTAGTATTTTTATTTTAACTATTACTTTTATACGTTGTTGAGGAAGCTAGTATATCATAGGAAATTAAGATATATACCAATTAAGTGAGACTTCTGGATAATCTCTACTATTTTAATGGGAGAGTTGGGGTTTCTAACAAACAAATCTTAACTTTGTAATTATATAAACACATATAATACACGTTTAAATTATATCCAACAAATATAAATGTGCACCGTACGTGTAGCCCAAATCAAAATATTAAAATATAAACTATTTTGTTCTTATCCGATATATATTCATTTAATTTGATGACTTTAGTTTTCAATAGACGTGCATCGTACGTACATTATACTTGTATGGTTAAAGAGACTCTAGGGATAATGCAGTTTGGTTTTGATATGATTCAAGTTACCTATAAATTGTGAAGGCTTTGGCTCATAAATTTATTTTATGTACTTATAACCTCTGCATTAGATTTTATCTTATTCGAGATTTTTGTATTATTTGAGTAAAGTTCAATGTTGGTTGAATTTGACAGACGGGATCATATGGATATTAATAAACTCGTAAATTATAGAATACTATAAATCATTCATCTAGAGTCATTTAATTTCCTAACGAAATTACACTGTCCTAGATTAGAAACCTTATCATCACGTCAAAGCTTGTCTTGTTACTCTGAAATTTATGATCATAACTCTGTTCTTCATGTTGGAGTCCTTCCTAACATCATCGAACATCAAATTTGGCAAAAATTTAGCGAAAAAAGTTATGTTAACTTGGAAACATGCAGCCTGTTGTACATGCATGATCTCTTTTAACTTTTCAGGAGAGGGCGCTTGAAACTTATTTTCATAGAGAATCGTATAAACTATGGTTCATAATTTAAATGTAATTCAGTGCATATTATAGCATATATTAGGCAGGCGTTTGGTCGCTACCTTCATGGTCCCGAAAAAGAGTAATGCTTCAGCCAGTATCAATTTCACTGCCATTCTCTTCACTACGTACCTTGCATACTCCTAATGAAGAGTTCTCCCACCTACCTTATCTTTCCCTACTCATTGGAGTGTGCCACCTAAGATGGTGAAGAGAAAAGTAGTGATATTGGAAGTGGATGTAGCATTACTCCCCGAAAAATATTTAGCGCATCTTATGGTCACTATGGCTGTTCCCTCCAAAATCATTGGCTTATTATTCCCCACAAACGGTGCAACCATTTAGAGAGTTATGTATCACCGTATTTTCTGGTCCTAACAGAGGCCATATTATTTTCAGGTCTGAATTTATTGTAGATTTGGATTGAAGATTCATTTTGGATCATATATGAGCTGCATTTGTAATTTTCTTGTTAGCTTCGGGTCTTGTATGCCATCCATCTTTGTTCTTAGACAGGTTTTGTGACCGTTGTCATTTTATCACTCATCAAATGTCCTTATTTTATATTTTTAGTAGTATTTAATGAGTATGGAGGATTACTTGTTTAGGTAAATCTAGATCTCTAGTAGGGCTGCAAACGAGCCGAGCCGAGCCCAGCCGAGTATCTTGAGGCTCGGGCACAGCTTGTTAATTAATCGAGCTTAGTTTTCAAGCTCGAGCTTGGCTCGAACTTGGCTCGAGCCGCGCTTTGACCGTGCTTGAGCTTAGCCTAACAATCACAACATGCCCAAGCTCGAGCTCGGCTCATTAAGCCATCAAGCTCGATTTTTAAGTTTGAGTAGAGCTTTAACTGATCTTTGATCGAGCTCGAGCCAAGTAGCTCAGCTCATTTGCAGCCATAATCACTTGTAATGCATATGGTTGCATGATTATAACATATACACAATATTAGGGATCAAATCAGTTATTCTGTTCCTATTTGGGGGATCTGATTGTCAGCCATGATTGGCAGGTAAATTCCCCTTATTTGGGCCATGGATCAGTCTCCATCATAGACCGCTGAAATGGTGGGCCAGAGGGCGGCCAATTCTCTTGCTGTGGGCCAGTGATGCGATATTGCCCTAGGAAAATCCGAGATCTGTGATGGGATTGTACGGCCCTGATTAGCTATAAGTTTTACTCACATCAATGATCAACATTGAGTGTAGATTTTATACATTTATGGGCCTGGGTGAGAAATTGATGTAGATTTTATTGCACATTAATATAATTTTACGTTAAATTATAGTTACATGTAAATATAATATTTGTATGTCTACTAAGATTTGATGTTAGAAATGAGAAGTAAATTTCTAAAATCCTGATAATTATTTTTGTTTATTTCATTTTACACCTAAAAAAAATTAAAAATTGATAGAATAAAGAATCTTAACAAAATAATATAATATACCTTTTCGTGCATCGCACGCATGGCCGGCCCTGAGTTCTCGGGTGGCTCGAGGTGAAATGTCCAAATAATTTATTTTGGGGGACCGTAATAATAATATAATTTTTTTACGCATAAAATTTGCGCTTATATTTACAAGAAAAATATAAATTTGGGCTCCTAAAATTGCATAAAAATTGGGGGTGCCTTAGGTGCCCGCTTACCGGCCTCAATGTGGGGGCCGGCCCAGATTGTACGAGTTATAACTCGGGCATTAATATTTTTAACATTCAGATTTCCTAGTCACCTCATTATTCCTCTCATCATCATGACATCATCCGCCGTTTTAATTACTGCTAATTGACGTATATAAATATTTAATGCCATACATTTAATTAATGCAGAAAAAACTTTTCTCTAAATAACCCTCTGTGATCTCTTTAAACATATTGGAATTTGAAACTTATGCAACTGGCGCAAAACTGTACATCTATTCATAATACCAACATATCTCAATCGCTTTTACTCTATCACTATTTTTTTAAATCGTTTTCCATTTTTCACAATTTTGCTGCTGAGTGTTCATAAGAAAGAAACAATTAAATCACTGTAAGTTATTTTTCTTATGAAAGAAACAATTAAATCACTGTAAGTTATTTTTCTTTTTCCAATCGAATTAAGCATATCTTATTTATCTTAATTGATGAAGTTGAGTAAATTAAAAACAAAATTGCTGCGTGGAGAGAGAAAAGAAAGATAAGAGAGAGAAGATTTTTTTTGAATTTCAGATGTTTCTGCTAAAGGTAATTGTTTAGAAACTGATACTTTACAGTGGAAACAAAAATGGGGAAAAAAAATGTTTTAGATATATTATCGCAGATTCACATTGTATGGACCACAATTCAGAATTAACTCATTGATATTTTCTTTAGACATTTCTATGATTGTCCTAAGAAACCTTTAATCCCCAAATTAATGCAGCATTTCTCTTAGGCTCTTAATTACTCATCTGCACTAAGTCTCAGAAATCTACGATCAAATCAAATATTTGAAAAAAAAAGAAGAAACCACTCTCTTTCATTAAAGAGAAATTACAAATAAACTATACTAGTATTATACACGTGCTGTGCACGTGGAAAAAAATTGGGAAAATGAAAAGGGAAAAAAAATAAAATTACCTGCACGTGCACTGCACGGGTTGGGTTATGGACAAAGGCCTTCTCCCATTATAGGAGTAGAGATTTCTACTATTTTAATGGGAGAGTTGGAGTTTGTAACAAACAAACCCTCTACTATTTTAATGGGAGAGTTGGAGTTTGTAACAAACAAACCCTAACTTTGTAAATATATAAATACATATAATACACGTTCAAATTATATCTAACAAATATAAATGTGCACCAAACGTGTAGCCCAAATCAAAATATTCAAATATAAACTTTTTTTTTTCTTATTTGGTATATATTCATTTAACTTGATGATTTTAGTTTTTGTAGACGTGCATCGTCCGTACATTATACTAGTTTTAAATAAAGAGGGAATGGGCAAAAGAAAAAATAATAATAAAATTAAATAATAAAATAGAAAATGATAGGCTCAGTTTGAACCGGTACCATTGCATATATAAGCAAAGCTAGATCCTTTCAGCCAGCTCTGTGCGCTATGTGGTCCATTTGCGTAGTGTATGTAGTGCATGTAGGGATGTTAAACGAGCCAGTTAAGGCTAATCCGACTTTTTTGTTTAAATGCTTTGTTCAAGCTTGGTTCATGTCCATTTACATCTGAACGAGCTTTGTGTGACTTTGTGTTCACTCAAAGCTTGGGCTTATTTAATTAATTGTATTCCAAATTAGAGTTGTTTTTGAGTTCGTAAATATGTTCATATAAAGCTTGGGTTGAGCTTTGAGTTCGTAAATATGTTCATATAAAGCTTGGGTTGAGCTTGTTTGGCTTGGTTTATGCTTGACTGGAGCTTGTTTAAAACTAGTTCAAGCTTGTTTAGAGCATCTGTAGTCGTTAAATGGTAAAATATGGATATATGAATAAATAGATATAGATATCCTAGTTTTGTTGCAGTCGTTTAAAGCTATATTTTAGCTTTCTATTAATATTAAAATAAGCGACGGCACATGATGTGCCGTCTGACGATAAAAAATACTAAAAAAATAAAAAATTAGGTGGGACGGCACATGAAGTGCAGTCCGAATGCTAAAATATATATATATATATATTTTATAGGAGAGACGGCACATGATGTGCCGTCTGACCAGGAAAATATATATATATATATATATATATATATATATATATATATATATATATATATATATATATATATGTTGGCTGGTTGGTGGTTGGTACAGAAATCTAAGTATTAGATGTGTGGTTGGTGGTTTAAATATTTATTAGTATTTACTCCAATATTTATTAGTTTTTAAAATTACAATTTTAAAAAAAAAAAAAATCCATGGGAGAGGGGGGGGGGGGGAATTTTTGGGATTTTTTTAATTCGTTTTGGGTTTTAAAATTGAATAAAATAAATAATTTACGAATGGGACGGCACATTATGTGCCGTCCGACGAAAAATAAAATATTTTTTTTTGTGGGACGGCACATCATGTGCCGTCACCCAAATATGCATAAAGTTTATGCGGATTCTCAAATATAGCAATCTACTGTAGCGATTTATCGATAATATGGATAAATAGTAAACGACTGTAGCGGTTTTTTAACTCAAAAATACATATTATGGATAAATAGCAAACGACTACAGATGCTCTTAGAGCTTACTTCAGCTCACTTAAAAGTTGGTTGAAGACATAATAAGATTAACATCCACCTTTTTTCTAATAATTGCACAATGTAATTTTCTTAAAATCCACAAAGTAGGAGTTACACTTTTCTAATCACACATTCCCTTTAGTTCACCATATATAATTCAATATCTACTTTTTGCTTTTTAAAAATTTGACGGGCTTCTATATCAAAGCAAATGTAAGGTGTAAGTTCTAAACTTGTAGCTCCAATAATAATCAAATATTGAATAAAAATGAAATGGCTAAATGGTTAAATTAGCTAGATCCCTGGACTTCAATCGAGGCTTCCTTTTTTTAAGTTTTAAAGAACTAATGGAGTATAGAAAGGTTTAATACAAAAATACATGTTTTTTTTTTTGGAGATAAAATTAACTGAAGTCACCGATTTCATTAATGAAAAATTAACGAAACTGAAAGTAGCCAATATTACAAGTCTAGTCTACTCCAGTTCACTACATCAATTATATACTTTACTCCACAGTCTGCCAGACATAAAAGACAAAAAATTTAGCACAAAATAACAGTAACCTCCAGCTTGATCAGTACAAAAAGAAGATAGGAGGTGACTGCAGTCAACACACAGACAGCTATTCTGCTCCCTCCATACGAAGTCTCTTCCTCATTCCTGCTTGACCTGCTCGGGCATCTATTAGAACCAGAATTTTATGCAACATCATATGAAATCTACATTTAGCGTTACAGAAGCAAAAATCATTTCTATCAAGTCACAGAGTCCACAAAATAGCCCCAACCGTAATATCCCAAAGCAGCCTATGGTCTTTTGTAATGTTTCTGGATCTCCAACCTCCCCAAATATTCGCGATACAGTTTGGTGTCTCTACAGTATCAAAGCCCAACCCCATGATTTTCCAGGTCAGTCTAGCTCTAGGGCAAAGTATGAAAATATGGTTTGTATCCTCCTCTCCTATGTTACATCGTTGGCACGTCAAATCGATCTGGATATTGCATTTCCTAAGGTTCATTTTGGAGAGAATAGCGTTGTTCAATACCAACCAAAGGAAGGCCTTCACCTTATAAGGGACTTTCGATTTCCAAATAGTAGTTGCATGCAAGTTTCTAATGCCCCCATCATTCAAGAAGTCGTACATGGAGGCAACTGAGAAAATACAGCTAGTGCTTAAACTCCATTCTCTAACGTCCTCTACACCCCTATCCTGTCGCACCACCTCCTCCAGTAGAGTTTTCAGTTTCACCAGTTGTTCTTGCCATTCGTTAGATAGGATTCCTTTGAATTCAGTTCTCAGTCTCTCATTCTTCGAGACGTTCGCCACGAGGGTGTCCTTGCCTAGTACTTTCATTAGCTAGCTGAGGGAAAAGAGAAAGTAGGGTATTCGCTCCACACCACTTGTTCTTCCAGAATCTAGTATTTTTTTCATTTCCTAGCCTGCACCTCGTATTCGAGTGGAACATATCCCCCACCTTAGCAATTCCTTTCCATATGTATGACACTTTTCCTTGCTTGCTTCTTCCTCCATATCTGACTAATTTCCACCTTCGATACCTCATGAACGAATTACTCCACCATGTCTTGCGTCATTTGTGCATTTTCCACTACCATTTGGAGAGGAGAGCCTTGTTCATATCTCGAAGGTGGACTATCCCAAGTCCACTGAAATCTTTCTTTTTGCATAGCTTATCCCACCTTATCAGATGAAGCCTCTTGTTATCCTCATGATTTCCTTACCACAGGAATCGTCGTCTACATCTATCGATTCTCTCAATAGCCCAATTGGGGATCTCATAGATAGACATCAGGTACGTAGGTATACTACTGAGAACGAAGTTGATAAGAGTAATTCTACCTCCAAGAGATAGAAACTTTCCTTTCCAACCGGCCAATTTTTTCACAATCTTTATAATGAGAGGAACCCAGTCATCCTTAAACATCTTTCTTGGTCTAATAGGCGTACCCAAGTACTTGAGTGGGTATTCTCCTGTCTCACAATCGAACATTGTTGAGATCCCCTCAATAGAGTACGCATTGTTGTTGCTAAGTGTAGTCACACAACTCTTGTGAAGATTACCAGCCAATCCAGCCAAATATTCATAATATCTTAGAAGAATACGAATTTCCATGATTTCTTTCACCTCAGCCACCCCAAACAGGAGAGTATCATCTGCGTATTGTAAGAATGACAATGATTCAGCGATTCCTTTCACTTTAACCCCTTTGGTGAGCTCTGCCTCTATTCCTCTCTTATTCATTTATGCTAGACCATCTGAAATAATTGTAAAAATAAGTGGTGAAAGTGGATCTCCCTGCCTCAAACCTCTATGACATCTGATTTCCTTTCTTGACGATCCATTAAGTTGGATGAAAGATTTACCATTTCTAACACACATCTTCATCCACAACCTCTATTTCGTTCCGAAACCTTTAAGTTGTAGCGCCTCATCCACACAGTCCCACTCCATAGTATCATAGGCTTTTTCGAAATTTAATTTTAGAAGAAAACCGTCTACTTTGTCTTTGTTTCCTCTGAAAACCATTTTGTGGGCGGACGCAATGGTATCCAGGATATCTCTTCCTTTAACAAATCCGCTTTGTGATTCATCAACAATGTCAGTTAAGTATGGGGATAATCCATTAGCCAACACTTTCGTGATGATTTTGAAGGAACCGTTCAGTAGACTAATAGGTCTGAGGTCCTTCACCCTAAGAACCTCCGCTTTCTTCGGAATTAGAATAACATTCGCATAGATGAGTCTCTCAATTTGTGCCTCTCCCTGAAACAGTCCATGAAAAATGTCTAAAAATTCTTTCCTTATGATAGACCAGTAACGCGAGTAGGATAGTATCAGGAAGCCATCCGGACCCGGCGCCTAATCTTGACCCAAAAGCTTGATTGCCTTTAGCACCTCCTCCTCCAAGAATGCCTCTTCCAGCCCATCGCTCCCCTCAATAGTCGATTCACTCCACATGTCTGATCTCAAATTTCATCTAAGCGTTCTCTTCTATCCCAACAGATATCTAAAAGACCTGTCAATATGGTTTCTAATTGCCGTCTCATCCTCTGTCCAAACTTCCCCCACAAATAATCCCCCAATTTGATTGTGTCGCCTTCTACCATTTTTCACCTTATGGAAGAAAACCGTGTTTGAATCTCCTTCCTTGATCCATTGGATCCTAAATCTTTGTCTCCAATAGCATTCTTCCATCTCCCCAATTCTATGAAGCTCCAATATGTTGGAGGCTAGTTCATCAAATTCCGCCCTTTGAAGACATCTTTCCTCTTCAACTGTTTCTAATTTTTGGACCCTCAATCCCAGCATCTATTTTCGTCTTCTGGTGTCACCGTGTTCCTCTATTGCCCAAATATTTAAGCACCTCCGCAATCGTCTCAACTTGATGTTCCAGTTGGCGACCGCATCGGAAGTGTTGGTCGGAGCCACCCATGACTCTTCTATGGCCTTCCCAATGTTATTGCTGAAAGTCCATGCTTTCTCAAATCTAAACTGACGTGGAGGCGATCTTCTACCAATTTCCCACTCAAGAATAAGTGGTGTGTGGTCAGAAGTAGATCTAGGTTTAGATCTGACCGACACCATTGGGAACAATTCCTCCCAATCTGTAGACACCAAAATTCTATCAAGTTTCGCTAAGGTCGGATTAGCCTGCATGTTAGTCCATGTAAATCTCCTGTCGATCGCCTTGATTTCAGTGAGATCAAGTTTGTTGATGATGAGGACGAACTCCTGCCTGTCTTTCGTATTAGAACCCCTACCTCGATGCTCGTTAATGAATCTAGTAATGTTAAAATATCCCCCAATAACCCATGGGCCTACCCATCTACCTCGAATGATACATATATCCTCCCAAAACCCATATCTATGACTAGAAATGTATGGCCCGTAAACCGAAGTCACCATATGCTCCCAACCATCACTTTTACGCTTAATTCTAATAGTCACTGAAAAGTTACCCACGAAATCGTCACTTATATCAAACTTTTTAGAGTCAACACCCAACGCAATACCCCCCAACATACCCCTAGATGACTTGAAATGCCAAACAAAATCTCTTAACGATCTAAGCCCCTCGATGCGGATCAACATTCCTAGTTTCTTGAAAAGCGCAAATCGTTGGTTTAAACCTAGCGATTGTATCTTTCACCAATCTACTCTTAACCTTCGCCCGCATCCCCCTAATATTCCAAAAGATGTAATACATGGAAACAAACTATAGAAATGTCTACCCCTTCCAAACCCATCTAAATAGAAGCTCTATAGACTAAGTCTATAGGCTTCATCTCTAAGGATATTAACCCTGACTGACAGTTCTTTGCTGGAGGATCCCATGTCTAAGCCTAGCATGGTAGATTAATAGAGCAGCATATCACTAGAAATAAAACTCAAAATAGAGAACTAACCTCCGCATGCCGATGTCGGTTGCTTTGCTTTTGCAGCGGATCTAATAAGGTCCTCCTCACTACGTCCCTTAGACCCCCTATCAGTCAATTTGTCTCTTGCTCTTTCTCTTTGCTTCATCAAGACCCCACCCCGTGATCTCAACGCTAGGCTCTATGGTTTCCACCTCCATATTATCTTGTATGAATGGAGTTAGAGCCTTCACCCTACTCTCCCATTTCTCGAATTCGCAATCTGAGTCTAGTGTCTCATTTCCCACTTCATCCAACTCTCGAATTCTCTCATCCTCTCTAGAAGAATCCCCTTTGGAGCCTAGATCTCTTTCCCCCTCATTGAAGTCCCTTAAGCTACCTCCCTGAACGAGCTTCCCCCATTCTCCTTCCTCCACCTCTTCATCAACCTCCTCAATCTCCGTGCCCAGTAGAACAGCGGGGATTAACACCATCTTATCACTTTTCTTATGACCAATTATATTAGAAGACTGGCCTAACTCATGAAGCTGAATCCTTCCTCCATCAGTAGGGACTCTGGGCCCCTCTAGCTCCCTCCAAGGGCCTGGACCAATATTGAGAAAAATTTTTGGGACAACTCTAACTGCCAAATCCACAGCTTCATTGAACTCCGCAATTGAAAGCAACATCAGACCTGCTTGAGTCTTCGTGGGCCCCGCTATAGAAGACAGCTCATTTGGGCTCTCTGCAGCCATCCCATCACAAGTACGGAGTCTTGTACTGCAGCCATCCCTTTCGCTGCAACAAAGTCTGTCGCAGTCTTATCTCCCCTGCCGAATCGCACACTTCCACCTATCGCTTCCCCTCTTACCCGTTTTTCAGCACAACCCCCCCACCCCCATACTTGCTTTACAGCTGTACTCCTAATCCCCTGCACAAAGCTGAACCTGTGGATGCTGTGTTGGATGCCCACGATCCTTTTGGCTATGATCAGACGGTCGGAACTGATTTGGTTGCTTAATATGAGCTGCATTCAACGAATGGTTGAGATTGACTCTTGATGGATCAGACAGTGGCAGCTCATCTTCTTCCTCTCGCTCAACTTTGCCGCCTGTTTTCGAATTCGAGCCGGAGTACTCCGGTGAACTACTGAAAGAAACCTTCTTCTTCCTTTCCACAATAACTTTAATCTCATGCCTCTCCTCCTCAAATTGAGCTATGATAACTGACTGGATTAGACTTAAATCTTCGACGCCTATTTGGATCCTCGCATACTCCCGTATGGACTGAAGATTGGTGTTTTTTTTAAAGGCAATTAGGTATCCAAAACTATGGACTAAGATTAGATAACCCGAACACACCTAACGAAAGTTAGGTTGAAGAAATGGACCCAAACTGTAGGTAATGAATCAATCTTCATCGCCCCAAAGCTTCTCGACCACCTACACATCGTGACGTAGAACTCCTCCCCCTCGAGATGCCCCATTGCTAACAATTCCTTCGTTCTCACCTCCGTTTTGCAAAAGACCATAAGAACATATTCCTTCACCTTTTGAACTTCCAAAATCCAATTCAGGGATGGTCTAACGCTCTCAGAGAGCAGCTCCTTGATAGTCTCTATCGATGGGTTCCCAGTATGGACTTTGAGCATGATGCAATACTTAAGTCGATTCTCAAAATCTGCCATAATCGGAGTTGGTGTAATCACCACCTTTGATGACCTTCCTTCGACAGTCGTTACTCTCCTCCGACCTCACCTGATTCATCTTGCTGTCCACTCTAGTACTAGGTTCGACTGTAGGTGTAGCGCCCCGAATTTCTAATATAATATCTTAGAAAATACGTGGCACAATCCCAGCATCAACTTCAATGTAATAGTACACATAGCCCAAAAACACAAATAATTTTATTTCCAAACTTTTATTACATCAATCTTTACAAACACAGCGGAAATACAAACATCTTGAATTACAACTTTCTTTTTACAACACTTCTTTTTACAAAATTTACACAATGCTCTATTACATCAGTTTTAATCTCCAAAACTAACTCAAGCATCCAAGCCTCCAAACCATAAGCAACAACCTGTAACACATGAGGCTAGAGATGATCCCTAACCCCCAAAACTAAAGGGGTCAGTCATAAATGGTGTGAGTGACATAAGAACATACAACATAATTAAATCATAAAATATAAAGTCATCAACAGCATGTATTAACAACAAGGATAAACGAATGAGAAATAACAAAGATGTAAAGCATGAAAACATCATGGAATGAAAACAACAAGTGAAGCTAGACTAAGTGTCGAGTGTAGAAAACAGGAAAACCACATGCATAAAACCAAGTCAAGAAAACACAATCTCTATTTGCTGACTCTCTAATGCATACTTGTCGGAGTCTATGCATCCCACTCTACATAGGTCTGGTGCAAGCCCTTAACGATCTCCACTTTATAGGGATAACCCCTTGTTATGCAACTAATCCTACTACGGTGATGGGAAACAAGATTCAGAATAATCCGCAAATAGGCGTCACCGCCCTCGACGCGCAAGCATCATGTAAGATAGCTCAAAAACAACAACCGGAGAATCATCTCCCTGCCGTGTACCCCACGAATAGGCCTTCAAGACCCTCAACGTGCAGATACACCCGGTACATTCTGTGAATAGGCCTGCTGACCCTCAACACACAAATGCACCATGCATGCTCCGTGAATAGGCCCGTAGACCCTCAACACGCGAACATATACAACCAGGGAATCATCTCCCTACCGTGTACCCCACGAATAGGCCTTCAAGACCCTCAACGTGCTGATACACCCGGTACATTCCGTGAATAGGCCTGCCGACCCTCAACACACAAATGCACCCTGCATGCTCGGTGAATAGGCCCGTAGACCCTCAACACGCGAACATATACAACCGGAGAATCATCTCCCTGCCGTGTACCCCACAAATAGGCCTTCAAGACCCTCAACATGCAGATACACCCGGTACATCCCATGAATAGGCCTGCTGACCCTCAACACACAAATGCACCCTGCATGCTCTGTGAATAGACCCGTAGGCCCTCAACACGCGAACATATAAATACCCTCTAGTTGAACTAACAAAACCATGAGCCTATACTTACGTTTCTCAAGTTCTATCACATCTCCACTAGTGCCTGTCCTTAAGTTGGTTATTATTAAAACACCAAAAATCCTTATCTCTAGAGTTAGTGTACCCTGCCGGACTTCAACAACAACTAAACCAAGACCCCTTAGGCCTAACTCAATAAATCTCAACTGTCGGTTCACAGGACTCCCACTCAACTCCTAGAGACCTCAACAGGACCAAAACTCACTAATCCATCGTCAAACAATCAAAGGAGAAATATCTCCACTTAACAAAACCCAAATCTTTATATAATTCCAGAATCCAAATACAACTATAAAATATCTTGAAAATATATGTTTTGTAGAAACAGTAATCTTTAGGATAATAAGTTATAGATTCAAGCATTTAGAGTAAAAATTATTTGAAAGGACATTCATAGATATAAGGATACATCAGTATCAGTCAACTATAGAAAACATAAGTTGACTGTCCAGAAAGAAAATTCCATGGTTTTAAGAAAATAAGCTAAGTGTTATAAGTTGATTTATAAAAGTCATAAGTCGACTTACCAGAGAATATAAGTTGACTTATAAAAGTCATAAGTCGACATACCAGAAAATATAAGTTGACTTACAAAAGTCATAAGTCGACTTACCAGAGAATACAAGTCGACTTAAAAAGTCATAAGTCGACTTACCAGAGAGAAACTCCAGAAATCTTTAAGAAAATATTCTAAGTGTGCCAGTCGACTGAAAAGGATCTAAGTCGACTGTCCAGAATGGATTTTCAATAAAACTAATGATCATAGCAGCCGGGTCGTACCAGTCGACTGAAAGGTCATGCCAGTCGACTGTCGGCCTACAGACTGCATAGTTTTGGTTGTGCATATGTCAAAACTAGGGTTTTTAGGAATCAGTCATATATCGAAATAACTTTCTTTTATTTTTCAAATCTTATTAATACCAAAATAATTAGATTTAAACTTATCATTTGAGAAATCCAAGTTCAACAACATCTTTTACAAAACTCACAATTCCCCAATTTAAATCCTCATAACTCAAATCCTCAAAACCTGGTCCTCTAGACCATTAATCATTCACAACATTCCTCAACTAAATCTCAACTATTCTCTATAGTTGATCCATGAACAAAACCAATTTATCCTCAACTTGGTCAAGTTGTTTTTATCCAACTCACCAATAGTCCAAAAATCTCATCTTTAATTTAATTAATGCTCGACATCTATCAAACTCAATCAACTCAACAATAATCCCACAATTTAAGAAAATATAATTTAAGCAGTAGCAGTCGACTGCTAATAGTCACCAGTCGACTGTCCAAACCGAAAATCCAATATTTTTAGCCTACTGATAATTTATATTAGGTTCTCAACAAGATCTAAAATCATTCTCATACAAATATCTAGGGTTCTTCTCGAAGATCCAATTTTTCATCCATTCATACATATGCATATTCAACATCTAAATCAATCTAAACATTCATATCATTCTCATATGACATACACGAATCAAAGAGAACAAACAAAACAACCAAACGATTATATCTACTCATCTACAACATACACAAAACAAAATAAAACAAAACAATGTCACTCACATAGTTGGAGAGATCAAGCGAATATCCCGAAGCACAATGAAGAATCCCCTCTTTTGCAAAGAGTCCAAGATCTCCTCTTCAATCACCAAGAAAATAAAAATATATAAAACTTGTGTTGTGCAGCGAATGACGGCTGCACACCCTCTTTTATACAGGCCGGAAATAAGGAATTAGGGTTTTAGAAATACATTTGCAAAATAGTCCTTTTTCAATTTATTACTTTACATATATAATCTTCCTTAGTTAAAATAGGTTAACTAAATCAAATATTTTTATCACTGAGTTGTCCAGTAATCCTGCACAGCCCAGCAAAT
This sequence comes from Hemerocallis citrina, assembly GCA_017893485.1. Classification (NCBI taxonomy): domain Eukaryota; kingdom Viridiplantae; phylum Streptophyta; class Magnoliopsida; order Asparagales; family Asphodelaceae; genus Hemerocallis; species Hemerocallis citrina. The sequence continues at coordinate 386,114,996 of CM030359.1, read as the reverse complement.
AAGAAAGTTTCGGATTTACAACTCAGGGTGGCGATTTTGCACCAAAGCCCTCCTTTTTGTAATATTTACAAATACATTCATAAAATATTCATAAAAATCCAGAAAAATCAGAAATAATATCTAATAATACATATTATATTTTCCAATCAAAATATTTGACTTTTACTTTCCAGAAAAACATTTGCACAATATTCTACATAAATTCCATATTTTCAAAAACACCCTTTTTGTTTAAATCTTCACCAAATCGACTTTAAATCAAATCTAGATATATTTAAATTTAAATGCTAACCATGGGAAACCAAAATATCAGTAAAGACGAATTATCGTAACTGATTTCAGATCCAAACGGCTTTTTACATAAAAGCCCTTCTCTTTCGAGGTATTTATAAAAATAGTTTCTTTATTCAGAAAAACCCCAAAATTTAGAATATACTCTATTATAATTAGGAGAATTTACTAAAATATATAAAATTGGTTATTTACATCAAAAATATTTGTACGTGTTTCGCACGTGTAAGAGAGATAGATTTTCAGAAAATACTTATTAAATCTCCAGAAAATCATTTTAATTCATTTTCAAAAATTTAAAATAATATTTGAAAATACGGGGTTCTACAGTAGGTGTTGATTTGGAGTGTGCGCTTCCATTCGTTTTGATTTTAGGGCAGATCTTCGAAATGTGCCCGAATTTCTTACACGCATAACAGAACCAGTTGTTTGTACATTCGTGGATAGTATGGCCCAACCCCGCACAGTTATGGCATTGTGCGAGCTTTGGAGCAATAGCCGGCACTGGCGATGAAGATGAGTTCAACTTTTCCACCTTCTTCTCCGCCTTCCTAACTCATTTTGGCTTATAAAGAATCCATTCACCCTCATCGTCTTCCTTCTTCACCATCTCTATCTCCGGCGAGAACTCCCCCCTTCGTTGATCTCCCCGACCAAGGTTCCTGTTGAGTCCTCTTAGATGCTTCCAGGTAAGACAATCTATAGGTCATAGGTGGATGTTGAACCCCTCTTTCCATCTCCAGCGATACTCGCTGTCCACTCTTCATCGGGGCTCTATGCATGTAATCACCTGCTCCTCTGATCGCCAGATCTCTATGGTCTGGACGTATCTCTCTTGATCTCGAACGACATCTTCCTCTCGATGGCTCACCTGCACTGACACCTATACTGCCTCTAAGCTCCAAGCGTCGATCAACTTCCTCGTCTCTACCTCTCTTGGCCATCGAGCGCTGAGAGTTGTTGCTTGCGAAGTGGCTCCTGTTCGGGTTATCTTTCGAGCCCTGATACCTCTTCATCCTTTCAGCGTCTTCCTCTCGAATCTATCCTAAGCGATGCTCTTTGTTGCTGTTGTTGGTAAGTGCTTTTTTTGCCTTAAAAAAATCTTATTGTACAAGTCTTTAAAACTCAAATTACAAGCAAATTACTACTACTAGTTTTTTTTTTGGGAGAAAATAATTATTACTACTATTACTATGATTACATCAATCAGAAAATTGATCCTTCTCTTTTTCAAGCTTCTAGCTTCAACAAAACAAATAGATTCCCCCAAAAGTACATGTTCTCTGGTTAATACAAAAAGATGTAACAGAATCTAGGGTTTACAGGCCCTTCTTTATTATTATTATTATTTTTGTTATCTTGAATGCGTACCAATCTGTTGAAGGAGTCACGACCATTTCAATTACTAAGATGTACTTGACAAGGGGTTAGACAAAGAGTTTTCTTTGTGTTAGATATTAAGTTAGATATTATATTATGAGAGATATTAGTTTAGTCTCATATCGAATAATGTATTGGTTTAATATTTTCTTCTCTCCTATATATATGAGACATATTGTACTTAGTTTATTCAAATCAATCAATAAAGTATTTCTTCCCATCCCTAATTCTATCTTGGTATCATAGCCTATAGTCCTATAAGGCCTATACTATCTTTATCCTCGTCATCGAGGTGGAGTGATTACCACCTTCATCGGAATCACTCCACCTCCCGTCGTTGACCTCCCGACATCCCTCTCCCGATCATATCCTAAAATTCTAATCTCATTCTCCCTCAATCAACAAGCTGCAAACCCTAACCCTAGTGGTTACTCCAACAACATCGCCAGCAGCTGACCCACAACAACAATCCAAAACCCTAGCCGTTGTCACCTCCTCAGCCTTCATCAAAACCCTACAACTCCGGCGACATCACCAACAACAAAAACAACAACTCCAACAACAAACAACCCCCAACTCTCAACTCCGGCTATGTTGAGAAATCCTGGTCGTCCACACCAACAGACAACAAAAACAACTCAACTCTGACACCCATCTTAACTCCGTGAACTCAATCCCAACAGTGACAACAATGCCTTCCTCCTCAGTCAGCAACCTAGGCGACCACCTAACAACATGATCAACATACTCTCCATCTCCTTTGGCATCGCCGTCGCCGCATACGGTGAGGCCCACTTCAACGTTTGGTCCTCCTCCAGATCTTCCTGAAACCCTCATCGTTACTGCCTCCCCCCAACCTTCCGACGCCGGCACCGTTTTCTTTCATCTCCTGCAACTCCTCTTCTTCAACCTCATGCAACTCCCGAAACTCCTCTAGGTTGAAGTCCTCCCTATCCGAAACCGGTAGCCACCATCGTTGCTGTAGTCGCCGGTCAACGTCAACCACCCGCCGTCGCTATCACCAAAACCCTAGCCATTGCCTCCTCTTCTCCAAACCCTAATTTTTTCCCTTCACAAAACCGAACCACTCTTTCAAATACCCAAATCAAATCCAAAACCTAACCCGAAACCCGAACAGAACCCACACCTAAACCCTAACCTATTTTCCGTTTTGTCAAAAAAAAAAATCTTGCAGGTATTTCAGCTTCTACTATCTCACTTCCGCATCCAGATCTCGCTACAACCTAACACAGGTTAATCCATCGTGACTTTGAGAGGGGAATATCCCAACATCATTCCAGATCCCAACATACTACTTTTTCTTCTCAGTTTGACAATAAAATCTCAACATGCACAAACAGTGCGCCACTACAACACACTACTTCTTCTTTTCAATTCGGGGGTGAGATCCCAACATGCGCCAACAATGCGCCACTACAACTTACTACTTCTTCTACATCACAGCTCGGGATATGGAGATCCCGATATCCATCACAGTTCGGGATATGGAGATCCCGAGATACATCACTGTTCAGGATAGAGAGATCCTTACATGCGCCATCTACTTGAACGCCTGCCCTACATCATGTTTCGTCTCCAAGTGCATCACCGTGTGCCGTCCTTGCTACATCAACATCGTCAACATTTCAAACTCATGTTGCTTAAATCAACTTGAGTTTGAGAGGGGGTGTTGTTGAATTCTAACTGCGAAATAAATTCAACAACGACGACGAGATGCAAGAACTATAGAATCAAAACAAGAGAAGAAAGAACAACCAAAAGCAACACACAAGAATACACAAGATTTTTATCGAGGTTCGCCCAAACAATGGCTACTTTCCCGTGCAGAGGCACTCCTACGATTTCCACTAGAAATATGAATATTAGGTTTACAAATCTCTCAAGAACTCACCACCAAGGTGTAGGGTTTCTCTCTATCTCCCTCTCTCTTAATGACGGCTAGTAGATCTCTATTTTCTTTTCAATTAGTTTCAGTTAAAATCGTACACAATACAATATATATAGAATTCCACATCTCTAATCTCAGTCGTTCATCTATTCAGTGTTGGGATGGTCGACCGCACCATCTTAACGGTCGACTGGTCTTCTCCCTCGACTGCACGAAATCCAACAGAGAGCGGGTCGGTCGACTGTGCGGTCGACCGGTCATTCCTTCAAGTACAGAGTTGAGTCAGAGAGCGGGACGGTCGACTGCGCGGTCGACCGGTCGTCTTGCCTGGGCGGTCGGGGGGTGTGGTCGACCGCAACTCTGCTGTAGCCACTTGCTACTCTTGAACTATTGCTCCCACTTCGACTCTCCTTCCCATCTATCTTCTTCAACTCATTATCGTGTATTGGATCCACAAACCCTAACAATCTCCCACTTGGAAACATATACACGAAGTCTCTAACCTGTTCTTCATTCTTCCATTGGCCTAGTCTAGATCTGTACCTCTGCGAGTCTCCTCAATAATTAATCTGGAGACAATTCGATAGTAGTATAGCAAAACTGATGTTTCTTTCTATCCACCACCTTAGTGAGCATGTCCGCCGGATTCTTAGTACCAAGAATCTTAGTTAGCTTCAATCATTTCTTCTTAACTGCTATTCTGACAAAATAATACCTCATTTGAATGTGCCGAGTCCTAAAGTGATATGCTGAGTTTTTCGCCAAGAAAACTGCACTTTGACTATCACACCATAGTTCACCTATGGGTTGTTTCCTGTCTAACTATTTCATAAGCTCCGAAATCTACATCTCTTTCATCACTTCCATAAGTGCCATATACTCTGACTCCGTAGTTGACTGCACTACAACCTTTTGTAACTGCGAAGTCCAACTAACAGCTGTTCCACCAACTATAAATACATACCCTGTAGTACTTCTGCAACCATGACGATCACCCAAAAAATCTGCATCTACATAACCATGTATATGCAAAGAATTTCTCCCAAAACAAAGAGAGTGATCTGAAGTACCTGCTAGATATCCAAGAATCCACCTTACTGCTTCCCAATGCTGTTTACCTGGATTCTTCATGTAACGACTGAAAACTCCCACTGCATGTGCGATGTCTGGTCTTGTAGACACCATCGCATACATCAAACTCCCAATGGCTGAGGCATAAGGAATAGCAGCCATTTCCTCCATCTCTGCCTCTGTCTTAGGACACAAGTCCATTGATAACTTGAAGTAAGCAGCCAAGGGACAAGTCACTGGCCTCGTGCCATCCATATTGAATCTCTTCAACACCTTCTTTATATAGTCCACTTGTGATAACCAAAGCTTCTTGTTACTCCTGTCTCTACTGATCTTCATGCCGAGGATTTGCTTTGCTTCACCCAAGTCCTTCGTTGAAAACTCCGAAGCTAGCAACTTTTTCACTTCCTTGATCTTTTCCATACATGAACCTGCCAACAACATGTCGTTCACGTACAATGCCAAGGTGACTATATCATTGTCCTCATATCTACAAGCATACACACAATGATCCGTTTTGCATCTATCGGAACCTTTTCCTCTCATGAAGCAATCAAACTTCAAGTACTATTGCCGCAGTGCTTGTTTGAGCCCATAAAGACTCTTCTTCAATCGACACACCATGTCTTCCTTTCCTTTGGCTTCAAAACCTGTAGGTTGTCTCATGTACAGCTCTTCTTTGATATCACCATGGAGAAATGCTGTCTTCACATCCAACTACCCGTAAGTGCAAGTCTTCAACTACTACAATACTGAGCAAAACCCTAATAGAAGCCATCTTCACAACCGGTGCAAAGATCTCACAATAATCAACACCTTCTCTTTGAGAGAATCCTTTCACCATAAGCCTCGCCTTGTACCTTTTACTGCCATCTGCTTTATCTTTGACTCTGAAAACCCATCTGTTCATAAGATTGTGCTTCCCTGCAGGTAACTTGGTTAACTCCCAAGTTTGGTTCTGTTCCAAGGAGCTCACCTCGTCCTTCATGGCTAACTCCCACTGAATTCGAGCCTCATCCCACAAAGCATCCTCATGAGTCTCTGGCTCCCCCGAATCCGTGTATAGAACATGCTCATGAACAACACTAGCAGATGGATCAAATATCCTGGTTGGCCTCCTCTCTCGTGTCGATCTCCTCAACGTGGGTATCGGTTCACCGACCGGTTTAGGTTTCCCGAACTGTTCTGGCTGTACCTATTCGTCCTGGATAACCTGCTCATTCCCAATAGGTTCACCATGAGCCTCATATACTTCCTGTGGTACCTGTACCTGCTGCTGCACTGTAGGACCCCCACTACTAGGACCACCTTCAGAATCTGAATCTGAGTCTGAGTCTGAACCCCAATCTAATTCTGAACTGGTTGTACTGTCTTGACCTGTCTGCCTGTCCTTGTGTAGGACCTCTTCATTGAACACTACATTCCTGCTGAGAATGACTTAATTTGTTATCCATAAAATCCCAAAGCATGTAACCATACTCATCGCCACCGTAGCCAATGAACACACACCTCCTGGATTTTGAGTCCAACTTCTTTCTTCTTCCCTGTCAATTAGTGCATATGTCATACAACCATAAACTTATAAATGCGAATAATTAATAGTTTTACATGACCATAGTTCTTCTGGAATGGCCCCATCAAGGGCACTAGACGGGCAACGGTTAATCAAGTACACTGCTGTATCAACTGTAGCAGCCCAAAGATGGACCGGAAGACCCGCATGAAGTCTCATTCATCTCGCCCTTTCGAGTGTCGTGCGGTTCATCCTTTCTGCTACACCATTCTCTTGTGGAGTCTTAGGAACTGTCTTGATTTCTCTGATACCTTTCTTTGCCATATAGTTAACAAACTCTTTGCTTGTGTACTCACCTCCGTTGTCTGACTTGATTGCTTTCACCTTGCAACCCGTCTCATTCTCAACTCTGGCTTCCAAGCTCTGAATGCCTCAAAAACTTCTGATTTCTCCCAAATTGCATAAACCCAAACCATTCTTGTAGCATCATCTATGAATGTGACGAAGTATCTTTTACCACCATAAGAGAATTCCTGAGCTGGACCCCATAAATCTATATGTACCAAATCTAGCTTCACAAGCTTCTTCTTACGTTCACCCAACTGAAAGCTAACTGACTTCTGTTTGCCCATCACGCAATTCTCACAAAAATCCATCTCAACCTTCTTTAGCCTCGGCAGAAGATCCCTAGAACAAAGCTGCTTGACACCCTTTTCACCAAGGTGCCCCAACCTGACATGCCATAGAATCGACGAGGAACTACCTACTAATGTTGTAGCAATGATATCACCTGAATCACCTCCCCTGAGTAAGTACAACGTGTCACCACGCTTTTCTTTTGCCACCAACTTTGCAACTGTAGTCACCTTCCATTCTCCATGCCCAAAAGTTGTAAATCCTTCTTTGTCTAGTTTTCTAGTTGAGATCAAGTTTTTCTTCAAACTCAGAATATGTCTTGTATCATACAAGACCAATTGTCCACCATCGCGAGCCTTCACTCTCACAGTGCCTCTACCCACAACTGGGCATATCTGCCCATTACCAACTGAAACTGCATCAAAATCACATGTCCTGTAATCCTCAGAAACATCCCTCATGGGGTACAATGATAAGAAGCACCTGAGTCTATACACCAATCATCTTGCAAAATATTAAATTCAGCCGATAAACACAATTTATCTAGACGGAGTTCAATACTTACCATATTGGCTACCTGTGACCCTGCTTGCGCTTTCTTATACTCCTCGCATTGGTCTCTCCTGTGTCCTGACTTCTTGCAGTACCAACACTCACCTTTGTGATTTCCTGTTCTTGACTTGGACCTGTGATTCCTACTTTGCAACATCCCTCTATTGTTAGTTCTATCACGGTTATCTACTGACAGCACGGTATTGCTAGAATATGACACTGAAGTCTCTCCATGTCTCTTCCTTCTTGCATTCTCATTCATGATGCTGCTTATAACATCCTTTAGGGTTGTCGTATCAGTCATGGTGCTAGTGATAGTCTGCTCTACTGTGCCGTAACTGTCGGAAAGACTGGATAGCAACAACAACGATTGTGCCATCTCCTCAAATGTTAAACCCGACGATTCCTTTTGATTGTAAACCATACAGAAATTATTGATGTGCTCAGCAACCAAATCCCTTTCTGACAACTTCAAGTTAACCAACTTCTTTAAGTGTAAGATCTGATTTGCTGCATTCGGCTTCTCAAACATGTCTATCAATATCTCCATTGCCTCCTTTGCGGTTCTTGCCTTCTCAATATAAAATAGTAACTTCCTACTCAACAACAACTGAATCTACCCTAGCGCTTTCTGATCCAATCTATTCCAGCCCGCCAATGCAACTGGATCGACCTCCGTCCCTTCTGGCTTCATACCAAACAACGGATTATCTAGATCCTTCTGTCGGAGATACGCAATCATTTGGATCTTTCACATTGTAAAATTCGTTTCATCGAACTCCTTGACTCTACTCTTGCCCCCCATTTCAATCAATACTACCAACCTGTAGCTCTGATACCACTTTGTTAAATTCTAACTGCGGAATAAACTCAACAACGACGACGAGATGCAAGAACTATAGAATCAAAACAAGAGAAGAAAGAACAACCAAAAGCAACACACAAGCAGACACAAGATTTTTATCGAGGTTCACCCAAACAATGACTACTTCCCCGCGCAGAGGCACTCCTGTGATTTTCACTAGAAATATGAAGATTAGGTTTACAAATCTCTCAAGAACTCACCACCAAGGTGTAGGGTTTCTCTCTATCTCCCTCTCTCTTAATGACGGCTGGTAGATCTCTATTTTCTTTTCAATTGGTTTCAGTTAACCCTAAAATCATATACAATACAATATATATAGGATTCCACATCTCTAATCTTAGCCGTTCATTTATTCAGCGTCGGGACGGTCGATCGCACCATCTTAACGGTCGACCGGTCTTCTCCCTCGACTGCACGAAATCCAACAGAGAGCGGGTCGGTCGACCGGTCATTCCTTCAAGTACAGAGTTGAGTCAGAGAGCGGGACGGTCGACTACGCGATCGACCGGTCATCTTGCCTGGGCGGTCGGGGGGTGTGGTTGACCGCGCGGTCGACCGCAACTCTGCTGTAGCCACTTGCTACTCTTGACCTATTGCTCCCACTTCGACTCTTCTTCCCATCTATCTTCTTCAACTCATTATCGTGTATTGGATCCACAAACCCCAACAGGTGTTAGATATTAAGTTTGATATTATATTATGAGATATATTAGTTTAGTCTCATATCAAATAATATATTGATTTAGTCTTCCCTTCTCTCCTATATATAGCAGACATATTGTACTCAGTTTATTCAAATTAATCAATAAAGTATTTCTTCCCATCCCTAATTCTATCTCTTTGTTTTGCACATAAATTGAACCTTGATTATTCTAGAAACAACTCAATGCATTACTGAGTTTATAGAATCAGTTAGGAGCACTGTTTCTAATTTTAATGTAAGTGTATATCCTTTTTGTTTGTTCAGGTTCATACACAATGACAGCTACTATTGAGATAAACTGGGGCGGAGAATTTCAAATTTTGAACGGTGTAGTCAGTTATGTGGGTGGCCAAAAGAGATATATTCAAGATGTAGATAAAGATAATTTCTCATGGCAGAACCTTACAGACATTATAAAACATACTGTCCAAATAGAAATTGATTATTCCGTTTATTGGTTGCCCCCAGGTGCGGGAATGGAAGACGGTTTAGTGTTGCTTCATGAGATAGGCAGTGCCTTAAATATGACACCACCAGAGAGTTACTGTGTTCTCTACATAGAACATTTGTTACCTGCAGATGAAGAGGATTTGGAACCTAGTACAGATGGAGAGGATGGGGAAACTTCAGATGAAGAGGAAGAGGATGGGGAAACTTCAGATGAAGATGAAGATGAAGAGGAAGAGGAAGTTTCAGAAATTATAGATCAAGAGGAGGAGAAAACTTCAGATGAAAAGAAGTAGCAGTTATAAAAGCACAGACAATACATAGAAAATGAGTGTGGAAGGATAACAATTAGGTATGATTATTTAGAGTACTGGCTGCAAATGTATTTAATAGATGACTTCTTCTTATGAATACATACGTAAAGTACAGAGCTTATCTCTATAATTTGTGTATTGATATTGATCGACTCTTTAATGTTGCTGAGTTTGGATGATTAGCCTAGCTAGCTAGATAAGTTTGATATATATCAAAAGCATGCATTCTCTGGTGACTGCATGTGGAAATTTATTAATTGTTCTTAGATACACCCGACAGCATGCATTCTGTGAATTTGGAAATTAATGTGAATTAAGTCCTTTGTTGATTAGGAATGCCTATCATAACTGATGCAATTTGAGTCTCAGCTACTTTGAAGTAGCGTCCGAGTCTCAGCAACTTTGAGGTAGGGTCTGTATCTTCTTGGTCTTGTGTGAATGTTTTGTTATTTGCTCATTAAATTATAGCATGGCTGTATTTCATATTTTCTTTCAAAAAAAAAAAGGAAAAAAACTTTCCAGGGACATAGCTATTGCCGATCTAGGGCATGGCCTCACCCAGAGGTGGAGGCACAGCTAGGCAGGGCTGTAAAATAAATAGGACGGTACGTCGTCTGTCCGAGTCCGGCTTGAAAAATGGTCCGACCGTGAACCGTACGAACTGTTATACGGACTGACTTGAACAAATTATTAAGTCCGATGCTTTACCGAGTCCGGTCCGAGTTCGGTCCGTCCGAACAAACATAGTCTTCTGCTTTTATAACGAACCGAGCCCGTATCATAAAAATTTTATCCGACCTGGACCGAGCCGAACAAAGCCCGTCCGAGTAGAATTTCAGTCTGAGCTTGAACATATGGTTGTCCGGTCCCGTCCGATCCGATTTACAGCCCTGCAGCCAGCTCGGGGTGAGCGGCCACTCCCCCTGAGCTTGGCCAGTCCCATTGTGTAGGCCCAGGATTTTTTTTAAAAATAGAAGCCCATGCATCAGTTCGCCTTCATCTCGACTATCAGGTATTCTCTCTCCTTCGTCTTCTTCTTCCTAATTTCCTTCTAAATTCGATTAATTTAGCAGTATTTGATTTTGGGTACTGAAGATGCGCTTGATCTGATCTGAATTGGGATAGAAAGTTGGTTTTTGAAAGAAGAAATAAAAAGATGGGAATTGGAAGAAAGAAAGGGGTTTGGTATGTTGATTTGGTAAAAAGATTCAAATTTTTTGGGTACCCAATTGGATTTCTGAAGCTCAATTTCTTCAATTTTTAATTTAAAGTGATTTTCTTAGTTGAGTCTTATCTTACGATTAATAAGTTGGGTTTTTAATGTGCTAGGTCTAAAGGGGGAAACTTGCAGTCAATTTGAGAAAGTCTTTCGATTCAGATTTATGCAAAATGGTGTAAGTCTTGCAATCAATTTTAGCAAGTTGATATTTAGACTGGTAGTTTGTTGGCATGCTTTTTGGGATGTGTTGCAAAAGTTTGAGATTGTTGAGACTGTAGGTTCAGAAAATAGGAACTGAGATCAATAATAAATCTTGCAGAAGGTCTCAGACTAGAAGTGGCGAGTACTGATAACAAGTCTTTTTCAAGTTGGATCTAGAGAAAGGAAGGAGTGTTTTTCACTTTTACCATTTTTGAATGTTTTCAGAGTTTTAGTGTAAAATTGTTTTCGAATTTTCAGAATTTTAGTTTAAAATTGTTGCAAAAGTGCTTATTTTATATCCAATTAATATCAAGTAGTCCAAGTACATCGTGGGCTGCAAACTACATGGGAGTCCTTAGACTTTGGTTATATACTTATTGATTTATGACCAAGAATGCTAGTGTCACTGCAAGCGCCAACATCTTGGCTGGGGATGGCAATCGGCTGAGTTGACCCGCGACCTGCCCACTCGAATCCGGCCAACAATTATGCAGTTCAGATCCAGGTCGAACCTGCAGGTCTACCAGAGTTGAAAACCCAACCCGCTCAACCTGGCGCGCGAACCCGCTGATAAAGTCAAACCCACCCGCTAACTCGCTGGTCGACCCGCGGGTTTGGACCCGTTTACATTCGACCCGTGGGTCGAACGGTCCAGAGAGAGCTGTTGGGGCTGGCTGTTTTTTTTTTTTTTTAATATTATTTTTTGTTTTCCCCCCCTATAAATATACCCTTAATTCAATCTAAAAATTCACATATCTTACTCTCTTACTCTCTCTACTACTACTACTCGATTCAATCCCAATTCATTCAAGTTTTTTCAACAAAGAAGCAAGCAGCAAAGAAGTGAAAATTTTCGATCGTAACGAATTGTGTTGATTCAACTCTCAACTGCATCTACTTCAACTCTTCCAACAAAGAAGCTCTCTCTCTCACTCTTTCAAGTTTCAACGATTACAGGACTACCGACTACGTGACATCTTGACTACCGGACTACTAACTACTCTCTACTTTTATTTTCAATCTCATTTCTATATTCAATTATCCGCGAAGTACGATATCAAAATTTCACAACCATCCTATTGTCTTGATTTTTTTTGTAGTTCTAATTTTTTATATCATATTTGTTTGTTGGTTTTTCACTTTTCTCTCTCTCAACCATCTTATTTTTTAGATTTTATTTTTTAACATATACCTCCTAGATTGTCTTCTATTATTTCACATACATTAGTAAAACAGTAAAAATCGTTTTTTCACATACACTATTACCATGTCTGAATCACGAGGTAGCGGCCATAGCCAAAGTAGACAAGATTCCACCGGTACTTCACATCGGCCTCCAATAGTCTCACATGTAGAGTCCGAATTTTTACTGAATCTTATGGTAGTATCTCACGATTTCCTTCCATAGGACATAGAAGAATAAATGCATAATGTTGACACACAAACACAACAAACCGAACCCACTAGTAGTAGAAAAGTTAGAGGAAAAACAAGTGATTGACACAGATTTTATGACTATATCCCCGATGAGAATACTCTGGGTGTAGGACATAAAATTTGTAAACATTTTGACAAGTTACAAATGGAAGAAGGGTGAGAGAACATGTACAATTAAACGAAACATTTTAAATGTACACAAAGAATTAGTATAAGACCAATAAGGCCAACACAAAATTAACCCTAGGACCGGACAAATAGATAGCCAACCCTATGATCCCGAACTTGTTCATCTGGAAATGACCCAGCTAGCTATTAAGGATGAGCTACATTTTTCATATTCCGAGAGTAGGAATGTAGAGTCTTTCAACCAAAATGCACTAAATTCCACATTTTAGAAGAATTATTTGAAACACACTAAAGTCCAATTGTTGTAAACTTTACAACGGAATAAGAGACGCTTTAATTGCACTATTGTATTCCTTAATTGTAGAGTATCGTTAACTTCCGATTGTTGGAAAAGTTGTAACGATATTCCGATGATGGACTTAACTTGTCATTGGATAGATAGAAATTGGATGATTCAAAAGAGAAATATCTCACTTGCAGCTCCCCATAGTGAACTAGTTATTGCAACACGTATTTTAGAAGTTTATGATTTATATCATATTCGCGATAAAATTTTTACTATTGGTTTTGATAATGCATCTAACAACAATGTTTCGATTAGTACATTAAAAACACAATTAGCTCTTCCATGTAATAATTTTTTTTATGTTAGATGTGCATGTCATATTTTAAATTTATGTGTATAAGATGCATTGAAAGTAGCTGATCCATATATAATTGCAATTAGAAATTGTATACATTTTATTGCTTTGAGTGGTTCTATGCTTCAAGAATTTAAAGGATGATGTAAAAATAGGGAAAGACATTTTAAAAAATTTCTTAAAGATATTAAACACCGATGAAACTTTAGTTTTGAATTACTAAATGTTGTTACTCAATACAAAGATATTATAAATGATTTTTGTCTTGCAAAAAATATGGAAAAATTTCAAATGACTCCCGAATCATGGTAATTTGCTGAATCTTCATGACAATTTTTTGAACCTTTTAAAACCGCAACTGTAAAGTTTCCTACATCTTATGATTCTGCTTCTAGTAGTATTTTTATTTCAATCATTACTATGATGCAAAATTTTCAAGAAATAATTTCGAAGGAATACATTAGCCAGCATATTGTTGTTCCTGCTTATACAAAATTTTTGAAGTATTTTAATCATCTTCTTATGTTGTATTGTATTACTACAGTTATGGATCATCATATCAAATTAGCGGGTACGAAAAGTTTGATTAAAATATTTTTTATTTTACTTGAAGATGATTCCAAATATAATTGTAATGAATTTTTAGCTAGCTTTGATTTGACATTAAATAACTTGTATGATTACTATGATAGAAGTTTTGCATCTAGTATTACAACTAGTATAGTTACTTCTTCTTCTTCTACTTCTAGAGGTAAGGGTAAGAGTGTATTAGAAGATGTCACTGCTAATTTACTTGCTAGTATTCAATAAAAAAAACCTCGGACTAATGCACCTAATGAATTAAATTGGTGTAATCAACAATATAGTGAAAGTTCTAATACTAAGATTGAAGTGATGGTGGAAAGAATATGAAAATCTTTTCCTATTCTTTCACATATGGCTAGAGATCTACTAACTCCTCATGTCTCCACTTCAGAAAGTACTTTTTTTTTTACAAGAGGCATAGTTCTAATAGATTACAGGAATCACTTGAACCTGGATTCGTTGGAGATGCTCGTGTGGACAGAAGATTGGATGAAGGCGGAAGACAGGACTCAAGAAAAATCGACATCTACATCAACAAGTGGAAGCAACTCGCCTGAAGTCCAATAACAAGATTAGGAAATTTAGGGTGATGAGATCCTAGGTTAAGGTTAAGTAGAGGTGTACGACAGTAGTCCAATGTCCTCTCTTCAATCTCACTTTAGACTATCTCAAACTATAGATTCTGATTATCCGCTCAAACATGTAAATGTAAAATTGTAAATCAATACATATTGTATATTCTCTGAGTTTCTATCACTTGTACTTGTATTTAAAAAACTTGTAAAGAATTCATAGTACTTGAAATGAATAATATATACATTTCTTCACTCTTATACAGTTATAATTGTTGTATTTGTAAGCGAAGTTGTAAATAAAAATTTTTTAAAATAAATAAATAACCGGGCCAACCTGCGACCCGAAATGGGTTCGACCTGAATGAGTTTGCGGGTCGACCTGGGTCGAAATTTGGGATTTCGAACCCGGTCCAACCCGGTCCGGTTAAGCACGTGACCCGACCCGAACCCGCCCTAACTTTGTTGCAACCTACGCGGGTCCGACCCGACCTGGCCCATTCGACCTGAATGCCACCCTTAATTTTGGCAATTAGCAATAATACGACACCCGCTAGTAAGAAGACCACCCTCATTATTGACTATATGGTGGAAAATTCAGTGGTTTTTTTTTCCTTTCACTATTGAAGAGAGTACTAGAAGATTGACAGGAGAGCATGCTAAAATTCTACAACAAAAAATCTTAGTTAAGAGTGTAATCATCGGTTACATACACGTTAACAAATCTTCACTACAAAACAAAACACCTATCCCGGAGTTTTTTTCTCGGCGCTTATAAGAAACGCCGGGGTAGAATAATTCTATTTCTGACCCACTCTTTTGCCGCGTTTTGGGCCGGCGTTTATATAAAATGCCGTTATAGGGTGGTCTATCCTGGTGTTTTTACAAAAACCGACGGGATAGAACCCCCAAATCTCCAACTTTTCCCCCCAACTATTTCATTTTCCTATCTCTCCCAAAATATTTCATTTATCCCTCTCTCACCAAACCCAGTTTCTAAATCCTCCTCCTCCCGAGTCATCGTCCCTCTCCTCCTCCCGCTGTCTTCGTCCCCCTCCTCCCGCCATCATCGCCCCTCTCCTCCTCCCACTGTCATCGTTTCCTGAATTTGATAGAAACACTTGTATAAAGCCCACCCCCACCCATCCATTCTCTCTCTCTCTCTCTCTCTCTCTCTCTCTCTCTCTCTCTCAACCCATCTGCCGGCTCTTAAGGTAATTGATTTGGGTCACTCTTGTGTTTTCATCTCTTAAAGCAACTATTTTGATACATGGGTTAGTGTCTAATTTGCTTGATTTGATTTGGTTGTGAGGTACCCTTTTGTGTGCAGTTTGGGAATTTTTTTGATATGTTTTTGATTGATCTTGGTGGGTTTGGTGTTGGGTTGAGTTTAGTTGGGGAAGAATGGATTTTGATGATTATAGAGTGGGAAAGATTTAATTGATCCTTGTTGGGTAATTGAGAAATTAAAGGATTATTTGTAACGCCCCTACCCCTGTCTCAGACAATTTATACAATTTATCAGACAAATTATTTATCGTATAGTACAACTGCCCACCATAGGTTGCATCTCAAAAGGTGGTTAACCGGATTGGTTACTCTTGATCATAGGCTATTATATTTATAGTTATTTCTATTGTATTTTCCGATATGGTACAAATCTCCACAATCCTATCTCTTTTTGAATCCCTTGCACATGAGTCCCGTGGACCCCTGTCTACATCAGCACAGTCGAAAACTGTGTTGCCTCATCTTCACACCGGACGGGCCCCCTCTTCTCACTGACATTATCATGATGTCAACTCACACACACAGCAACACCTGCTATTCATGACTCTGTGGGACCCCCCTCCTTAGAAATCAGCGTCTTCTCTGAGCACGAGGCATGCACAATCTAGTGCAGGATCTACTTTCTAGTCGATGTGGAGCAGTCCGTGAGCTTCGCTCTCGTCTTTGGAATACTGAAGACCAATCCCACTCCGCAAATCATTCTGTGGCCCTTACGTCCATCATCCCGGAATACTAGAGATTGTCTTACTCCGTTGATCATTCTGGAGTCCATAACTCACGGTTTTTCCACACTCGGTGTCAAAAGTCGGCTCTGATACCAATTGTAACGCCCCTGCCCCTGACTCAGACAATTTATACAATTTATCAGACAAATTATTTATAGTATAGTACAACTGTCCACCACAGGTTGCCTCTCAAAAGGTGGTTAACCGGATTGGTGACTCTTGATTATAGGTTATTATATTTATAGTTATTTTATTCTATTGTGTTTTCCAATATGGGACAAATCTCCACAATCCTATATCTTTTTGAATCCCGCGCACATGAGTCCCTTGGACCCCTGTCCACGTCAGCACAGTCAAAGACTGTGTTGCCTCATCTTCACACCGGGCGGGCCCCCTCTCCTTGTTGAGGTCAGCTCACACACACAGCAGCACCTGCTGTTCATCACTCCGTGGGACTCCCCCTACTTCACATTATATTACAACCATGCCTCAAGCCATTATCCCCTTATATATATATATATATATATATATATATATATATATATATATATATATATATATATATATATATATATATATATATATATATATATATATATATATATATATATATATATATATTATTCTTTTGAAATTACGGGATGTTACATTATTTGACTGATTTTTTGTTGTTTTGGGGTTTTGGCAATCTATTTGTTCAGCTTGTAGATTGACTTTGAATGCATTTGATTCATCTAGGGGAAATTTTTTGAGATTACAAGTTTCAGTTAATAATTTTGAGCTTGTTCATTATAAATTGGTTACTGAGTTAGTAATTAGTTATGTATCACAAATATCCTATTGATGTTAAATGTAACATTCCAGAAAAATAAAAATTAATTTTTCATATTTTACACGTGCATTGAAAGCGCAAATTTTAAGCAATTTAGTCCATAGAAAATTTTATAAGAATTATGCATATCTATTCTCATTTCATTTGACCCATTGAAGTTATTTATTACCATTTATAATGCCCCCGGGTCCCGTTCAAACAAATTCTGACAATTGTCCACCACAGGCTGCTTCTCAAAAGATGTCATGACTAGTTGGTACCTCTTGATCATGGGCTTTCTAATATATACACACATAATCCTAACTCACCTTCCATGTGGGACTAGGTCACCACCACCTACCATGAGCACCATGACCCCATAGTAATTAATTCATTCTTTCTATAGGCTTTATACACACACTACCAAATCTATAGGCCCATCTAACCATGAATAAATTACTAAGTCCACCATGAAGCCCACCATGAAGCCCCATCTCATACGGGGTATTTTATACACCCCACCTTTAAAACTCAGCGTCCTCATTGAGCCCGGGACCCTCAAGCTGATACAGGATTGTCTTTCTAGCCGATGTGGAGTGGAGTACCCTGATTCTGCTAGCGTATTGCCCCTGGTCATACTACCAGTGTACTGTCCTTAGCTCCCTCTCAAGGCATACATCCCACCCACACTTACCCGCAATCGGTGTCGAAAATTGGCTCTGATACCATTTTGTACCACTTGTAATGCCCCGGCTTTTATTTACATGTAATTCGTAGCACAATATGATCTTTTACTTCAATTTGTACAATTTTAAAAGGAAATTAAAACTTTTATTTTACACAATAAGTTCTTTACATTAACACAGCGGAAATTAAAAAGAATACAACATGATACATATACAACTTTACAATCAACAACTTAAATCATTAGAATAATCTTTAGCATCAATTCTTCTTTTTGTCTTTTTGTCAATCCAAGCTCTGCACTGAAACCTGTGGGCACGTCAGTTGCTTACAACCGACACATTGTTATAAAACAGCGATCCTCGCTATGCCACAATATAACGATTCTCTTACTTTAGAAAACACAAACTTGAATGCACAATAAAGTGTAAAAGAGTGACTATCCTAAACGTGTCTATGTATGATATGACTTAATGCCTAATGCGAATGTTTATATTATGATAACACTAATGCATACATGTATGTATATTATGCATCCCATTCTATAACTGTCCGAGGGTAAGCACCTACGTACTCCACATTATAGGGTTTAATCTCCCGCCATGAAAAACTACTCGGTAACAAAATCAAGTTTAGATATCCCACGAGTACGGATTCCAGCCCTGGAGTCCACCGTCAAGCTATACGAAATCCTCGTCGTGCGAACATCCCACAAGTGTCCCTCTAGCCCTGGTATACACATATACACTGGAAAACGACCTCTCATCCGCCCTGACTATTCATGATCCTAGAGTCCACCGTCAAACCAATCATAGTCCCGGATTTATTTAAGGCTCGTCTTCATAGCAAGCAACCACAGTTCCGGAGTCCACCGTGAAACTGGGTCTACAGTCCTGAGTCCACCACCAGACTATATAGAGGCATCCCACTTACGTTTGCCCAAGTTTTATTACAAGTTCTTTTAGTGCCTATCCTTAAGTTTGAAACATGAATAAATAATACTATCTAGAGCTAGCTTACCCTCGTACTGGTCTTACACAAAAATACCGAGAACGACAGCCCATATTGGTCACTTATCAAATCAATTAATTATTATCATTACTTGCCGGCAGCTAGGTTTCACTAAGCCTCTAGAATCAACATCTTTTCATGTTCAAAAATCATGCGATGCTCATACCCTTATAATTAATATTTTCAATTTTATTTATTGACTTCTCAGTCAATCTTTCATTCATTCTTATTTACCAACTATGAAGTAAACACTTCTTGGTTGATCACACAATCAACAACTCACTTTAATAAGCTACCAAGTTTATTCGATTAAATAAACTCTTTTCATATTCATCTATATTTCCATTATAAATCTCAGTTCAATTCAAAAGATAGATTTATTAGTTCCATAAAAAGAGTAATATATATTTGTAGTTAAGATCACCTAAAATCATCCTCAATTACTTCGTCTAAAACTCATTTGCAAAATAGTAAGTTCAAAATCAGAAAACTGCAGCTCATGCTACTTGTAAAAATCATATAAAATTATGTACTTCATTAAACTTTGTGTTCTTTAAATCAAAATAAAGGGATACAAGTCTATTACAATTTCTTAGGTATAAGTTTCTCCAAAATATTGTATTGATAACCCTGAAATTTTCGAAATCTACAGTATGGTCGAATTATTAAAATACTGCCACTTGTACAGTCTTGAAAAATTCATTATAAATTCAATTCTTTGTAAAAATTTGATTTCATAGACCTTATAGAAAGATTAACGAGTCTAATTCAAGTTTTTAGTTTTGACTTTTCTCAAATTACTTCATCTAAGATATTGAAATGATCAAAATCCGAAATGTGTACAGATTTCCAGCAACTAGTCAACTGTCAACCAGTCCTAAGTTTGGATTTTATTAAAATAGTAAACGACATCCAAAACTTATGAATTTTAAAGACAAGTTCCTGACATATACGAGATGTTTCTATAAAAATTTTAGCTCTATATTTCATCTAGATTTATAGATATGATTTTCTGAAGTGCAATAAAAACTTAAAACAACAACTTTCTTTACATAAATTAACAACTTGTGTATTAATTTATCCCCAATTCATTTAATCTGAACATGATGTATTACTATGCACCCAATAACACCACAACAACTCTTCCAACTTATCTACATGACAATCTTTCAACTAGCATGTATTTTTTTTATATTTCACTTCTATTAAACATTCTAAATAACATCATCACATAGCATTACAAAATTAACTAAAACTCAAAAAATATTAATTTTATGCATCAATTTTTTCTACACATGCATACTACTATATTTTAGAAAGAAAGAGGAAACGCCCACCTTATTTGAAGAACGAGTGGAAGAACCGGGGGGGGGGGGGGGGGGGGGGGGGGGATGGGGATGTTAACTAAAGGCAAAAAGATAAAAGTGGTATTAGGTATTTTGGCATTTTTTCGATTCAACTAAAAGATGGAATATACTAATTACTAATTTTGTTGTTCATTCATGTTGAAGCCATCATTGTTTACATAGAGTCTTCCTATATTTAACAATCTTCATTATCATTATTATTGTTTTCCTAACATTTGAATTTGAATGCTTAAAATGCGTGAACGATCGTGTTTTGATTTTAGATATCATTTGTTCAAGTCTATGCCAAGTACACCGAGCCACGTACACAAATTCCACTAATACTAATATATATACTAATAATTTTAGTTTTTTAAATCGTACAATCCGTATAAAAATAATTTAATTCTGACAAAAAAATAAAAATAAATTTTATTATCGGCTCGGAAGATTCCAGTATCAAAATGATATAACGCATATACATATGGATTGGTATACATACAGATGATGATTATTAATTAAACTAAGTAATATCCACCAAAAAAATATTTTAATTATGGAAAA
This sequence comes from Hemerocallis citrina, assembly GCA_017893485.1. Lineage (NCBI taxonomy): Eukaryota > Viridiplantae > Streptophyta > Magnoliopsida > Asparagales > Asphodelaceae > Hemerocallis > Hemerocallis citrina. Next base: position 386,094,100 of record CM030359.1, on the reverse strand, counting down.
AATAACAAAATAACAAAATAATATTATTAATAACCGATCGGGATATTACAGTTCGGGATGGAGAGGCAGTGGGGTGCTCTTCGGGGATGAATGAGGGTTTGTTGATGGTTGTAGGGACGAAGATGGAGTTCTGCAATAAGGTGGAGTTGCTATTTGGGGGGTGTTGGTCGGGTATGGGGGTGATGGAGTGGAAGGGAGATGGTGCTGGTGAAGGAGATGACATGGAGGTAATGAGTTGAGGTGGAGGGGCTGTCGGGTTGCAATGGAGGATGTGTTGGGTTGTGAAGTTTTGGGTGGTGGAGTTAAGGTGTTTGGTTGGGTCGGGTTGCCGAGTTTGCAGTAGAAAGAGGCTCAGGTTTGGGACAGAAAGATGGAGAGTTGGATTTGGCGGCTATGGGTTTTGTAATACCCCAGACCAGCCGACTGGTACTGCCAGCAGTCGACTGGTACTGCCAGCAGTCGACTGACTATTGAGATTTGTGAGTAGATTTGAGAAATTTAGTCCCATATCGGGAATTTGCGAAGATAAATTGAGTATAAATACTATTGCCAAGGATCAAGAGTCACCAATTCGGTTAACCACCTTTTGAGAGGCAGCCTGTGGTGGGCAGTGGAACTACATAGTATTTATAATTTGTCTGAGCATTGGGGCGGGGCGTTACAAATGGTATCAGAGCCGACTTTCGACCCACCAGGTGTATCTGCACGATGAAAGGGTCTGGAAGGCCTATTCGTGGGGTACACAGGAGATAAGTCTCCGGTATGTTCGCGTGATGAAAGGGTCTACGGGCCTATTCACAGAGCATGCAGGGTGCTAGAAAGGGCGGTCCTACACTTGATGTGTGCCCTGTGCTCTCAGCGAGGACGCTGATTCCTAAGGGGGGGTGTATGTAATACCCCAGACCAGCCGACTGGTACTGCCAGCAGTCGACTGGTAGAGGACAGTCGACTGGTACTGCCAGCAGTCGACTGACTATTGAGATTTGTGAGTAGATTTGAGAAATTTAGTCCCATATCGGGAATTTGCGAAGATAAATTGAGTATAAATACTATTGCCAATGATCAAGAGTCACCAATTCGGTTAACCACCTTTTGAGAGGCAGCCTGTGGTGGGCAGTGGAACTACATAGTATTTATAATTTGTCTGAGCATTGGGGCGGGGCGTTACAGGTTTGGAGTTGAAGAGGCGGTGTAGATGATGGAGATGAAGATGCTGTTGTAGAAAATTGTCTCTAATCTTTTTAATCTGTTGGAACAAAATAAATAAAAATGGATTTACCGGCCTATGGGGAAGTCGCACGATACGCACTGCCCTAAGAGTTGATCTGCGGTCTTATGTGCAGACGCTTCGCAGATGCTCCTAGTGGTAAAACCCCCGGTATCACCGGCGTCTCGCTGTCGCACAGAACGTCGAGAGATGACCCGAACTTAGCCTTGCCCAGAACGACGGTGAAAAAAGGAAAGGAGCGGAAACAGCGAATGGAACTGTGTTGCTTTGCTTGCGGATTGCGAAAGCAGCAAGGAAGAAGAATTATTTGTGTGGATCCGATGCAATATTTTTCAGTAGTAGCAAAATGGAATGGAGTTTAGAATATAAAGGCACAAGACATGTGAACGTTGGGAGAGAAGGAGGCCAGAAAAATCGGATCTGAAAAACTAATCCAACGTTTAAGTGGAATTAGTCAAAAGAAAAAAAATAAACAGCAAAAGAAGTTTTGGATCTCAACCCGAACCCGAAGAGCAATTTCGGATCGGCATTCGTGTCCGCAGATGCGGGCGCGCATACCCGTGCCCACTACGCACACCGAACCGAACCGGGCCGGGCGGCGGCGGCGCGCGCGTGTGGCCCAACGGTTCTCTCCACACCACACTAGACTACAATGGGATAAAGAGTGGTTTGTATTATATACACTCACATGGTGGTCTTTCCCACCAATGTGGGACTAAAGGAAAAAGAAGGAATCTTGGGTTTTGAAGTAAAACAGCCAACAATCCCCCCCCAAAACCAAGATTCAAAGGCAGTGATAACAAAAGAGTAATGATATAGAAGTTCTGGGCAAGAGTATACTATGCATAGATGAGATGGACTACAGCCTTGAATCTCACGTAGTGACTATTGTCTTTGTCTGAAGAAGTGCTTGATGGACTACGCCTTGAATCAGACTTCTTGACTCAGATTCAGAAAATAGCACACATAGTACGCTAGAGGTTCTTGGGTCTATCGGGTGGCGCTTTTGAATGGCCATGCGCACTTTTCCATATTCATGAGAGTTGTCTGGGATCGCCCTGTCCCATAGTCGCGGCCTTCACGACCTCTCATATAGGTAAGTCCTCAAGGGTTGGTGATCGGAGTCAACCCTACATAATAATGTTTGGACCTATTAAGAGTTTAGAACTCATCCTAACCAGATCACACAGGAACACTGTCACCATAGGGATGGGATATCATTGTACAACCTCGTACAGCCACCTGGGTATTAATTTATGAGAATTTAATCTCTGAGTCAGTGTTCCATAATAGTCACCGAAGTCCAGCTTGTTTCTACCCATTGAACTGGCTTCTTGGGATCTCCAGTCAGACTCGGTTGGGTTGCCACTGCTGGTGACTTACTTATGGGCTTAACCCCATCCCCTCGATGATTCTAGGATCAACGTCCTAGACAGATCCTTTGTTAAGTGGTCTACAAGGTTCTTTTCTGACTTTATATAGTCAAGAACCACATATTTGCCTAATAGGCTCTTGATTGACTTGAAGCGCAGCTGCAGGTGCCTGTTCATCTTAGCATTTACAGAATCATGCTTTAGTAGTTCTATAACAGATTTATTATCACAGTTTATGGAAATAGGAGGAACAGGAATATTAGTAACAGGTATATGCATAATCAAATTTCTTAGCCATTCAGCTTCTGTACAAGTAGTATCCAAAGCTATCATTTCAGAATCCATAGTACTTCTAGCTATGATGGTTTGTTTACATGAACCCCAGGAGATTGCAGCACCTCCTAAAGTGAAGACATATCCAGTTGTGGATTTCACATCATGTGAGTCAGTTACCCAGTTTGCATCTGAGTAACCTTCTATGATATCAGGGTGTCTAGAATAATGAAGTTTGTAATCTATAGTACCCTTAAGATATCTAAATACTCTTTCTAATGCTGACCAATGTGACCGGTTTGGGTTACTAGTATATCTACTAAGTCTCCCAACAGCAAATGCAATATCAGGTCTAGTTCTATTTGATATATACATAAGATAACCTATCATTTGAGAGTATCTATGTTGTTCCACAGGTGAACCTTCATTCTTCTTGAGAATGATACTACTGTCAAAAGGAGTACGAGTAGGTGTCTTATCAAAGTACTCAAATTTTCTTAGCATTTTCTCAATAGAATGTACTAAGGAGAGAGTATAACCCTCCTTGGATTTGGATACTTGCATTCCTAGAATCAGGTTAGCTACTCCTAGGTCTTTCATATCAAACATGCTAGATAAATAATCTTTAGTATTATTTATTAACTCAAGTGTTGATCCTAGAATAAGGATGTCATCTACATATAAGCATATAATGACACAACTTCCATCAGTATTTTTTGAGTATATACATTTATCATACTCATTTGGTAAGAAGCCATATTCTAAAATAACTTTATCAAATTTGCTGTGCCATTGCTTGGGAGCTTGCTTTAGGCCATAAAGAGATTTTACTAACCTGCAAACTTTCTTTTCTTGACCCTTAGCAATAAAACCTTCAGGTTGCTCCATGTAGATTTCTTCCTCTAGGTCTCCATTCAAAAAGGCTGTCTTTACATCCATTTGATGTATTATCAAGTCATGAATTGATGCTAAAGCTAGAAGAGTTCTAATAGAGGCAATCCTAGCTACAGGAGAGTAGGTGTCAAAATAATCTAATCCCTTTTTCTGGGTAAAACCTTTGGCTACTAATCTAGCTTTGTATTTCTCTATTGAACCGTCAGCTCTAAGTTTTTTTTTGAAGATCCACTTGCAACCTATGGGTTTACTACCTAAAGGCAGGTCTGCTAAATGCCAAGTACTGTTCTCCATAATGGAGTTGTACTCATTGTTGATGGCTTCTTTCCAGAAAGGTGCATCAGGAGAAGATATTGCTTCTTCGTAAGTAGAGGGATCACCCTCTATCAAATAAGTGAAGAAATCTGCTTCTAAATTTCTTTCAATCCTACCTCTCTTGCTCCTTCTAGGTTCTGAGTCTTGATCAGGTTGAGAGGTAGAAGGTTGAGAATGGAAACTGGTAGGAGGCAGGGAATGACTGGAGGGGTTGGAAGAAATTCTATCTTTAAAAGGGAATATATTCTCTCTTTAAAAGGGAATATATTCTCAAAGTAAACTGCATCTCTAGCTTCTATGATGGTATTATTAGAGATTTCATTTACTTCAGAATGAGTCACTAAAAATCTATTGGCATTGCTATCGAAGGCATATCCTATGAACACAGCATCTACAGTCTTAGGTCCAATCTTTCTCTTTTTAGGTTCAGGGATTCCTACTTTTGCTAGACATCCCCAGACCTTAAGGTAATGGACTCTAGGAGTTCTACCTTTCCATAATTCATAGGGAGTCTTATCCTTTGACTTACTAGGGATCCTGTTTAGGATGTAACAGGCTGTCAATAAGGCTTATCCCCACAAGTTATCAGAAGCTCCTGAGCTGAGAAGCATGGCATTCACCATGTCTAACAGAGTTCGATTCTTTCTTTCAGCAACTCCGTTAGACTGTGGTGAGTAAGGAGCAGTCACCTCATGAATTATTCCGTGTTCTTCATAGAAGTTAGTCATTTCGTTTGAGGTATACTCTCCGCCACGATCAGATCTAAGGATCTTAATCTTTTTCTCTAATTGGTTCTTGGCTTCGGATTTGAAAACCTTAAATCTGTCTAGAACTTCATCTTTGGTTTTGAGAAGGTAGGTATAGCAATACTTAGAAAAGTCATCTATAAAAGTGACAAAGTATTTCCTACCGCCTCGGGTCAAAACCCTATTTGAGTCACAAACATCACTATGAACTAGTTCTAGAGGATCAGAATTCCTCTCTATAGATTTGAAAGGCAGTCTAGAATGTTTGGCTTGAACACAAATTTCACATTTGTGTTTATTATCTACAGGAGACTTGGGAATAAGATCTAAGTTCATCATCCTTCTAAGAGAACCCAGATTCACATGACCTAGTCTACCATGCCAAACATTGGAAGATTCTATATTTGAAACAACAGGAGAAGGATCTGACATTTTATTTATAGTGCTGAGAATGAAAAGACCATCCTTTACATATCCTTTTCCAACAAAAGATTCATTCTTAGAAAATACAATTTTATTTGCTTCCATTACAATTTTGAAACCTGACGCTACAAGAAGGGAACCACTAACTAAGTTTCTCCTAACTGACGGCACATGAAGTACATCATGAAGAGCTAGATTTTTTCCTGATGTCATCTTCAGGTCTATTCTTTCTCTTCCTACAATCTGTGCCGTTGATCCATCTCCTAGGGTTATGCCTCCTCCACATGATTCCTGATAGTTTGAAAAACATGAGTGATCAAATGAAACATAAACATTAGCTCCAGAATCCAACCACCAGTCATCAGAATGGTAAGAAATATTAACAGATGGTTGGAAAGACACTGACCTGAAGGAACTAGAAGATCCATTTAGAATCATGTTGGCTTCTGGTTTAGTAGAACCTTTTCCCTTATAAGGAGTCTTCATTGGTTCCTTCTTCCTATGAAAGCAATTGAAGGATAGATGATTTGTTCTTCCACACACCAAACAAAACTTTTGTTGGTCCTGAGTCTGACCGAAGTTTCTAGTCCTGTGGTTTTGCTGGTGTTGGCGATTTTGGTGGTTTTGGTGATTCTGGTGATGAGGCTGAAAGTTCTTTTTCTTGAAGGATGTTTTCTTAGGTTTGTGAGGATTATTAGGTTTGGATTTGCCTTGGGTAGACACTACAAGGTTTACCTTTGCTTTAGACTCATTTTTAGGGTTTGACCTAAGCCTAAGTTGTTCTTCTGTTCTAATCTTCTTTAGGACTTAGGCAAAGGTAAGCTCACCTTGAGTATGAGTGAGTTCCTTCTTGACATCAGACCAAGAAGGAGGGAGTTTATCTATTAGGCAAGCTATCTTATATTCAGTAGAAAAGGTTGTACCTTTTGCTTGAATATGCCTCACATATTCTTGGAATTCATGGATTTGGTCATTCATAGGTTTGTTATCTACCATGAAATACCTATTGAAAGCTGAAGAATTGAATCTTTCAATTCCAGCACCATCACAACCATATTCATCGTCTAAAGCGTCCCAAAGTTCTTTAGCATTTTTATATTCAAAGAATATGTCATAAAGGGAGTCAGATAAGGCGCTTAGGATTCGATGAAAACAGTGAAAGTCTATTTCCTTAGGGGTTTTTGGTTTTTGGAAACTAGCGGATTCCTTAGGAGTTTGAGATGAAAAGGTGGATTCAGAAACTTCTTTGGTGGACTCAAATTTGTCAGACTCAGTCGTGTTGGGTGTGGATCCATCAATTGCTGAAAGGAGTCCTAAGGTGGTGAGCCAGAATTTCATCTGACTCTGCCACCTTTTGAAGTGGGTACCATCAAACTTGGCTGGCTTTGCTAAAGCAGTCTCTTCTTTCCCAGTCATGATTTAATAGTATAACAGTCTAGATGCTGCAGAAATAATACTGTAGCTACTCAATAAAGGGCTCGCGGGTTCTAGACTATAGTTTAATGATATTGCTAATCAACCTAAACAAATCTTTAGTCTATCAAGTTCTGATTAACTTGGGTTAGCTGTAGGAGTCGGTTCCCAGCTAGCGGTGGTCCGAAGACGCTTAAATACCGTGTCGCTTAGGGCTGTTTACACCCGGTTGACAGAAGGATCCTTTAGGCTTGTTCCCAAATTTATCTTTCCTTTTAAGACCTTTAGATTTCTTTTAAGGAATTTGCAAAATCAATAACTGTTCCTTTATCTAAATGTTTAAAGGATACTAAGAAATATCTAGCACCACAGCTAATAATCGTCTAGATATTGTTATGCAGGTGGTAATGCTATTCACAATATAACAAGACACTTAATTATACTAGCAAATTGCAAGTTAATAAAACAAATGTACAGCAAGAAGTATTCTAAGACTTTGAGAATATTTAAGTGAATCTAACAACACAAATTCGAGCCAACAAATTTTGTGATTTACCAATAAATTAATAATGTAAGGATTTTAAAGCTATAGATATTCTACAGTGTGGAAATCTATAGTGATGCAACAAAATTTAATTATCTGTCTCGAAATTGTGATTAACGAAGATAATATTAAAGCTTCGGATTCAGCTTCGAATTTCACTAATAATTTATTTATTTATTTAGCCCTTACAATATTTAATAATGAAGTTAATTAACAGAATGAAGTGTATCTTAATCAAAACTGTGTATGATGTATCAGGTGATCTTAATCAAACAGAATGTACTAAATTAACGGATTAACAGTAAGCAATTATGATTATATGTGCTAATTAATTAGGTAATCAATATGTATATGCCTAATTGACTGATTAACAAAAGGCAAGCAAATTATTAGCAAGTTATGAGCACACACAATTACAGATCCAGCAGTTTCAAAGTGAGACTAATATTCACGAACGATGCAGGACATCTAAGTATTGGTCAGACTAGTGTATGTTATTGGAAAGTTTAGAGGAGAATTATATTAGAATGTATGCTTAATTAACAGTAAATACTAATTTAATCTGATTAACAATCAGGCTGTTCTTAATTAACAAGATATGATAAATTAACAAGATTAACAATACGGCTGTTCTTAATTAATCAGATTAACAATACGACTATTCTTAATTAACAAGATATGCTAAACTAGTCAGATTAACAATATGGATGTTGTTAATTAACAATTTATGCTAAACCAATCAGATTAACAAGATGGCTGTTCTTAGTTAACAATATATGGTATACTAATCAGATTAAGAATACGTGTCAACTCTTAGATTGTTGTAGAAAATTGTCTTTAATCTTTTTAATCTGTTGGAACAAAATAAATAAAAACGGATTTACCGGCCTATGGGAAAGTCGCACGATACGCACTGTCCTAAGAGTTGATCCGCGGTCTTATGTGCAGACGCTTCGCAGATGCTCCTAGTGGTAAAACCCCCGGTATCACCGGCGTCTCACTGTCGCACAGAACGTCGAGAGATGACCCGAACTTAGCCTTGCCCAGAACGACGGTGAAAAAAGGAAAGGAGCGGAAACAGCGAATGGAACTGTGTTGCTTTGCTTGCGGATTGCGAAAGCAGCAAGGAAGAAGAATTATTTGTGTGGATCCGATGCAATATTTTTCAGTAGTAGCAAAATGGAATGGAGTTTAGAATATAAAGGCACAAGACATGTGAACGTTGGGAGAGATGAGGCCAGAAAAATCGGATCTGAAAAACTAATCCAACGTTTAAGTGGAATTAGTCAAAAGAAAAAAAAATAAACAGCAAAAGAAGTTTTGGATCTCAACCCGAACCCGAAGAGCAATTTCAGATCGGCATTCGTGTCCGCAGATGCGGGCGCGCATACCCGTGCCCACTACGCGTGCCGAACCGAACCGGGCCGGGCGGCGGCGGCGCGCGCGTGTGGCCAAAGGGTTCTTTCCACACCACACTAGACTACAATGGGATAAAGAGTGGTTTGTATTATATACACTCACATGGTGGTCTTTCCCACCGATGTGGGACTAAAGGAAAAAAGAAGGAATCTTTGGTTTTGAAGTAAAATAGCCAACAGATGCTGATGTTGGCCAGGATTGAAGGATGGAGGCAGCAGAGGTGATGGAGATGATGATTAAGATGGGGATTAAGGAAGTAGATAATAGGGGGGTGATTAGGGTAGTTGAGATTATGGGGGGTTATTAGTGGAGATAATGGGGGATGATTAGTTGTGCGGATTTTTAGGGTGAGATTGGGTCGGGTTAGGTTTCATTTAATCAGGTTTCGGGTTGGGGAGAGATTAGAGTTTCGGGTTGGATTAAAATTTGGTCTTGGGTTAATTAAAATAAAAATACAATGATTTTGGGCCTTAATTAAATAAATTAAAATACAATGATTCTAATTACAATAAAAATGGGATAAAAAGATTTGCGACTCAGTTAAGAATTTAAATAAATTCTCATGCAAAGATTAATGAAAAGGAAGAGTAATGAACAATAGAAGCAAAGAAAAATTTACATGTAGGAATTGTGTACAAATGGATTTGGGAGTTACACTTTATTTTCATTTTAATTTCACTTATTACTCAAGACCATATATAAATCAATTTGAAATTAATAAAAAGAAATGTTCTTTTGTGTTGAATGAAAGTTGAATCTCGTATGGGTTGATGGGTTCATATTGAATGAGTGAGAGGTTAAAGATGAGGTGGGCACATAGGCTCCACGTGTTTATACTTCATTTTCAGTTCCGTAATTATACATTTGATTAATGGCACAACTTTAATTTTTTATCCAGGGCCTTAAATACATTAGGACCGGCCCTGCTTATTTTCTGGTCCCAAACATATGCCATATTATTTTCAGGTCTGAATTTAGTGTAGATTTGGATTGAAGATTCATTTTGGATCATCTACATTTGTATTATTTTTGTTTGCTTCAGATGATGTATGTCATCCATCTTTGTTCTTAGACAGCTTTTGTGACCACTGTCTTTATCACTCATTATGAGGCCAGTGGCGTAGCCAGAATTTTCGTCTAGGGGCGCGATACTTACTATTAAAAAAATTACAATAAACACATTTGGGGATGGGGGTGGCCCGAGCGAGGGCTCTTGGCTGCTTAAAGCAACTTGTTCTTGAGATTTTTTCAAAAACTTGAATAGTGTAGTATTTTTCAGGCTAAATTTTAAAAAAACCCACTGAAGTATTGGTCATTTTAAATAAACCCCATTAAACTTTTTTATTTTAAAAAAACCGCACTCAACTATGTTATCAAAAAACCCACATTGACGGAGTTAGGTTTCCATTAAGGCTTATGTCAAAAAATCACATTCATCTTTCATTTTTGTTTAAAAGGACATCACTTAACTAATCAGATGTTTAAAAAAATCTCACTGAACTATTGCATCAGTGCAATGCAAGTGACATAAACCCTAACGGAAGTTAACTCTGTAAATGTGGGTTTTTTGATAATATAGTTGAGTGCAGGTTTTTTTAAAATAAAAAAGTTTAGTGGGGTTTTTTTTAAATGACCAAAACTTTAGTGGGTTTTTTTTTAATTTAGCCTATTTTTCATTCTGAAATTATATCCAATTTCAACAAATCAATAACAAGATGAGCATTTGGTCCAATTTCAACTTATATTCAATGTCAAATTTTAAGTGCATAATGTTTTAGTCAGAGAATCTCAAGATGAGTATTTACATATAAATATTTCATACATGAAAACTAATCACCATTATAATTTTATAAGTACACTAATACAGCTTCACTAGTACTTTTAGATCTAATATTTGATCAATATTGTAATGTTAGTGATGAGGACATCGATTCAAGATGATTTGGACGTTTCTATCAACGCAGGCATCGTCTACGATAGCTGCTTCATTAGCTTAAGATTTTATTTCAGTACCATATTTGTTTTTGGCAATTATAGCCATATGTAATCTTTCTTTTTTTTGCATTAGAATTTTTTTTGAAGATTTTTGAATATTTTGAGATTTGTATCCAGATTTGTTTTGAGCCTATTTATAGGCTTTGAGATTAATGAGAAGTCATGTCATTATTGATTAAAAATTATTGTGTTGAGTGTTGCTCTTCATCTCTCTCTTTGTGTGATATAAGTGAGAACTAATTTTAGGGTTTGTGATAAACCGTAAAACTACCCCAAATCCAATACAAATTCAAAACCCTAATTTCCCAAATTAAAAAAAAAAACTCAAACCCTAAACCCCTACTGCTGTCACCTATCCCCTGCCCTCCCCTTCGTTTCTTCTTCCCCATCTCCTCTCCCGACACCACCCCAAATCCTCCCTCCCCCATCGTCATCCCCGGCGATCACCCCTCTTACCCCCACCACCAAATTGACTCGCCCTCAATTCCACCCCACTTCAACGCCTCCGTCGACCTCCCCCCCTCTCCACATCGAGGCCCTATTTTCCCCAAACCCATTTCCGACAAAAACCCTAATCCCCTTACTGATCACCCACGACACCATCCTCGATCCCCTCCATCGTCCTCCTCGTCGTACGACCACCCAGAGCAGCCTCATCCAACCCAGTTCTCCGTTAATGCCGCCGTCGACCACCCCCCTTGCCGTAACGACCCCGTCGCCAGCCTCAATCAGTGACGCAGCCGCCGTCGCCCTTACTGTTGCCACTATTGACTTGGTCGCTGCTGTCTATCTCTTTCTGTGTTGCTGATTGTTGTGCTCTTTGCTGCTGTCAACCCGAGATCTACGCAGAGTTCTTCGCACCCTCGGTATACTCTTTCCATTTTTCAATATTTATGTTATACTGCTGTATAGTCTCTATTATATTATCTAATTTAACTGTCGACCACAAATATCGAGATTGAGTGTTCCACTTGCCTAAGTAGAGTACAAATCAGTATTGCATCTTTTACTTGCTAAGAACGATTAGGGATTTAATTATTGATTGTTAGAACTGAATTATTAATTGGGCTTGTTAAACTTAATTCAATTCTTGAAAATCCATCAAAACCGATTAATTGTTTAAAATTCTAACTGATCCGCATTACATGTTGGTAAAATTAATCCTTTAAGATTCGTAGAAATTCTCTATTTAGGGTTAGTTTTATATCATTTTGGTATTAGAGCGAAGGTTCTTAAAACCCTAGTTCTTACATCATCTGGGCATCAATTTTTGCATTTATTTAGGATTGTGTAGTCTTTTATTTTTCTTTTTTTATTTTAGATCATTTCAGATTTATTAATTTATATAAAAAAAATAAAAAAATAAAAAATATATATATAAAAAACACGACCCCTAGTTCTTCCTTTTTGGTGAATGCGTCTTCGCAGCACCATCACAGATCCTGACGAACCTTTCTTATCCCTCCCAAATCACCTAATTAGAAAACCTAGACCTTACTGACCTGAAATGGACAACTCTGATATTTCTGCTACCCTAGCTGCCATTCAAGCAACTCTTGCCAATATCAATCAGAGGCTTGAGAAAGTAGAATTAAATCAAATTGTTGCCTCTGAGCTTCATGATAATCGTCAAATCCCTCAAGGGAATGTTCGTGACGATCGATGTCAAGAACGTGACCCTGACGAACAATATAAAAGGAACGTTAAGGCTGACGTTTTCCATTTTGAAGGCCACATGGAATCCCAAGCTTATCTCGATTGGATCTGTGCCATGGACCACTACTTTGTGTGGTTTGACATGAGCAAAGCCCTGCAGGTTAAATTTGCCACAATGAAATTGACGGATAAAGCTCAACAACATTGGACCAATCTTGAACATGCCCGCAGAGGCCGAGGCCGGGCACCCATTGCCACTTGGAAAGCCATGAAAGAGAAGCTCACTGAGAGATATGTACCGTTATCGTTCCACACCCGATTGCTAGATTCGTGGAACCAACTTTATCAAGTAAATCCACACAAGAATATGTTGAATTTGTGTTGGAACCAAGCTAATTCTCTCTCATCAATATGAAATGATGCAATACTAATTTTCTGATCGACGGGTGTTTTATGATACTGGAAGTTGATTCTCTTTAAAAGCCACCCCATAGGATCTTCCCCTTCAAACCTTGGAAAATCTAATCTAGGGTTTTTGATATTAAAAAATCCTCATGATTATGTGTAGATTGCCTTACATTGTTGTGTTGTTCTATAGCCCCCTGAGGATGAGTAAAATGTTGATCCATCCTCGCTTCCATCACTTGAAAATTATGCACCAACTCTGCTAAGGTTCCTTGTTGCTCATGGAGTTGCTGATATTGAAGATGGGCTAGCTCTTTCTATCCCAAATCGCCTCCTCTAAAGATGCTATTGAATTCGATCGGGTTCTTGGATTATCAGTCATTTCCAAATCCAAATCGGTGAAAACACCAATGTTACGGGGCTAGCAGGATTTAGGGAAGAATTTGAGAAAATAAGGGTAAGAATATGGAATTTGGGGAAGAACAGAGTCAGAAGAGAAAGAATGAAGATTAGATCGAAAAAATGAATCAATTACATTCATTAGCTGTCCTAGTTTGTTATAACCCTCTACTATTTATACTCACTACAAGACAAGAATTAGTTCTCACCCTCTTTTCCATTTTCCGCCACAATTACATCCAAACTGGTATGCACAAAACATGTGCATTTCTTTATTAGACTGATGCTACTGATATCTCTGCAGTCGATCGCAGATACTAACACAGTCGACCGCTATCTCACAACTGACGGCAGCACACTTACACAAAATCCTTCAAGTACCCAGGCCTCTTCTTGACTCTTGTAGACTTCTCCTATTAGGGATTTCTACCGAAAAACCCCCCTAGGATCTAGTTGAGTTATTTGATGTAATCAACACAAACTACCAAGCACATATGAGATCATACCATACACACCAAAGCACACACAATTTTTTCCCGATTAGGGCTTTCACCCTAATCCTGGGGGAGAAGAAACCCAATATGTTATTCAAATAGAGAAGATACAAGAATATTACAATTCTCACCATGACCCTCTCTCAAGCCTCACAGCAAGTGCTAGTTGTTTACAATTAGAGAATCACTCAATCTCTCCTTCAATGAAGTACTCTCTCTCTTGGCTCTCAATGGAGGCCAATAACAATAATATATAGAGAACTAGAGACACCCTAGTTTGATATCTTGATACAATAGCTTTTGTATATTCCTGAAGAGATAACCCTACGATAAGATCCGTAAGATCTGACTTGAAGAGCAAGTTGGGCTTCTCACGAATCACTAAGACCCGACCCAAATAATCTATCAGCGCCGCGGTCGGTCGACCGCACCCCAAGTTCGGTCGACCGTCCCCCCTCTCAGGACCTTCTGCTGAGTAGGACGGTCGACCGCACCCCAAGTACGGTCGACCGCAACTCATGCTACTACTGCTACTGGTTGTTTCCCTTACTTCCACTCCGTCTCTAATCATCTCGATTCCTCCATCATCTCATCATCTTCTTATCCAACATAGTATGCAAGACAAAAATCCAACAATCTCCACCTTGAATTGCATACTCATGAATCCACACCTGCGTAATTTAAAACCTTCTAGAGTCTTTTCCATCTCTTCTTGCAAACAACTTGTTTCAATGGCTTCCTCTGCTAGTTGAATCTATCTCCACCTGTTTTTCTCCTGCTGTATGCCCCCCTCAAGGGCACACCCAGTAGATGTAATCATGGAGGTGCCACCCACCATATGAACTCCACCTACCTTAAGGCTCTCTCCACCTTCTGACGATATTAGAATATCGCAGTCTCGTTTGGATGATTCTAGTGATGGCATAGTAGATGATGCTTTAGGAACAATGGGCTTCGAAACACTTGCGCAAGTTTTTCTGTTCCTCCAAAGCTAGTAGAGGTTGTGCTGAATCTGCTCAATCCCCCTCTCACCCTTCATCACCTCACGATAACTTTTCCAAACTGAACGAACTCCACCTGGATCTGTGTGCCTGCAGTTCCGAGCTTCAAGAGTTCTCATGAAAATAAGGTTCTGCTTCATCAAAGAAATATGCATGCCCTCCTCTACTGTGTAACCCCTTCCGTCTGTCATCTTCGACTCATTTGTTTTCTCACCTTTTACTTCACAAGTCTTGTCAATCTTCGTCCCCACACAACGACATGAGGCAAACTTGTAAGTAGAAACCATTACTTCACAAATCTTATCAACCTTCGTTCTCACACAATAATATGATGCAAATTTGCAAGTAGAAACCATCTCCCTCTCGGAGCAAACTTGAGAAGAACTAACTGAATCAAAAGAACAACCGAAATTCACATCTAAGAAACCTAAAACAAAAATACTGTTTAAGCCATCACCTGATTCAGTGGCACTAGATTTGGTGCCCCTCTGACTCAACTACTTGCAACAGTTTCTCATGTAATGCTCAATCCCTTTGCACTGGTGGCCACTGACCTTACCCCTACATACACTTTCCCTTCCAATCAAAGTACAATCCACCTCCAAGCAACTCACAGAAGTTGACGCCAATTTCTGAATCTCCTTCCTAAGTGCATCCTCTTCCAACCCCTTGATCATAATTGTTATGAAAAACATCTTCTTGGTAGATTTCTCATCTAGCACGGTTATCATGTTGGATGGATTTGGTGATGAATGTATCGAGTTGGAAATCTTTAGATCATCTGCATTGAACGCCCTCAGTTCAGATAACTCCATATTGAACTCCACTTCATGATCTAGAAGAGCGGTACTTTCCTTCATTGAGAAACCCCATAACTTTCTTCGCTTGTACATCCGACCCTGTGATGACGAACCCGAGTAGTCAGTTCTGAATCTTGCCCAAAGACTCTCCGTGCTTCTCCTATACCTGACTTCGCTCGTCGATGACTACCGGAATAAACCCAAGGCTTCTGAACATATCTTCTTCCACTTCTCCTACTTTGTGCCGATTGGTTACCCTTTATCTCCTTCTAGAACTAGATCCAAGTCCTGTTGAACCGATGCTTCATGCACGTCCACCTTCATGAGATCAAAGTTGATCTTGCTTTTGAACCGCTTGATCTTCGTGATCTGATCTGCCATCATCTCCAAGGAACTCGAACAAACCCTTTGAACCTGAAGCTCTGATACCAATTGTTAGGGATTTCTACCGAAAATCCTCCTTAGGATCTTGTTGAGCTATTTGATGCAATCAAAACAAACTACCAAGCACATATGAGATCATACCAAACACACCAAAGCACAAACAAATTTGTCTTGGTTGGTGCTTTCGCCTTAATCCGGGGGAGAAGAAACCCAATATGTTATTCAACTAGAGAAGATACAAGAATATTACAATTCTCACCACGACTCTCTCTCTCAAGTCTCACCAGCAAGTACTAGTTATTTACAATTAGAGAATCACTCAATCTCTCCTTCAATGAAGTACTCTCTCTCTCTCTGGCTCTCAATGAAGGCCAATAACAACAATATATAGAGATCTAGTGAACCCATAGTTTGATATCTTGATACAATAGGCTTTGGATAAACCTGAAGAGATAACCCTACAATAAGAGCTGTAAGATCTGACTTGAAGAGCAAGTTCAGCTTCTCACGAATTACCAAGACCCGACCCAAATAATCCATCAGCGTCGCGATCGGTCGACCGCACCCCAAGTTCGGTCAACCGTCCCCCCTCATGGGAACTTCTACTGAGTAGGGTGGTCAACTGCACCCCAAGTACGGTCGACCGCAACTCCTACTGCTACTACTGCTAACTGTTTCCCTTACTTCCACTCCGTCTCCGATCGTCTCGATTCCTCTATCGTCTCATCGTCTTCTTATCTAACATAGTATGCAAGATATAAACCCAACATCTCCAACCCTGAATTTTCATCTGCATCCACATTCCCCTCATCAGCTTGATCATGTTCATCTTGACCCTGCCCTTGCTGAGCTACAATTCCCCTAACATGCACAGCAGATGTATCAGCAGATGTATCACTTATCGAACAAGTTCTGTAATGAAAACCTGACATTTCTTCATTATTAAATGATGAAACGTGAAGCATGAGGCCAAACATTATATTCATTGATATATAGTTTCTCAGATGACATAGATGTCAAGCTTCACAAGCCTTATGCTGATCATGGGTTTTGTAATATTGCAGAGTAGGGAATACAAAATATTGATACATAATTTACAAAACATGAGTAATAATCTTTACATGATTGTATTGTGAATATACATCATACAGCTTATAATAGTTTGACATAAGCAATACGAATCTGTAAATATCTGAGTCTTTCCATATCTAGAATATCTTCCAAACTGCCCGCCTGTCTCTAGTAAGAGCATCTCCAACCATGCTAGCTATTTTAACCGACTAGAATAGCTAAAATAGAGAGCAATTGGATAATTTGGCTAGCCAAAAAAATTTCCACTCCATCCATACTAGCTATTTTAGATAATTTTAGATATTTTAAAGCCCAAAAAATATCAAACCCAAAAAAAAGCCCAAGCAAATTAAACTGAACCCTCAAAAAAATATGAAAATATGGAAATAAATATGGAAATCCAGATCGCGAATTTTTTCCTCCGTGATCGCGAATTTTTTCCTCCGTGGTCGCGAAATAAATATGGAAATAAATATGGAAATCCATATCGGGAATTTTTTCCTCCGTGATCGCGAAATAAATATGGAAATAAATAGGGAAATCCACCGTGATCGCGAATTTTTTCCTCTGTGATCGCGAAATAGATATGGAAATAAATATGGAAATCCAGATTGGGAATTTTTTCCTCCGTGATTTTTTTTTCTCTTGAGTTTGGCGAGTGCTTTAGCGAGCAATACAAACTCGCCAGATCTGGCGAGTGAATATGATAAATCTATTTTGGCGAGTGCTTTGGCGAGTCCCGTTGGAGCAGATTTTTATCTCTAAACTAGCTATTTTGGCTAAAATTGAGAGATAGCTAGCGTGGTTGGAGATGGTCTAAGCAGTCTTAATACCAGATTTTTACTATGGTCACACTTAATTATATATGTCAATTAACAAAACGAAAAGATTCATAGTATATTTAAAAGATAAATTGGTATCCTGTTTTTCTTATAGCTTATACGTGAATCTATATAATAAAACACAAAGAAAAAACTATCAAGTTGCTCTCCTTCAATAGTAAGGAAATCAATGGTCTAGATCCCCCCCCAAAAAAAATTCCTTTATTTATTTAATTATTTCACTCTCTCTCTCTCATTCTCTTCCTATTTACTCAGAAATTTAGATTTTCATATTTCAGGTTTTTAAATTTTTAGAATTTTTATGTTTTTTTAATGCTCATGTTGTATTGAAAATAGCAAATATCTCTTCAATATTTAAATTTCATCATTTTCCACCCTCAAAGTTCTAAGAAGTTGGATTTTATACCCCATTTATAATTATTTTTTAACATATACTAATGGAAACATAGACTTTTATTCACAACTAATTATTGTTATACTATTCAAATTTGAGTTACATAATTGTTGTTTTACTGTTTACAAGGCTTTTCATATGCTGTATCGTTCCGAAGACGTGCCATACCACGGGCAATTTCTAGTACCTTATAAGATCAATGTTGTTTGCAAATGATCAGTATGCCTTTGGAACCACACCCAGCTCTTCTCCAATACAATAACGCATTGCAACTAGCTGAACCATTATTGCTGGATTCATCCCTCAGGGTTCATCTCTCAATGTAAGTAAACTACAGAACTATACATTTTAGTTAAATTTTAGTTGAATAAAAAATATACCGATCTGGGCATTTTTGTGGGTTCTTTGCATGTTTCAGTTTCAAAGGACTTCTGAATGGGATAACCTCGATGGTGTTGATTTCCACCAAAGGATGGGGGGCTGCCTTCCCATTTCAGCAATTGCAAGGTGATTTTTCTTTCGTTTTTCGTTGTTCTTAAATCTCGTAGCACAGCAGTATAAATATACTAGAAAGTCGATGCTGGACCATGTTTTCTTACTTCGCTGGTGGTAATATTTCTCTTATGAAATCTATAGTTTTCGATTCTTTTGTAATACAAAACTCTTAGCGTGCATGTTTTCTACTCGTATTTAGCAGTAGAATGCAACTAATTTTTTTTTCCTTCTTGTAGGGAATCTCTTACGTATCAATATGATGATGGAGATTTAACAAAACATATAATCAAAAATAAAAGTATGATGTTCATGAATCCCAAAAAGTGGAATATGAGACCCATTCTCAGCCAAAAAAAGAACTCGCCCTATTCAATGGATTCTCTGCCCCAAAATAAAACGACTATACATACAAATATATAGAGCAAAAAATTGCGCAAGAATGTTCCGACCCAGTCAAAAAGACACCATACACATGTATGTGGCCAAATGTGCTCCACCAATCACTCGCCATTTGGTGTCCCCTCCCTAACCTGGGGGAATCTGCTTCATATGTAGAAGTGTTGCCCTCACCATGCATCTCTTTAACCTTCTTCGACACCTTCCTACCTGCCGTTTGAGACTAGAATATCATCTTAGCTTTAATCATGAATTGTAGTTGTTGACGTGAAGGGTGTTTGTGTGTAGGCCTAAATATTCTATTGCTTTCTCATTGTAGATTTATAAAAGGAATTTAGCCATTCTTAATATTCTATATATAGGAGACCAAAATATTTCTATCTAATCATAATCTAAGGTTTATCCCATTAAAATTGTTGACCTTAAGTTTGGTGTGCACAAAATATATCATCTACAACTAATATTTTCAGTTAAGATTTACAGGATCTACAGAAAAAGAAAAACCAAAAGAAAAGATTCAAAGTGATTGGAAATCAAGCAAAAGAGACATGTACCCAAAAATCAATGAAGATTGCACACAAGAAACATGTGCTTCAAATCATCAAGAAAGCCTGTCATGCCCTGCTTCCCAAAAATACGGAATACGAGCACGTAACATTGACCCAGCGAATGACTAACGTCACCCATAAGCTGTTTATCCGATTAACTCAACAATATAAATAATACAGAACAATTGCACAGGCAATAATAATAATCTCATGAATAATAGTACTTCGAATGAAGCAATAAAAATAACCAAATACAATAATAATAATCCAACATCTGGAATCCAAATAAATAGATAAATAATACAAATGAAAATAATATAAGTTGGCTTGAAATTAAATTAGAATTCACCACGAAGATCAGATCAAGTACGAAAACAAAATAATTCGTTAAATGTACTTTAATTAATAATCAAGGAATAACGATTAATAGTTATAATTATAAAAATAATAAAATCATACAATAAAATAATTATTCGAGTTTAACAATTTACTAAAATGACCCAATAAATATATATATATATATATATATAATTTGGACTCAAATACAAATAATTGATCAATAAGATCTAGAAAATAGGATCAAAACACATCATTATTTGAAATGAATAAATTTTCGATTAGAGAAACACTTTAATATAAAATCAAAATAATTTTAACAAATAATGAATTTATAATATCGAAATACAGAAAATATTCAGAAAATACGTATTTACGGGAATAGGGGGTTACAAAGCCCAGCCAAAATAGATAATTTATTTCTGTTTATGTGAGGAGAATATATGTAAAGTAGTGTTGATTGATAAATTAGTTTTGAAAGAATATAAAGTTAAATCACCAAATAAAGGTCGAATCTGCACGACAGCGGTCGACCGCACGAAATGACAGTCGACCGTTACAACAGTCGATCGCTCATCTCTGTGGAAAAGATGAGTCGGTCGACCGGTCACCGCTCGACTTACGAGCTAAAAGATGAACGATCGACTGTCCATCATTGCGGTCGACCATCCAAGTGCAGATCTAGCTATTTTGGCAATGTCTTTTCGTTTTCGGAAAGATGAATTTCTCCTCTATAAATTGAGGCGAATTCACAGTGTATTCCTCACCCCTTGCTATCATAACTCTTCTGAATTAATCATTTAATCAATACTCTGAGCGTGAGAGATTTTATTGTTTTCTTCGGTCAATGTCTTTTTAGATCTTGAGAGTTTTTCTTTCTTTTCCACTTCAGTGAGTTTTGCGGGACTTATTTGTAGAAGCCCTGCGAATGTAATAGGTCTCTCGGCCTGAATTCCGAGAATCATTGTACAAGGGTTTAAAGTATAATGGAACGCTTGTGGTGGAGAATTGCTACAAGTGGGTGGTGTGGACGTAGACCTGGGGTTCGAACCACGTTATATTGATGTGTCTTGCTCGTTGCTCTGTTTGCTTCCTCTTACTCCTTTTTACTTTACACATTTCATTTGAATTTTTAATTTCTGCACAATCACCCTATTTAACCCCCTCCCCCCCCCCAGGGTGATTAATAGGATTGTTATCCTTAAGTTTGGTGTGCACAAAACGTACCATCTACAACTAATATTTTCAGTTGAGGTTTACAGGATCTACAGAAAAAGGAAAACCAAAAGAAATGATTCAAAATGATTGGAAATCAAGCAAAAGATGCATGAACCCAAAAATCAATGAAGATTGCACACAAGAAACATATGCTTCAAATCATTAAGAAAGACAGCCAAAATAGATAATTTATTTCTATTTATGTAAGGAGAATATATGTAAAGTAGTGTTGATTGATAAATTAGTTTTGAAAGAATATAAAGTGAAATCACCAAATAAAAGTCGAATCTGCACGACAGCAGTCGACCGCACGGAATGACAGTCGACCATTACAACAGTCGATTGCTCATCTCTGTGGAAAAGATGATTCAGTCGATCGGTCATCGCTCGGCTTACGAGTTAAGAGATGAACGGTCGACTGTCCATCATTGCGGTCGGCCGTCCAAGTAAAGATCTGACTATTTTGGAAATATCTTTTCAGTTTCGGAAAGATACATTTCACCTCTCTATAAATTGAGGTGAATTCACGGTGTATTCCTCACCCCTTGTTATCATAACTCTTCTGAACTAATCATTCAATCAATACTCTGAGCGTGAGAGATTTTATTGTTTTCTTCGATCAATGTCTTTTTAGATCTTGAGAGTTTTTCTTTCTTTTCCACTTCAGTGAGTTTTGCAGGACTTATTTGTAGAAGCCGTGCGGATGTAATAGGTCTCTCGGTCTGAATTCCGAGAATCATTGTACAAGGGTTTAAAGTATAATGGAACGCTTGTGGTGGAGAATTGCTACAAGTGGGTGGTGTGGACGTAGACCTGGGGTTCGAACCACGTTATATTGATGTGTCTTGCTCGTTGCTCTGTTTGCTTCCTCTTACTCCTTTTTACTTTACACATTTCATTTGAATTTTTAATTTCTGCACAATCACCCTATTTAACCCCCCCCCCCCCCATCAGGGTGATTAATAGGATTTTTATCCTTAAGTTTGGTGTGCACAAAACGTACCATCTACAACTAATATTTTCAGTTGAGGTTTACAGGATCTACAGAAAAAGGAAAACCAATAGAAAAGATTCAAAGTGATTTGAAATCAAGCAAAAGAGGCATGAACCCAAAAATCAATGAAGATTGCACACAAGAAACATGTGCTTCAAATCATCAAGAAAGACAGCCAAAATAGATAATTTATTTCTATTTATGTGAGGAAAATATATGTAAAGTAGTGTTGATTGATAAATTAGTTTTGAAAGAATATAAAGTGAAATCACCAAATAAAAGTCGAATATGCAGGACAGAGGTCGACCGCACGGAATGACAGTCGACCATTACAACAGTCGTTCACTCATCTCTGTGAAAAAGATGAGTCAGTCGACCGGTCATCGCTTGACTTACGAGTTAAGAGATGAACGGTCGGCTGTCCATCATTGCGGTCAGCCGTCCAAGTAAAGATCTGACTATTTTGGAAATATCTTTTCAGTTTTGGAAAGATACATTTCACCTCTCTATAAATTGAGGCGAATTCACGGTGTATTCCTCACCCCTTGCTATCATAACTCTTCTGAATTAATCATTTAATCAATACTCTGAGCGTGAGAGATTTTATTGTTTTCTTCGATCAATGTCTTTTTAGATCTTGAGAGTTTTTCTTTCTTTTCCACTTCAGTGAGTTTTGCGGGACTTATTTGTAGAAGCCCTGCGGATGTAATAGGTCTCTCGGTCTGAATTCCGAGAATCATTGTACAAGGGTTTAAAGTATAATGGAATGCTTGTGGCAGAGGTTGCTATAAGTAGGTGGTGTAGATGTAGACCTGGGGGTCGAATCACGTTATATCGCTGTGTCTTGCTCGTTGCTCCGTTTGCTTTCTCTTACTGCATCTTTTTACTTTACACATTTCATTTGAATTTTTTAGTTTCCGCACAATCACCCTATTCACCCCCCCCCCCCCCAGGGTGATTTACAGTAGTATCAGAGCGAGGTGCTTATTAAGATCTTAAAAGCTTGAGTAAAAGGTCCAATGGCCGAAATCCCTCCTCCCGAAAACTTGTACTCGTTGGAGCCATTTATCTCCATTGGGACAAGTTTAACACGTTCACCTTATTTTGATGGAAAATGCTATGATGTTTGGAAAGTTCGTATGGCTCACTTTTTGCAGATGCTTGGAGAAGAAGTATGGAACGTTTACATAAACAAAATAGATATTCCTGTCAGTGACGGAAATAGGGCTTTCACAAAAGCTGAACTAGCATTAAAAACCACAAACTTCAAAGCTATGACAGCACTCTATGCAGATCTAAATAATAAAGAGTTGATGCGATGTGGGAAAAATTGCAAAACAGCCTATGAAATTTGGAACAACATGCGAAAACGGCATGAAGGAACCATGTCTGAGGTAAAGGCAAAAATTAATTTATCTTTTTATAAGTTTGATGTTTTTCGTATGTTGCCAGGAGAAAACGTAGATCAGATGCTTGCCCGCTTCGACATTATCGCACATGAGCTTGAGAGCTTAGGTAAGGGGTTGGATGATGACTAAAAGATCGGAAAACTCATAAGCTGTATCATGCCTGAATGGGACGTTAAAGTTGCAGTAATAAGAGATACACTTGAAGAAAAAGGGTTTGACTACTACACTTTCCAAGAAAAATTGAAAACGTATGAGATGGAGATAGCCTAAATAATGAGGTACCGGCAGAACATTGGGATTGAACCCAAAACTAAATAAAAGACCATTGCCTTGAAAGCAAACACTTCGTGATCATCAAAATTAGAGTTAGATCATGAAGAATCGGATGAAGATATCGCGCTATTAACCAAACAATTCCGTAAGTATCTCAAACACAAAAAGTATGGTAGGTCTCAAGGAGGAAGAGAAAAGAACAAAGATGACATATGTTACAAATGCAAGAAGCCGGGACATATTCTCGCAAAGGACAGAAACAAGGATCATTATCACTCCAACTCAGGATTTAGAAAGAATGCATTGAAGGCAACATGGCTAGATTCAGATTCCAGCGATGAAGAGCAAGAACACGACGACTTTGGATTCATGGCTCTTGGGAATTGTAAGGTGCAATCACCACCCTAAGAAGAGGTAATCGAAGAACCCACCTATGATGAATTAGTTAACATGTGTAATGGTTTAAGAGATTATGCAAAGAAATTAAGTCGTGAATTGAGACAATATAAATAAATGTCAAATGAATCACATGACTCTTGCATTGCTAAAAATAAAAAGTTGAAAAATAAAAAATTTTTGATTATTGAAAAATTCGAGTCATTTAGGAAAGACCATAATGTGATGATAGAGGAAAATGAGTATTTAAAACAGCAGATTCAAAATTTCTTAGCAACACATGATGAAAATCTAAAAGAAATTCATGAGAAATTTGTTTATATTGCTAAACTCACTGATGATTTAAACGACTACAAAAGAAAATTTGATGAGGTAGTGGAAGGTTGTAAAGAAGCACTCGAACAAAATAGAATACTTAATGCTACCCTAGACTCTCTTCGTTGGAACACCAAACACGATGAGAAGACTAGAAAAAGGTTTTGTTATAGAATAATTGAGCTCGAAAAAGTTGTTGAAAAATATGAAGGGCCTAGTTATCTTATGACAAAGAATTCAAGATCATATCATGATAACCAAGGACTTGGTTACAATGAGCCAATACAACGTCAAAATTCTAAGCAATCCTATCATACACATGCATAGTCACCAAAACAGTTACAAATCAACACAAAACTTTGCACATGTGCATGATCCAAGGCATAATCATATTACATGTCACTATTGTTATAAATTAAGACATATATCTTATAATTTTTCATTAAAAATGAATACTAATTTTGTTTGGGTGAGAAAGAATGTAAACAGGTTCAATACAAACTTGGGCACCCAAAAATACACCTACTAATCTTAATGTTGGTACATCAGCGTATCAAAACTAAAGATCGGTGGTACCTTGATAGTGGATGCTCAAACCATATGAAAGGTGACAATAAATACTTTGCATCACTAACAAGGAAAAGAGGGAAGGACATCATCTTTGGAGATAACAGCACTGGTCAGACCATCAGTAAAGGTAAAATAAACTTTGGTTCATAATGCTCCATTGAGGATGTACTATTGGTAAGTGGTTTGAAACACAATTTACTTAGCGTCAATCAGTTATGCGATAAAGGTTATACAGTTACTATTGATAAAAATGTATACACTGTACTAGAAAATAATAAATCATGTTTACTCTTTGCTAACATATGCAATAATGTATATGTTATAAATTCTAATGAATTAGCACAGAAAAATATGATATGCTTTGTTGCAACGAAGATGGTTGGTTATGGCATCGGCGACTTAGACACACAGCCATGGATAATCTCAACAAACTTGTCAACAAGGAACTTGTACGGGAAATTCCCAAAATCAAATTTGAGAAAGATAAACCCTGTGAGTCATGTCAGTTCGGTAAGCAAAATAAAAGTTCTCACAAGCCAAAGAAAATGGTATCAACTTCTAGACCTCTTGAACTCTTGCACATGGATTTGTTTGGACCATCACGAACATGTAGTAATGGAGGTGCACGATATACCTTTGTAATTGTAGATGACTTCGGCAGATTCACTTGGGTTGCCTTTTTTTCATAAAAGGATGACACATCATATGTTTTTCAAAAATTCTTTCGTAGAGTAGAAAATGATTGTTGTGAAATCTAGCTATCTAAATATATAGATCAACTAGACACAAATTAAAAACCTCGCAAGTGTACGAATCGTCTATAGAAGCGTAGTGACAAGCAAGGGTCGATCCCACAAAGATTGTAAAAATTAACTTACTAACCAATAAAACAGAAATAAGAATCGTAAAGAATTGTTCTAAAAGAAAAGGAGAAATTAAAAACTATATCAAGTAGTTCTGAATCACAAATATCTATTAAGTAGTTGGGTTTTGATTTCCACCTATAGTTAATAATGCCAAGTCACCTTCTTCTCTATTCTAATTACTCATGTTCGTTCCTTTAAGGGCATGGTATCTACTCCTTAAAGTTAATGTTTTCCTAAGCCAAGAATTAGGCATGGTATCTACTCTAATTCGTTTCTTTCCTTAAGTATTTAGCATGGTATCTACTAAGTTGCACTTAAAGAAAAAATAAGAACAATGGAAACGAACAAACACTCGAAGTTCTAGAAATTGGTATCAGATCTAGATCCTTCAACTTGATTAAACCAAGAACCCCTAGAGATTCCTGTGTTACAAGCTATGAGCACGAGATACGGGTCGTCTCTATACTCATATAACAGATTCAGATTTATAATATGCAAACTTGATAATCTCAGGTTTTGTATGGCAGTCGACTTGCTGTCACTCTCAGTCGACTGCTCTTAGAACTTCTGAATAAGTTTGTATATTATAAATCTATACCAATACTCCCAGGTTTAATCAATAAGTAACAGAATAGCATTCAGAAGAATATAAGCACTACATAACTACAGTTTTCATCTACCCAACTATGAAATTAGTTCCACATAATAAAACTTTTATTGACTAGCAGTTTTGAATACATGATGAAAATAAAGACTAGAAAGAGAAGAAATAAACTGATGATGGTTGGTCCGAGAAGTCGACTGCTGTCACTCAGTCGACTGGCTTGTTGCTTCAGCGTACTCGATCTCCTTCTTCTTCGATGCTGCCAGAATAATCCTCTTGGTGATTTGATGATTCAGAATTTTCGTGATTCGGTCCTCCCTCCCTTCGTTCTCCTCCTTCTTATTTATAGAACGCCACAGGAGAATTAGGGTTTTTACCTTTCTTCAGAAAAGTCCTCTTCTTTTATTTATTTATTTCCTTCTTTGATTGGCATTTTATTTCTTTCTCTTTTCTTCTTTTCATCCTTTTCTGCTAACCACGTGCTCTTGCCAATCCAGTCTCTAGCTTTGATTTGTTGGAGGAGTTGTTATTCGCATATAACCTGGGTTTGGATAACTAAATCTTGCTTCGTATTTGGATGAGGATGAATCTTCGTTGTTCTTATCTTTTGACTCCGCCGCATACCAGTCGACTGGTGTTGGATGTAAGTCGACTGCACCAAGACATCTGTGGCTTCATGATTCACCAGTCAAGTCGACTGATGTTGGAGAAGTCGACTGTGCCAAGCCCCATCAATCTCTCTGTCCGGTCGACTGGTGAAGAGCCAGTCGACTGTTGCTCTGCAGTTCCCTGTATATCATCCTCTCAGTCTGTATTAGTCTGGAATCTGCTTCGTTTTGCTGCTTTTGGTTGTTTCCTGTGGAAAAGAGAAAAGAAGAGTAAAATAACACATAAAGAGCATTTAAATGTCTAATTGCACTAAGATTATTGCTCCTAAATGTGAATATTATTGGGTCCATCAATGCTAAAAGCCTTACCATCGTTACTATTCATAATGATCATGGTGGGGAATTTCAAAATGAACTCTTTACGTCATTCTGTGACAAAAATAGAATAAAACATGAGTTCGTTTGTCCTCGCACTCCCCAACAAAATAGGGTTGTTGAAAGGAAAAAATGATCTCTTCAAGAAATGGCCCGCACCATGCCTAGTGAGAATAATTTACCAAAGTCGTTTTGGGCTGAAGCTGTCAATACAACATGTTATACCATTAACCAAGTAATTATTAGAAAGTATCTTGAGAAAATGCCCTTTGAACTATATTATGGAAAATTTCCAAACTCGAGTTATTTTCGTGTATTTGGATACAAAGTGTTTATTTTAAATACCCTAGATAACTTGGAAAATTTTGATCGTAAAAGTGATGAATACATATTCTTAGGATATTCTCTAAGTAGCAAGGCGTATCGTGTATTTAATAAAAGAAGATTCAAGAATCTATTGATATTATATTTAATGAAACTAATCCTCTCACAGAAGAAATATTACATATTGTTGATGTTGATGAGACAGGTGTTCGCGTTGAAAAAAAACATGTACATACTGAAAAAGGACCAAATATAGATTTTTAAAACAACGTGTCACATCAAGATGGAAACACATCCATCAATCAAAGTAGCAACAACCCTTTGATAGACGAGATGCATACACAACAAATTGATGCCATGGAAGATGATCACATTCCTCCACAAGCACAACCTCTACCTTTCACCAGCGAAAAGCGCCCTGCTTGGAAAATCATGTCTAGCCATCCACCAAATCTTATCTGAAGTGATATGTCAAAAGGGGTAACTACTCGAACTCAAGCTCAAAATTTTATGTGTTTTTCTGATACTTGAACCCAAAAATATTAAAGAGGTCCTGCAAGACAATGACTATATCATTGCCATGCAAGAAGAACTTAATCAATTTGAAAGGAATCAAGTATGAAGACTTGTACCTAGACCCCATGGTAGAACCGTACTTGGAACGAAATGGGTTTTTAGGAACAAGTTGGAAGAATCTGGTACTATTATTAGAAATAAGGCCCTTCTTGTTGCGCAAGGATATTACCAAAAAGGAGTTGATTTTGATGAAACTTTTGCACCTGTTGCTCGACTTGAAGACATTCGTATTTTACTTGCTTTTGCCTCTTACATGGATTTTACGCTTTTTCAAGTGGATGTTAAAAGTACTTTTTAAAATGGTTTTATTTCGGAAGAAGTTTATTTGAACAATCACCTGGGTTCACTGATCCCACACACCCAAACCATGTATTCCGTCTTGATAAAGCTTTGTATGGTTTGAAGCAAGCTCCTCGTGCTTGGTATGAACGACTAAGCTCGTTTCTTATTCACATAGGTTTCTCTAGGAAAGTAGACAGTACATTGTTTATTAAACATATTTCTAAAGACATTTTAGTTGTTCAAATTTATGTTGATGATATTATATTTGGATCAACTAATGAAAATCTTTGCTATGAATTCTCTAAGCAAATACAGGATGAATTTGAAATGAGTATGATGGGTGAATTAACCTACTTTTTGGGGCTCCAAATACAACAACAAAATGACAGCATCTTCATAAACCAATCCAATTATGTGAAAGAAATCGTCCAAAAGTTCGGTCTTGACAATGCAAACACATACAAAACTCCTATGGCAACTACCGCTAAACTGTCCAAAGACGAATCTGGTAAAACTGTTGATATTTCTACTTATCGTGGTATGATTGGTAGCTTGCTTTATATTACTGCTTCTCGACCAAATATTATGTTTAGTGTCTGTTTGTGTGCTCGTTTCCAATCGTGTCCCAAAGAATCTCATTTGGTTGCAAATAAACGTATCATTCGATATCTTAAAGGCACACCAAATACTGGTCTTTGTTACCCGAAAAATAGAAAATTTTCTTTTATAGTTTATTCAGACGCCGACTATGCCAGGGAGTTTGACAGATAGAAAAACTACTAGTGGTACATGTCATTTCTTGGGAGATTGTCTTATCTCATGGGCATCCAAGAAACAAAATTTTGTAACATTGTATACTACCGAAGTCGAATACATAGCTGCCGGATCCTGTCCTGCACAGGTTTTATGGATGAAATATAAATTAGAGGACTGCAAGGTATTCTTTGATCACATTCCCATTAAATGTGATAATACTAGTAATGTTCACATGACTAAGAATTCTGATCAATATAGTCGTACTAAACATATAGAAATTCTATATCACTTCATTAAAGATCAGTTTCAAAAGGGAGATGTCATTCTTGAGTATGTTTCAATAGATTCCCAACTTGCTGATATTTTTACCAAACCTTTAGATGAAAAACATTTCCATTTTTTGAAAGGTGAATTAAATGTTATTGATATTTCAGCATAATTGGTTTTTCAATCGACTGCGCAGTCGACTATCATCCTGCAAAGGTGTACAGTCGATCGGGCGGTCGACCAGTCCCCTCTCGGTTTTTTCTTACAGTCGAACACACGCATGTTCTGCTGTCTTCGGTCGGGTGTGCGGTTGACCGTCCCACTCTATATTTCCTCTACAGTCGCATATAATTTCTCATTGGTCGACTGTGCGGTCGACAGGTCTCTATTCGGTTTTTGAATTTCTGATAGTTGTATTTTGTATCTTTTGGTGTGTTCCAGAAAGGGGGAGAATTATTTATTTGTCTCTTTCACTTAGAATTTGAAATCTATTTTACACAGAACTTGAAATCTATTTGAATCTTTTAATCTATGTCGCTCCTATGTATTGGCGAAATCTCAATTCTATGATACCATGTAGAGCTCTCAGTGTATATCAAAGAGTTTCGCGATCAACAGTATCATGTAAGTAGATTTTCCTTTGGTTTTCAAAAGAAATGTAATATTCCCCAAAAATTACTTGACTCTCAAAATATATGTAAGTATGTTTTCAAACAAGTTTTGGTCTTTGCGTATAAGTTGCATCATGAACTTATCATGCATGAATTTAGGGGGAGTATTAGTTTTAGGGGGAGAAATTGAATCTTCTAATTTTTTATTTACATTTTAAATTCTAAGGTATGTTTTGTCCACACCAAAAGGGAGAGATTGTTGACCTTAAGTTTGGTGTGCATAAAATGTATCATCTACAACTAATATTTTCAATTGTGACTTACAGGATCTAAAGAAAGAGGAAAACCAAAAGAAAAGATTCAAAATGATTGGAAATCAAGCAAAAGAGGCATGAACCCAAAAATCAATGAAGATTGCACACAAGCAATATGTGATTCAAATCATCAAGAAAGCTAGCCAAAATAGATAATTTATTTCTGTTTATGTGAGGAGAATATATGTAAAGTAGTGTTGATTGATAAATTAGTTTAGGAAAGAATATAAAGTGAAATCGTCAAATAAAAGTCGAATCTGCACGACAGCGGTCGACCGCACGAAATGACAATCGACTGTCACAACAGTCGACCGCTCATCTCTGTGGAAAAGATGAGTCTGTCGACCGGTCATCGCTCGACTTACGAGTTATAAGATGAACGGTCGACTGTCCATCATTGCGATCGACCGTCCAAGTGCAGATCTGACTATTTCGGAAATATCTTTTCATTTTCGAAAAAATACATTTCCCCTCTCTATAAATTGAGGCGAATTCACAGTGTATTCCTCACCCCTTGCTATCATAACTCTTCTGAACTAATCATTCAATCAATACTCCGAGTGTGAGAGATTTTATTATTTTCTTCAGTCAAGGTCTTTTTAGATCGAGTTTTTCTTTCTTTTCCACTTTGGTGAGTTTTGTGGGACTTATTTGTAGAAGCCCTGCGGGTGTAATAGATCTCTCGGCCTGAATTTCGAGAATCACTGTATAAAGATTTAAAGTATAGTAGAACGCTTGTGGCGGAGAATTGCTATAAGTAGGTGGTGTGAACGTAGACCTGTGGGTCGAACCACGTTATGTCGTTGTGTCTTGCTCGTTGCTCTGTTTGCTTTCTCTTACTCCATCGTTTTACTTTACGCATTTCATTTGAATTTTTAATTTCCTCACAATCACCCTATTCACCCCCAGTGTGATTTACAAAAATGAGGTCAATTAAGGAGTCAAGACTCTTAGAAG
This sequence comes from Hemerocallis citrina, assembly GCA_017893485.1. Taxonomy (NCBI): domain Eukaryota; kingdom Viridiplantae; phylum Streptophyta; class Magnoliopsida; order Asparagales; family Asphodelaceae; genus Hemerocallis; species Hemerocallis citrina. The sequence continues at coordinate 386,062,541 of CM030359.1, read as the reverse complement.
ATTTGACAAAATTTTATAAGCAGCTCTTGACATGACGTCATCCCTCACTTATTAATTGATGTCAAAATTTCAAAACTATGACAAAAGAGTTTACCATAGTTCAAAAAATACTACTTAACATCTTCCAAATTCTTTAAGACTAAGAAACTCTATAACAAGAAAAAAGATGATAAATTTGTTATAGCCTCATAGGACTCGCATTCACTGGCAGCCGAAAAGGAGGTCTTCCCAAATAATACTTCTCTGTATCTCCACAAATATGTACTCCCTCCATTTCAAAATATAACTCATTTTAGCTTTCTACACGACTGTTCAGAAAAACCTAGAATTGAAAATAATTACTATACATTCTTGATTTTTGAAGCTCCTAAGTCATAAATAAGCTATCAATTGTAAAATGTTCTATTAGACCTCCTCTATAAAAAAAATATGGAGTAGGAATAAATGAAAAGATAAGCGTAAAATTGGAAATCTCATATTAATTTAATTGATTTACGTTTATAAATGACAAGATATTTATATTGAAAATCTAAAGTGACTTATATTTTGTAACAAAAAAAAGACCAAATTAACTTACATTTTGAAACGAGGGGAGAGTAAAATATTATTCCAATTGTTAGGTATAATCAGTCACCAGAGAAGTACGAGGAAACATCCAAATTTCACAAAAGGGGGCTTACAAGCACTATCATTGTTATAGGAAATTGAAGTCAACTCTTTTAAGAAGATTTTCTCCAATTATACTAATTGTACACAAGAATATTTGATCCTTATTTTCTCCACCTTTTCTTGTTATCTTAGAAATACTTTCCATTACCTTTTTTCCCTTATTTTTTATCTTCAAAGGTGAGTTGAATGTCACCCGCATTTCATTAAAAAAAAATAACAAAACATACAACCAAAAATAAGGATTATAAAGTTCAGGAGTTCCAACCGGCTGGGTTCTGGAACTCATACTCCCCAACCAGCAAATAAATAATACAACAAAACCTAATTCTACTGGTCAGCCGACCTCGCTAAAACAAATTTCTAGTGCCAATCTGAACTCATTCTCTATCATTCCCTCTCTTGTACACCTTTTTTCCTCGATGTCACTTGCAACCACACCACCGTCATCCCCAGTAATGACCCATACATCAACTCCAAGCATCATACGAGGGACACCGCTGACACCCACCAATCTGACATACCAATATCCAGATTGAGACCTCGTTCTCATCCCTTAGCTTGACCGCCTGCTGAATATCACCGTCACCTCGCAACGGAGGCTGTCGTCACTCTCGACAGCTCTACAAATGCCACCTCCCCTTCCAAACCCTCTAACATGAGAGAGACCCTAGGCACCCCTCACTTCGACCTAAAAAGATCAATGTTGAACCCAAACTATAATCTTGCCTGACTATCGTCGCCCCTACACCAACTAGAAATCATTCTCTTGATAATTATAAGTTGGTTGCTAATTTGGATATTCAGGAAAAAGATTTGGATATTAGGGACTCCTCAATTTTGATTCTAATTTCAAATTTCCATTTGAAATCCAAATCTCCCCCTTACCACACCACTTCCAAATCTAATTTTGAATTTCAAATCACAATTTTGAAATTCGAAAATCAAATCTCCCTCCAAAATCTCTCACTGCACTCCCCTACAAACTCCATCGGCATCATCCATCACCCCGGTCGTGCCACCGATCACTTCCTCTTCGCCAGAGAATAGCAGCCACGTCCTGCCGTTGAAACCAGCACCACCAAATCATCGATAAGGGCCACCTTCGACCCTCCGTGACGATGCCAGCCCCTATGCCATCCCCGACGATGGCAACCACCCCATCCTAACCACAGCCAACACTGCCAACCCGGATGCTGCCATCCCTGATGCCAGACCCGACAAGTGTGTCCCATCTATCCCACTAGCAGCCTGCTCTGCCGATGACCACCCCCATCGCGCCCGTCCCAACATTAGTCGTCTCTAGGCGGCGCATCGTCCGCCATCGACGCCAACCATCACCACACTATCACCACAAGCCATCATCGGTGACTAATGACCTCGCCATCATTTCGGTGGTGGGGAGAAGGGTGGAGGGGAAGGAGAAGGAGAAGGAGGAGTCCTCTCCCCTCCCCAAATCGATAAATCCTAGCCTTGCTCTCTTTCTTTTTTAGTTTTGGGGGAGAGTTTCTCTCTCTAAAGTTTCTAGAGAGAGAAAGAGTCCTCCCCCCTCCTCAAATCGATAAATTCTGATCTTTCTCTCTTTCCTTTTGGGTTTTGAGGGAGAACTTCTCTCTAGAGTTTCTAGAGAGAGAAACTATTTTTTACTCTAGTATTTGTTTCTGTTGCCGCTAAATTTGGTGTGGGGGCAAACAGATAGTATTTGTGAATTCTTAGGGAAACTGAATAGTAAACCTGTATACCTGTTCCGTCGGAGTTTAATCGTCACTCCCGCCGTACACCTGCAAAAAGTGCGAGACAGCGGGGTTGTTCCCGGCGATGCACCCTCCGACACTCAAGTCAGTAATCTAGGAAGACTATGAAAGAGCGCAAAAACTAGAGAAAGATTGATTACCTCTTAATGGAGATGGATGTGGGGTATTTATAGGCATCTTAGGGAACAGATTAGGAATGTAATTTCCGTGATCTGATAAGGAATATTCTCCTTGTAAACAGATTAGGAATGTAATCCCAAATTCCCAGTGGAGGGATAGGTATGAATCAGGGCCGTGGATTAGGATCGAATCAAAAACCCTAATTCTATCCCTCTGATCGGGCTTTATTGCTGGTTGAATCCCGCACCCGATTGAAGCGGATCCATTTGTAGGTTATTGGGTCCTTGACGAAGAGACCCAGTACCCATTTCAAACCTATTGGTCGGTGAAATTACCGTTTTACCCCTGGGCTTCAAGATTCATGCCCGATTCGGACGGTTCCGATTTAACCCTATTTTTAGCCATATCACGAGCCCCCCACTCCTAAAGACTGAGTTTGATCAGCCTTTGAGGAGTAGTTTTACTGTTTTAATGGCTGGTGGAGTTGTATCGGAGCCCAAATGGAAAGTTTTGAATCTTGATGGGGGTAGTGTGGTGATTTCAAGTGGATTGGACTCTAAGTCGCTCCCGAACTCTTATGGTCATGTGATGTTCCTGTAGGAGTATCCTTTTAACTCTACGAAGCGTCAATTCGTCGTTCTGGGGTCTCAGAAGATTGGTTTCGGGCAATAATTGCTTGTTTGGGAGCTAGAAGGTGCTTTCCAACTTTATGACTGCTTTCTGGGAGTTCTTCCTTGTCCCTTCGAATTTTTTAATTGTTTTTTGCAATTTTTTGGTGCAATGGCTTGGCCGTTTTCCTTCGTTGAGGGGCATACATGCTCGTATCATGCTTCCGACCCCTTCCAGAGCTCGCTGACTAGGGGGCCGAGGTCTGTATGCGGCTCGGCACAATTTTCCTAAGAGGAGAGAGACCCCGGCTTGGTCGTGAGTGCTGAGAGGGAGTTCGGTGAGATCCGAGGTCCAATCTTTCCCCGTAATAGGGTCGATGCCAAGAACGCTCGGCAGTTGGAGCCGAACCCCAAATTTTCCCCTAAAACGAGGTCGGTGTCAAGAACGCTCGGCAGCTTGTGCCGAGGTCCATTTTTCCCCCGTAACGGGGTCGGTGTCAAGAACGCTCGGCAGCTTGTGCCGAGGTCTATTTTTTCCCCCGTAACGGGGTCAGTGTCAAGAACGCTCGGCAGCTTGTGCCGAGGTCCATTTTTCCCCCGTAACGGGGTCGGTGCCAAGAGCGCTCGGTAGCTGGTGCCGAGGTCCATTTTCCCCCCGTAACGGGGTCGGTGCCAAGAGCGCTCGGCAGCTGGTGCCGAGGTCCATTTTTCCCCCGTAATGGGGTTGGTGTCAAGAACGCTCGGCAGCTGGTGCCGAGGTCCATTTTTCCCCCATAGCGGGGTCGGTGTCAAGAACGCTCGGCAGCTTGTGTCGAGGTCCATTTTTCTCCCGTAACGGGGTCGGTGTCAAGAGCGCTCGGCAACTGGTGCCGAGGTCCATGACTTGTCGTTTTTTTTTGTCGTATGAGTTGGCGGCATCTGCGCGCCTTCTGAACTTCTGGCAACTCTGACAGACGGGAAGTTCATTAAATGCAGTGACCCCTAAGCTTCTGTCAGATGGGACAACCATTAAATGCAGCGTACGGCTTGGTGTGGAAAACGAGGCGACGATTGAGGTCGCTTTTGTCGTTTTGCGTAAATGGGCCGGTAGTACAAGCCCATTATCCTCGTTTAGCGTGCCCCTCTCTATAAAACCCCACCCCCCTCTCTTATTTCTCACTTCTCTTCTCTTTTGCTCAGGTAATCTCTTGTGTTTAAGCGAGTATCTCCGGTGGTCGACGTTTGTTTTTCGGCGAAGTTTTCTGGCAGCTAGCCTTTCAAGGTAATTTATACTTAGTTTATTTCGTAGACTATGTCTGTTGCTTCTGTCTCCGAGTCGATCTCTTGGTCCGAGCCCTCCCTCGAAGTTGCCGAGGATTCAACTCCTACTAAAGGCAAGAAGGTATCTGGAAAGGATTCGATTGTGGAGAATCGGAAGCGAATAGGGGAGTTCGGACAACTGCTAGGGCCGCTGACCGGGCTTCATAGAGTTCGGCAGCTCCCAGAGGATCAAGCCGAGTGAATCGTCCACAGGAGGGGGAGGTCCTTCAAGGAGAACGCGGCGAGGGAGACGACGGAGGCGGACGAGAAGGTGTCAATTCTGCGCGAGGAGGACTTGGCAGTGATCCGGGATTCTTTTCAAATCCCGAAGGAGTACGAACTCATGCTGCCGGGTCCCGGGGTTAGGGCCAATTCGCCGTTGCCAGTGACGATGTGTTGCTGGCCGGTCGATGCCTTCATCGCCGAGGCTCGGCTGCCTCTCCACGCGTTCGCCGTTACCGTGGTGCATTGGTTCGGGGTCAGCCCTATCCAACTCATGCCGAATGCATGGCGAGTGATAAATGGCTTCGTGCTCCATTGCCAAGCTGCAAGGATCGAGCCGCAGTTGAACGTGCTTCGGACTCAATATCGGCTCCATCAAGGGAACAAGTCGGAGTACCGGTATTATTTGACTCCGAGGCACGGCGACAGGCTCGTCATATGCCCCAACTCCATCAAGAATTGGCGGGAGAAGTTCATGACTGTACGGAGTCGGGAGGCTTGGCCGTTCCCTTCAAACTAGGTAGAAGGGGTGCCGAAGAGGGCGAGGGCGCAACCGAAGCTTAGTGTTGAAGAAGAAGAGGCAGTCCGGACTCTCCTTGATCGGCCGAAGTACGATTGGAAGGAGCTCACCGAGGACATTCTGTACAAGGGAGGGCTCTGCCGCGTAGATCCCAGTACGCGGCTTTTGTTATACTTTGTTTTCCGTACCTTACTTCTCGCTACTTGTAATGCATTAACCAATTTTTATTTTGAATGCAGAGACGATGGACTACGATGCAGTGCTTGCTCTTAGGGCTGGGCTCGCCAGCAAGGTGCCGAAGAAGCACAAGAGGGTCGCGACCAAGTTGCCGACCCCGAAGACTCCGAGGATCACAGCCTCGGTCGAGGAGGTGGAGACCCTCGACAGTCCCGTTGCCGCCGTGGTGGGGACTTCGGCTTCGGCTGCTGCCGGCAAGTTCCCCATCGCCGTCGCCCTCGGAATGACGATGCCACCGCTGACGGCAGTAGCCGAGGAGCTCCTGACGGAGGAGCATAAAAGAATCCACATTCCGGACTGGCTAGTCCGGAAGCACGATGGATTCCTCGACAACACGCTGGCGAGCATGCAGGCCGTCAAGCACCTCACCACGCCGAAGGATCGAGCCGCCATGGAGACCGGGCGAGAAAGCGACGATGTCATCGAGATCGCTCGTTCGGCGGTTTCGGTAAGTGTTGGGTTTTCGTTATTGTTGAATTTCTTTAACCACAATTTTTCTAACTCTTTTGGTTCTTCTTTGCCACAGATTATCGTCCACTTCGGTCACCTCACCGAGAGGTTGACAGCTCTGGAGAAGGAGCTAAAGCAAGAATCCGACCAGGCTCGGAACGAGAAGGCTCGGATGTCGAATGAGCTCGACAAGCTTCGCGTCGAGCATGAAGGGAGGTCGGCGAGGATCGAGCACCTCGAGGCCGAAGTGGCGAGGTTGGAGGGTGACCTCCTTCGTCAGAAGGAGGGGTCAGCCAAGCAGTTGGCCGAAGCCGAGGAGGCCATGGCAGCGGTAGTGAAGGCGGCGGAGGACGCGACCTTGGTGAAGGCGCAAGGGTACCTCGCCCAAAACATGGCCAAGGCTTATGCCGAAGCCATCGCCCGGGTGTCGAAGGAGTACCCCGAGGTGGACGTCTCGGGATGGAGGCTGTTCCCGGGCCACGTCGAGGGCTTCGACCCCGAGTCTAAGGGGGAGGATGAAGAAGGGGAGGACGAGACTGATGCCGATGTCGGAGTCACTAACGAGGATCCCAGCACTGTGGTCACCCCGTTGGCGGTGGCTTCCCCCTCGGAGAAGTCGACCCCCACTCGTACTCGTCGCCCGGGGAAAAAGGTCGCGCCTTGACTTCGCTCTTCTCTTTTTTTTTCTTTGTTTTTGTTTTTTTTTCTTTTCTTTTCAAAAAATGTAACGCCTAATAGCGGACTGGCCACCGCTGTTTTTTGAAATGAATGAAAGAAATTTTTTTTAAAAGTGTTGGAGTTCGGCTCTTTGTCTTTGCCTTTTGTCCTCTTTTGTCGAAATTTTTGTTTGAAAACTTCTCAAGTATCAGACTTCGACAGTGTTTGAATTCTTGCTGTTTTCCTCGATCTCTTTTCAGCTCATGGTGGTTGCTCAAGACGTCGAGCCCGCTCGTTCGGATGACGAAGCTCGAGCCGAGGCTGGCCTAGGGGCGACGAGGTTGTGCCTGGCGAGATGCCAAGAGCGGCTCTACGAAGTCGAGCTCGGATTGCATCGAGCCGAAAGCGAGCGGAACCATCTTCAGCTCGTCCTCGGTCGGCGAGACATCGAGATCCGACGTTTGGAGAGCAGAATCGCCGAAATGACTCCCACAGGAGAAGATGAATATTCGCCAACTGCTTTCAGTAACGAGCTTCGGATTCAGTGCATCCGGCATAACTTGTCCAAAATAACGACGGAGAGGGACGACCTGCTTTCCGAGATTCGGCATCTGCAGACCGTAGAGACGGAGCTTCGGACGGAGGGCGAGGGCTTGACGGCCAAGGTGGCGGAGCTGACGGCTGAACGGGACGAGTTGACAGCCGAAGTCGACGCGCTGAAGAGGGCTACGGTTGACAAAAGTATCGAAGTCACTCATCTTCGTCGTCTGATAGCGAGTCGCTTGAGTGTGTCGGACTCCACGATACCCCCTCGCTTTGAGGTCGACGTAAAGGACGACTCTTTGAGGGAGCGGATCTCCGAGTTAGAGGCGGAGGTCGCTCGCCTAAAACCACGCTCGGGGCCAATCAACATCAGGAGCACTTCGTGCACTCGCACAGAGAGCGATCGGGGCATTATGTTTTACGAGATGGCGACCCGTCAACGCATCGGCCATCCTAGTCCGGGGGACGCGCAAAGCTCGGTGGCAATTTCGTCGAGCGGAGCATCCGTCGGAGCTGCTACTAGAAGCGGTGCCAAGGACTCGTCCCAATTTGCCGGGTTGGGGTCGAGCTCCGGAGACAAGCGTCGTCGCCCTCGAGTGTCTTTGAAGCGGAATGCCCCGGCTCCAAGAAAGCGCTGAAGACGTCGTTTCCAAAAGCTTTTGTATTTTTTTAGCCAAGTGTAATAAGTCGGCATTGTAACTTTTACTTTTTAACGACTTGTAATCTTACTGTGTGAGAATCTCTTTGTACCGTATCCCATTTATCAATAAAATGTTGTTCCTGAACTTGTGTGTCCCTTGGTGTTTGGTGTAGTCTTTATGTTTGTGACTGTTGTTCATTAGGCCGAGGCTTCTAGGTCGGCCACTTGCTTGTTCGTGGATCGGCGAGGTGAGTGTTCGGCTAGTGGTGCCGAGCTTCGTTTCTGATGCCCAATCTCGCAGTCTCGCGAGGTGAGCTGAGCAGTGAGCTCGTGAAATGCGTTCAAGCTTAACTGTTTGACCTCGGATTTTTGCTAGAGTGGTTCGACGGTTGTGGGAGCGATTCCGAATGGCAAACTACTTCTAGCTCGCTTAGGAGCGAACTTGCGAAGTAGAATCGAGCCAAGTGTTGGACTCCGAACCATCGTTAGATTAGTTCAACGGTTGTGGGAGCAATTCCGAATGGCAAACTACTTCTAGCTCGCTTAGGAGCAAACTTGCGAAGTAGAATCGAGCCAAGTGTTGGACTCCGAACCATCGTTAGATTAGTTCAACGGTTGTGGGAGCAATTCCAAATGGCGAACTACTTCTAGCTCGCTTAGGAGCGAACTTGCGAAGTAGAATCGAGCCAAGTGTTGGACTCCGAACCACCGTTAGATTAGTTCAACGGTTGGGGGAGCAATTCCGAATGGCGAACTACTTCTAGCTTGCTTAGGAGCGAACTTGCGAGGTAGAATCGAGCCAAGTGTTGGACTCCGAACCATCGTTAGATTAGCTCAACAGTTGTGGGAGCAATTCCGAATGGCGAACTACTTCTAGCTCGCTTAGGAGCGAACTTGCGAAGTAGAATCGAGCCAAGTGTTGGACTCCGAACCATCGTTAGATTAGTTCAACGGTTGTGGGAGCAATTCCGAATGGCAAACTACTTCTAGCTCGCTTAGGAGCGAACTTGCGAAGTAGAATCGAGCCAAGTGTTGGACTCCGAACCATCGTTAGATTAGTTCAACGGTTGTGGGAGCAATTCCGAATGGCGAACTACTTCTAGCTCACTTAGGAGCGAACTTGCGAAGTAGAATCGAGCCAAGTGTTGGACTCCGAACCACCGTTAGATTAAAGAGTTAAAAGCAGAGAGATGTAAACAATAGCAAAAATTTGAAAAGACTTTATTCATTAATGACTAATAATCGGTTGCTTCTAAAGTTGCTAGCCGTAATTACAAGAAAAAATGAAAGAAAATCACTACAAGTAACAGGAAAGGAACGGTTCGACATCTCGAAGTACTTAGAGAGGCGTTGGTGTTCTCTCTTGGTATTTTAAGAGATGGTCGGCATTCCAAGTCCTGGGGATCTCCCTGCCTTCGAGATCTTCTAGTCTGTATGTGCCGGGACGGATTACTTTGGAGATCTTGTAAGGTCCCTCCCAATTTGGGGCCAATTTGCTTTTCTGACCTAGGAACGAGATGGCCAACTTTCGAAGGACCAGGTCCCCTTCTTTGAGGCCCGTGGGGCAGACTCTCTTGTTGTATGCTAACTCGATCCTTCTTCGGTAGCTTTGTTGACGTATTGGCAGCTCTTTCTCGGATTTCGTCTATCAAATCTAGACATGCTCTGAGCTCTCTAGCGTTCTGCTCCTCTTCATAAGCTATCAGTCGAGGAGAGGGTATTCTGACTTCTAGGGGGATGATGGCCTCGGACCCATAGGTGAGATTGAATGGGCTCTCTCCTGTTGGGGTCCGCTTTGTGGTGCGGTAGTTCCACAGCACGTTGGGAAGCTGATCGACCCACAAGCCATTGGAACACTTGTCTAACCTCTTCTTAATGCCGGAGAGGATCTGTCGATTAGCATTTTCGGCTTGGCCATTCGACTGAGGATGAGAGACGGAGAAGAACCGGTGTTGGATGGCAAGGTCTTCGCATAAAGCTCGGAAGGCAGCCCCAATAAACTGCGTTCCGTTGTCTATAATTAGGACCCTGGGGACGCCAAATCGGCAGACCACGCTCTTCCAGAAGAATTGAACGACCTTGTTTTCGGTGATCGTGGCCAGGGGCTCGGCCTCTATCCATTTCGAGAAATAGTCGATTGCCACGACTAAGAACTTGAACTGTCCGGGAGCTGGCGGAAACGGCCCTAGTAAATCCATCCCCCACATCACGAATGGGATCGGACTTGATAGGGAGGCGAGTGGAGCTTGTGGGAGGCATCGGATGTCGGAGTACTTCTGACAGGAGCTGCATTGCCGAACATGTCGTTCAGCATCTCGTAGGAGAGTGGGCCAGAAATATCCGTAGTTCAACACTTTGCGTGCTAGGGCTCTGGAACCCGAATGTGCCCCGCCGATGCCCTCATGAAGTTCTTGCAGGGCGTAGTCGGCTTGCCCGGGGGAGAGGCATCTCAGGGAAGGCCGGCCGTCCACCTGTGTGAAGGAGCGTTTATACAGGATACCTCCGATTAGTGTGTAACGCTCGGCTCGGGTTCTAACTCTTCGTGCTTCCTTGGGATCCTCGGGGAGGAGTCCATCCCTTAAAAATTCGACGAGGGGTTTCATCCAATTGTCTTCGAGGAGGACAGGCAATGTCTCTATGGAGTCGAGAGTTTCGTCCTCTATGCTTGGCTTCAGGAGGACTTCTATCAAAACGGTCTGCTCGAGACCTTGGAGGGAGGAGGAGGCTAGTTTGGAGAGGGCGTCGGCCTGAGCATTTTCTTCCCGGGGGATTCTTTGGATGAGGGCTTCTTCGAACTGTGCCATGAGGCTCTTGACTTTGGCTAAGTATTTAACCATCCTTTCATCGCGTGCTTCATACTCGCCGAGGACCTGATTGACGACTAGCTAGGAGTCGCTAAAGATCCGTAGGCGTTGCGCCCCTACATTTCGGGCCATTCCAAGGCCGGCTATGAGTGCCTCGTATTCAGCTTCGTTGTTCAAGGCTTTGAAGTTTATACGGAGGGAGTATTGGAGGATGAAGTCATCTGGGCCCCCTGCCCCACTTCCCTCATTGCAGGAGGATCCGTCCACATAAACTGACCAGACGGGTGGTCCCTTCACTGTTTGGGTGGACTCGGGGATGGTGCTCTCAACTATGAACTCCGCTAAGGCCTGAGCCTTGATCGCGGTCCGAGACTGATAAGTTATATCGTGCTAGCTCAGCTCAATTGACCACTTCATAAGGCGGCCCGAGGTTTCCAGCTTGTGGAGGACCTGCTTCAGTGGCTGGTCGGTAAGTACGACCACCGAATGGGACTGAAATTACGGGCGAAGCTTTCTCGCGGCCATCACCAGGGCATAAGCCATCTTTTCTATCTTCGGGTATCAGAGCTCGGCGTCCCGAAGTACCTTGCTCACATAGTAGATGGGCTTCTGAGCCCTATCTTCTTCCCTCACTAAAACTGCATTGAGGGTCTGCTCGGAGGCTGCCAAGTAGAGGTAGAGGGGTTCACCAGGGATCGGTTTGCTGAGGAGAGGGGGATTGATGAGGTAAGCCTTGAGCTGGTCGAAGGACTCCTGTTGCTGCTGCCCCCATTCGAAACCTTTAGCCCCTCTGAGGGCCTTGAAGAAAGGGAGGCACTTTTCCCCGGACTTTGAGAGAAAGCGCCCAATGGCGGCTAAGCGGCCTATTAACCTCTGGACTTCCTTAACATTTTTGGGAGGGGCCATGTCTAATATGGCCTTGATTTTCTCAGGGTTTGCTTAAATTCCTCGTTGGCTAACCATGAAGCCGAGGAACTTCCCTGACGAGACACCGAACGCACACTTGTTCGGATTGAGTCTCATGCTGTGCTTTCTCAGGACGTCAAACGCTTCTTGGAGGTCGGTCACATGATCAACACCTCAGATGCTTTTCACAAGCATGTTGTCAACATACACCTCCATGTTTCGGCCGATGTGAGCTTGGAAAACTTTGTTGACGAGGCGTTGGTATGTTGCTTCTGCATTCTTCAGGCCGAAAGGCATGACCCTGTAGCAATAGAGGCCTTGGTCGGTAACGAATGATGTCTTCGGGACATCCGGGGGGAACATCCGGATCTGGTTGTAGCCTGAGAAGGCATCCATGAAGCTGAGGAGTTCGTGTCCCGAGGTGGCATCAATCAGAGTGTCAATACTCGGAAGAGGAAAGGGGTCCTTGGGGCAAGCCTTGTTGAGATCGGTAAAATCAATACAAATCCTCCAAGTCCCATTGGACTTCTTCACCATTACTACATTCGACAACCACTCGGGATAGTTCACCTCCTGTATGAACCAGGCCTTCAAGAGCTTGTCCACCTCCTCTTTAATAGCCAGCTGACGCTCGGGGGTGAACTTGCGCCTCTTCTGTTGAACCGGTTTGGACCCCGGAACAACGCTCAGGTGGTGGACTAAGAGCTCTTCGGAGATTCCGGGCATATCTGCAGCTGACCAAGCGAAGAGATCTTGGTTCCTTCGGATGCACTGGACAATGTCCTAGCATAGGGCAGACGGGAGGGTCTTGCTAACAAAGAACTTGCGAGTTGGGTCCTGCTCAGAGAAGAGCACTTCCTCCATTTCGTCCACCGGCTCGGACATCGGTCGAGCAGCATCTTGGGGGATTTCCAGAGTTTCTAAGGAGAGGACTGGTTCGAGGGTAGAGGTCATGTAACACTTACGGGCTGTTTCCTGATTGCCCCTTACTTCCCCAACTCCGGCCCGAGTGGGAAACTTCATTTTGAGGTGGTAGGTAAAAGGGACGGCCTCGAGGGCGGCTAGGTCGGGCCGACCTAGAATGACATTGTAGGCTGCTGGGACATCTACGACCATGAAGTCCATCGACTCCGTTCGGGTAGTAGGAGTTTTTCCAGCGGTTACGTCGAGAGTAATCACCCCTTCAATAGTCACTGGCACTCCCGTGAACCCATGGAGTGTGTAGCTGGCAGGCTTGAGTCTATCTCAGAAGAGCTTTAGGCCTTTAAAAGCGACGAGGAAGAGGATGTTTACGGAGCTGCCATTATCCACTAGGATCCTCTCCACTTTGAAGTTCTCCATGTGGAGGCTGATGACAAGTGCGTCGCAATGTGGGGTGCGAACTCCTTCAAGATCTTCGTTTGAGAATGTGACAGGTACTCCGAGGCCTTTGGGAGGAGGGGTGGTTCGGACCGAGTTGACTTCTCTTATAAATGCCTTCCGAGAGGAGTTTGAGGAGCCCCCTATTGGGCCCCCATGAATGAGGTGGAGGACTCGCTCTTCCTCGAAGTCGGTCGTCTCATCTCGTTCCGGACGCTTGTTAGCCCCCCGAGGTGGGGGAGGAAGTTCGGCTCGGTCCTTTCTTACGAACCTGGTCAGCTGCCCCCTCTGGATAAGGGCTTCTATCTCGTTCTTCAAGGCACGGCAATCATTGGTGTCGTGCCCGTGGTCCCGGTGATAACGGCACCATTTCTCTTTATCTCTTTTCTTGGCAGGGGTATTCATCCTCGGAGCAGGAGGTATGATCCCTTCCTTTTCAACTTCCATCAGAATGGTAGAGATATTAGTGGTGAGGGGAGTGAATTTCTCGAATCTGGGGGAGGTCGGCGCTGGCCGGCATTATCCTTCTGGAGCTTCTTGGCTCCTTCCTCTTCTGTTCCCTTTCTCTTAAATCCGGAGGAAGACCCCTCCCAGTTGGGCCGGTGCTCGGCTTCTTCGGCCCGAATATACTTTTCACTGCGGAGGAGGAGGTCAGAGAAGTTCTGTGGGGGCTTTTTGGTGAGGGAGGAGCGGAGGTTGAAATTGAGGACATTAGATTGAAATGCTGCCGCAACGACCGATTGGTCAAGGGATGCTATAGACCTGGCTTTAGCTGTGAACCTTTTCACATAGTCTCTCAACTTCTCACCCTTCTTCTGGTAGAGGTGCAGTAGCGAGATGCTGGTCTTTTCAGCTTTACGGCTACTTACGAAATGGGTGACGAAGAGGGTCTCGAACTGCTCGAAGGAGAATATTGAGGAGGGGGCAAGGCGAGAGTACCATTCTCGAGCTGGGCCCTTGAGTGTTGCGGGGAAGGTTTTGCAGAGGAGGGCATCGGAAGCTTGATGGAGGAGCATTAGGGTTTTGAAGCTTTCGATGTGGTCAACAGGGTCAGTCTCCCCGGAGTAGGTCTCAAATTGAGGAGGCTTGAAGCCGATAGGCACAGGTGCATCCATTATGGTTCGAGAGAAAGGAGGTCTGCTAGGACGAAGGGTTCTTCCTCTAAGTTCTTCTTCTCGGTCTAACTGACCCAAGCGCCTCTCCATCTCATGGAGACGGCAGTGTACAACGTCGTCCCTCCGGTGGTAATCAGCCGAGCCTCTAGACTCGTCTTCGTACGACGGAGAGCGAGGGGTTCGGCGGCAGTAACTCCTGGAGCGACGAGGACTCGGGGTACGCCGGGAGTTGCTAGGAGCAGGAGGAGGAGATGGGGACCTTCGGCGAGGCTTCGAACCGGAGGAGGAGAGGGGATCTTGGGCGCCTTGTTGTTGGGACGGAGATTGAGAGCTTGTAGGACGGTCGCTTGGAACTGCTGGAACTCGGCACGGGTGATGGGTGCCTCATCGTTCCTAGGTTGTTGCCAACCTGCAGGGGAGTGTGGCCTTCTTCGGTAATGCTCGGGGGACTCCTTCCGCCCCCTTCGGATAAGGGACCTTCTGTATTCTCGACGGCGAGGAGACCGTTCGTCCGGACGGTGTTGGCGGGAGGTTCCCTCTCGGGCCCACTTTTCATCTAGATGGCGGCGAAGATCGTCATCCTTCTGCCGATTGAGGGCGTTATTGTGGGGACCAGAAGCTCGGGGATGATGGGAGGCCATAGAGTCCGAAGAGGCGTTGTGGATGGAGACGTGGTCCTGGTGAAGAGGTTGTTTCTGAGGGTTAGGACCCTTAGGAGGTGGCTGATTAGGAGGAGGAAGGTCCTGTTGGAGCGGGTCTTCCGCTGGAGGGGGAAGTTGCCCTTGTTGCGGAGCGGGATTAGGGGGAACTTCTTGCTGCTGATCGGGATTGGGTCCTCAGTTGGACCCTCTGGATCTGACTTTTCTAGGAGGCATGGCTGGAGAGATCTGACCAACGGGAAGAGGGGAGGTTGCTATTCGTTTCTTTCCCACATACGGCGCCAATCTGTTGCCGCTAAATTTGGTGTGGGGGCAAACAGATAGTATTTGTGGATTCTTAGGGAAACTGAATAGCAAACCTGTATACCTGTTCGGTCGGAGTTTAATCGTCACTCCCGCCGTACACCTGCAAAAAGTGCGAGACACCGGGGTTGTTCCCGGCGATGCACCCTCCGACGCTCAAGTCAGTAATCTAGGAAGACTATGAAAGAGCGCAAAAACTGGAGAAAGATTGATTACCTCTTAATGGAGATGGATGGGGGGCATTTATAAGCGTCTTAGGGAACAGATTAGGAATGTAATCCCCGTGATCTGATAAGGAATATTCTCCTTGTGAACAGATTAGGAATGTAATCCCTAATTCCCAGTGGAGGGATAGGTATGAATCAGGGCCGTTGATTAGGATCGAATCAGAAACCCTAATTCTATCCCTCTGATCGGGCTTTATTGCTGGTTGAATCCCACACCCGATTGAAGCGGATCCGTTTGTAGGTTATTGGGTCCTTGACGAAGAGACCCGGTACCTATTTCAAACCTATTGGTAGGTGAAATTACCGTTTTACCCCTGGACTTCAAGATTCATGCCCGATTCGGAAGGTTCCGGTTTAACCCCATTTTTAGCCATATCAGTTTCCCATTTAAAGCATACTATTTGTGATATCTATGATAACCCTATACATGTAAGCTAGAGTATAAGTGCCAACTTGATATGGGTAAAAATAGAACCAATCGGGCACGGAACTTAAAGCTCTCAAGGGTAAAACGGTATTTTTTAGTATGAACAGGCCCGACAAGATAAGTTGGGCCATTTTTAGACCCAGTGACTTGATCCAGTCTTTAATAGGGACAGTTACAACAACCCTAATGCAAAGGAGTCCAGATTCATCGAATCCAGTTTAAACCCCTTATTTCTATAGGGGTAACTGATTCTATCCCTCCACCCACAAAAGAGAGTTTGAAAGCTCTATCTCTTCGTCAAGAGAGAGCTCAGACTGATCTCTTCATGTGAAAGGGATAACTGACTCTATCCAAACATCAGGAAGTAGAGATAGATGAATAACTTGAAACTATGCCCCCCCCCCCCTAGGGTGACAAAATGTACCTCGAGACTTCCTCAGAAACCAGGTAACTGATAACTTCGCTCTCAAACCCACCATAAATTCGAGTTTCTGACTTGGCATCAGAGGGTTTGTCACCAGGGCCACTCCCGGTGTTTCAGACTTGTCTTGCAGGTCCACGGTAGCGACAACAGCAGTTCTTAATGATCAGATCTCGGAGTCACGAACTATTTCCTTAGGGTCAACATCCACAAGTAACGAATGTTCGATCTTTACTGTTTTCATTTTTAAAAATCACATATCTGTTTGCTCCCACAAAGAAATAAGTAGCAACAGATTGGCGTCGTCTGTGGGAACAGAAAAGATCACTGATCCAACTTTGTCAATCTGAAACCACCCTTTCCAGCATCCCTCCAAGAAGGAAAGCGAGGAGACGGCTACCAGCTAGCGAGCCAGTCATCTTCCTTCACATCCTCCCCTCGCGGAGGACCCACCTCAAAAACTTCAACAGATTAGCAATCTTAAGCAGATCAACAACCTCGACTCGAACAGCCCCCTCTTCAGTAGATCCAGCATCCGCCCAGAGGAACAGCACCGGGGGGTCCCATCAAAGTTGTCCTGAACAAATACCTGCACGATTGTTCGTCAAAAACAGAGGTTCAGTTCGAACTGCGACCCCTTCAACAGTCCCTTAATCGCAACCAGATCTTCGTCAAGTTATCATCAACCGCCAGCAGTGAACCAACCTCCGAATCCGTCTAAATGAGAGGCAAACTCGTGACGAGCCCCTAGTCCAGAACATCAAGGAAACAGAAGAAGTATCTCTCTCCGAAGGCAAAGGCGCAGAAGAACCCCCTCTCCCAAGGGACAAAGAAGGTCACCTCCCTCTCAGCAGCAAAGGAGTCAGACCGCAGCCAGTCGATCAGTTCAGGGGGTCAACAGAGATGAACAGGCACCCATCACCAAAGCAGAGTTTAATAATTTCAAAAATCAAATCCTCCAAGCCCTCAACCCCAAATAGGGGCTGACAAAAAAATAGTCTTCGTCTCGCCACCGTACATGAGGAAGAGTCTCGTGGGTTGACCAGATCCGACCAGAGGGAAGACTCAGTCCTTCACTGCCTCCGAGAGATGGAGGACCGTCTAAACAAGATCAACCAAGAGGAAGACCAACAAGCTAAAACCTTTCGTCCGAGCAGACCTCCATTCTCCAAGACGATCATGGAAGCCCATGTCCCATAGACCTTCAAACTGCCTCACTTCGAGCCCTACAACGGAGAGTCTGGCCCGGCTGATCATAATGAGAGCTTTAAAACTCTCATGATGATCCATCAAGCCTCGGAATCCCTCCTCTGCAAGACCATCCCTGCCACATTGAAGATGCCGGCAAGGGAGTGGTACTCCTGCCTATTTTTCGGTTCGATCTTCTCGTTCGATCAGTTTGAAGAACTTTTCCTCACCCACTTTGTTAGCAGTCGCCGAATCGAAAAGACAAGTGCATCCTTGTTAGACCTGAATCACAGGAAAGGGGGACGATTCAGGGACTTTGTTCGGTACTACACAGCCGAGTTCCGGTACCGCCGCATTCAGAAACAACGTCAATAACGCCAACCTCAAGTCGTCCCTTGCTAAGAAGCCTCCTTGGGACTTCTCAGAACTCCTTCTAAGGAGTGAGACTTACATTCGAGCTGAAAAGGCTCTCAACCCCCCAGTCGAGAAGAGCCATCTTTCAGTAAGAAACGGAAGAGTGCAAATGAAGAAGGATCCCAGAAATTTCAGATGGAAAACACTGGCCAGTGTCGCCCTCCTCGTTTCGAGAAATTCACCCCCCTCCCCCCAAAACGCTAGTATATCGGCTGTCCTCATGGAAGTAGACAAGGGCTGCTTCGCCCTCCCCTAAAGATTAAAATTTTAGGGAAAAGGAGAAACTGGGACAAGTGGTGTCGTTTTTATAGGGACCATAGCCACGACACAGACGGTTGTCGGGCTTTCAAGGAGGAAATCAAAGAACTCATACAACGAGGCACTTAGCTAGTTCGTCAGAAAGGACAGAGCAGATCCACCTCCACACCGGGGAGCTAACAAGCGGGTCGAGAGGCCCACCAAATTGCAAGACTCAGAGCCGGTAGCAAACCTGCATTCCATTCACGGAGGCCCTATGGGGGGAATCATACTCCTCCCAAAAGGCGTTCATCCGAGAAGATAATTCGGTGCAAAACCTCCCCCCGCCCAAAAGTTTCAGCATCCAATTGACATTCTCAGACACAGATCTGGAAGGTGTTTGAATGCCTCACTGTGATGCGCTCGTAATTAGTTTTCACATGGCCAACCACAAGGTGCGCTGAATCCTAGTCGACAACGGTAGCTCTGTCAATATCCTCTTCCTGGAAGCCTTCCAAGGCCTCAAGCTTTCTCGAGATCGTCTCAAGCCTGCCGGATACACACTCCCCGGGTTCTCTGGGGTTCTAGTCTCAATCAAAGGAATAGTCACTTTTGATGTGACCGCAGAAAAAATCCCAACAACCCGAATAAAGGCAATGGACTTCATGGTCGTCGATGTGAAGGTTGCTTACATTGCCATTCTGGTCCGACCAGGCCGAGCAGTACTTCATGCCATACCCTCAGCCTTTCACATGAAAATGAAGTTCCTGACCTCTACAGGAGTAGGGGAAGCCAAAGGAAGCTAAGAGACCTCTCAGAGATGTTACATCACTACAATAGGGGCCTCGGTCCTCCCACTTAAAGCATTAGAGCTCTCCCAATGGAACAGTCAAGTCCTTCCCAAACTAGTTGATGAACTCATGGAGATCACCCTCTTGGTAGGGATGGCAAGTGGGCCGGGTCAACCGCTGACCCGGTCGCGACCCGCCCATATAACCCGGTCCGCGAAACGGCGGTTCGGGTTCGGGTCGAACCCGTGAACAGTAACGGGTCGGCCCGGGTTGCCAAAATATTGGATCCAACCCGGCCCACGAACCCGGTTAAATTCCCCAACCCGCCCGCCAACCCGCGGGTCGACCCGCGGATTGCGAACCGTTTGACCCGAACGGGTCAAACGTTCGACCTGCCCCGGGTCGACCCGCGGGTTGCGAACCGTTTGACCTGAACGTTTGATCCGCTTTGGGTCGATCGTTGACCCGAACGGGTCCAACAGGTCGCAAAAGGGGGCCGCCGTTGGGTACTGTACAACAGAGAGCCAACACGGCTCTTAAAGCAGTGTTTTTGGGTTTTTTTGGTTTTTTTTTTTTGGTTTTTTTATTTTAACCCTATAAATACCCCCCCCCCCCCCAAACCCCATCAAAAAATTCACAAAAAATTCTCTTACTCTCTCTACTCTAATAACTCATTTCTAAGCAATTTGTGAACAATTGAAGTATTCCACAAGCAAGTCTTCAAGGCATATACACGACCAAATTCTGATCGTATCGAAATCAAAATTCAACAACGTCTTCAACTCTTTAACTCTCGTCCAACTCCAAGTGATCAAGTCTTCAACTCTTCTTCAAGCTCTCCTCAACTCTTCAATTCCGGAATCACTTATTTCTACTTCTACTTCTATTCTTATTTTCACGGATTTTTTTATATACGCGTATCCACGGTGAACGGTATCAAAATTTCATACCTCTCTTCTTATTTAATTTTTGTTGTAGTTATAATTTTTGTTGGTTTTTTTACCTTCTCTTTCTCAACCATCTTGTTTTCTTGATTTTTTTTTATAACTCATCGCTCCTATATTGTGTAGTTTTTTTTTTTACATACATTACTACATTATGTCTACATCACGCGGTAGCGGTCGTAGCTAAAGTGGGTAAGATTCCACCGGCACTTTCCGTAGGCCACCAATTATCCCAATTAGTGAGCCCGCCGAAGAGTACCATGATCCTCCTACCCAACAATGGGGTACACACGATGAGGTTGTTGGAGACATACAATTAGAAGAAGAACAACAACAACAACAACCAACTGAAACAACACAACCCCGTAGTGGTAGGAAAAGTAAAGGGGAAAGTAGTGACTGGCATAAATTTTACGATTTTATCCCGGACGAAGAAAATCCGGGAATAGGTTTGAAAGTTTGTAAAACATGTTCTAAGGCATACAAATTCAAGAGGGGTGATGGCACCAGTACAATTAGTAGACACATCCAACATAGCCATAAAGATCTTCTTGTTGACCTACCCGGCCAACAAAAAATCAACCCTATGACCGGTCTAGTTGATAGCCACCCTTATGATTCCGATCTTGTTCGTCGGAAAATGGCCCGATTAGTAATAAATGAAGAGTTACCATTTTCCTATCCCGAGAGTAGGGACTTGGAAAATTTTAATCAAACGGCCTTAAACCCTCATTTTAGAAGAATCCCGAGAAATACTTGCAATTCTGACTATTTTAAAGTGTACAATAAAATGAAGGACGCTTTGATTGCAATTTTATGGATTTTAACTTGTAGAGTTAGTTTAACTTCGGATTGTTGGACGAGTGTCAAAAATATTCCAATGATGGGAATAACTTGTCATTGGATCGACAATGATTGGATTCTTCAAAAAAGAATCATATCACTTGCCACGTTGCCCTATCCCCATAGTGGCGCTGAAATAGCAAACTGTATGTTAGAAATTTGTGATGTTTTTCATATTCGCGATAAAATTATGTGTATTAGTTTTGATAATGCATCTAACAACAATGCAGCAATTACTACTTTAAATCCGCATTATACCCTCCATCTGACAATATTTTTTATATTAGATGTGCATGTCATATTTTAAATTTATGTATTCAAGATGCATTAAAAATAGCCGATCCATATATACTTAAAATTAGAAATTATGTACATTTTATTGCATTAAGTCAAAGCGTATTTCAAGAATGGAAAAATTGGTGTAGGATTTCAAATGTACCTTTTAGAAGATTTCCAAAGGATGTTAAACACTGATGGAACTCTACTTTTGATTTACTACATGTTGTTACCGAATATAAAGTAGTTGTAAATGATTTTTGTATCGCAAAAAATATGCCAAATTTTGAAATGACTCCCACCGATTGATTTTATGCCGAATCTTTGTTGAAAGTTTTAGAACCTTTTAAAACCGCAACTTTAAAATTTTCAAAATCATATAAATCTACTTCTAGTAGCATTTTTATTTCAATAGTTACTATGATGCAAAAATTTAACGAAATGTTAAATGATACTTTTGTTGGTGATATTGTAAAACCTACATACAAAAAATTTTTGAAGTATTTTTATCCTCCTCCTATATTGATTTGTGTTGCTACCGTTATGGATCCTCGTATCAAATTAGAAGGTATGAAGAGTTTGATTGAAATGTTTTTTACATTACTTGGGAAAAATGTAGAAATAGAAATAGAAATTGATTGCGCTTCTTTCTTAGTTAAATTTGAATCTACATTACATAACTTGTATGATTATTATGATAGATCTTTTGCTTCTAGTAGTACAACTTCTATAGTAGTTTTTCTTCTGGTAGTTCCAGAGGTAAGGGTAAGAGTAAATTTGATGATAGAATATTTAATTTACTTGCACAAATTTAATCTAAAAAATCTAGGACTAATCAACCAAATGAATTAAATTGGTATAACCAACAAGATTCTGAGTCTTCTTCTTCTTCACTAGATATTTTACAATGGTGGAAAGACCATGAACACACTTATAGTATTCTTAAATATATGGCTAAAGATTTACTAACTCCTCCTGTCTCTACAGTTGTTTCTGAAAGTGCATTTTCTTCAAGTGGCAGGGTTCTAACTGATTACAGAAATCGCTTGAAGCCCGACTCGTTAGAGATGCTCGTTTGCACAGAAGACTGGCTGAAGGCTGAAAATAGAACACAAGGGAAAGTATTATCTACGTCCACAAGTGGGAGCAACTCGCCGGAAGAACAACAACAACAACAACAATAGCAACCAAAATGAAGAATTCAATACAGCAATACCAACAACTGAACCACAACAAGTCAACAACAACAAATTGAAGGCCACCAACTTGAAGACAATTGTAAATAGTTAAAAAAAATATATTAGATTTTTGCTTGTTATTTCAAATTATAAATATTGAAGTGAATTGAAATTGTATATAAGAAATATGTTTATAAAACAAATTTGTGAATTCTTTATTTCTTATTAGAAATTGTGAAACTTGTATAACTTGAAATCATATGAATAATATTTCAAATTTTTTGGTAATTTCACTCTAACAATCTTATTATTATTATTACGATTTTTACTATTTATTATTTTTTTAAGTTTAAAAAAAAAAAAACCTATCTAAACAGGCCAGCCCGCGACCCGACCCGAACCGACCCGGGTTGGACCCGAAAGGGTTCGCGGGTTGGGCGGGTCGCCATTTCCAGCCCGGTTAAGCAACCAACCGGCCTGAACCCACCCAAGTCAACATCGAACCCGGGCGGGTCCGGCCCGGCCCGGCCCAGCCCGTTCGACCCGAATGCCAACCCTACCTCTTGGAAGGAGGAATTGTCATACAGAGAATCAAATGAAGTACCACAAGGGTGCCTAACACCCTCTCGTAGAAGTAGGTTTTCAGCTTTCAATAAGGTCATCACTTACGATATGACCAAAGCATGTAATAACGGCTCGCCCTCCTCAAGGAATCCACTTAGCATGTTTCAATAAAACTTAGTCTTTTCTTATAAAGATCATTGCACTGGCCTCATGTTTATCCCCGTGAGTCACATCTACGACTCATTAAACAACAAGTTCAGAGTCCAGCTTGTCCCCCAGGGTTGCTCCCACAGCTTGCTAGGCTCAAATGACGAGTTTTGAGTCCAACACTTGGTTAGATGCTACTTTAGTCTCTTGCGAACAAGCAAGTGCGGAGTGGCTCACCATTCGGAATTACTCATACGACTTGTTGAAATTTTCAAACAACAAGTTCGGAGTCCAATACTTGGTTTGACGCTGCTTTAGTCGCTTGCAAACAAGCAAGTGCGGAGTGGCTGACCATTCAAAATTGCTCCTACAACTTGTTAACCCCATCAAATAACAAGTTTGGAGTCCAACACTTGGTTCGACGCCGCTTTAGTTGCCTGCAAACAAGCAGGTCCAGTGTGGCTCACCATTTGGAATTCACAACTCCTTGATAACTCCAAAACAAATCGTTGGTAACACCAGAACAACTGGTTCGGAGTTCACAATCATGGTTCAAAATTTACCTCACAGCTTGCAAGTGTGCGGGTTTGGCGCTCGAAATGACCATTCGAACTACTACTAGTTAAATTTTCCAACAAGCAAGTTCGAAGACCAGCTCATTTCCAAGGCTATCCCCAAAACTTGACTCAAACATATTGAATCTAGGGCCTAGCTCGCTCTTATAGCTACTCTTGCAACTCGACAACCCTCATCAATGAGCCCCATGACCAGTTCCTCTTCTGAGCCACACCAGCAACTCCTTAACTCAATGTGACGGTGTTGGAGCCCAGCTCGTCCGTAGGGCTTCTCCGACAACTAGTTCACCTTCAAGCATCGAATATGATATCCAAATCACTCCTCGAGTTACCTCAACAAACTTATTGGGTTCAAACAGCAAGTTTGGAAGTCAACTCCCCCCAAGAGTTGCTTCTACAAGCCTGTCGGGTCTAAACGGCAAGGTCGGCGCCAACTCCCTCCTTGGGTCGCCTCTACAGGCCTGTCGGGTCCAAACGGAAAGGTCAGCGCCAACCCCTTCCTTGGGTCACCTCTATAAGCCTACCGGGTCTAGATGGTAAGGTCGGCGCTACCTCCCTCCTCGGGTCGCCTCTACAAATTTGTCGGGCTTAAACGACATGGTCGGTGTCATCTCCCTCTTAAAGTTGCTTCTACAAGCCTGTCAAGTCCAAACGAAAAGATTGGCGCCAACTCCCTTCTTGGATCGCCTCTACAAACTTGTCGGTCCCAAACGGCAAGTTCGGCATCTATCTCCCTCATCGAGTTGCCTCCATCAACTTGTCGGGCTCAAACGGCATGGTCGGTGCCAACTACCCCGAAGAGTTGCTTCTACTAGCCTGTCATGTCCAAACGACAAGATCGGTGCAACCTCCTTCCTTAAGTTGCCTCTACAAACTTGTCGGGCTCAAACGGCAAGTTAGGCATCCATCTCCCTCCTCGGGTGGCCACTACAAACCTGCCGGGTTCAAATGGCAAGGTCGGCACCAACCCCCTCCTAGGTCGCCTCTACAAACCTAGCAGGCCCAAATGGCAAGGTCAGCACCAGCCCCCTCCTCGAGTTGCCTCTACAAACTTGTCAAGCCTCTATCTTCCCCTAGAGCTGCTTCCTAAACTTACAAGACCAAATTCAGGAAGGGGCAACACAACAAGAGTACGAGTCGAGACTAGAGCACTTGGGAAATCACCAGTATGTGAACGAAGCTCTCCGATGACCAAGTTCCTCTTTGTAGCTTTTCAAGAGAGAAACTCCTCTTCATAGCTCTCCGAAAGCGAAGCTCCTTTATGGAGCACCTCCATGACGAAGCTCCCCTTCGTAGCCCCTCGGGCTAAAGCTCATCTTCATAGCTTCTCGGGGGCCAAGCTCCTCTTCGTAGCTCATCGGGAGCGAAACTTCTCTTCATAGCACCCCTGCACCGAAGTCCTTTTCATAGCTCATCTTCTCAACTCTCCGGAAGCAAAGACATTGTGAACCAGTTTGATCCCCAAGATATATATGATTCCTCGACCGACTTCTAAGTAGAACTTGTAGATCTTCGAGTTCCCTTCGAAACAAGGGGCCATACGTCCCAATCGAATATCTGTAGAACTGGGAATATCGATTATACTAGTTGCGTGGGGAGAAAAGGAGAGAGAAAAAAAAAAGTGGCAGGAGGCGCAAGTGCGCCCCACATGCGCCGGCCAACCGTGTGGCGCCACGTGCACCCACGGCAGTGGAGCGGGCCCAACTGCTGGACAGACAGTGACACGTGTTGCTCCCGTAGACGGCCACGCAGTGGATGGACCCCACTGCCCCTCCTCTCTGCCGACAATGCATGCCACGTGGAGATATCGCACGTGCCTATGTGGCTGATGGGCCCCACACTTCCCTCCTCTGACCGACAGCAACGCCACGTGGCATGTGGGCCCCACCATACTTCTCGGCACAAAAGCGAAACCGAGGGGGCTACTTGCTTCGCCGCTCGTGCACCATCCGATCACCTAGGGATTCGCACCACACGTGATGAACAGGTGTGATCGCTCCGAAAATCGTGCTCACAATTTTACGTGCTTCGCATGTGCTAGAAATAAAAGGGAAAATAATAAAAGAAAAGGCGGTGGGGTCCACGTGTCAGTGTTGTTCCACTGACATTTGGGACCCACACCCTCCTCAGTGCAAAAGGCAACTGAGGAGGTGAGTTGCTTTGGCTATTTTCGATCGTTAGATCTCTTCAAAAAGCGTGCTTCTCATGATCGACAGTCCAGATTAATTCAGGTAATTAGTTTGATATTTAATTCTTTTTATCAATTAAAAATTTCGGATAATAATTTAAGAATCCAAAAATTATTTTTTAAAATCCAGAAAATTACTTTTAAAATTCTAATAAAATAATTAATAATTTGAAAAAAAATATTTTAAAATCCTGAAAATAATTATTATTTTAGGAAAATTACTTTTTAATTCCTTAAATTAATTTAAAATTTGGATTTACTACTTAAAAATTCTTAAAATAATCAAAAGTTCAGAATATTATTGTTTTCTAAAAGTGATTATTATTTTAGAAAAATTATTTTGAAATTCTGGAAAAAGAATTTAAAAATTCAAAAAATAATTTAAAATTCGGAATAATACTTTAAAAAAAATTTTAAAATTATTATTTTAGAAAAATTGAATTTAAATTCTGGAAATTATTTTAAAATTCGGATAACTTAATTTTAAAAATCTGAAAAATGATTAAAAAATTGGAAAGAATCAAGAAAATTCCCAAAAATTCAGGAAAAGTCACAAAAAATCTAGAAAATTGCAAAAATAATTCTAGATACTCTATAAAGTCAGAACAACGCCGTTACACTCCAAACAAGGTTCAAACGTCCCCGAAGAATCTGATAAGTTTTGTTAAACCATTGAAAATGGGCGAACTACTCCCCTAAGGCTGTGAAACTCAGTCTTCGGGAGTGGAAGGCTTGTGATATGGGTAAAAATAGAACAAAATCAGGACTGTTCCAATCGGGCACGGATCTTAAAGCTCTCACGAGTAAAACGGTAATTTCCAGTATAAACATGTCCGACAAGATAAGTTGGGCCATTTTCAGGCCCAGTGACTCGATCCAGCCTCTAATCGGGAATGTTATAACATCCCTAACACAAAAGAGTTCAAATCCATCAAATTCAGTTTAAACCTCCTACTTCTAGCGGGGAACTGATTCCATTTCTCCACCCAAAAGAGAGAATTTGAAAGCTCTATCTCTTTGTCAAGAGAGAGCCCAGACTCGATCTTTTCATGTGAAAGGGATAACCGACTCTATCCAAATACCGGGAAGTAGAGATAAGATAGATGAATATCTTGAAATTGGCCGCCATCGGCGACTATATATATACCTCGAGACATCCTCAGAAACTAAGTAACTGATAACTCTGCTCTCAAACCCACCATAACTTCAAGTTTCTGACTTGGGCGTCGGAGGATCTGTCACCGGGGCCACCCACGGTATTTCAGACTTGTATTGTAGGTCCACAGGAGCGACAATAGCCGTTCTCAGCGATCAGATCTCGGAGTCAAACACTTGTTCCTTGGGGTCAACATCGAAAAGTAACGAAGGTTCGATCTTTTACTGTTTTTCATTGAAAGAATTCACGTATCTGTTTGCTCTCATACAAAAATAAGCAGCAACACTACTATATTAGGATACTCTATATGCGAGTGAGATGTTCAAACCAAGTGACTAATGTTAGGTTTTGTGAGAAATTAACAATTGGGAAATTAGGGTTTATCTCTAGATCTAAGTTGCTCGAGATATTCACCCTAGGTATCAAAATTGGAATACCTAGACTGCTATCACAAGCCAGTATTTATTCCTAAATACTGGTTTGGGTATCGGGTTATAAGCCCACAAACCCGCGTTCCAATATCCAATCAATTGTACGTTCATTACACGTGTTACACATATGCACGTGCTATATTTATATAGAGAGAATATACCAATATATCCAACAATCTCCTCCTATATTCTCAATATATAAAGTACAGGATTATCTCATCAGATCAGTATACAACTGACTGGCTGATAGCAGTCCATAAAGAAAAGCATCATAAAGGTATAGTTTCATAAGAACCAATAAAATTATAAACTGAATAGTTCAATTAAGACTAAACCAATATAATTAAATAGTTTCAAACCATATCCTATTCAGAATAGTTCACAAAGACTAAACCAACTGGAATAATCTGTCATAGTTTCAAAATCAAACAAAGCAAATAAACTTCAAGAACAAAATATGAGTTTTAAGCTCATGAACACAAGAGTCTTAAACTCAACAGAAGTTTTACCAAGTGACTAATTTATTCTCAAAAGAAATAAATTGAAATTCTATCCTTGCACACTGCTTTATGTTTACTCCTCCATTTTGAGCAAATCATTATTTTTGAAATCTATGTTGACAGATTCAACTCCTCTATCTTTGCTAGCTTATTGAAAATAAGAATATCAAGAGACACATCTCTAAGAATTCCAACATATTTCACAAAGTAGTTCCACAAAAGAACTTAGTACAATTCATAATTAGCTTAGCAAAAATGTAACGCAAGCATCACAATCAAGTATCTTTAATAAGTAAAGTACATGAACTTTATAGTTTCTACACAGGAACCATACTATGTTTCATATTGGAATGAAAAGACTGCCGTTTCAATCATGGTTTAACATTGAATCATCAAAATTGGAATGAAACATGTAACCATAAAAGACATATCATCAAAATTGGAATGATATTTAGGACAATTTAATCATCGAAAACACATCGACAAGTTTTCATGTTTCGTATTAGAATAATATGATTATTCTAGTAAATTCCTAGATATATAATACCATCAAAATTGGAATGACATTATATATTTGTGGAATTCATGTCGAATCATCAAAATTATCTAAAACATGTCAACTGCCTAAAATTGATGCTTAAGTTTGAACTTCTCTATGGCTCCAATTGGATTCTAAATTTCAAAACAACTTGGATGTTAAAGCTTTTTACTCAATAGCTTTTAACTCCACTTTCCCCCACAGTTTTGATAATTAGATCACTTTCAAGTCTCTTAGCAAGAGCATTAGCCATACTTGTCGCAATTGCACTTTATCTATGAGAAAGTTCAACTAGGCTTCTTTAAGCCTTAATATACTCCTCTTACTATTATAGAGTGAGTTATGAGCTACAGTGCATTGTAGCTTGATAGTCGCATAACAGAATTAGAGAGCTACTTAAACTTCTTAATGGATAACTAGCAACAATTTCTTCAATCCACTCAGCCTTTTCCCCTGCAGAGGATTACACATAGAGGTCTGATTTCATGGATGATAGCACAGTGCCTGTTTGCTTTTTATTTTCATAACATTTCTGTTTCTCCTAGTGTAAACACATATCTACTAGTTATCGACTTTCACTAAATTCTGAGCAACATAATCCATCAGATCAGTCATTCATTCGAAGAATGACTAGAGTAGCACAAAGCAAACTCTTGAATATCACTCAGGTATCTCATTAGCCTCTTAAGGGCACTCAAATGTGTATGGGATTATTAGTGAATCTGCAGATCATACCTACCTTAAAGGCTATGTCTATTCTAGTGCAGATCTTTGTATACATGAGACTGTCAATTCCTTTAGAATGATCTACATGTTTCATAGTTGCACCATCATTAGGTGTTAACCTTTTATCATAATCATAAGGTGTTTCAAAACACACTTTCAATCACTATATCCCCACTTTTGAAACACATTTTGATTTGATGAGTTTGACTAAGAGTTATCCCTTGCCAACTGAAAACTCGCCCTTATACCTATGGTGTCCACATTACCTAGGTTTTCATATTGAATTCTTTGGATAGCACAATTTTAACTTCATTTGTAATAAAGATGTCACTTCCAAGAACTTGCATGTCAACAGAACAAGCAAATAATAGCCACTATATTTGACACACCACAAAGTTTAAGGCACTGATCTGAATTACTTGATTTTTTATACTAGGCTCTTTCAAAAATTTGTCAAATTATTTATCTGTTGGCTATACATGTTTTAAGAACATATAATGATTTTACTATATTGTAAATCTTGTTCACTAAACATATTAGTTCAAAACTTTCCAGTACAAAACTGTTCAGTACAAAACATCAAGTACAAAGCCTTTTAATTATCCTTTATGAATGACAAAATTTTCAATAGATGTAAGGGTAAGAAGAATACTTATTGTAGCAATATGACAAACATGTGAGTAGACAATAAATCTACCCCATTTTTCTCAGTCAATCTATTAGCTACTAAAAAGTATTAAAATTGCTACTGAACAATCAAAATTAAGTTTCTTCTACAAAATCCCACTTACTTACTATAGTTTTAGCCTCTTTCGGCAGATCAACTAAATTAAAGTATTATTGTATGACACAGAATCATCTCATTGTCTACTAAAGACTCTTCTTAGCTCATTTGTCATTCAAGTTTTCAAGTGTCAGTAAGGCTAGTTCTTGATTCCAACTGTGAATCATTGAACATGTCTGTAGGACTAGATTATTTCATACATTTATCTTTGATGAACATATCCTCAAAGAACTTGCAAGTCTAGATTCTTCTAACACAAATTAGATAGATCCAACATCTGTCCACAGAGCTACATTCTGCACTTTCTAAGCACACAAATATTTGTTGTAGGTCCTACTTTAGGCCTTCTAGGGTCATGTACTCTAACAAAAGTATCACAACACACATTTTCACTTTAACAAAACTGTTTGTGTTTTCATACCATGATTTACAAGGTGTATTCAATTTAGAGTGTAATAACACATTAGAGATATGATTAACAATACAACATCACTCATAATTACACAAGACAAACAACAGTCAATAATATAGAATTCAACATTTCACTAAGTGTTTGATTCTAACTTTTATCAATACCGTTTGACTGTTGTAAGTAGAGTGCGGTAGAGATTATGCACAATGCAAACTTCTCTAAAGTTGTTAAAACATATTCACCACCTCTATTAAATCTGAACCCTTGATTTTTAGCATTTAACTATAATTTTTAATTCGTTAAAAATAACAAGTGCTTCATTCTTCATATATATGACAGACTTATATTAATCAACTACAAAAGCGATTAAAATACTTCTGACCAACAATTGTCTCATCTAGTCACAAAGCTACTGAGATCACAAATATCAGAATGTATTGACTCAAGAAGTTGTGTGCTCCTAGAGACCATACTAAATGATTTTCTAGTGATTATAATCTGAGCACAACTTTCATATTTGTCATATTTTAATGGAGTGTCATTTAGTAGGGTTATGAGTTTTAACAAGAACAAACAATTTAATATATAGTTCATAGTGATTCTAAATTTCAAAACAACTTGAATGTTAAAGCTTTGACTCAATAGCTTTTGACTCAATAGCTTTTAACTCCATTTCCCCACAGTTTTGATAATTAGATCACATTTCCTCACAAACAATTGAATATATAGTTCTCAAATCTTAGCCAATTATGCTATGTTGAAGAACACAATTAGAACTATTATTATTAATTGTCTCATTTGTTAAACTCAACTTATACATACGATTGACAATATATGCACTTTATAAGAGTTAATACAAAATTACTCTATCACATTTTTCAAAAATTATTTGCTTTCTCTAATGCTTCTAACAATGTCTACTAGCTCAAACACATTGAGCAAAGAGTTCTTTCCTTTACTCGTTCTTCATCATCTTCATAATGCTAAATGAGATAATGACTATCATATTATAATTCAACTTTGCACACACAGTACAATGAACGAGAGGGAACACAATGTAACTAGTAGAGTCATATTCTACATTAAGAGATGCTCTCTCCTAAGTTACAGACATTTGTTATACATCTTATACAATTTTATTTTATTTTAAATTTTAGAGAAACAAATATGTAATCTCACACAAACAGCAAACAATGGATTTGTTAAAATATCTATACACATAGTATGATAAAACACTTAACAACCCTAAACATGCTAGTTTTCCAGAGCGAGAATAACTATGATCTAAAACTCTCAATCATATGATCAAACGCACAAAACGTTAACACATTCATCACATGAAAAATACTGAGAAAATTAAAGTAGATCATACCGACACTTCAAGTTAGAAGTATTTTTCCAAATTCGATGGAGAAGCCTGCGTAGTGCAGACTTATCATACCATGATGCAAATCCATCGTCTCCAACATACACAATTTGTAGGTAACATTAAAGTTCCTACATTCATCAAATTGTTAAAGATTAGCCAATTAAACAAATTATTAGCACAATCTAATTCTAGCAACAATTTAATTGGGGATCCAATTTTTTTAGTCAACATACAGTTTAACTTATCAAAATAGATATTGTGTTTTAGCACATAGCCAAAACAGCTGTTCAACTTGTATTAATTAAACAAATAATTAATATGGTCTTGAACTTAACCACTTAGTAAAATAATTAACAGGAATTTAATACGAGGAAAGTAAAGAACTTATCTTTTACTGTCACTTCCCCTTCAATTGATTAGACTCATGTCTGTTGGGAACAAATCCAAACAACAAGCCATTCTGCGCCAAAGAGACCCAGCATCGAACACCTTGTGTGCGTCTAAACAGATCTGATGATGAGATACAAAAATCCCTTCACTGTCTTCTTCAAATTAGGGTTCTACACACAGACCCAATCTGCCAAAGATGAAGAAGAGAGAAGATGATCGGAGTTGGCGCCTGAGGGGGAGGCTGTCGTCGACTGCGATCGGAGAAGGAAGGGGCGAGAGCTTCGCTGGATCTCAAATCGCTGGATCGGATTCGATCTGGCTGCCGTCTTCCATAGGGGAGTTGGCCTGGACGACGGCCATGGAGAACTCGCCAGCGACGTTGCGGCCGATGTCCGTACACCATAGGAGGCGGTCGACGTCGGTGACCCCAGAGGAGGCGGCGCCCTTCGATAGCTTTCGATGGCGCCCTGGGTGGCCCAGCGACAGCAGCGTTCGCGCCCCCGCGACTTCAGTGCTCACGCCCCCACGACGGCAGCGATGCTCAGCGACGTCAGGTGCTGCGGCGGCGGCCATTGGCGGTGACGCCCATGGAGGCGTCGCCCATCTGTAGTCGTGGGTGTCGGCTACGGCAGCTTCAACAGATCCGGTAATCCCCTTTATTAATCTCACAAATTGATTAATATAATATCTCAAGATTGTTAGGTTTTGTGAGAAATTAACAATTGGGAAATTAGGGTTTATCTCTAGATCTAAGTTGCTTGAGATATTCACCCTAGGTATCAAAATTGGAATACCTAGACTGCTATCACAAGCCAGTATTTATTCCTAAATACTGGTTTGGGTATCGGGTTATAAGCCCACAAACCCGCGTTCCAATATCCAATCAATTGTACGTTCATTACACGTGTTACACATATGCACGTGCTATATTTATATAGAGAGAATATACCAATATATCCAACAACTAAGGAGGACAATTTCCCTACCAAACCAATGGACATAATATAAGGTGATTGTTCGCCAATTGGTTGCTTGGTTGAATCTGTTGGATTCAGGGATAGATTAGGCTTTCAGTGAACGAAAAACAGCAACATCGCAACAAGGTATTCATGAAGGAATATTATTTGCATTCAATAATAATAATAACAATAATGAAAAAGAATGATAATAGCAATAAGATCGATCAAATGGACATCAAATACGAGCATAACAAATTGTTCGCAACCTACAACAGAGTAAGCTGGACAGAGTACTCACTTCCTGTGCCACAACACAAACACAAATCACAATGCTATATTGACAAACCATCGTTCATGAAACTACCCAAAGCAACTGAATCCTTTCACTCAATTCTTATAAACAAAGACAGCTACAACACATAGTTACAATCTGCAAATTAAAATGAATTCTTCACCCACGAACACTATAACTTCTACTGACGAAACCTTCAGTTAGATGACAGACTCCTCTCCAGCATCTACCAAAAAAAAGAGGAAAACTTCTTTCAGTATTTACATGTGATTAACAAAACAAAAGACAAAAATCTACGAAAAATTTAGAAAAAATCATCAAACCTTTGCCAGGGACAATGATGACAGGCGCAGATTTGCAATTGTGGAAGCAATATTCACTCACACTCCCTTGTAACACACTACAACAATGAAAGAAATCGTGAGTCAATTTCATATTGGGGACTAATAATACGAAATTTCTGTTTATGAGGGCAAAATATATAAATATGAGATTTTGTTAGGGACTAGTAGTTAACATGTTAAAATAGGTTGATGCTTGTTTCTGGTACCCTTTTATTACCTTTGGAAGAGGCTCCTCCCACGGGTGCCCATGACGACAGCGGCAGGCTTCAATTTGTCTGCCTCTCGGCAAATAGCCTTGCCTGCATCGCCTTCGACAATTCGTGCAACTGTCTTCACCTGGAAAATTGTGGACACAAAACTTTACTCTTAGGAAGGTTTTTTTTTGTTTTTTAAGTCAAAGGTAGAAAAATTATCCCATTGTGTCTCATTAATAAAATATAAGGAAACAAATTATATCAAAATAGTTCCTAAAAATAGGAACTTTGAAAAACAAAATTACAGATACAATAAACTACAATCTAATTTGTCCCTCTCCAAATTAAAATTATTGTCTAAAAAAGCTGCAACAAGTTTTCGATCTCTCAGCGACAACTAGCATCTCTCAATTTAGAGTCACTTGGACTCAAACCTCTCATTCACAACCCACTTGCCCCTGACTCTTGAATCCATCCACACCAGTTCTCTCACAAGTCACTGAACACTTGCATTTTGACATTTGAAATCGAAATACATGTTGGGGTTTGTGGATCCAATACACGATAATGGGGTTGGAGAAGTCAGATGAGAAGAAGAGTCAAAGAAGCAGCAAGCTGCTGCAGGTGAGTTGTGTTCGACAGTAGGTGGACAGTCGACCGCATTCGTACAGGCAAAAGAATGGTCAACCGTGCAGTCGACCGTCACTCTCTCTGGATGGACCTTGTACACTTCAAGAGACGACCGGTCGACCGCGCAGTCGACCGACCTGCTCTCTGTTGGACTCTGTGCAGTCGAAGGAAAGAACCGGTCGACAGACTGATACGACAACCCTAAAGAATGTTATAAGCAGCATTATGAATGAGGATGCAAGGAGGAAACGACATGGAGAGACTTCAGTGTCATATCCTAGTAATGTCGCGCTGTCAGTTGATAACCGTGGCAGAAGTAACAACAAAGGGAAGTCACAGAGCAGGAATCACAGGTCCAAGTCAAGAACAGGACATCGCAAAGGTGAGAGTTGGTACTGCAAGAAGCCAGGACATATGAGAGACCAATACGATGAGTATAAGAAAACACAAGCAGAATCATAGGTAGCCAATGTGGTAAGTATTGAATCCCGTCTAGATGAATTATGTTTATCTGCTGAATTTAATATTTTGCAAGATGATTGGTGTATAGACTCAGGTGTTTCTTATCATTGTACCCCAATGAGGGATGTTTTCGAGGATTACAGAACAGGTAATTTTGGTGCAGTTTCAGTTGGTAATGGGCAGATATGCCCAATTGAAGGTAGAGGCACTGTGAGAGTAAAGGCTCGCAATAGTGGGCAATTGGTCTTGTATGACACAAGACATATTCCGAGCTTGAAGAAAAACTCGATCTCAGTTAGCAAACTAGACAAAGAAGGGTTCACAACAACTTTTGGGCATGGAGAATGGAAGGTGACTACAGGTGACAGGTTGGTGGCAAAAGGAAAGCGTGGTGACATGCTGTACTTACTCAGAGGAGGTGATTCAAGTGATATCATTGCTACAGCATCAACAGGTAGTTCCCCTTCAATTTTATGGCATGTTAGGTTAGGGCACCTTGGTGAAAGGGGTGTCAAGCAGCTTTGTTCTAGAGATCTTTTGCCGAGGTTGAAGAAGGTTAAGATGGATTTTTGTGAGAATTGTATGATGGGCAAACAGAAGACAGTTATCTTTCAATTGGGTGGGCGTGAGAAGAAGCTTGGGAAGCTAAAGTTGGTACATACAGATGTGTGGGGTCCAGCTCAGGAATTCTCTTATGGTGGTAAGAGAGACTTCGTCACATTCACCGATGATGCTACAAGAAAGGTTTGGGTTTATGCAATTCGTGAGAAATCGGAAGTATTTGAGGCATTCAGAGCTTGGAAGGCCAGGGTTAAGAATGAGACGGGTTGCAAGATGAAAGCAATAAAGTCAGACGATGGAGGTGAGTACACAAGCAAAGAGTTTGTTAACTATCTGGCAAAGGAAGGTATCAGAGGAATCAAGACAGTTCCTAAGACTCTACAGGAGAATGGTACAGTAAAAAGAATGAACTGCACGATACTCGAAAGGGCGAGATGCATGAGACTTCATGCGGGTCTTCCGGTCCATCTTTGGGCCGCTATAGTTGATACAGCGGTGTACTTGATTAACCGTTGCCCATCTAGTATCCTTGATGGAGCCATTCCAGAAGAATTATGGTCAGGTAAAACTGTTAATTATTTGCATTTGAAAGTTTATAGTTGTATGGCATATGCACTAATTGACAGGAAAGAAAGAAAGAAGTTGGACTCTAAGTCCATGAGGTGTGCGTTCATTGGCTACGGTGGCGATGAGTATGGTTATAGATTTTGGAATTTTGTGGATAACAAAGTCATTCACAGCAGGAATGTAGTGTCAATGAAAAGATCCTATACAAGTATAGGCACACAGGTTAAGATAGTACAACCAGTTAAGAGTCAGATTGGGGTTCAGACTCAGACTCAGATTCAAATTCTGAAGGAGGCCCTAGTGGTGGGGGTCCTACAGTGCAGCAGAAGGTACAGGTACCACAGGCAGCACAGGAGGCTCATGATGAGCCTATTGGGAATGAGCAGGTTATCCAAGACGAACAGGTACAGCCAGAACAGTTCGGAAAACCTGAACCGGTCGATGAATCGGTA
Source organism: Hemerocallis citrina (assembly GCA_017893485.1). Taxonomy (NCBI): domain Eukaryota; kingdom Viridiplantae; phylum Streptophyta; class Magnoliopsida; order Asparagales; family Asphodelaceae; genus Hemerocallis; species Hemerocallis citrina. The sequence continues at coordinate 386,026,492 of CM030359.1, read as the reverse complement.
CCCACATTGAGGAGATCGACACAAGAGAGGAGGTCAACCGAGATATTTGATCCATCAGCTAGTGTTGTTCACGAGCATGTTCTGTACACAGATTCAGGAGAGCCAGAGACTCATGAGGAGGCTTTGAGGGATGAGGCTCGAATTCAGTGGGAGTTAGCCATGAAAGATAAAATGAGCTCCTTGGGCCAAAACCAAACTTGGGAGTTGACTAAGTTACCTGCAGGGAAATGCGCTTTAATGAACAAATGAGTTTTCAGAGTCAAAGATAAGGAGATGGCAGTACGAGGTATAAGGCAAGGCTTGTTGTGAAAGGATTCTCTCAAAGAGAAGGTATTGATTATAATGAGATCTTTGCACCGGTTGTGAAGATGGCTTCTATTAGGATTCTGCTTAGTATTGTGACAGTTGAAGACTTGCACTTAGAGCAGTTGGATATGAAGACAGCATTTCTCCATGGTGATGCCGAAGAAGAGCTGTACATGAGGCAACCCACAGGTTTTGAAGCTAAAGGAAAGGAAGACATGGTGTGCGATTGAAGAAGAGTCTTTATGGGCTCAAACAAGCACCGTGGCAATGGTACTTGAAGTTTGATTGCTTCATGAGAGGGAAAGGTTTCGATAGATGCGAAACGAATCATTGTGTGTATGTTCGTAGATATAAGGACAATAATATGGTTACCTTGGCGTTGTATGTGAACGACATATTGTTAGCAGGTTCATGTATAAAGAAGATCAAGAAAGTGAAAAAGACCGGTTGATGTATCTTGCACATACACGGCCGGATTTGTCATATGCCTTAAGTGCGGTGAGTCAATTTATGTATGCACCTAGTGAGAACAATATATGGATACCGTAATGAGAATCCTGAGGTATATAAAGTGTGCACCAGGAAATGGGGTCTTGTTTGCCAAACATAGTCACTTGAAGGTTGAGGTATATACTGATGCCATTGGGCAGGATCTGTTGTTGATAGATGCTCCACTTCAGGGTATTTCACCTTTGTTGGAGAAAATTTGGTTACATGGAGAAGCAAGAAGCAAAATATCGTTGCATGCTCTAGTGCAGCGGCTGAGTATCGCAGAGTAGCATTAAGTATAGCTAAAGTTTTATGGCTGAAACTCTTATTACAGGACTTATGTTGTGATCTGAATGAACCTATGAAAGTGTATTGTGATAGTCAAGCGGCGTGTGATATTGCTGCTAATCCAGTTCAGCATGATAGGACGAAACATGTACAGGTTGACAGATTCTTCATCAAAGAAAAATTACATGAGAAAGTCATTGAGATATCTAAAGTGAAGTCAGAAGATCAGCTTGCAGATATCCTAACCAAGGCAATTTCGAATTGGCTCTTCTTAAAATTTGTTGACAAGTTGGGCATGTTCAATATCTATGCACCAACTTGAGGGGGTGTTGAAATATAGTAATTGCTAATGTGTATATTCTGTTTTCTAATCTATAAGAAACAGATTCCCCAAATCTCTTATCTCCTCAATCTTCTCTCATCATTCTTCTTCTCCAAGAATGTAATTCTTATATATATGTATACAGTAGAGAATGAATGTATGAATAAGAATAAAATAATTATTATTATTATTTTTCCCCTAAACCTATTTTCAGTAAGGGGTGTTTCTCCTGTAGTTGACTCTCAGCTGGAATCGAGAAGTAGGTTGTATATGGTGCAACTGAGTTCTTTCAGTTGTAGGGCAGATTTAGAGGATGTTACACATTTAGTGGGAGTTGTTGACCATGAGAGGGATCCTAGAGAGCAAGACATTGATGTGGTGATGGTTCTTTGTGATACGGCAGAAGAAGCTTCAAGTTGCTCTTCTAAGGTAAAGAGCACTGGTATCGATATGCGGGGTGATGTTAATGAGTATAACCGAAATGGGGCAGTGGGGGTTGAGCAGTCTACGGATATTGTGGAGGTGTCGTCCATGGAGGCTTTGAGTGCAGAGAGTACCTTGGCCTTGAGAGGTTTTGAACCACAGGACCCGACACGGTGAAGAGAGAAAAGTGTTTTTCTGTTATACATGCCATATGCAATTGGTGGGGCACATCCTTCATGAGCCTATGAGGGGTGATTGGTGCACTCCACATAGTGGAGTGTTGGATTTGCTCTTCATGAGAGTGAGGAGTACTTGGATCTTTCATGAGTTGTGGGAGACTAACAGAGATAATGTAAGATAAAGATACAATAATTTTGAAGCATTGTGTATTTGGTCCAAGTGGAAGTGGAAGATTGTTAGAATTGCGGCCTCAAATCTACGTAGACATTTATGTTGGAGTTGGAAGAAGAAGAGAGGACGAAGAACAGCATGAGATAGCACCACTGCAGCAAGTGAAGAAACAGCAGACAAAGGAGGGAACAGTCGATTGTCATATGCAGTCAATTGCCCAACCCTCTGTTTTGGCGAGACAATATTGTAGTTGACCGCGTGTGAGTGCAGTCGACTGCCCAACCCTCTGTTTTTGTGAGATCTCTAATCAAAATCTTCGCTTGAAGAAACATGTTGTATTTGTATTTATCTTTTAGGTTTTACTTGAGGGCTATATAAGTGATTGTAGACTCTAAGGATTGTAATCTGAATCAGAGAATCGTTATCATTGTACAACTTCAAGAAAGGGTGAGTGTCGAGTGCTTCAAAGGTGAGAGAGAGAGATTAAGAGTATTGATCTATTTGTAATCTTTGTATTTCTTGAGTAATAAGAAGTATTAGTTATCTTTGCATATTAGTGTGTTCTTGTAGTTGTGAGATCTTGTGATTATGGTGGTGTCTTGTTATTGGTACATCTAGGTCTTGGGGGGCACGTTAAACATTCGTTGTGGGCACTACATAACCCTTGTTCCTCTTTGGCTAGTAACCCACACCACTGTGGGAAGGGCCGGCCCTACCCTAGAGGCGAGTAAGGCGGCCGCCTTGGGCCCCCGGATATTTCGCAATTTTAGGGGGCCCCAAATTTGAACTTTCCTTATAAATATAGGTACATATTTTGCGAGTAAAAAAAATGTTATTAGGGGCCCCATATCGGAAGTTCGCCTAGGGCCCCCCGGGAACTCAGGGCCGGCCCTGACCGTGGGGTAGATCACTAAGGCACACGAGAAAGCTAAAACTGGAACCCCTCCAGCACACTCAGTTTGGATTCTTAGGGATAAATGGATAATGGGGACTCCTCCCCTGAGTCCCCTCCCATGTTGTTTTCTTGTTTGACCTTTTCTGAGAGAGAGAGGTACAGAGAGAGAACTTAGGAAGGGGTTAATATGCGAAAAAGGGATGAATCAAATCTTTTTAGACTGGTATCACAAGAACAATAGTTCCATCAGTAAAATTGAAACCAAGCACGTCAGGAGTATCAGAAGCATGTGAAATTGCTAAAATCTTACCTGCAGAAAATGAATTCTATAAAACTAGTTTTACTTCATGAGAAGGAAATTATGCTGGAGTAGAAAACCTTCACTCCATAAGTCATAGCTTCCAACTCAAACTGGACTACGGAAAGCATACAACACATTGGAATAGGATAGTCTCTTCTTGTTTCTCAAAAGGAAGGGATTTTCGAGATTAGTGGATTTCATGGACCAATCCTTATGAGGAAGATGTTATATAAATTACCCTCGAATCTTTGATTTTCTGCAATCCAAGATAACAAATTAAAATTAAATAAGAACAGAGTTACCAGCCTATGGGGAAGTCGCGCGGAGCGCACTGCCCTAAGAGTTGATCCGCGGTCTTATGTGCAGACTTTTCGCAGATGCTCCTAGTGGTAAAACCCCCGGCATCACCGACATCTCGCTGTCGCACACAACGTCGAGAGATTGACCCCAACTTAGCCTTGCCCAGAACGAAGATGAAAAGGAACCGGATTTGGCAGAGAAGAAGTGAAGGAGAGAAAGAGTTATGTGGGAATACATTTTTCAGTTGTCTTAAAGGAAGAGAAGATTAGAGTATATATGGGCTGATCCCACACACAAGGCACATCTCCCAACCGATGTGGGACTAAAAGCAAGGAAAGGAGGAGCTTGGTTTTGACCAAAAAGCCAACAATCCCCCCCCAAAACCAAGATCCGAAAAACAGAGATAACAAAAGAATAATGATGGGAAAGTTCTGGGCAAGAGTATACTATGCATAAATGAGATGGACTACAGCCTTGAATCTCACGTAGTGACTATTGTCTTTGTCTGAAGAAGTACTTGATGGACTATGCCTTGAATCAGACTTCTTGAATCAGATTCAGAAAATAGCACACATAGTACGCTAGAGGTTCTTGGGTCTATCGGGTGGCGCTTTTGAATGGCCATGCGCACTTTTTCCATATTCATGAGAGTTGTCTGAGATCGCCCTGTCCCATAGTCGCGGCCTTCACGACCTCTCATATAGGTAAGTCCTCAAAGGGTTGGTGATCGGAGTCAACCCTACATAATAATGTTTGGACCTATTAAGAGTTTAGAACTCATCCTAACCAGATCACACAGGAACACTGTCACCATAGGGATGGGATATCATTGTACAACCTCGTACAGCCACCTGGGCATTAATTAATGAGAATTTAATCTCTGAGTCAGTGTTCCATAATAGTCACCGAAGTCCAGCTTGTTTCTACCCATTGAACCGGCTTCTTGGGATCTCCAGTCAGACTCGGTTGGGTTGCCACTGCTGGTGACTTACTTATGGGCTTAACCCCATCCCCCTCGATGATTCTAGGATCAATGTCCTAGACAGACCCTTTGTCAAGTGGTCTGCAAGGTTCTTTTCTGACTTTATATAGTCAAGAACCATATATTTGCCTAATAGGCTCTTGATTGACTTGAAGCGCAGCTACAGGTGCCTGTTCATCTTAGCATTCACAGAATCATGCTTTAGTAGTTCTATAACAGATTTATTATCACAGTTTATGGAAATAGGAGGAATAGGAATATTAGTAACAGGTATATGCATAATCAAATTTTCTAAGCCATTCACCTTGTGTACAAGTAGTGTCCGAAGCTATCATTTGAGAGTCCAGATTTTAAGAATATAACTTCCTTGAAAATAAGTAGCTATTGGTCTTCCCTATTGGAAGATTAAATTAGCTAGGGCCTATTTGTTTGTTGTAGTTGTCCTTGCATAGACATGCAACCTCCAATAAACCAATATTCAAGTTTTGGAGTGTGACATTCATAGCTATTATTGTCCAGCCGCTGCAGTTACAGACAGGATGGATCACAACTGTAATTCATGCAATTGGAAGTGTCAAAAAATATATATATATATAAAGGTGTCATTCACCTAACATTCTCTCATTTTGATTATTTGCCATATAATATGCACAAGAGTTTCTCTTCCTAAGTATACATAACTTGATGGCTATTAACTTTCTAATGAGCCATCTTGTATCCTTCATAAAATAGGTGAAGAGTATTGCTCTAAGGTTTATTCAGCCAATGTATTAAGTAGTAGTCTCCCTCTAACTTAATTTTATTTAGAAGTTAGCAAGTACCATGTCTTAAAGCATCTTAATTAAATTATCAGTTCATGTACAAAATAGAATAGATAGTTAATAGCATTAAACTTCGTCTCTTCACATGAGTAAAGTAGATATACGTAAGTTTGCACAGATCACAGGGATAAAGCTTACGAGTAATACATATAAAATTTCTGAAGAAAGTAAACATGTGAAGAAAATAGACCAAGTGTTCTAGTATTAATGTCCCTTCATTCTAAGTTGCCAACTATCAAAGCAACTTATCTACTACTACGATTGATGAATGATAATGGCAGAAGTTAAGATATATTCTGGAGTAGTTATTTTTTTATTTTTTTTTTATTTTTTTTTTTTTAATTAATTGATAAAGTGCCAGTAAATCATAGTATTTCTGGGCCACCAAAAGGCATAAAATAAGTTAATGTTCTTTAGGATTCATTTCATGTAAATAAAATGACTATTTGAAGCTTGAGTTCTGCTCATGTCGAGACCAGGATAGTTCGTTCACATGGAAATTGATGGTAAGTCATTTATTCAATGGGCTTGTACTCCAGGAGTGCAAGAGATTAGTGTTGAGGGTTTAAATGAGTTTCTACAGTACCAAATCCTGTATAGTTGTTTTTAGCATAGCATCGCTCACTATATATAATTAATAAAACCAAGAATTGAAATTAAATAAGGGGAATTGGAAGAGGTTACCTGAAACTTAGCATCACATTTAACACAGTTCAAGTACAAGCCATAAAACATATAAAATTTAAGACTGAGAAGTATCTCCCTTTTTCTAGCTAACATTGTACACAAGTAAACAAGCTGTTTCGAAAACATGAATTCTTATCTGTCTGCATCCTTTGGATGCAGCTACTGCTATTGATACAATTGATAAAAACCCAGAGATTTGACACAAAGGAGAGGGCCTAAGTTAGTCTATTAAGGTTAGTGATATCTCATGTTTTGCTGAGTGTTCAAGCAAAATCTTTCAACGGGAAGAATGTACATAGTTTCAATTACAAATAGTACTTATAACATCAAATAATTAATAATTAATAGGATCCAGCCATTTGTATGCATAAAGCAAATGCCGAAAAGTTTAAACTTTACAAATAAACATATGTAAGTAGTTATAAGTATACAACCTCCAGGTCAGAATTCTTCATGCAAATGCTAAAAATCAAGTCAATGGGAACAGATCATTACTAGATAGCTTTCACATTAGAACTATTCAGGAAATCCAACATCTCTTGTGAATGCAGAAAAAGTAATTATGGGTATCATCTCTAGGTTCCTGACATTTGGTAAGTAGGGTAGTTTCCCTGTTTTCTTTCAACTATGTGATATCTCAACCCTTAACTCTACATAGTTGTTAGCATCACATGCCTCAACCATGTGATATCTCAACAGGCCACCCCTGTCAACAAGCTTTGAAAACTCAGTTCTGGTCTTTTTTAGAGTTCAGTTTGGTATATTTAAAGGTTTTGGGCTAACTGGTTTCAAACCCAGGCCGACAAGGAGACCAGCGCAATGCCAGGCCACAAGGTATATTTAAAGGTATTAGGGCAGTGTTTCTACAAACATCCTATTCATCATCGGACAAAGCAATGATTATTTCCCTCTATCTTTAAAACACGAAACTATAGTTTCCATAAATATATGGTGAATACTTTTGTATCTAAAAGCCATAAAACTGCTATCCTTTGTTCTAGCATTGCATTTATCGTGATGTTATGCACCCCCTCCTACCTACTTAACGTGAAGACAGTCGTATCTTCTCAAAAATGAAAGATGAACTAATCATTAATCGGCTTCGCCCTAATCAAATAAACAGAATAAGTTTAAAACTGAATAAAGCTCAAGCTTAGATTATAAGTACTGGATATAGGAGTAGGTTTATTATTCAATTTTAGAATATAAGTTTGGTTTTTTTTTTTAAATATCTGAAACTCGTCAATATTGATTTGTTTCTCTTGGTTGTCATAGGTTTCTTACGATCATTCAAATTTGGATTGATTCCTATGAGAATTTCATCAAAGACTTGGCTTACAAGGCCGGTATTTCGTCCACCAACCAGCCCCTGAAACTCGGGTTAGGGATTTTTGCCTGAGAATTTCATCAAACACTTGTCAGGCAATAAGCCAAGCACTAAAAACCGTTTTTTAGCTGCCAGCTACAGTACAATTCAAAATTTCAAGTTTCAACTCTTAGATTGTTATATAAATTACCCTCGAATCTTTGATTTTCTGCAACCCAAGATAACAAATTAAAATTAAATAAGAACAGAGTTACCGGCCTATGGGGAAGTCGCGCGGAGCGCACTGCCCTAAGAGTTGATCCGCGGTCTTATGTGCAGACTTTTCGCAGATGCTCCTAGTGGTAAAACCCCCGGCATCACCGACATCTCGCTGTCGCACACAACGTCGAGAGATTGACCCCAACTTAGCCTTGCCCAGAACGAAGATGAAAAGGAAGGAACCGGATTTGGCAGAGAAGAAGTGAAGGAGAGAAAGAGTTATGTGGGAATACATTTTTCAGTTGTCTTAAAGGAAGAGAAGATTAGAGTATATATGGGCTGATCCCACACACAAGGCACATCTCCCAACCGATGTGGGACTAAAAGCAAGGAAAGGAGGAGCTTGGTTTTGACCAAAAAGCCAACAGAAGAAACCACACTTTATCAAGGATAATTTTGAACAAAGTGGTTTAATTAATTACCATATGGATATCAGATAAGGAGACCCCCTCTCCCTTCTGTTCACGTTGGTTGGTGGTGGCAGATATGCTTTGTTCCATGTTACGGTAGTTTTTTTTTATCTGCTGAGAGAATAAGCCACCAGACTAGGCTATCCACCCTTATTATAGCAGTTAACACAGAAGATAACAAAGTTCACACCACGGCATTTGCAGCATCTCATATGCAAATGAGCCATCATGGTAAAGATGAACTGATACTACATTGATGCTTGTCTCAACGTAATTTCTCATTAACGATTTCCCTTGTCATCAATGGCAAAGAGGACATAGAGAAAGAAAGTTGATTAGACCTAAATTTGATTCAGCATAGAATTAGAAGCACACAAACAGAGCAATTTGGATTTGCATTGCAAACCTATTATTCTCGGATTCACGAATCACATGATCATCCAGACCTAAATTATCTCTACCTACTATAAATGTCCTATCCTAATATGTACAACTCCGGATTATGGGCTTCTCAATTTATGCGATTTCCCAAAAACAACTCTGATATTGATATAATCTTTTGCTTTTGAATTTCTTTATATTAAAAATGTTTAACAATGTACAAGTATTTAAATTAATCATGAATTATAGGTTTTATATACATTTAATGTCAGCCTTTTTAAGCTTGTCAAACTAATCGCTTGGTAAAATTAAAATTGTGATATCTTCAACTTTGAAGATGATGAAGGTACGAGACTTTAAGAAGAAAATGGAGTGAGTGAAATTTGTAATATGAGTTTTTTTGCTAATAAAAATATTTTATTGTGTGGGCAATATGATTGTTATGCAGCGGAGTTAGTGAAGTCACATGTAATTAAAAGTATACTTGTATACCTTCCCCACTAATTTTTTATAAAAGGAGTTTTTTCTCGCTTATTTTATATAAAAAAATCTACACTGATGAGAAAAAAAAGAAATTACAAAATATTGAAGAAGATGGAAAAGAAATCAACTATGAAATAAAAGAAGTACTTAGTTATAAAGATTATTGAATGACAAATGAAATAATAGTAGTGCGAGGGTTTATTTCCCAAATTTCACAAATTGGAAACAATATATTCCGGAGTAGAGCAAATTAAAATAACATATGTTTGTAGTAAATAGAGATATTTTAGGGGTTTGTTGGGCCATTTTCTCAATTTTAATTATTAAAAAATAATTCTACCGTTTATTTTTAAATGGACGGTGTATATTAATTAATCAAATGCTCCTATTATTTTAAGAATAGGAGGGATACGAATCCATATCTCATGGGGAAATTGAGTTTTCTATTATAACTTCAAATGGAGAAGCTGAGAAAACCTTCATCAATTATCACAGAATTACACGCAAAATGTTGTTACTCACTAAATTAAATCTTTAGGCCCATGCTCAGTAAATGTTTTTCTCCACACACTGATTTGAATTAATTGAGCATTATCAAACGATACCTTATTTCTAATTATGTAGGTCAATTCTTTATTTGTGGATAAATTTTGATCTCTTAGATGTTTATACCAATATCCATAGAAGAAATTAAACCGAAAGTAAAAAACCAAACAACAGATACATTGCAAATGCATAAATGATGAAAATTCCATACCAGGGCCACTTTGTAAGCCTCAACAGCCAGCTTCTCCATCAGCGCCTTGCTACTCTCATACACAACCTCATTATTCACACCTACATATTAAATCCAACATAACAAAATCAATAACACCCAAAACAAAATTATTTAAATGGTTCGCACTCAAAATATATATATTGAAGTGAAGTTACAAAATCCACCCCCCGGATTTGCCCTGTCATTTGCTAACAAAGATGACACAGAATTCTTTCTATTCAACTTAAAACTATATATAAACATGGAGTTAAACAATTGTTTAGCAGTTATATATATATGGATTAACAGAAAGAAAAAAATAGGATTAAGATACATAAGATACAACCCTGTTAACAGTCTAACAAATGAGGACGCAAATTGATTAATGTGGATGTATCTTAATTTTCAGGAAAAACCTTTGGGGTTTCATAACTTTACTCCAAAAAATTTTGATATCTAACATGTCTACACACATCACATTGTACCTCTATCTATCGTACTAATTAAGCATTAAAAATTGATGACAATCGTTAAGCATTTAAGGAAACCATATCACTGACATCTATCATAGGAGTACTAATTATAAGCAACATTGAAAATTAATGATTATCACCAGGTATTCGGAGAATAATAACTGTTCAATAATAACTGCTCAGAGAGCATCTGTAGTCGTTGGCTATAATCCCAAATTTTGCAAAATTTGGCTAAAAAACTCCCGCAGTCGTTGGCCAAATACTCAAAATTTGGGTTTGGGATGAATAGTCGTCTGCCAGATTGGGGAAGAGATATAAGAATTTGGAAAATATAGCTGACGAAAAATCATATTTCATCCGTTCAAAATTTTTCCTCTAAAGGTTATCGGATAAGACATGATAGGATTTTTTTAAATTAGAACGGACGAAAAATGATCTCCCATCCATGACTTTTAATAAAATATAAAATAAAAAAAATTAACATCGGATGGGATTTGATCTCCCGCCATTGACTTAAAAAAAAAAAAATCGAACAAGATTTGATCTCCCGTCCGTGCCTTGTTGTTAAATAAAAAACAAACAAAAAATTCGGACAGGATTTTATCTCTCGTCTGTGCATTTTTATTTTATATATATATATATATATATATATATATATAATAAAACACAAAGAAAGCTATCAAGTGGCTCTCATTCAATAGGATTGAAATCGATGGTCCAGATCTAACCTCACAAAACATATTTTTCCTCCAAAAAGTTTTTCCCCCAAAACTCAAATTCAAATCTCCCCAAAACAACTCCTTTATTTATTTATTTATTTCTCTCTCTCTCTCATTCTTTTTCTATTTACTCAGAAATTTATATATTCAGATTTCAGGTTTGTAAATTTTTTATATTTTTTTATGCATTTTTTTATTGCTCATGTTACATTGAAAATAGCAAATATCTCATCAACAGTTAAATTTCATCATTTTCCACACTCAAAGTTATAAGAAGTTGGATTTTACACCCTCATTTATAATTATTTTTCAACATATATTAATGGAAACATAGACTTTTATTTAAAACTAATTATTGTTAAACTATTCAAACTTGAGCTACATAATTGTTGTTTTACTGTTTAGAAGATTTTCATATGTTGCATCGTTCCGAAGACGTGCCGTAGACACGTGTCCACATGCAAATCTAGTGTGTGTGTGTGTGTGTATATATATATTCGGACTGAATTTGATCCCTCGTCCGTGATTTTTTAAATTAAATTACTTTTTTTAAAACATGACGATAAATCATCTACCATCCGTCACTTTTATAAAAAAAAAAAAAATTGGGTTCAAACGACTACAGCTAGAATCCAAATTTCCTATTTCTAAGTGTCAATTACCCATAATTTGGGTTCAAAAGACTACAAATGCTCTCAAGAAACAGAATGACACGGATGCGACATGGCACATGTACACACGGAAAATTTTTGTAAATGGATAGCTAATGTTATTTCAGATCTGTCTATTTGACATAAGCGTCTTACATAACATGGCTACCAATTAAAAGTATTTGTACAATTACAATATGGAGAGACGTACAGTACTTGCCAAAATAATATTATCAAAAAATGGACAAAGAAGGGGTTCAAATTTCTTACTGGAAACGGAATGGATGAGGTGGATGGTATCAGCGAGGCGGCAGAGGTGGACGATGGCCCAGTCAAAGGCATGCTTGCTGTTGGGCCCATGGTCCACCGCCACCAGCAAGTGACGGCCGCGCCGCCGCTCCCCGGTTTCTCTCTCCAGCTCCGGTTCCGGCACCACCGGTATGAGGGAGGGTAGGATCACCTCCCTCCATCCGTACTCCTCCACCTCTTCATTCAATGGATCCATGATGTCACAAAACGGAAAGTTTAAGGAAACTGTTTTGATTGATGATGATGGAATATTGATTGAGTGTTTGTTTTGGGTTTTGGGTTGTTAATTGTTGTCTTGTTTTTATAGGAGAATTGAGTAGGATTAGTATCAGTAGACATGTAGGAGAACAAAGGTCTTCATTTTGTCTTTAAAAATTTTACGGCAATTACTATGGAGAAATATTATTTAAATAATGTAATTAATAAAAGAAGACTCTTCTTAAACAAAATTGGAATGGTCAAGTCTCTTGCACTACGTCTACATCATGTGAATTGGGTTTTAATCTAGATGAAGCAGCAGCAGCTGGGAAGCATTGCTCCGAGTATGAAGACTTTGTAAAATAAGAGTATCTACGGCCCGTTAGCTGCCAAATTGTCATTTTATAGCAATTGAATGTCTGCAGTCGTTTGCTATTTCGTCATATTTTGACAAAATCGCTATAGTCACTTTTCAAATTTGAAAAACGAAATAAAATTCCTAAATTATAGGAGAAGGAACATGTTATTTCGTCCTTTGGGTTTTTTTTTTAATGGGATCAAACGAAACAAGCTGTTTCGTCTGGAGTTTTTTTTTTAATGATCGGACGATACATGTTCTATCATCTCCAAAATAAAAATAAAAATAAATCTTAAATAAAACATGTTGTTCCGTCTTAAGCAAAAAATGTTTGGACGGAAAAATGCTTGGACGTCCAAGAATCAAAGGAGGATTTTCCAACTTTAATTCTTAATCTACTACTAATTAATTCACTTATTAGCCTAATTAATTACCTACTTATTAATTTAATAATCTAAATCTATTACTAATTACTAGCTAACTTAATCTAATGTAGTATTAATATTTTTATTAAAAAAATTGAAGTGAGACGGGAAATGTTGTCTCATCCGCTTTAAAAAAAAATTGACAAAATTATAGCAAAGAGCCGTTGCAACGACATTCTCAAATTGCTACTTCCATTTGCCATTTTACGATATTTTTTAGCAAACTGTTGTGGATGCTCTAATTGAATATTATTACCAACATGATATTCAAAAGTAAACTAACAAAATAGCATAAAATGGCAAATTCAGCTCTACTTTGCTCCCTCCATCTTCAACCTCTTTCTTCCCACTGCCTGACCTGCCAATGTGTCAATAGGAGCAAAAAATTTGTTAATCATGAATTCATGATATGAAATCTACAATTTACGTAATAAAAACAAGCATCATTTCTATCTAGCCATATGATATTCAAAATAGCCGCCACCGAAATGTCCCAAGCCCCCCCTATATTCCTTCCCAATCACTCTAGCTCTCCTTGGACCTAAAATATCCCTAGTCTTGGTGGGGGATTCGGCAAGTCCGAACACCAAACACACTACTTTCCAAGCTAACCTAGCTTTCGGACAAACGAAATAAATGTGATTTGTGCTCTCTTCCCCTAAGCTAAATCTTGGACACTGTCCATTCTACGGAATATTACGTCTCCTCATATTCTCTTTTGAAAGGATTGAGTCGTTCGCCACTAACCATAAAAATGTCGCCACTTTTGTTAGTGCCGGCCGTGTCTTCCATATTGTTTTAGATTCTGCGTTCCGCATACCACCATAATTCAACTGCCTATATAATGACTTAGCCGAGAAGATGTTATTGGACTCTAAGCTCCAACTTCATTCGTCTTCTTCTTTCGCTCCGCTCTATCCGAATTCTGATAAATAGGTCTATAGCTTATCAAATTGCGACCGGTTTTCCTGTGATAGTTGGTCACCAAACTGTAAATTCAGTTGCTCTTGTTTCTACACATCAACCACAAGGGAATCTGCATTTACTGTCACATTGGCTAACTCCAAAAAGAGCGATCTTAGTGAATTATTATCACATCATTTATCCTTCCAGAACCGAGTATCTCTCCCATTACCAATCTTACACCTTGTGTCGTGGAACATATCTCCCACTTTCGCAATCCCTTTCCAGAGATAGACACCTTTCCGAATTTGCTTCATTCTCCATATCTAAACTTTTTTCTTCTCTGATATAGAGCAAAGGATTCATACCACCATAAATTTTGATGCTTATGCATTTTCACCACCATTTTGCAAGGAGCGTACGTCTTGTTCATGTCTTATAAGTTTATGTCCTAGTTTCTTGTAACGCATAGATCGATAAGTTTTTTTTTGCAATATGTCACTAATAAGCCTACCCTTAAATTTTTGTTGCATGCTTCTGACATTTCAAAAAGTATATAACATCAACTTCAAGCTAGCTACACAAAATAACCAGCTACAGTCCAACTTTCCTTCCCCCTTCCCCTTCCAGATCTAGACGATCCTTGCCTTCCCCCATCCTAACCCTTTCGTTAATCTTTGAGATCCCTTCTTTAGCTACAAGCCCATTGTCTTTTCTTCTCCTCCGGCCCTTGTCGCTCTGGCTCCTGAATCCTATCCCTTCTCCTTCATTTGTCTTGTGAGCTCTCCTCCCCCTTTGCTGTGCTCGTTTTCCGGCTCTATTCCCGAGTGTTTGTGTGAGGGACTCCTTTCCCTCAGCTGAGTTACTTCCTAGTCAAGTTTTCCTGCTCTCTTTCAGAGTGTGTGAGTGAGGCCATCCAGACTTCGGTTGTTCGGCGTTGGGGCTAGTTCCTCACTACTCCAGTCTTGGTATTTTCCGGCAGATATCTCCAGATCTCTGTTGCCTGAGTTGGCTGGTGGCCTCCCCCCACCTGTAAGTGCCCTGCAATTTTTCCCCCAGTTATTCTCTTTGGATTAGCCTTTAGATCTGGTGGGTTAGTTTGTGAGTTGTGAGCTTGTCTCCATTGCTTTGGTGGTGGAGCCTCTGGTACCTTCTTGGTCCCAGTCTGCCTGGGCTTCTTTGCATTGTATTTTCATTTTTTGAGTTCTCTTTTGGTGGTGTTATCATTCTTATCTTCTTTCCATTGTGTGGATAGCTCTTCCTTCAGGGTGTCTTCACCCTTTTCTTTCTTGTTCCTCGATTCTCTTCTGGTGTTTGCGTGACATTTTCCTGCCTCGTCTCTTTTATTTTTTAGGTGGCTTTTCTGGTATTTTTTGGGGGGGGTTCTGAGTTTTTTCGACCTTTGATCGTTACCGTTCCGGTTATTCCCCCCCTTTTCCTTAGAAGGTGCTATTGGGCCTATCCTGTTATGGAGGCCCGGTCCTGGGTTGAAGTTATTAAAAAAAGACCGAATAAAAAAAAATTCCTTCTACTCCTTATAGGCCTCTGGCGGCCCAACCTCACTCACCTATTTCTCCTCTATTCCGGAACCTTCGGGGCGCTTCTTATTCCCGCCATTCTTCTCCCTCTTCCTCTACAGTTCTACCTTACAATCTCCCTTCATCTTCTCTCTCAACTACTTTTCGCTGCTTTCGTTGCCTTCAGACTGGTCATCTCAAAGCTTTTTGCAAAGCTAAGATGAAATGCATGTTCTGCCAAAAAAATGGGCACTCTCGAAGCAGATGTTTCAGTCTCCAACAACTACTCGGATTGCCGGTGGGTGTCCCCATCTCTGAGCAAGTCTTCGGTGCGCTTGACTTCCCTTCCCTGCTCGCCAAAATGGCTGAAGCGGAGGTGGGGCAACCTAAGAGGACCAAGTTAACGGCTGATCCATCTCTTCTTCCAACTCCTCCATCTTCTCAACTGATATCGGCAGTTAAACAACCCTCGCCACCTCCCTCCGCTATGCCTCAGGTGGCTGCACATGCTCTACCTCCTCCCTCATTTCTAAATCGTCCTCCCCCACTATTAAAGAGGTAGCTCTTTTCGTCGCCCTTTCTCCGGACATTTCGGCTAAGATGACTAACCTGGAGAGCTTCGGTGCTGTTTCTTTCTCGGGCGGCTCGATCACGAATGCTGCTCTAAATGATTTTTTTTGTAACACCTACAATGTGGTAAGTTGGACATGGGCGGTTAATGCCTGTTCTAATGGGGACATCATCATCAACTGCCCATCGATTAAGGTGCTTCTGGGTCTTGTGGAAAATAGCCCATTCACTATGGGTGCGGTGCAACTCTATATCCGCAAGTCGGCCTCCAAGGGTAGTCCCATTATGGACCTTCTTTCTTCGCCTACTAAAGTCTCTATTCTCGGCCTACCTCCCTTCTGTGACTCCCCCCATCTAGTGACTATGATGTCGAAATGCATCGGTGAACTCACCTGTACTTCTTCGACCTCTCTCTTAACCTCTGGTTGTCTTCAAATCGAGGCTAAATTCTTATGTCCCAGATTTGCTGACAGGATTTCTAACTATTCTCTACGGGTGGGGGAGTCTCTATACCCCATTCGGGTTTCTTACCATGACTCTGGGCCGTCAGCTATTGCGCCTACAACCTCTACCCCATTCCCCCCAACCTTCTTCCCTAACCTGGTCAACATTCGACTCTTTTCTCGATTGGATCAGCTGCGAAGGTAGAGACTCATTCTTCTAAATACAAGGGTCCTATCAAAAAATCGTTCAAAAAGTGCCTTCCTCTGACTATTCAGAGCAGCCTGAAGAATTTTAAACCCTCGGGATCCCCTTCCAAGGCCTCTAACCTGATGTGGATCAACCCCGCTCTTTCGACCCAGTCGACTCCTGTGCTGATGCCCCCTGATGTTGTTCCCTCCTCTGGCTCTGTCCCTGTTCAAGTTTCTTCGGAGATTGGGCCGACTAGGGGTGGTGTTCCATCTGCCGCTACCACTTCTTGGCCAGCGTGGAAAGTCAATCCACACTTCACAGAAGAATGGGACAAGTATGTCAGCTCGGTTAATGTTTTCAATGTGGGGAAGATCAAGCCGGATTTGGGTGCCCTCAAAACTTCTGCTTCCTCAGCTAAACTGCTAGAGGCTGACACCAAGGAGGCTGGGGACCCTCTTGCATCTTCGAAGCATTCGGATGATGACAAGGTACTTGCATTTTTTCATTGTTTCTCGGTTATTATTACTGCTTCTCTCTCTAACTGTGCTTTGAATTCATTGTATTTTTGTGTGCATCCCTGTTTTTTATTTCAATCGTTGGTTTACCCCTCTTTTAGTAATGTTTTTTTACGTATTTTTGACCATTCGAACTCCCCTCGGAGATCGGATGCCTATCCTCTACTTTCTGCTTTCTCTCCTCCGATTCGTTCTTTCGCCTGTGTTGATTTTTCTAAGGTTACTTATGCCCACTCTCCCGTCTCTACAAAGTAGGGTATTACATTTTCCCTTACTCCACAGGAGACCTTATTCTCAAGTAAGAGCTCCTCTTCTATTTTGCACTCCTCTGACTTCCCTTCTCAAGAGCAGAGCAGCGGGGATCCCTTTCCAGCTTGGCCTATTCCCACTTACCCCAAGGAGTCCTCTTTTTTTGGCTCTCAACCTTCGGCCCGAAAATCTCAAAGGAATCTTGTGCCCTTGATTAGGTCTAGCGCCCGAATCCGTGCCAAAAATAATTCTCATCTTTCCTCTTCTTCGAAAGCCTCTTTAGCTGCACAAGTGCGGAATTTAGAAATCCCGCCTTTTGATCCGCAAAATCATAACCTTAAGGCTTTTGGTTCGGTTTATCAAGTTCATTTTGATTCTTTATCTAATTCGGACTTACTTCTGCTCGCAGCAGACATGGGTTTCGTATTAGATCCATCCCGCATTCAGGATGTGGATCGTATTCGCAATTTAGAAATTTAGCGTGTGAGGGAGTCCATATTTGGTTATGATTAGTGTAGCTTGGAATGTTAGGGGACTTGGTAGTGCCCTGAAACAACATGCTGTTTATCAACTAATAGCCTCCTCCCATTGTGATTTAATCACTTTAGTGAAATCTAAAATTCACTCCATCCCCCCTTCCACCCTCAGGAATATTGGTGGATCAATGATATCCAAATGGATATTATTAGATTCGATAGATGCGCGAGGGGGTATACTCTTTGGATACAAAGAGGCTCTCTTCCAACTATTCTCTGTTCGCAGACTTCAATTCTTCCTTGTGGTTTCCCTCCATTGGTTGGAATTCAACTGTGAGCTTACAGTTGTTTCGGTTTATGGTCCGAGTACTGCTGATCGCTGCCAATCGTTCTGGGAGGAATTTGACTCTTTTATCGGTATCATCCAGAGCCTTTAGATTTTTGGCGGTGACTTTAATGTTACCAGGTTTGCCAACGAAAGGACCGGTAATCCTTCTGCCTTAAATAGCTCGCTTCGTTTCAATAGTTGTATCCACGACCTCCAGCTGGTTGATATCCCTATTAATGGCAGATCTTTTACCTGGTCTAACATGCGATTAGTCCCATCGTTGGCTAAGCTTGACCGGTTCTTGGTTTCCCAACATTGGGCTGCCCTCTTCCAAAATTCGTCCACTCAAGCTTTACCTAACCCTTGTTCGGATTATGTGCCTATCTTATTGGATTCTAACTTCTCTTTTCCTATACCAAAGAAATTTCGTTTTGAAAATTTTTTGTTAGAAGACCAAATTTTTGTTAACCTTATTACCAACTGCCTTGCTAGTGTGGTTGGCTCCCATGGTCTGGGACAGATCCTACTCAAACTTCATGCCTTAAAGCACGGTTGTAGGATATGGCACAAAGAAAGATTCGGTCACACTCAGGAACTTAAAAACTCTCTTATTTCTTCTATTAACTCCATTGACTCCCTGGAAGAGTTAGGGCCCATCTCTGACACCCTTAGGGCCAGTCAGATTAAGTGTAAGCAAGATTATGCTTCCCTTCTCCATGTCGAACACTTAAAGTGGGCCCAACGAGCTAAGGCACGTTGGCTCAAGGATGGGGACTCCAATACTTCCTTCTTCCATAATCTGGCCTCTCACCGTAGATGATGTAATCGGATATCGTCGATTTTGGTTAACGATGTGGAGATGAACAACGATGCCGACTTTCACGACGAATTCTTATCCTTCTATAAGGCCCTTCTAGGTTCGTCGGGCAACCGCTATGTTCATCTTGACTGGAATCATCGCTATGGTGAGGAAGATCTCGATCTTTTCAGTCTGGATGAACCTTTCTCTGTGGAAGAAATTAAATCAACGGTTTTTGGAATGAATAGCGATTCTGCTTCTGGCCCTGATGGTTTCCCTTCATTTTTCTTCCAAAAGTTATGGAAGTCTCTCAAAGATGACCTGTTTAACATGTTCACCGAACTTCACCAGGGTGTTCTCTCCTTTGAGCGGATTAACTATGCTCACATTGTGCTTATTCCAAAAGTTCTTGGTGCTAACAGGGTTGCTGCTTTCAGACCTATTAGCCTTCTTAATACCATTTTAAGGTTATTATGAAAGTTCTTTCTGCTCGTCTTAACCTGGTGATCCCTTCTCTCATTGATCGGCCCAATCGGGCTTTATTAAAGATAGATTTATTCTGGATAGTGTGGTAACGACGCAAGAAATTATCTCTGATTGCCACCATTCTGGTAGGGAGGGGATCCTCCTTAAACTGGACTTTGAAAAAGCTTACGACAAAGTTAACTAGGAGTTTCTTTTCAATATCTTGCTCCACCGTGGTTTTGGGCCTAGGTGGATTGCTTGGATTAAATCCAGCCTCATGGCAAGCACTTCTTCCATTCTTATTAATGGTTCTGAGGGGAATAAGTTTAAGTGCAGGCGGGGTCTTCGTTAAGGATACCCGCTTTCCCCCCTTCTTTTTGCCCTAGTCGCAGACGTTTTTAGTCGGATCCTTTTGAAAGCTTGGAATGCCAATCACATTGGGGGATTAGGAGGTTTCCAAGGTTTTGGAGGAGTTCTTAATCTCCAATACGCGGATGATACCGTTCTTTTTTCCAACACTAATGGTATAGCCCTACGTAAGCTCAAGCTTCTACTCTATCTTTTTGAATTTGCGTCGGGACTTTCTATTAATTTCAATAAGACTTCTGTTCTTTGGCTAGGTGGTTCCACCAACCGCCAGGCCGAGATTGCTCAATTTTTCAATTGTGCCCTCCTCATTTCCAATTCATTATCTCGGTATCCCCTTGCGCTGGGGGAAACTCCACGCGGTGGATTGGATGCCCTTGATTAATAGAGTTTAAGCTAAACTTAACTCTTGGTCGGGAAGACTCCTCTCCCATGGGGGTAGACTTATCCTCCTCAACTCTGTTCTCTCGGTGCTTCCACTTTATATGATTTCCTTCTTCTACTTACCTTCCTGGGTTATTAAGGAAATCGACAAGATCAGAAGAAATTTCTTTTGGTCATGTACCGCTAATTATAGAGTCGGAAAGCACCTTTGTAATTGGTCGACGGATTGTAAATCCAAGAAAGATGGCGGTCTTGGTGTCCTTAACCTTAGGAACCAAAACTTGGCTCTTTTAGGTAAGTGGCTCTGGCGTATTCTAAAGGATGATTCATCGTCCTGGGCACATATGATCATTCATAAATATCATTCGCGTCGTAAAATCTGGGAACTTGTGCATTCCCTTTTTCCTTCTGCTTCTCCCTTCTAGAAAGGAGTGTGGAAAGCGGTGGAACCTTTCCGCATCAGTCTGCTTAAACTATGTTCAGATGGTTCCCAAACCTGCTTCTGGACTGACTTATGGCTTGGTAATTATAGGATCGCGTCGATCTTTCCTGATTTGTTCCGTCTAGCTTCGGACCCTTGCGCCTCAGTGTCGAATTATGCGGTGGAGGAGCACGGTCATATCGAATGGACTATTCCTTTCTGAAGGGCTCTACCCCCCTCAGCTTTTTCGGATTATGTTCTCCTCCTTTCCGACTTGCAGGCATTTTCATGGAACCTCTATGAAGATATCTCCTGGAGATGGACGGCCTCGGGGGTCTTTACTGTCAAATCCTTTTACTCCTTCCTTAACCACGGGGGCGTCACTTCTCCCACGACAAAATTTATTTGGAGCTGTTATGCTCCCCTCAAAAAAGCGAAAATTCTTGTGTGGCTGACCATTCAAGAAAAACTCTTGACAGTCGATATCCTCAATAAGAGGAATTTGGCTTTAGGGCAGCAATGCGTGTTTTGCCTCATGCACCATGAAGATTCTCATCACTTGTTCTTGCAATGTTCTTTCTTATCTCCCTTATGGTCGGTCTGCTTGAACGCTTGGCATGTCAGCTCCGGCCCTATTTGTATCATCTCTTGGTAGACCTCCTGGAGAACCTTTACTGTCAGTCTATCCACCCGCAAATCGTGGGATTTATCTATGATGGCTCTGACGTGGATTATTTGGACTGAAAGGAATAACCGTCTCTTTAATAACTCCTCACGGCCAGTATGTTCTCTTATTGAAGATCTTCTTTTCTTTACCAAATTATGGTCGTCTAACTTATCTCACCAAAAGATTAATAAACTACACCTTCACAATCTGGAGGTTGCGGCTGAGATTTTCTTTCATAATACTTTTCTACCGCATTAAGTTGAGGCGGTTTATTCCCCATGCTCTGTTTGTTTAGTAATTTCGCTTTTGTTGTTGTTAATCTGCCCTTTATTCTAGTTTCTTATCGGTTTCTTCTCTTTTCCAGGCCTTTTGGCTGCTCCTCTTTCTATTCCCTTTTCTGCTTATTCTATACTTTGCATTAATTTTTCTTATCGGTGTGTTCTTTCATTGGGTGCAGAGCTGATCTAGGGGATTTTTGCGATTGCTACCTAGCCATGAGTAGTGATGGCTTTTTTGGGTTTTGGCTGTTGCTGGGTTCGGCACTTGTGTGGTTGTTGCCCTGGCCTCTTTTTGGCGACTGCTTGTAGTTGGTCATGTGAGCCAACTCTCTGATGGAATTTTGTTCTTTTGTTGTCTTCACTCTACTGTGTTCTTTTATTCTCTCTGTATTATTTTGGTGTTCTTTCTTTTGTGTGGCTGCCCGCCATGTGGTGGATGTTACTGATTATTGACGTTTCTATAGGTTATTCTGCTTTCTATTAATTTTCTTTTTCCCTGGTGTCCATGATTTTCTTGTGCCTGGGCTAGTGGTTGGCACTTTTGCAGGAGGTATTGTCTTACCTTTTGGACGATTCAGTGTTATAGTCGTTGCCTGTGTTCTATGGATGGTGGGGACGGTGTTGCTCTGTGTGTTTGTGGTTTTTGGGCTACCCTCCCCGAGGAGGTTGGTTTTATCTGTCCCCTTAATTCTTCACTTTTGTGCTTACCCCCTATTTAGCCTTTATATGTTGTTATTGTTTTTGGTTGGTTGCGGCTCTTTTCTTTCCCTATTACTAAGGGGTACTCCCCTTCCACTGATTCTCTCCTTGAGGAGGCATCTCTGTTGGTGTTGGTTTCTCTGGGTTTCTCTGGGCTTCGCTCTGAGATTTACCATCGTGGCCGAGTTTGTGCTTATCGTTACTCCTTAATGATTAGCTTGGCGGCCCCGGGTGTGTTGGCATGTTGGTGGTGTTGATGTGTTTGTCCCAGTTCTGTCTTTGGCCTTGTTCGGCGGGGCCCTCGACTTTCACTTCCTGAGTTCCGGTCGTCGGAGTGGTGGAGGCATCTCTGTTGGTGTTGGTTTCTCTGGGTTTCTCTGGGCTTCGCTCTGAGATTTACCATCGTGGCCGAGTTTGTGCTTATCGTTACTCCTTAATGATTAGCTTGGCGGCCCCGGGTGTGTTGGCATGTTGGTGGTGTTGATGTGTTTGTCCCAGTTCTGTCTTTGGCCTTGTTTGGCGGGGCCCTCGACTTTCACTTCCTGAGTTCCGGTCGTCAGAGTGGTGGCGGCGGGTTGTCTCTGGCTGGATCAGCGGCTGTATTCTCTTGCTGCCGAGATCGAAGTCGTTTCATTTTTGCTGCTAGCTCTTTTCTTTTCAGATGCTAATCTTTCATTAGCTTTGGCATGTATTTTGTTTGCGCTTTTGTTTGTTGCGTTTTTTTATGGCAATTTGTCCGATTGTAAACATTCAGGTTTGTACAAGAGTTTTGTTATAATATTATTTTTACTGGGCTAGAGTCGAAGGTTCTATTCTGTTTCTAAAAAATAAAAAAAGGTATATAACATGAAAACTATATAAAACCATCTTAAACATCTTCTTCTTTGTGGCGAGGGACACAATGAAGTTCCCTGACACTGAGCAAATAATCGTAAATATTCGTCGCAAAAATCATAAATTACTGGTCTATAGTCCAATCAGAAGAAAAATATCTGACGGACAAGGTTATATGAACATATCGAACTTTAAAGATAAGAAAGTGACATTAATAGTGCACAACAATGAAATTCTCTGACACTGAGCAAGGGACATGAAGTCAAGTCGTCCACTTATAAGTTATAACTTATGGTAGCCGACTATAAAAATAATAATAACGATAAAGAGAGACAAAAGTATTCTAGAATGTGGATCTACTTTGCAAAGCAATTATTGTTTTTTGGAGGGGCCTTCATGAAAAAGTTGTGGCTGCGTTCTGACTTCTAAACGTGATTAATTAATAGTAGATACATGAACCTGTGTCTGACTATTCTAGAAGGAAGCGACCAAAGTCGGTCATCATTATCACCACACTCACGTCGATCTTGCGTGTTGGAAATTGGCATCGAATAATTCTAGTAGTTAGGTGTGTCTCATGTGTGTTTTAACTTTTAAACTTGAGAAATGTTATACATATATTAGACCATCTTTGTACCCGTAATACTATTTTGGTACAACTTTTACATCAAAATAGTATAAAAGTCACATCAAACGGTAATTCATCTCCAACTCATAATATCATTTCTAACACAAAAAATATATATTCTCTACATATTATTTTCTATCTATTTTTATATAATTTTAAAAATAATATTCTTCTCTAAACACTCAAAATGTACAAAAAAATGGCGTTAATGAACAGTGTCACGCCAGATTTGACGTAGCATTGTTCATCCACACCAAATTCATCAAAACTAGCGCTGGAATTGGCGTGGGGTTGGAGCACCATTCAGCGCCATTTCTGACGTTAAGCACTAAAATGGCGCTGGATTGGAGCTGCCCTTAATTTCTACTCCAAACATACATTGAATTTATGATTCATTTTTCACTAAAAAATAATTAGAAAATGTCCAACAATCAATAAAAGATAAGCCCACTATATATTTGAATCTTTATGATAGAAACTAATATATGTGTATCATTTCTCTTTAAACTTCATGTTAGAGCATCCACAGTAGTCAATGTGTAAAATATGCATATCTCTACTATTATAATGGGAGAAGGGGTTAGTGTCATGTGTCATCGACTGTCATTTTGTCAACACGTGCAGCGCCCGTGTTGTTTTTTTTATCATTTTCATTTCCCTCTCCATTTTTTCACGTGCAACGCACGTGCATAATACTAGATTTTTTTGGGGTCCTTTTCATTCCCTTCCCCATTTTCCACACGTGCGGAAAAAAACACGTGCAGCGCACGTGTTGGTAGGTTTTTTTTTGTCTTTTTCCTTCTTTCTCCACGTGCATCGCACG
This sequence comes from Hemerocallis citrina, assembly GCA_017893485.1. Lineage (NCBI taxonomy): Eukaryota > Viridiplantae > Streptophyta > Magnoliopsida > Asparagales > Asphodelaceae > Hemerocallis > Hemerocallis citrina. The sequence continues at coordinate 386,002,024 of CM030359.1, read as the reverse complement.
TGCATGATACTAGTATGGATAAATGCATATAGCATTTGGCTATTGTGCTGCAGTCGTAGATTGCTATTTTTTACCTATTTAATATTAAAAAAATTCAGACGAAACTTCACTTTGCGTCGGACAAATTTTTAGGATTTTTATAATTTTTTATTAATTAAAAACAACAATTTAAGTTTTTTTAAAAAACAAAAACAAAAAAAGGTAGGCCCCCTCCGTTGGACGGACGCGACTTCATGTTGCGTCCAAGGAGGAGTTCCCTTTTGGTTTTATTATTTAAATGTAGTTCAGAATAGGTTTTAATTTATTTATAAAAAAAAATTTAAGTCGTCGGACGCAACTTCAAGTTGCGTATGACGAATTAAAAAATTAATTTTTTCGTCGGATGCAACTTCAAGTTTCGTCCTGTATAATATGCATAATTCTCATATCCTCTCTCATATATAGCAATCTACTGTAGCAGAATATGCATAATATGCATATTTAGTAGACGACTGCAGCGAGTTTTTTTTACAAAATATGCATAATATGCATATTTAGCAGACGACTACAGATGCTCTTATGAATCATTTTATGGAAAATCTTATGTACTAGATAATGTATAGTATGATCTTGTATCAAGTCAGTGCATCTTTATGTGATTTCTCCAGCTTTTAGAGGTCGATCGTATTTTAAAGATTACTCAAGTTGTTTGTTCGGATATAAAATGATGAGAAAGTACGGAGATGTCACAAGAAAAGGAAAGAGAAGAACAAATATATGAACGAAGATATATAGTAGATATAATGCTCTTTTATTATTTTATTAATTTCTCTATGACTCGGAGGAGCTAACTCTAATAACTAACCCACTTTTACTAATTATTTAGCCAAACGACCCACTTTCAAAATTATTTAGCCAAACGACCCACTTTTATAAAATATTATATCTAACTAACCCTATTAATATAATAACCTAAAAACAAAATTTTATATATAACTCTACTTTAGAGATTATAAACTATAATATACCTTATCATTATAAAAGCTGAAAAATTCACAGAAAATAAAGAAACTAAAATTAAAAAATCTTTCAAAATTTAAGATTAGATACATTGATAAAAGATTAACAGAAAGGCAGCATATTGCTAGTAAAGAAATATTAGAATACTTGTTACTAACAAGAAAAGTAACTAATCAACTACCTAAAGAGATACAAAAAGAGATAGCATACAAAGTATTAGATTACAGAAACGAAGAAGCAAGTTGGTATTACCCACACCTACTAGCATACAAAATAACAGGCTAAGTATGACCAACGAAACAATTGCATTAAATCCTAACATAAACCCAGAAATTTATATGATAAACATACAAGAGTTGGAAGAATATTACAATGGTCCTGAAATCGTAGGAGATATAAGAAAAGATTTAAAAATTATAAATAAAAATATAAAAGAATTAGGTAGATATATAACTGAATACCCAGAAGAAGAATCAGGCATAACGGAAGAAGGTAGAAAGAGTTAGAAGCCATAACAAAACTTAATATAAATATCTTGGAAATAGAAAATTTAATGGCAAATCCTAATTCAGAAGAAGTAGAAGAAGCGTTGAAAAATCTAGATATAACAAATGAAGAAATAAAAATGGACCAAGATAAGATTATTACAAAATCTTCAGAAATTCCAAATAACATGTACGAAATCTTAGGGCCACCACCTAAAAAAAAACCTTACCAATTACCATGAAAATGGCAAAACACAAAAAGAAGAATGCAGCTAGGAAGAGACAAAGAAAAGTAAACCCCAAAATATGAACCTACAGAACACTACGAAAAAGGAATAGTAGGAAATGGAGAATGGTTAGATCTAGATTGCGTAAAAGACGTAGATAGGACAATTGAAGAATGGGTAAAAGCCTCACTAATAGTAGGATTTAGGCAAAACCTTACCGGAAACGCATTTGAGAAATGTATAGAAGCCACCTTTATGGGAGTAGTAGCAAAATGGTGGAATGGGCTAGGGAAGAAGAGAGAAATACTATAAAAAAATCAAGACCAATTGATGATAGAGGAACTCAAGAAGGCTCAGCACAACGAACCTTAGGTCAAAAAGAAATAATTACAAATTACGAAAAAGTAATAAGAACAGAATTCAGTGTATACGATTAAGGAGAAAAACACACCATATATAAAAAGAATCAAGCAATTTGGAGACTAAGTAACTTAGAAATATGCGACATGTGCTATTTTGATAATTATGCTTGTGAATTCCAAGAATATTTTCAAGATAGTTATTATACAAAAGAAGAATGGAGTCCAATTTTGGACTCATTCTTTCTAAAACTATCTGATCCATGGAGTATAAACATATATAGTGCATATATAAGTGAGAGTAAAATCAGAAGTAGACACTTTAGGGTATAGAACGCAATTCGTAAAAGATTATAGAGACAAAGTATGCCAAGATGCTAGAGTAACAATGAAATATTTTAGAACATATAAACAAAGAATTTGTTGTGAAGATGCAAGACCGAATCATTGGGGATGCAATAATAACTATAAATATACAAAAAAGAATAATCACAAATTCCAAAAATATAAACCAAAATATAGAAAAACTTTTAAGAGATATAAAAAACCATATAAAAAATACTTTAGAAAAATGAATAAAAATAAAAATAGATAGTATACGAAAAACCCTAAGAAATGTAATTGTTACATATGTGGAAAGGTAGGACATATATCACCAAATTGTCCTAAAAGAATGAAAAAAGAAAATGTAAAATACGTAGAATAAATTGAAGAAATGAATAATATAAATTATGAACCCATAGAATATGATGAAGAATGGTCAGAAATAAGTGAAGATGAAGAAATAATGGTAATGGAAGAAGATAGTGGAAGTAGTGAAGGTGAAACAGAAGAATATGAAATAAACATGATGGCAGAAATAACAGAAATAGGAGAACCTTCAGAAAGAGAAGAAAACAATAAAGAAGTAAGAGAAAGAATGTGCTTTGATATACAAAATTATAATAAAATAAGAGCGACCAAATTAGATATAAATCCAAAAGAAAATTTTAAACTACCAATATTCGAAAGAAAGAAAAGTACCATTATAATAGCTGGGAATAATGAACAACCTATAGACATTGAACAAGCACAAGGAAAAACCATAATCCCATTAATAACCGAAAGAATATAAGACAAGAGATGAAAAAAAAAAACCAGAAAAACATTAAGACACATACATTTAGGAGCTGTACAAATAATAATAAAAGCCTATTTTAAGGAATGGATAAATACACCCCTCGAAATATACCTAATGGATGATAGGATAATATCAAGTACACAAGATGCCTTAATAGGAATAGTACAAGGAAACCTAATGTACCAAAAGATAAAGTTTACAATAAAACCTAATTTTTCTATAAGCATGGCAGAAGAAAATAAAGACAAAAGTCTAGTCATGTATCATAGGTTATCAGGAATATAAATGATAGAAAAAAGCAAAGTTATGAGTATACAAATAAGAAATATTTATGTTTTCACTAGCAAGCACGAAGTAAAAAATAGAAATACAGATAATTTTAAAATAGAGCATTCATTCAGCGAAATTATAAGATACAAACCAGTTAGAGAAAACCCTGAAATGACTATACCAAATTATATAGAATTCGACTTTAATAAAGTAAAGGAAAAACACCACAAATAATGTTCGGAAAGTGATCACTATCAATAAGAAATAAACAACAAGCATTGGAATTAATACCAATAATAAATATATTAGAACACCAAAATAATAACCAATTTAAAATAGAAATATAATATTATGACAATGGAAAATGGAATAAACAAATAGCCTTAGTAGATACATGAGCTACTAATTCACATATTAAACAAACAAATGTAAAAACTACTGAATTAATAACATTAGAAAACCCATATTACTACCTAGACTATTACAATAATAGACATCCAATTGTACATAAAATTATACTACCACTAAGAATAAATGGTAAAAATAAAATGTTATTTCACTTACATGTAGACCCAGAACACCATGTTAATGAAATGCCATTAGGAACTGACTTCCTTACATCAGTACAACCTTACTCAATTCAAGAAAAAAAAAATCACAATACAGTAAACAATGAAAGTGGTAATAAATAGAATATTGGACAAATGAATCCATTAAGAGCAACAAAAAATACTATCGCGCCCCGCTTCACAAAAATACGGAATGCAAGCACGTGACACGGCCCAGCGAATGACTTGCGTCATCCATAGGCTGTTATCGATCCAACTCAACAATATAAACAAGAACTAAAAACAACCACGCATGCAATGAAAGGATAATCACATAAATAACAACATTGGAATTTAAGCATAAAAATAACCAACATCAAAATAACCCAACATCTGGAATTTAACAAACAACATTCGGGTCAAAGCCCATAATACAAAGAAAACAACCCTTGTTCAATTTATTAAGGTTCTCAAATAAAGCAACATTCATTTAAGCGGCGTAGCAAAACATCTTCTTCACCATTGTTGCTCCTTTAGTCCGTCAGGTCAATCTCCTTGATTACCTGTAAGCTGTTCATTTAAAGAGAGAAAAAATGTCCTTAGAGCAAGTTATGGACATGCAAGTAGATAAACAGAGAAACAATGACGATGGCGGTATAGCAATGAGTTCAATGAACAATGAAATCAATAGTGTTGAACAGTGACAAAGCGATAATAGTACAATATGCAATAACGATGATTTATCATGATAACGATAAACAATAACAATAATGGTAACAATAACGATAACACTGTTCAATAAAGATAACAATATACAATGATAATGTGATAAAAGTCTTAAGTCTATTATTCATTTTTTTATCCTAGCTAATGCACGTACTACCGTGTCCCATGTATGCCGTACAACAGGTTCGATGCATACAATCAATTTCGTTTAGACTAAGGTCGTAGATTCTATAGTTCATGTACTGGGTATGATGACGATAATGGTAATAACACTGGACATGTGTAATTTTTTACACGATGCCGATAACGATAAAATACTGGACATGTGTAATTTCTTACACGATGCCGATAACGATAAAATACTGGACATGTGTAATTTCTTACACGATGCCGATAACGATAATAATCCCTGGCCATCATCCGAGTACAGTCACTATATTGTCAACTACCCTAGTCAACCCTTAATCCCGGCTTGATTAACATTTTTTATTCAATTACATACCATAATGCGATTAATAAAGGACACTAAAGAGATGACAAAACAACCCTAAGATCATGCAATATACTCTATAAAAATAAATGCACTAACTATAACATTATAGATTCAATTCCATATTATTAAACATAGGAACCCAATTCTGGACAGCAGTATGTTGCTGTACCAAAATCAGAATTTCTGTTGTTAAGAGATAGCAAATGTGAATCCGTCAAAAGGTCTAGAAACTAGACTCCTGCCCGGTTCCAACGCATATTTACAATTTAAATTCCGACAACAGTAGCTAGGTGAATTTCAGTGTTCTTTACAGATTTTAGTTTCTGGCTGGTTATTGGTGTTGACTAATTTCAGTTGTAAGGGCAGTAAATATTCATTGTAAAAATCAGTAAAAATAATTTTTTATCACCCTAAGCATGTTATCTACCAATCTGGAATTTATTATGGCATTATTTGATCATTAGTTCACTTAATTCATGAGCCTAACATGATATGTGCATGAATATGAAATTACAGCGTAGCAGTAGCAAAAGGGTCGTATCTCATGCAATATAAGTCGGAAATCGAAAATTCTTGATGTTATTGACAACTAGACACTTAGGGCTACGTTTCATATTCAGAAAGTGACTGATTTTAATGATATTATCTAGGTTGAAATAGCACGACAATCTTCAGGTTGGCGTAACTTTCCAGGGTGTCAACATATTCTTTTTGAATAAAACGATTAGAATGTTAAGGACGATGAATTTGGGTTTAACAATTATAAATCACAGCAAGTCATTCCTATGTGAATATGGTATTAAGATGTGAAATGTCCATAACACTACTAATTACAATCAACTAATTTACTATTATTAATCACATGAACAATCAACCCTAATATACAATCTACAATAGTTGTGTATAATGTCATGAGATGAAATGCAACAATAATTCCCTATTCTTATATTCAATACCTAACTACATGAATGCATGTAAGATCTCTATACATTAGAGGCAAAAAGACGGCACGAAGTCAAGACTACTACTTGGATTCGCTCGTGTGAATCCGTAGTATCCCAACGATAGAATACAATAAGCAGTATACGATAATCAATTTGGATCTACTTGCAGGATTCAATAAAAATCTCGAATATGATATAATAAATATTCGATAAGAAATGGCTTGCCTTTAGATGACGTTAGATCCGATATATTGAGAATAACGGGATCGGAATCCCGGCGACACGTCAACGAGCAAATGATCACGATCGGGCACGGATCTCATTGATCAAGATGGTGATTAAGATGAAGATCAAGCGAATACAACAACCAAGGTCGAACATAAAATATATATAAGAATTATAAGAGTACTAAAAGAGTAAATATACCATAATTGACAATTTGATGAATGAGAACAAAAAGTGGGTCAATGTTAAACTCACCAAGTAGAAGACGAACGAGACAATCAAGGGTCGAGATCAAAGGTCAAGATCAAGATGATGATCACGATCGTGATGATCAAAAGAGATCCGACGGTCGAAATCAAGATCTTGATGATGATGGAGACGATGATCGCGATCGCTATGATCAATGATCGGACGATCTAGATCCAATGGCTTGGTGATGATCAAATGGGGGATCGGACGGCTGTGATCAAAAGCTGCTGATGAGATCGGATGGCCCAGATTGATAGATCAAGATGATCAGATCAACGGACGGCCCAGAACGCTCTGATGGTGAGATCTGATCGGACGGCTAGGATCAACCGATCACCAAAACAGGCAATGGTGGGCTCGGAGGCTGTCGATGGCGGGCGGCGGTGCGACCGGAATGCAGTGCCGCTGCGACGAAAGGTCGCGACGGGGGTGCTAACTGCTAAAGTCGACGAGGTGCAGGTGGGAACTCGAGGACGAAGAACAGGGGGCTGCATTGGAGTAGGGTGGCGTCAAGGTTAGCAGTGGAGGCGGGATAGCAGGAGGCTGGCATCGATGGGTTTGCCTGGCTGACTATTGTCTCTGCTCTGCGGCGTTCGAGCGAAGACTGCACGGGGATGACGGCTGTCGACTGGTGGAGGGAAAGAGAGGTGAAGATGCTGGTGGATGATCACAGGGAGTAGGTGATCGGGAGAGGGGATGGACGGAAGTGTGACAGGGTCGGGATGATTATGGTTAGGGTTTCGAAAGTAAGTAGGCGGCTGAGGGTGTTTTTCTTGAAGATGAACAGGATGCACAATTAGGTTTATATATAAGGAGGGATAGGATTTTAGTGGGTTACGAGTTGGTTGAAGATAGGGTAACGGGTTTGGGTAGCTTAAACAGTAGGTTTAATTGGGTTTTGGGTATATATATGGGTATTAGGGTATCACGCCCCACTTTCCAAAAACATGGAATACGAGCGCGTGACGAAGCCCAGCAAATAATTTTGACATCATCCATAAGCTGTAGGATCGACTCAGCATCACAACAAGAATATAACAAGATATATATATACAACCAAGCATGCATGAATAATTTATTGAGCAACAGAAAACAATTGAAAACAAATGATAACATTGAAATAGTTTTCAAGTCTGGATCAAATGTAGAACTCGGGAACATAAGCCCATTACAAGTTTCAATAGCAACAAAATGAAATAAACTCAAAGACATAATAATAAAAGAAAACTTTTCCCCAAGTGAAGCCTAGAACGTCTGCTCACCAATTCCAGCAGAGTGCACGTCTCCAAAGTCTGTTTAATAATTATAAAAAGGAAAAAATAGAGAAAACAAGAGAAAATACCCTTAGTGCAAGTTATGACCACAAATAGTAAAAACGAGTACAAGTAATGTGGAACAAGATTTGGAATCAAGAATATAATAGGGATACATCAAGTAGTAGAAATCCAAGAGCAAGCTAGCAAGAAGGACAACTCAAGTAAATAGGTTGGATAACAAATACTAATAGTGGAGCAAGTGACAAGTGAACATGTAGGGGTATCTAACCTCAAGTGATAGGCATCAAGTACAAGTGTCAGGTAACAAGTCTCAAGTCTAGTGTCAAGTTGTCAGGTCTCAAGTATCAAGTCTCATGCAACATGTCATCAAGTATCAAGTAAACATGTATCAAGTTCAAGTTTTATGCTTCAAGTCTCATGTATTATGTAATCAAGTATCGAGTAAGCATGTATCATGTTCAAGTCTTGTAGTTATTACAATCTAGGTAGCATTTCATGCATCCATACTTTTACTACATAGTTGCTACAGTCAATGCAATTTCATTTAGGCCTAGTAGGGGAGTCTATAGGGTGGTGTACTCAGACATCAAGTATCAAGCAAGTAATCAAACTATGGGCTCTAGAGGTAGCCCCCGTAGGCTCTAGAGGTGGCCCCCGTCACCTATAACATGCCACTTAGTTCCATGTGAACGCAAATATATATCATGTAATCTTATATGGGCTCTAGAGGTGGCCCCCGTAGGCTCTAGAGGTGGTCCCCGTCACCCATGACGTGGCACTTAGTTCCATTTAACATAAAATTATGGGAAACACGGGCCCCCTTCTGAGTACACTTACCTATATTGCCCACTACTATGGTCTTTTCCTTAAACCCCGGATTGTTACTTTTATTATTATTATTAACCAACCATGAAAGTGTGCGAAACAAGTCAAGAAATCATAATCATGGACATGGAATAAGTTTGAGATATTTATATAGCATATTCGAGGATCAACACGAATAAAAATATTACGAACAACGAAAATCTCAAATCTGGACAGCACGACATTGCTGTACCAAAATCGCGATTTCCGTTGCTACAAGATAGCAAAAGTGGATCCGTCAGAAGACCTAGAAACTAGACTCCTGCCCGGTTCCAACGCATATAATTAAGGTACATGAAAGTTGTGGTAACATGTGTCAAATCAGCAAACTATACTACTTCTATGTTCAGCAAGGATTTGTGAATCTAAGTTTATACATGTGAAACAATGTTGAAACATAATTAATTAATTCTGAGATAATTTGGGGATGTTCTCTAAGGTGTCCAGCAACAGAATATAAAATTTCAAGTCCATTACTTAATGGTAGCATAGTTAAAATAATTTGTAAACTAAAAAAGTGCAGCAGTTTTGTGAATCGGCGACTACCGACACAGCAGTAGTAAAAATGCAATATCTCTTAGACCGTTACTCGGAATTCAAAAATTCTGGATGCTATCGTCATCTAAACATCTAGAGCTACATTTACTATTCAGGGCGCAGGTTCAGATTCTGATTTTAAAGGGGTCAAAACAGTAAGTAAAGTTCAGGACAGCAACAAGTGTGAATGTCTTTCATGTATAAGTTGCAAGATAATTGGTCGTTATGAGTCTAGATTAATGTGTGATACAAATGCGGATAGAATGGTTATCAAATCAGCAAGCAACATCTATTTCTCAACTCAAATAGGTGCAAGATCATCACATGCAAGATACAACACGCATCTACAAATCTAGGATTTCTTAATTTCATATGTTCATGTGACTAGGAGATCAAATGAGCCCAAATAATTGTAAATATAACAACGAAGGTGTTGTGACTCTTAAGATTTAGGGATCGACGGTATTCAAAATCAACAAATGATAAGACAAGAAGGAGTCACAACTACAACCTATTTGCAGTATTTTCAATTGAATGCTTGTATTAGGACAATAAATTGTACAAGGAGAATACTTCCCTTTAGGACGACGATTAGATCCAATAATTTGAGAGTAGCAGGATCGAAAATCCCGGTCGAAATATCCCAAAAGCACGTGCGAACCACGTGCGAAGAATCCAACAGTAACTATGAAAACCCTACACCAGATCCCGCCCAAAACAGCAAACAGCAAGTCGATCTGTTGTGCACACAACGCGGGACAGCAACGCAGCCAATGGGTGATCTCTCTCACAGCGGATCCGCCATAAACAGCAAACAGCAGATGGCATTCCGATGCACCCGAACACCGAACAGCGAGACCGACCACTCGCTGTTCGTCTTCTTCCCCACGACAGCAGCGAGCGGGAGAGGGCGCGCAGGACTGGCAACGAATGCGGTGACGACTAGTGGCGGGATTGGCGGCACGACGTCGAGAAGCAACGCAGTGACGGCGCGGAGCAGCGAAGCTCTGTTTCTGGGTTCGAAAACAGGGGAGCGAACTGCCAGGGATGTGCTCGGAGATGGCGAGAGCGAAGGATTGGATTCAAGAGTGAGGGAGATGACGAAGACGGTGGATGGGTTCGGGGATGTTGAAGACGAGGATGGTGGAGGTGACTGGCGATGGTAAGGGCGTCGAGGTGGCGAAATGGGTTCGATGGTCGAAGGAGTTAGGGACGATGGTGGATGATGGCGGTGAAGGCGAGGGTGTTGACGATGAGGAGGGGGAGGCGAAGCGAGAGTGTGGCGAGGTGATGGAGACAGGGGATGGATGCGACTGGGGATTGGGTTTGGGGTTGCGAAGGAGAAGGAGATGAGGAAGAAGAAGGAGAGTGGCGGGTGGTTTGGGGTTGCACAGTAATTAGGTCAGGGGTTTAGGGTTAGGGTAAACTAGGTTAGGGTTATATAGTTAGGGTTTGGGTTGATGGGTATTTGGGTAGCGGTTTTGAGGGGGATCCAACTAGAGAATTGGTCAAAATTCAATATAAATGGGAAAAAATAGATAGATGGAATGAATGATCCATTTCTACATGAAGAACGACACAAAAAGAGTAGAACGAACAATACAATTGAATTAAATATTGGCACCAAAAATTGAGTTGAAATCAAAGATTGTTTTTATTCGAACCGGAACAAAATATAGGATCTCAATTTGAATACAAAAATACCAGAAATGAAAATACAGTAGAAAAATTACAGATACGGAGAATAGGAGTTACATAGGGTGTAATTGGGTATGAGTTAACGGGTAAGGTTTTAATTAGGATTAAATGGGTAAATGGTTATGGTCCAATAAGCAGAAGGGTTTGGGTTTTGGGTTTAAAATCCAATAGAGAAATAGAATAACTAATAAAATATATAATTTATAATAATATATAACTTGCATTACAATATAGAATTTTATTTGAAATACTACAGATACAATTAACAATATAAATAGATTTTTACTTTATCAATCAAGGGTAATAATAATAATAACAATAATAACAATAGTCATAATAATAATACTAAAATAAGGATAACAGTAATAATAATTATACTGATAACAATCATAATAATAATAACATAAATAGGGTTTCTATTACAATATGAAAATCATAGTGAATAGTTACAAATAAAATTATTGATTAAAAAAATAAACTTTAATAGGAGATCCGACAATACATTTTAAGAAAAGAATTTGAAAGCAGAAAAATAATTTACAAAAATTTAAAATATCAAAAATACACAGAATACGGAATTGGGGAAACAGGGGTTACAAATACATTATGCATTCTAACAGAATTTGTTTACGAAGGATGCAAGTCAAGAAACCATCACAGTCTAATAGACACCGGAGCAGGCACTAGCCTATGCCGTGAAAATATACTACCAAAATGGAAACAAGATGGATATAATAAAAAGGCAATAACTGGATTAACTGGACAAACTATTATACTTGACAAATATCAACAAAATTTTAATGTACAAATAGGTTGTTACATACTAAAAATACTTATAATATACTAGTTTGATGATATGAATAATGATGTACTCTTAGGAAATGATTTTTTCCAACAATACTATCCCATAACCATATCATATAAATCAGTCGTATTTACAACACCTTGCAGACACCAAGCAATAGCAATTAGAATAACCCAACCTTATTCTAGAACTGACATGCCACATATCAGAGTTTCTTCAACCCAGCGTGGTGAATACCAATATTACCAAGCAAAACTAGAATACAACAAGTTCAAGAAACAACTACAAAAGAAATTTTACAAAAACAATTAGAAGATTTGTGCAGAGAAGACCCTTTGGCAAAATGGAACTTAAGTAAACCCACGAAACATATAGAGTTAATAGATAAGAACAAAATAATAAAAATTAAACCTATAAGACACACTCCAATAGATCTAGAAGAGTTCAAAATACACATAAAATAATTAATGAAAAATAATTACATAAGAAAATCACAAAGTCCACATTCATCACCAGCATTCATAGTAAGAAAGCCTTCAGAAGAAAAAAGAGGTAAGTCTCGAATGGTAGTAAATTATAAGGAACTAAATAAAAATACTAAGAGGGTTGGATACCCACTACCGGACATGCAAATACTACTTAACACAGTAAGAACAAGAAAAATATACTCGAAATTTGATTGTAAATCAGGATTTTATCATGTAAAACTAACAGAAGATTCAAAACCTTTAACAACATTTAGCACACCTCAGGGATTTTATGAATGGAATGAATTACCATTCAGTATAGCCCAGGAATATGTCACGCCCCGCTTCCCAAAAATACGGAATACGAGTACATGACAAAAGCCCAGCGAATGACTAACGTCACCCATAAGCTGTTTAATCGATTAACTCAACAACATAAACAATACAGAACAATTGCGCAAGCAATAATAATGATCTCATGAACAAAATACTTGGAATAAAACAATATAAATGTCCAAATACAATAATAATAATCCAACGTCTGGAAACAATACTAAAAATCCGGGACATAGGCCCAAACAATAATAATCCAATCCAAAAAAAAACAAATACATGTCTCAATACATTAAGTCATTTATAGCGATAAACAAATTAAAAGCAGAAATCTTCAAAATGTTTGTTCTCCAATTCCAGCAAGCAATTCTCCTTCATTACCTGTAAATATTTCATCTAAAAAGAGAAAAATAATTGTCCTTAGAGCAAGTCATGGACAGCAAGTAGAGAAAGCAGAGAACAATGGAATAACGGTATAACAATGAAACAATGGATCAATAAGAATCAATAAAATGGCACGATAATAATAATCATGATAATTGATGCAATTGGCTATAAACAATGGTGCAATATTCGGTAACGGTAATCAATGATCAATAACGGTAATACTTAGCCAATATTTGAAATCAATAGGAACAAGATGCAGTGTCGATGTAGTGTGATCCTTAAGTCTATTAATTATTTTAATCCTAACTAATGTAGCACTTCATGCATCCATCCTTTTACTACATGGTTGCTACATACAAACAATTTCGCTTTAGACTTTGTAGTGGGCTCCATAGTTCATGTACTCTTCAACATTAAACATTATTCACCTTTCGGTGTACGGTACGGTCATCGGCAACGATACAATACACGATAGATTGGGTTACGGCCATAACCACAATCACCGATAAAACAATAGCCGGAACATTATTTAGGGAAACACGGGCCCCTCCTCCAAGTACAGTTCCTATATTGTCCACCACTAAAAGTCAACCCTTAAACCCCGGCTTGTTAATCATTTACCAATGCAACAATTACAATATGCAATTAAGGGACAAGGGGTAAACAATAGTATCAATAAGGAAACAATAGGTTGATAACATGGATAGGACGGTTACATTAGTGACAATAACTCATTGGGAACATACAATGCAACATACATTCATTAAATCATGCAATAATACAACATAGGAACTATTAATTCATTAAAAAGAGTGATCTAAAATTCTGGACAGCACGCGCAGTCTGTACAAAAGTGCAGTTTCCCGCTGACTTAAGAATCGAAAGTTGAATCCGTCAGAAAATCTGGAAACTAGACTTCCATACGGTTCCAACGCATACTTAAAGTTCACATTCTGACAACATCAGCTAGGTCAAACACATATTTCTTTTCAGATCTTATGCTCAGGCAGAAAGGTGTCATCTTGTTATTTTAATTGTTGAATCAGCAAAAACTCGGTATTAAAATCAGTAAAAATATAATCTAGACTCCTAAACATGTTAAACATCAATCTGGAATTTTTCATAGCAAAATTCTATCATTTGATCAACCTTTTTACTGTTCAAACATGAAGGGTTTCGATTCTATAGTCAATAATTTGTGTAACTAGTATGACAGGTGTCCAAACATGATAAATAAGATCTAGATCACACAAACATACAAGTCTAACATAAATCAATCACCAACGATCGAACAACACACAACCTAACAATTGTCTCTAGAATAATTTATTTGTATTGTGACTCGTATGAATAAGCCTATTAACAATTCTATATGCATTCCTTAAGGATCCAAACTTTAGAGTCAAATTGGCACGATGTTAAGAATATCGGGGTTAGCTCGTGTAAACCCACAATAAACCCAACGAAAAGGACAACAAAGGGTAATACGATAACAAAAAGATCTACTTGCAAGAATTTTCAATAAAACTTGAATTTGAAACGAAGAGCAATTCAAGTGGACGGTGACTTGCCTGTTAACCGGTGAAACGAATAGCAATAATAATGGAATATGAATCCCGAAACAACGAACTCGCGAACTAGCAATTTCCCAAAGCAGCACGTGCAATACACGTGTAATTAAATTCAACAGCACACAAAAGAGACAGCAACAATGGCAATCAGCCAAAAAGAGAGACAGCAGCAACTGGTCGATGGCCGGCCAAGGGAGGCGCGCTGGCTGGCGGCGCGTCGACGGGGGTAGGCGGCGCTAGGGGGCGTCGCCGGCGATGGAAGCTGGGAGGAGAGGGGTTATCGGGATTTGGGGTTGATGGGTTTTGCCTGTTGATCGAACGGAAGAGGAGAAGGGGGTTCGGAGGTTGCTGGTGGTGGCGCGACGGCGAACGGCGCGACGGGAGCGGCGACTGGTCGGGAGGAGCACGACAATGGGGTGGACACCGGAGAAGATGATCGGAGAGGGCCAGAAATTGGGTTTGGGGGTTTTGGGTTCTGGCTGTGTTGGGTGTGGTGGTCGAAGGGGTGAGGAAGAGCGGCGATGGGGTCACCGTAAGACGGGGACGAAGCTGGGTGGCTGGAGCTGGGTAGTTCGCCGGAGAAGACGAACGGAGAAGATGGGTTTGGGTTGTTTGGGCGGGGAGAGAGAAGAAAGGAGAGAGAATAGGCGGCTAGGTCTTGATTTGTGTGCAGAAATTATGGTTACAGTAGCATTGCATTTATAGGGTACAATTTGGGTTCAATTAGGAGATATATCAAAATCAATACGATTCAAATAAAAATATCCCTAACAAAATCTACAATATAGATAACTCAATAAAAGAGAAAAATAGTTCTTGAACAAAAATTTCAACCCAATTAAATAAATAATTAACACAATTGAAATAATAAGAATAAATTGGAACTCGCCAAGAAAATCAGATCGGGCATATAAAAATAAAATAATCCAATATATGAATTTTAAATAGAAAATCATGAAACAACAATTTATAATCATAATCATAATAGTAATAAATTATACAATAAAATAGTATTCGGGTTTAGAGATTTTATTAAAATAATCCAATAACAATAATATATTTGTTTTAAGCTCAAATATAAATAGCCGATCAATAAGATGTAGAAGATAAGATCAAAATACCACATTAGTCGAAATAAATAAAATTTTGTTTAGAAAATACTTTAATACAGATCCAAAACGAATTTAACACAGAAATAAATTTACAAAAGTTCAAATTATAGAAAATACACAGAAAATACTAATTATCGAAAACGGGGGTTACAATCCTACCCACCTTATAACAAAATTTCGTCCTCGAAATTTGTTCAGGCGGTATATAGGACAAAAGAAAAGCAAACTAATAAAATCAAACAGGAATCACAGGGAAAGAAACCAAATGGTGGTAGCACCAGAATAAGGTGGAGCACAGATAAGAATGAAGTTATCTAGAATGATTTCAAATGAAGATTCAATAAATGATGACAATGCAAATGTATGAAAAGGGAGTAAACAATGCAAGAAAGAGAACAACAAGAGAATCCTGGAACCTGTGGGTTATGGGCCAACCACACTTCCGCTGCGCTGCTCTGATGGTGAAACTACAAGCTGTAGACATGTCGTTGTAGCTCAAACGATGCCGCTCGACGGACCAAGCAGGAAGAAGAAGAAGAACAGATGCCACCAGAATCAAATGAATATGGGCATGGAAAGAATAAAATCACACCCAATAAGGAATCAAATAATGGGAGGGACAAAGACAACAAGAATGAAGGAACTCAAGGTGAAGGGATCAAGGAGGAATCAAAAGAGACTAGTTTCCAGATTGTTGGTTATCAATTGTTCATGTGATCTCTGTATTGCAAATACTATTGAGTCAAACCGATATAAACCCAAGTCTGACTAATATATCAATCAAAGCTAAACTTATTTTCGTTAGTCACGTTTGACTGATATATTATCCAAACCAGAGCTCTGATACCACTAAAAACCTTGTCACGCCCCGCTTCCCAAAAATACGGAATACGAGTACATGACAAAAGCCCAGCGAATGACTAACGTCACCCATAAGCTGTTTAATCGATTAACTCAACAACATAAACAATACAGAACAATTGCGCAAGCAATAATAATGATCTCATGAACAAAATACTTGGAATAAAACAATATAAATGTCCAAATACAATAATAATAATCCAACGTCTGGAAACAATACTAAAAATCCGGGACATAGGCCCAAACAATAATAATCCAATCCAAAAAAAAACAAATACATGTCTCAATACATTAAGTCATTTATAGCGATAAACAAATTAAAAGCAGAAATCTTCAAAATGTTTGTTCTCCAATTCCAGCAAGCAATTCTCCTTCATTACCTGTAAATATTTCATCTAAAAAGAGAAAAATAATTATCCTTAGAGCAAGTCATGGACAGCAAGTAGAGAAAGCAGAGAACAATGGAATAACGGTATAACAATGAAACAATGGATCAATAAGAATCAATAAAATGGCACGATAATAATAATCATGATAATTGATGCAATTGGCTATAAACAATGGTGCAATATTCGGTAACGGTAATCAATGATCAATAACGGTAATACTTAGCCAATATTTGAAATCAATAGGAACAAGATGCAGTGTCGATGTAGTGTGATCCTTAAGTCTATTAATTATTTTAATCCTAACTAATGTAGCACTTCATGCATCCATCCTTTTACTACATGGTTGCTACATACAAACAATTTCGCTTTAGACTTTGTAGTGGGCTCCATAGTTCATGTACTCTTCAACATTAAACATTATTCACCTTTCGGTGTACGGTACGGTCATCGGCAACGATACAATACACGATAGATTGGGTTACGGCCATAACCACAATCACCGATAAAACAATAGCCGGAACATTATTTAGGGAAACACGGGCCCCTCCTCCAAGTACAGTTCCTATATTGTCCACCACTAAAAGTCAACCCTTAAACCCCGGCTTGTTAATCATTTACCAATGCAACAATTACAATATGCAATTAAGGGACAAGGGGTAAACAATAGTATCAATAAGGAAACAATAGGTTGATAACATGGATAGGACGGTTACATTAGTGACAATAACTCATTGGGAACATACAATGCAACATACATTCATTAAATCATGCAATAATACAACATAGGAACTATTAATTCATTAAAAAGAGTGATCTAAAATTCTGGACAGCACGCGCAGTCTGTACAAAAGTGCAGTTTCCCGCTGACTTAAGAATCGAAAGTTGAATCCGTCAGAAAATCTGGAAACTAGACTTCCATACGGTTCCAACGCATACTTAAAGTTCACATTCTGACAACATCAGCTAGGTCAAACACATATTTCTTTTCAGATCTTATGCTCAGGCAGAAAGGTGTCATCTTGTTATTTTAATTGTTGAATCAGCAAAAACTCGGTATTAAAATCAGTAAAAATATAATCTAGACTCCTAAACATGTTAAACATCAATCTGGAATTTTTCATAGCAAAATTCTATCATTTGATCAACCTTTTTACTGTTCAAACATGAAGGGTTTCGATTCTATAGTCAATAATTTGTGTAACTAGTATGACAGGTGTCCAAACATGATAAATAAGATCTAGATCACACAAACATACAAGTCTAACATAAATCAATCACCAACGATCGAACAACACACAACCTAACAATTGTCTCTAGAATAATTTATTTGTATTGTGACTCGTATGAATAAGCCTATTAACAATTCTATATGCATTCCTTAAGGATCCAAACTTTAGAGTCAAATTGGCACGATGTTAAGAATATCGGGGTTAGCTCGTGTAAACCCACAATAAACCCAACGAAAAGGACAACAAAGGGTAATACGATAACAAAAAGATCTACTTGCAAGAATTTTCAATAAAACTTGAATTTGAAACGAAGAGCAATTCAAGTGGACGGTGACTTGCCTGTTAACCGGTGAAACGAATAGCAATAATAATGGAATATGAATCCCGAAACAACGAACTCGCGAACTAGCAATTTCCCAAAGCAGCACGTGCAATACACGTGTAATTAAATTCAACAGCACACAAAAGAGACAGCAACAATGGCAATCAGCCAAAAAGAGAGACAGCAGCAACTGGTCGATGGCCGGCCAAGGGAGGCGCGCTGGCTGGCGGCGCGTCGACGGGGGTAGGCGGCGCTAGGGGGCGTCGCCGGCGATGGAAGCTGGGAGGAGAGGGGTTATCGGGATTTGGGGTTGATGGGTTTTGCCTGTTGATCGAACGGAAGAGGAGAAGGGGGTTCGGAGGTTGCTGGTGGTGGCGCGACGGCGAACGGCGCGACGGGAGCGGCGACTGGTCGGGAGGAGCACGACAATGGGGTGGACACCGGAGAAGATGATCGGAGAGGGCCAGAAATTGGGTTTGGGGGTTTTGGGTTCTGGCTGTGTTAGGTGTGGTGGTCGAAGGGGTGAGGAAGAGCGGCGATGGGGTCACCGTAAGACGGGGACGAAGCTGGGTGGCTGGAGCTGGGTAGTTCGCCGGAGAAGACGAACGGAGAAGATGGGTTTGGGTTGTTTGGGCGGGGAGAGAGAAGAAAGGAGAGAGAATAGGCGGCTAGGTCTTGATTTGTGTGCAGAAATTATGGTTACAGTAGCATTGCATTTATAGGGTACAATTTGGGTTCAATTAGGAGATATATCAAAATCAATACGATTCAAATAAAAATATCCCTAACAAAATCTACAATATAGATAACTCAATAAAAGAGAAAAATAGTTCTTGAACAAAAATTTCAACCCAATTAAATAAATAATTAACACAATTGAAATAATAAGAATAAATTGGAACTCGCCAAGAAAATCAGATCGGGCATATAAAAATAAAATAATCCAATATATGAATTTTAAATAGAAAATCATGAAACAACAATTTATAATCATAATCATAATAGTAATAAATTATACAATAAAATAGTATTCGGGTTTAGAGATTTTATTAAAATAATCCAATAACAATAATATATTTGTTTTAAGCTCAAATATAAATAGCCGATCAATAAGATGTAGAAGATAAGATCAAAATACCACATTAGTCGAAATAAATAAAATTTTGTTTAGAAAATACTTTAATACAGATCCAAAACGAATTTAACACAGAAATAAATTTACAAAAGTTCAAATTATAGAAAATACACAGAAAATACTAATTATCGGAAACGGGGGTTACAGAATATTTCAAGAATATATGGATAAATTTTTTGAAAAATACAACAATTTCATATTATTATATGAAGATGATATTCTAATAGGATCCGAAAATGAGGAACAACATAAAGAACATCTACTAAAATTCATAGAAATAGAAAAAAATACAAGTATTATACTATCAAAAAAGAAAATGGAATTATTCAAAATTGAGATAGAATTCTTAGGAACAAAATTATCACATGAAAGAATAGAATTACAACCACATATAGCAGAAAAAATAAAGAAATTTCCTAATGTCCTAAAAGAAAAAAAGAGAAGTACAATCGATAATAGGGTTACTAAATCAAACAAGAGGTTACATACCAAATTTATCAACAAAAACAAATTGGTTACAACAAAAATTGAAAAAGTTTAAGAAATGGGAATGGACCCGAGAGGATGAAAAAAGACTTAAAATATTAAAACAACAAACTTCAGAATTACATAAGCTAAGATTACCTGTTAAAGAATGTTCATGGATAATAGAAACAGATGCGTGTAAAAATAATTGGGGAGCAGTATTAAAATTCATTGAAATAGGAGAAGAAGAAGAAAGACTATCCAGATATATTAGTGGATCGTTCACACAGACCCAACAAAGTTACCATATAAATGAAAAAGAACTACTAGCAATTTTAAAAGCTATAAAAAAGTTTGAGTTATTCATAATACATACAAAATTCACAGTAAGAACAGACAATACACAAGCAAAGAGTTGGATTAACAAGATAATAAACCCAACTATAGCAAATAAAAGATTGATAAGATGGTAAATAGAGTTAGCACATTATGACTTCTTAATAGAAAATATAAAAGGAAAAGATGACATCCTAGCAGGTTTCTTGTCAAAAAGCTAATAATTTTATTTCTACAGGATGGAAAATAGAGTGCAGCATATAGAATAGGATATAGTCTACCTAAAAGAGACACTGGAGCAATTAAAAGGAGCATTTAACCAACTACAGCTACTGTCACGTCCCGCTTCCCAAAAACACGGAATACGAGTGCACGACGAAGCCTAGCGAATGATTTTAACATCATTCATAAGCTGTAGGATCGACTCAGCATCACAACAAGTACATAACAAGAGATGTATGTAACCAAGCATGCATGAATAATTTATTAGCAACAGAAATAATTGAAAACACAATAATAACATCTACATAGTTTCAAGTCTGGATCAAGTTAAAACTCGGGAATATCAGCTCGTTACAAGTTCTTAAGCAGAAAGAATAAATAATTCAAGAAAAACAAATATTCTCAACAAGTCTTTTCTCCACTTGAAGACTAAAACCTCTGCTCACCAATTCCAGCAGGTAGTTCGTCACCAAAGTCTGCTTAATAAATATAAAAGGAAAAAATAGGGAAAACAAGATAAAATGCCCTTAGTACAAGTTAGGGCCACAAATAGCAAAAACGAGTACAAGTAATGTAGAACAAAAATTGAAATCAAGAATATAATAGGGTTCAACAAGTAATGGAGATTCAAGAACTAACTAGCATGAAGGACAACTTAAGAGACCAGGGTGGGTAATCAAACACTAATGGCGAAGCAAGTGACAAGTGAACATGTAGGGGTATCTAACCTCAAGTGACAGGCATTTAGTACAAGTGTCAGGTGTCAAGTCTCAAGTCTAGTGTCAAGTTGTCGAGTACAAGTATCAAGTGAACAAGCATCAAGTATTATTTTCAAGTAACAAGTCTTATGTATCATGTCATCAAGTATCAAGTAAACATGTATCAAGTTCAAGTTTCATGTTCAAGTTTTGTGGTTATTACTATTTAGGTAGCACTTCATGCATCCATTTTTTTACTACATGGTTGCTACTTGCAAATCAATTACGTTTAGGCCCAGTGGTGGAGTCTATAGGGCGGTGTACTCAGGTATCAAGTATCAAGCAAGTCATGCTCATGAATCGGTAATCATATAACTAGTTCATGTGTCGAGTCATAGCAAGACAAGTCATGAATCACATATATAGTAGTTCATGGATCAATAATATACTAGTCCATGAATCGATTTATAATATACTAGTTCATGAATCAAATAACATATATACTAGTTCATGAATCGAATAATAATATACTAGTTCATGAGACATGTATCAAGTGGG
Source organism: Hemerocallis citrina (assembly GCA_017893485.1). Classification (NCBI taxonomy): domain Eukaryota; kingdom Viridiplantae; phylum Streptophyta; class Magnoliopsida; order Asparagales; family Asphodelaceae; genus Hemerocallis; species Hemerocallis citrina. The sequence goes on along the minus strand of CM030359.1, from coordinate 385,980,113 downwards.
AAACACGGGCCCCCTTCCGAGTACACTTAGCTATATTGTCCACTACTATGGTCTTTTCCTTAACCCCGGCTTATTACTTTTTATTATTTCTTATCAAGCAAGCATACATGTGTGCGAAACAAATCAAGAAATTATAGTCATGGACATGGGACAAGTCTGAGATATTTATATAGCATATTCGATGGTCGACATGAATCAAAATATCACGAACAACAAAAATCTCAAATCTGGACAGCACGATGTTGTACCAAAACTGTGATTCCCGTTGCTACGAGATAGCAAAAGTGGATCCATCAGAAGATCTAGAAACTAGACTCTTGCCCAGTTCCAACGCATATAATTAAGGTACGAGAAGGTTGTAGTAATAGGTGTCAAAACAGCGAACTACACAGCTAATGTGTTCGGGCAGAATTCGTGTATTTTGAATTTATACATGTGAAACAGTACTGAAATGTTGTTAATTAATTCTAAGAAAAATTTGGGAAGGTTCTCTAGGGTGTCCAGTAACAGCATATAAAATTTCAAGTCCATAGCTTACTGTTAACCTAGTTAAATTAATTTGCAAACTAAACAAGTGCAGCAGTTTTGTGAATCTGTGACTACCGACACAGCTGCAGTAAAACTGTGATATCTCCTAGACTGTAACTCGAATTCAAAAATTTCGGATGCTATCGACATATAGACATCTAGAGCTACATTTACTGTTCAGGGCTCGGGTTCAGAATCTGATTTTAAAATGGTCAAAACAGTATAGTAAGATCCAGGACAGCAACAAGTGGTAAGGTCTTTCATGTATAGGTTGCATGAAAATTTAGCTGTTAGGCGTCTAGGTTAATGTGTGATACAAATACGGGATAATGGTCATCAAAAAAGCAAGTAATATTTATTTCTCAAGTCAAATGGGTGCAAGTTCATCACATACAAGATATAACACATATCTACAAATCTAGGGTTCCTTAATTTCATGTGTTCATGTGTCTAGGGGATAAAATGAGTCCAAGTAGTTGTAATATAATACAATGAAATTGTTGTGACTCTTAAAATTATAAAATTTATAAGGGTTAATATTTGATCAACAACGGCGAGTCAAAGAGAAGTCACAACTTCTAACTATTTGCAGTATTTTCAAATGAACGCTTGTACTAGAACAAAAATATGTACAAGATGAATACTTGCCTTGATTGGATGAGGGCGATTAGATCCAATAATTGAAGAAAATGGGATCGAAAAACCCCCAGCAAAATCTCCCAAAAGCATGTGTGAAGCACGTGCAAAGATCAACAGTACCCAAGAGAATCCCCACACCAGATCCAAGCCCAAACAGCAAACGGCAATTCGGATCTGGCACGGTAGAACAGCGAACACCGAAACCAGCCAATGGGGAAACTTCCTCGCAGCGGATCTGGCCGAACAGGAAATAGCAATCGGGGATCTGCTGTGGCCGAACAGGAAACAACAATCTGATCAGATCAATAGTGCATGGATCTTGATGAATCTAAAGGCTGAGATTCAATCCCGCCAACTGCCTGCTTCTTCTTTCTTCTCTTCTGGTTTGATCGGCGGCTGCAGGCGACGGCAGCAGCAACATCGAGAGGGACTCGACGCAGGGAGGCGACGGCGGTCACGGGCGGCGCAGTGGAGCTTGGTGGCGCGGCGATGAAACGGCACACTGCTTTTGGGTTCGAAACATGGGAGAAGAGTCGGAGGTGTGTTCTGTGGTGGTTCGGGGGTGTTAGCGGTGTGAACGGAGGTCGGGGTGATGATGAGAAGATGAGGTGATCACTGGCGAGGCAAATGGAGGAAATTGGCGATGGTAATGGTGATGGTGGAGTAATGGTGGAGAGTTGAGAGTTTGGGTAATGGTGAAATGGGTTGCGAGTTCGGGAGTTGGGTTCGGTGGTGTTGGTGACGATGGGTGGTGGTGTAGACGAGAGGGAGGCGATGCGAGGGGGTGCGGCGAGGTGATGGGAGTTGGTCGAAGGGAGAAAGAGACGGGAACGGAGAAATCAAAAGGTAGGGGATGAAGTGGGGGTAGGCGGCTGAGGGAGTAGGGTTTACACAGTAATCTAAGGTTAGGGTTAGGGGTTTAAATAGTGTGGGTTTTGGGTTATTGGGTATTAGGGTATCCAGTTTAAGGGGGATCCAACTAAGGAATTAGTCAAAATGTATTAAAATGGAGAATAAAGAGATGAATGACATAGAACAGCTCATTCTTCATGAAGAACGACACAAAGAGCAATACAATTGAATTAGACAAAGGCACCAAAAATTGAGTCGAAACAAAAATAATGATTTTATTTAATCGGAAACAAAATACAGGATCTCAAATAGATAAAAGAGTACAATGGGGGGAAAAAATACAGTATAAAAATACAGATACGGGAAATAGGAGTTACAGCTACAAATATGTGGTCTTCAAAGTCTATTTTACCAACATATAAATACATATCATATTGAAAAAATGAGCGAAGGGAGTGAACCTATTAACTCATAAAATACAAGTGGGATCACCCACACAAGAGGAAAACTCCACATCCATACAGCCTACTACCTACAAAGAGAGTTTACTCTCAGATCCTCCAAAATACTCCAAGAAGGATTTATTTTTACAATATATTGAGAAATTATGCCAGAACACTCAGGTCAACCAATTTATCAAAACTATTTCTCAACAACATATGAACAAAGCGATCATAATACCAGGAGCAAATCCAAAAATAGTGAGGGTATTGTTCGAAAAAGGACTTATCCATTACATCTATCCATCTCGAGAATGTGAAGAACTTAGCCAGTTACCAAAAGAAGTATATAAAGCTGCTAAAAGTTATTTTGGTCTCACAAAGGCATCTAAAATCTATGTCTGTGTATTTTTAGCTATTCCAGAATTCCTTGAAGATGATGAAGAACTACCAGCTGAACATATTATAAAGATAGGGATGACTACACAAATCCTGTTTGGAGCAACCAGTATTATACCATATAAGAACGAAGAATTTGAAAAACTAATCCTAGAAAGAAGAGCTACGGGATTTAGAACAATGTATTGTGAACTAAAGGACATACAAAACAGAGACGGTAACATATGTATCTATGATAGCCCTGACCCACAAAAATTAATGATCCACAGCATAGCAAAAATTAAACAACCACAGTCAAAGAAAGAAGTCTTTGACAGCTGGTATTGAATCCTGGATAAAGGTGACATGACAATGACAGAATAGACTACAATAATGAATCCTGGAGTTCATGATCAAGTGTGTGAGGAATTTTCCATGGATTTCATTACTGGATTGCCAAAAAGCCAGGGTAAAACTACAATAATGGTAGTAGTTGATTGGTTGTCCAAGTATAGCCATTTTTTTGCATTGCCTCCCAAATTCACAGCTAGAAAGGTCGTAGAACTATTCACAAAGAACATCTTGAAGCTACATGACTGACCAAAATCCATCATTTCTGATCGAGATAGAGTGTTTGTGAGCAACTTTTGGCAGGAATTATTCCGTTTACATGGCACTAATTTGAAGATGAGTACATCTTATCATCCACCGACTGAAGGGCAAACAGAGGTCGTAAATAGATGTTTGGAACAATTTTTACGAGCATTTGTGAGTGATGAGCCGCAGCAGTGGGTCAATTATCTGCATTGGGCAGAGTTTTGGTATAACTCTTCGTGGCATTCTGCTATTGGGATAAGCCCCTTTGAAGAAGTTTATGGTCGACCTCCCCCAGTAATTCTTGACTATATAAGAAGTCATGCTACTAACAATGCAGTGGACTCAGGTCTGGTTAAGCACAACGAATTGCTTTTGAAGCTCAAAGAAAGGTTGATTCAGTCTCAAGCTTGCATGAAGAGTCAAGCTGATCGTCACAGATCTAAAAGAGTTTTTGAGAAGGGGGATTGGGAATTTGTTAAGCTGCAGCCTTATAGGCAGAAATCAATAGCTCACCGGTTAGCTCAGAAGTTGTCGAAGAGGTACTTTAGCCCATTTTTAGTGCTCAAGAAGATTGGGAAAGTAGCATATAAGCTGTCCCTGCCGGAAACAACTCGAGTTCATCCTGTTTTTCATGTATCGTTAATAAAGAGATGTGCAGGAGATCCTAGTAATTCTGCTATGATACCATTACCAAAAAGTAATGAGGATCCGCACATTATTTTTCAGCCATCATGAGTCGTAGGTCATCAATGGATTATGGGAGGTAATGGCTTGGTTAAGAAGTGTTAATTCAATGGGAGGGATTACCGGTAGAAGAAGTGACATGGGAGGATGCCACTGCAGTGGCTAGAGCTTTCCCACATCTGAACCTGGTGGAACAGGTTCGCTTTGGAGGGGAGGGTATTGATACGTCGACCGATGCTGCAGCCGATCAAAGAGTTAAGAGGAAGAAGGAGAAACCCAGACGTTTACAGGATTATGTGTCAGTGTGATTTGCACGGGCTTTACACGGATATTTCAAAGACTGGGTTGGCGCAAGAAGGAAAAGGAAGACACGTGGAAGGGCGTGATCGATTGTTGTAACACCCTCCTATTTTATCATTTTAAAATAATCATTTGTAATTCTTTTATTGTTATCAAATATTATTATTGTTATTAATATGCATAAATATATAATTTTATTTTATATATGTATTCCTTAATTTATTTATTTTTTTGGTGAAGCGGGTTTTGTTGTGTTTTATTACGAAAAGAATAATTTTATGGGCATATAAATAATGAAAGAGTCTAGGAGGGGCTTATTGTGAATTTTCCATTTTATTAATCACCCCCTTCTCATTCCCGTCGACCTGATCATTCTCCCCCTTCCCTTTTGGCCGAAACCCATTTTACCCAAACTTTAGGGTTTGTGAAATCAACCCTTATCCCACTTCAAGCTTCAATTATTCAGGGATTCTAGGAGAGTTCGAGGTGCTCTTCAATGTGGCAGCGTCGGTTTTTTGGTAGAGCTTGGGAAGGTATATCAATTTGTAACTTTAGTTATGGGATTGTATGCTTTTCATTTCTTTTTAAAAAAATCATCGTAGAAAGTAGTTTAGAGTATGTAGAACATGCTAGAGGTGAAAGATTTCAATTCTACGGTAATAATATGGAAAATTTATTAAACCTAGGGTTTGAGTTTAGGAAGGGTATGGAGAATTGCATCAATGGAAGGCTAATAATTATTTTGGATGGTGTTGAATATTATGGGGTAATTTAGGAGCATTTATGATAAATTTTAATAGTTTTTTTATAATTATTAGGAATTTTCCCGGTATCGGGAAATTGTGAAAATAGAGTTTATTGGTTTAAATAGGATAATTATGGAAAAATATGTACAAATACTAAACTTTATTCCCGAGATGCATGGGTGAGTAAATTTTTGGATATACAAGTTAATTTGGGTTATTTTACACTTAAAATATAAACTAATGATTAGAATTCCTCCCATCGATGGGTAAAATTGGGATTTGGTTATAAAACTAGAGAATTGTTGATTTGACATGCTTAGGTAGGTTGTATATGATGTATGAGTATGTTTGATGTGAATTCAGGGGATAAATAACATGTGTTATGAGTTAATGACTTATGGGTTCAGTAATTTTCTTAATAGGTGTTAAAAGTGAAGTTTGATTAGCGACCGGACGAGCGAGGAGTGTCTTCGGGCCGGTTCGTCAAGTGAGTATGATTGTACTAGGTATACTTTATGTTGTGATAAAAATTTAGACTGATTTGATGTGATATGTGATGATTATGGCCGGGTAAAGATATAATAGAAAATGCGGAATTTTTATAAGTAAAATTGTGCTATATGGTGAATTTGCATGATTTGGAATATTTGGCGTTATGGGTAATAGATTGGGTGTAATATATGATAATATGAAGTAATTGGGGTTTGATATACGTATAATATACAAATGATAAATAGAAATGATATATATATGGGATTATGCTGTGTTGACTAATTTGGTGCATATTTAGGATATATGGGTGATAATGAGAAGTGATATGATAAATGATGAAATTAATAAGTGGGTATATGTATGATATAAAGATGTTCAAGGTAAAATTAATGGGTGATAACATGATGTAATAAATTAAATAATACGGTATACTCATAATATATGAGGTCGTGACAAAATAAATAATATTGTGCATTCATGATATGTAATAATATAATGTATTAAGTCTTATAAATTATATAACCTGGTGTATGCAAATGTGTGGTATAATGTGAAGATAAAAAGCTTGGTAAATGTTATAGATGTGATAATATGTCGAAATAAAAGATGAGATGATATGTGATGATAAAATGAGATAAAAATGATAATAAAAGTTAAATTTTGTTGACCAATACCTATAGAAATGCTGGGGGTTGGGCTAGACCCCAAAAGCCCCCGATATACCCGGGAACAAGAGTTATAGATACCCCCAATTTCATTTGGGATGAGAGCAGTTTTCCCAGGATGGACCTGGGAGAGTAGATACCTCAGGATAGACCTGAGATGAGAGCAGTTTCCCCATGATGGACTTGGGAGAGCAAATACCCCAGGATGGACCTGTTAGGGGTTTCCCTAGCTGGTATAAGGTCAGGAGGAAGGCGTAGCCTTGGACGCGTAAGACTCCGGGGGGGTAGAGGTCCGCGTGGTTACTGGGTTGTCGGCTTTCAGTATATGGGGATACTATGGCTCACTGGTCGACAAATTAATAAAATGAATAAATGTGAAATGAGAATGAGATAGTAAAGAAAGCATATGATGTGAAATGAGAATGGAAAATTAAAGCAAGTGTACTATGAGTTGAGAATAAAGAGTAGAATAAGTTATATTATAAGATGAGATTGAGAAAGTAAATAAAGTATATGATATGAAATGAATATGAGAATGGTTATTAAAGTAAGATATGGTATGATATGAGTTGATGCACCGTGGAATTGTGTCAAGGAACTACTCGCCCGCTGTTTCCATGGAAATGGTGGGAACTACCTGCCTTGGCACAACTCTCATGGTGAATTGGTGGGTTATTGATATGATAGTTGTATTGCGAGATGGAAATGAAATGTAAAGTAAATTGTAAGATGAAAATGAAATTAAAGTAAAGTAATATTCCAAACTATCGGCTTGAGATGTGATGTTATATTACCCAAGTTCTACTTGTGGTGCGATGATTATTACCCAACCTATCGGCTTTGAGGTGCGATGTAATATTACCCAAACTATGTTTGGGGTGCAGAGTATAATTTGATAAGAATGAAAGTTTTTGTAAAGTGTAATATGAGATGTAAGTGAAAATAAAAGTAAGATATATTACTAATAAGAATGAGAAGTAACTTAAATAGCATGATGAGATGAGAATGAATTATAAAGCAAAGTATCTGATAAAAAGAGAATGAGTATTAAAATAATGTGTATAATGAAATTAGAATGGAAAGAAGATAATTGTAATATATAATGAGAATGAAAGTTAATGTATTACAAGATGTTATGATATGTGTTATAAGATATGAATGAATGTGATATTATGAGATTGAATGCATGTGATGATAGGTGACGAAAACGAATGAATGTGATGATATATGATAGAATAAATACATGTGATGAGATACGTAAAAATGAATGGGATAATATATGATTGAATAAATGTGAAGTTATGTGATGAGTATATATATGAAGAGGAGTATGAAAGAATATGCGTCATGAGTATGTAAATGAAAATGAATGGTAAATGAAGTATGTGATTAAATAAGTATGAAAATGAGGTAATTGCATTATGTGATTATATATGAAAAATGAAGAAATGGTGATGAGGATATTTATGAAAAGATGAACATTTGTGTTATGTGATTAAATGTGAAAAGGGAAGGAATTATATATGTGAATTAATATAGTGTTATGTATCTGAGTATGAAGTGAAGGAATTATCTATGTGAATTAATATGATGTGGTGTATATGGGTATAAACATTAAAGAATCATGTATGTAAAATTAATGTGAATAACTCGAAGAAATTGTGGTATGGAAAAGAGAATGAGAAGTAAAGAAAGTGTGTATGTGTGATATAATAGTACATGAATGAAAAGTAAAGAAAAATGTGATGTTAGTGTGAAGTGTATTATGTGGTAAATATGTGAATGATTTCAAAACTAAAGATAAGTTGTGATATGAGTTGATATAAGTTGATATGTTTTGGAATTGTGTCGAGGAACTACTCGCCCGCTATTTCTATGGAAATGGTGGGAACTACCCGCCGAGGCACAATTTCAAGGTAGTGAGAGTAGATATGGATATGTAGATGGGCGAAGATTCAAAAGAGTACTATAGTGCAAAGTCACTTTTATGATGTTTTATATTCAAATTTCAGGTTAACTTAATTATTAGGATATTTGTAAGTTCTTTCTTTTCTTTACATAGATTAATTTATTTGCCTACTCACACCAGACATGGCTAACCCCTATTGTTTTCTGGGGGTTAGGGGAGTCTCTCCCTGAGGGTGGACGACCCTAACTCTCCTGCAGGTTTGATAGCGGCGAGGTGAGATAGTTGTTGTAGTTTAGTAGTTATACTTTTGCTCGTAATAAAATGAAATATATGTATTATATGTAGAAATGGGAGTAGAATGATGTATATTGTATCATGGAAGATTGTGTGTATAACTTGTAAGAGGTAATATATCTATAGTGCTGTGATGAAGTATGAAAGCCCGTACCCACTTCGTTGTGGAATACTGGGTTTTGTGGTTGGTTTTTGAAAAATTTTCCTAAAAGTTTTTCTAAAAATCTTGTCGGTTTTCAAAATAATTTATAGTTTGTAAATTGTATCTTGCTTATTATGAGAAATTATGACCTAGAGCCCCATATATTATTGTCTGTGTGATGTTGAATGACTTGGCCTGGGGAGGATTTATATATATTACAGGTACCTTGATTTCTGTAATTGTTTGCAGAATTTCGTAAGGAATATCTGTAAAAGGGCTAATATTTCAGGGGAAACTCTACTGAAATTTTTAATAAAAATCTATGTGTATTTTTCTAAGTAAGATTTGGTGTAGATAAGTAATAGATTATGTTAGAAGTCATTTGAATAAGGAAAAAAAATGGGGTGTTGCAATTGTACAAATCTATAAATAGTAGCGATGAAGCCGTGAAGGCGGAGTTAGTTAGCGTTAGTGTAGCTGACTCTCATCCTCTTCTTCTTCTTCAATCTTGTTCTTTCCCTATAATTCCTGCAATCCTTTTTTTCTTGATTGAGTTGACAATCTTGATCTGTTTTCTTCAATAAAAGCTTGAGAGATTTAGCTGAGATCACACTTCTTGAATTGAATTGCTATCAGTGAACTCTCTACTTGTATAAATTGATTATAAGTCATAGTAATCAAGAATATCAAGAATCATGAACACATCAATAACAACTATTTATATTCTCCTAACAAATCTAAAATAACCATAATTTATCAATTTAGTCCAATATATTGCTCTAGACTTTCTTGGTTGAACTATCATAGATTAATTTGCCACAATTTAGGAGAATTAGGAGGAAGAGATTGTAAAGAAATATATACCTTTTCTACTATCATTTATTGCACAAATCTTAGGAGAATTAGGAAGGGATTGTATCTTGCCAGGACAGAAATTGAGTGATCATATTATTCAATCTTAATTACTTTTCTGTTTTTGTTTTTTTTTGACTCAGAAGCAGCACTCGACTTTGAAGTCCATTGCTTTTCACCACGTAGAAGCTCCTTTGTGGCCGTTGTTGAGTGTTATTCTCAACAGTAGCTCTCGAGTATCCTTCTATCAACACCAAAATTTACATAAAAATACTGATTAGACGTGTGGATTCCGAGCAAATGCGGTAATAATTTGGTGATATGAGAATTTTTTTCTTTCAACCCAAAAAACCTTATATGAGATTGAACATCAACTGACTGGCTATTAGAGACGCAGTTCTCACCCGGGATAACCTAGCAAGGCACAAATGGCAAGGTCCGGGGCATGCGTCATGTGTAACCGGAATAACAAAACGATGAATCATCTTTTCGTTAACTGCCGGTATGTTATACTATTATGGGTGGATTTGTTGTGCAGATTCGGTATCTTGGTTCCCTTATCGGGTTCAGTTAAGGTGGCTTGGGGGAATGGAGGGATGTCAATGTTCGCAAATGTAACAATGACATTTGGAAAATTGGGGTAGCAGCTATATATCTGTTAGGGGATTTGGTTAGAAAGGAATAATAAATTTTTTAGGTTAACACACAAATACCTCATACATCAATAGCTGTCATACATGATTAATGCTAATATCATATTCTGGTCTCATACAGCAGGTGTAGACGCGACAAAGAAAATTAAGGAGAGTATGAGGATGTTATGACTTCCACTTTTGCTACGGAGTACGAGGATAGAGATAGGGTCGGCCCTGAGTTCCCGGGGGCCCGAGGCGAACTCCCGAAATGCCCCCCCCATACACTAAAAAATAAAAAATAAAAAACATGTATACAAAAAATTTGCATATTGTTGAAAGCAAAATATGCAAAATATATAAATTTGTTTTAAATCACCAAAATTTGAAGTCTCAAATTCAATTCAAGTCTTCAAGCCTTAAACCCAAATAATTTTTAAAAAAAATTTAAAGGCTCAAATAATTATTTTTGGGTGCCCCTAATAATAGTATGTCTTTGACGCGCAAAATACGTGCCTATATTTACAAGGAAATTACAAATTTGGGGTCCTTAAAATCGCAAAAATGCCGGGGCCCTGAGGCGGCCGCCTCACCCGCCTCAAGGGTGGGGCCGGCCCTGGATAGAGAGGGGACACCGGATGGCGAGTGATCGGCAGGGTGGAAGGCAGTAGACCTCATATTCGTGTTTTTTTATTTTTTTATTTTTTGGGTTTTTTTTGGGGGGGGGGGTCAGGGCTTCTAGTGTACTGAATTTTGTAATATATGTTATTAAAGTATTTTTTTGGGAAAGTGAACTTGCTTGTATGGAGTGTGTTCTCTTTTTTGCGGGAAATGAGTATCATGACCAACCTACTAGGAGATATGAATATCATACCCCTTGTTTTGATTATATGTTTCGTTAAATTGTTATTAATAGAATGCAGGGGCTTTCTACCCACCATTAATGAAAAAAAAAGAATTTGAACATAACAAACTCTTTCTATCAAGTAAAAGTACACTTAGCCTTTAATCTTCAAATTAGATTATCACCTAATTTCGTTAGGACCATAATCCACAATGTATCTTTCCTCTTCCAAATTTGGACTAAATTAAGGGTCTGTTTCTTTAGGTTTTTAAAATCGTTTTTGGTTTTTGGAAATCAAAACCGTCACAAAACTTGTTTGGCATAGGTGTTTTCGCAAAAACTTTTGTGAAAATTTTTGCAAAACCGACCTTTTAAAAACACTTTTCCCAAAAGGGGAAAAAGGTGTTTTCTCAACTTTCCTTCAGATCTAGATCTGAGATCTGCTCTTCTTCTTGCTTCGTTTTATTTCTTCTTCTCTCCTAAAAGACCCGATCTTCTACCGAAGTCTGCCCCAAATCGTCTCCTCTCCTTTACTCCCTTCAACGTTCTCTTATTACTCTCTTCAACGCTCCTCTCTTTCTCCCTTGTCGACAACACCGGCAGTCTCGTTATCCCCAGATCTACCCAAAATCGTACACTTCTTTCAACGATTCTTGACACAATCTTAACCAAATCTACTCCACCATTTGATTTGGTTGCTCGGTGAGAGCCTTTAGCGGTAGAGGTTGTCGGATTTGGTGCCCCTACTTCGATCTTCTTGTTCATGGTTTGTGAGACCCGATCTGCTTACAATAGAAGGTGTTCTCGAGCAAGGTGCAGTTGCATAAAACGTCGTTTGAAGCTTGAATCGTGTGGTGACAACTTCTCTATTTTTCAAAGCAAGGTATGAATTTTTCGGAACCCAATTTTGCACAGCTTACAAGGGTCAAGGATTTTGGGATCTGAGATGGGTTTTTTTTTTCTGAGATGGGATCTGAGATGGATTTTGGAGACAACTTCTGTGCACAAAATGTTTTTTTTATTTTTTATTAGGATTTTAAGGTCTGTTTTGAGGGGCCTAAGATGAATTTGGAGATGACGGCTTGTGATTGTATATTACTACACGCCTAAGTCTGGCTACTGTGATGCTTGTGAAATTTTGTCATCGCTGTCCATTTTTTACGGGAGCAACAAAAAATTGTTCAGTTCATTTTGTTGCAGTGAAAAATTGTGACTGCGAAAATTAGTCAGACAAATCCATCATCTCCAAATTTGTTAATGGGAAATTTTTTCAGAACATTTTGGTAGTGCAGCAGTTTCTCATTGTTGCATTTATATTTATACCGTTTATGTTCCTAATATAGATGACTAGTAAGGGGAAAAAGATGGAGGTGGATGTTGATTTTGGGTTATGGAATCCAAATGTTGAACGGGTGTTTGTCATGTTGATGGAGGAAGCGGTAGACCGAAATAGTTTGAAAAGTTCCATAATCGAAGCAAAAGTTTGGCAACAGTTTACCGTTGATATGCAACACATTATTCATCGAAAATTTTCGGTTAGACAATTAAAGGACAAACATTCGAGACTTAGGATTAAATGGAGGGAGTTTGAGACTTTGAAGAACCAGAGTGGTTTGGGTTGGGATGAAGATAACCAAACAATCAATTGCAAGCCGGAAGTTTAGCAGACATATGTTAAGGTTCATATATATCTTTATCTTGATAATAGTATGTGATTCACATCTTATTATACTTAAACGTAAGATTATTACTTGTAAATTAACACCACAAAATTTTGTGGATAGGCACACCCGGAGGCAAAAATTTTTCGTTCGAAGGGATTGGCGAATTATGATGCTTTGACCAAAATTTTTCAGGGGTCTACTCCTAGGGCTTACTTGCTAGGGCTTCAACACAAAAAGCCCCTTACATCCGATGAGGAGCGTAGGGTCGATGATGAGTTTGCCCACCACGATGTACCGTACGTAGTGTCGGATGATGAGGGTGATGATGCACCGAGAGGGCAGGGGTCTCGAAAAAGGAAATCTGGCCATTCAAGTGGTCGAGCAACAAAAAGCTCGAGGGATATGGCTTACGATTCGTTCCGCTGCCAATCTTGCAAAACAAAAACACTACGAGGGTAGAAGCTGAGAGCCAAGTCAACCGCAGCCAAGTCCACCCCCGGTTGTAGAAGATCCTTTCTCCATTGGAGATTGCATGAAAATAATTAATACGATGAGTGGGATTACTTACCAACAAGTTGGGAAGGCAGTTCAGTTGTTTTCCCAATGTCCTCATATGCGTCAAGCCTTCATTTGTATGAACGAGGAGGTTAGGGGGATGTGGCTTTAGGAGTCTCGTGGAGTAGGGATCTCACTTTGTTTTTACATTTATTATTTGTGTATGATTTATTAGTTTGTTTTCTCATTATTTCATGGCACAATGAGGTGGATGTTTAATTGTAACGGTTTAATTGAATGAACTTGAACTATTACTATGTTATGTTTTGGTTTTATTTGCTTTGTCAATGTTAGATAAAATAACATGTTACGGTAATTCTTTATATAACATCAACTATTGTCGTAGTATTAAAAATGCAACATACTTTATGCAAATGAATTCTACTTTTTCATAGTGAAGTACTATTGCACGTGCTACCATAGTGATGGACTGGTCAGATGATGACAGTGATGGATTGGAAGATTTGAGGTCACTCGAGTTCCTAACGTCCATACAAAAAGAACCACATTCCACTCCTGCACTAACAGGACAAGAATATTTGCAAGAAATGTTAGATGGTCTCGCGTCTAAGTTTCATCGCATATTCCGTATGAATCAAGATTGTTTTTTGGCTGTGTGAATTTTTGAAAAATGGCAACTACCTCGAGGAGACGCAGACGGAGTCCCAACGTAGACACGTGTCTCTTGAAGAAAGTATCGCCATTTTTTTGTATATTGTCGGTCATAGTCACAAACAAAGAGTGGCTTATGATCGGTTTCAACACTCGACACATACAATAAACCGACATTTTAAGGATGTGTTGAGAGGTTTGACCAGTGCAGCAACAGTTCTCATTACTCCTCCAAATACGACACGTATACATGAAAGGATCACTAGTTCTACCGATTCTTATCCATGGTTTAAGGTATTTTTAGAACCATGTTTATTAACACCCTTTAATTACACATATTACACAAGAACATGATGAATATTTGCAATTACATTGCATAATTATGCTTACAATTGAAGAATATGGGCTGAAATTAACAAAATTGGCAAAAAAAAATCAACCGCCTAGGCACTATACCCTAGGCGCTAGGCACCCCTTGACCGAATCGCCATCGCCTAATGTCGTTTACAACCTTGTGTGCATCTCAGTACAAGTTATCCACACCAACAATAACAAAGTATCTAAAATAAGTCGAAATGTTATTGGAATTATTTATAAGGTATAATAATTTCAGGATCTGCAACTGCAATAGTAACTTTTAGTGGGTTTCGGATTGTAATCAAAGAGATAATCTGATTCAGCAACTGCATTTAGTAGGATCTGACCCGTTTTCACTGTTAACCCTAATCCCTTCCAATTCATCATCTTCTCAAATTTTCAATCAAAATCGAATCAAGAAATTGAATTGAATTGAACTAAATTGAGGGTAGGTTTAGCAATGGCGGAAAACTAAGATGGATTTCGTCGGCAAATTCGGAGAAGAGTCAAAATAAAGATCATACAATTGCAGTGATCAAGGAAGTGATCTACAGAGAGACAGGGATAGAGAAAGAGAGAGATTACCGATGCGCAGCTGAGAAAAGGCGGCAACAGCAGAGGAGCATCGGAGTAGAGATCGGAAGATCGATGGGTAGAGCTCCCCTTTTTTTACAGTTATATCATCAGATCTCGAAAATGGTAAATTTTTGAGAAACCACCTCAACCAAATAATAATTTTCAAGATAGCCCTCTGGCCTTGTTTTGTTGGCCGAGTTATTTTAGTTTAGGGTACACCAACCAAATCTATTACTATTTTCTTTACTACCTTTGATTTATTGGCCAGTCCAAATCACATGTTTAAAAATTGGGTCACAATTTGTTCGGTTTAAGTGCGTCGGGTCAAGAACCCACCCATTTCCCGCCCTAGTTGTTGGTTCAGTAGTCTTTGCTAGTGAGCAAGAGGGTCGAGTTTTCAAATATTGGTTGCAACAATCTTTATATTGGAGTTTTTTGCCTTCATAGGCTACTTTTTGAAAATATTTGCGTTTAAGGATCAGTTTCCCAACTATTAGCATTTGTGGGCTACTCTGTGCCACGTCAGCAGCGGCCGCGATTCCCAATAGCGGCCTCTTCATTTTCGAGGTCGCTAATGGGAATAGCGGCCTATGTTTTAAATTTTTTGATTTTTTTCGTTTGTTGTCGCTATTCCTACTTGCGACCTTAGTATATATAAGGTCGCTGATGGGATTAGCGACCTCAAATGAATGTATTGAGACACTTAGCGATATCTAGACAGCTTTTGCTTTTTAGGAAAAAAATTTAAAACTGAGGTCGCTATTGGGAATAGCGACCTTAGTATACTTCGGTGGCTAAAACTGAGGTCGCTAAGGTCGCTATGCCCAATAGCGACCAAAGTTTTAATTTTTTTTCTTCAAAGAGAACAAAAACTCTCTCGAAATCGCTAAGTGTCTCAATACATTCATTTGAGGTCGCTAATCTCATTAGCGTTCCCATATATACTAAGGTCGCTAGTTGGAATAGCGACAGCAAAAAAAAAATTAAGAAAATTAAAACATAGGCCGCTATTCTCATTAGCGACCTCGAAAATGAAGATGCCGCTATTGGGAATAGCGGCCGCTGCTGACGTGGCACAGAGTAGCCCACAAACGCTAATAGTTGGAAAATTGGTCCTTAAACGCAAATATTTTCAAAAAGTAGCCTATGAAGGCAAAAAACTCCAATATAAAGATTGTTGCAACCAATATTTGAAAACTCGACCCTCTTGCTCACTAGCAAAGACTACTGGACCAACAACTAGGGCGAGAAATGGGTGGGTTCTTGACCCGACGCACTTAAACCGAACAAATTGTGACCCAATTTCTAAACATGTGATTTGGACTGGCCGATAAACCAAAGGTAGTAAAGAAAATAGTAATAGATTTGGTAGGTGTAACATTACCCTAAACTAAAATAACTCGGCCAACAAAACAAGGCCAGAGGGGTATCTTGAAAATTATTATTTGGTTGAGGTGGTTTCTCGTAAATTTACCATTTTCGAGATCTGATGATATAACTGTAAAAAATGGGGAGATCTACCCATCGATCTTCCGATCTCTACTCTGATCCTCCTTCGCTACTGCCACCTTTTCTCAGCTGCGCATCGGTAATCTCTCTCTCTTTCTCTATCTCTGTCTCTCTGTAAATCACTTCCTTGATCACTGTAATTGTATGATCTATATTTTGACTCTTCTCCGAATTTGCTGACGAAATCCATCTTAGTTTTCTGCCATTGCTAAACCTACCCTCAATTCAGTTCAGTTCAATTCAATTTCTTGATTCGATTTTGATTGAAAATTTGAGAAGATGATGAATTCAATGAAAACAGGTCAGATCCTACTAAATGCAGTTGCTGAATCGATTATCTCTTTGATTACAATCTGAAACCCACTAGGAGTTACTATTGCAGTTGCAGATCCTGAAATTATTATACCCTATAAATAATTCAAGCAACATTTTGACTTATTTTAGATACTTGTTATTGTTGGTGTGGATAACTTGTACTGAGATAAGTGTATGCACACAAGGTTGTAAACAACGTTAGGCGGTGGCGATTCGGTCAAGGGGTGCCTAGCGCCTAGGGTATAGTGCCTAGGCGGTTGAATTTTTTTTGCCGATTTTGTTAATTTCAGCCCATATTCTTCAATCGTAAGTATAATTATGCAATGTAATTGCAAATATTCATCATGTTCTTGTGTAATATGTGTAATTAAAGGGTGTTTATGTATAAAAAACTTTCTCGTGCAATTAATGTGTAAATATGCGCAGTATGTGCAATTAAAAAAATAATTGTCCAATTGTAATATGTGCAATATGCCAATATGTGTAATACGTGTTATTTTAATATGTGTAATAGGTATAATATGTGCAATCCATCACCAATAATACTAAAAAAAGTAAAAACAATTCCACTACTATTAAAAATCCATACATAGTATATAATAGATTAATAGTAGTTCTCTTTTTTATGTTATTTTATAGTATTTAAAATTTAAAAAAAATAGAAAACGTCTGGGTGTTGGACATCAGGCGTCCCGCCTGATCAGCGCCACGGACACCTACTCAACAAGATGACCACCTAATCACCTCCGACCGAGTAGACCACCGCCTATGGCAAAGGCGGTTCGTTCTCCTCTACTTGAGTGCCTAGATGCCGCCTAGGCGTCCGAGGCGGCCGCCATTTAGATCACTGTATACACATACTATATTTACCTCTTTGTAGCCTTTAATAAATTTTGCATTACTTTTGATTGTAAAATTGTCAGGTTAGAAGTCGTTTGTGGTCGGATAAAATATGGCAAGCACGGCGTGCTTTATCATTGTTAGTAGGAATGACATTCCTATTTATGAAGCAGAAGTGGGTTCCGCAGTAAAGGTATTTGTTCTTCTTGATTACATTTATTCTGGTTGTTTTTGTTTTTGTTCTCTCAAAAGTTGCAATATTCTGTATTTGTTTAAATAGTTTTTGTTGACGCTTATAGTAAAAAATATGGTAACATGCAGAAATGTGATTACATCTACATTAACACTAGTAATTGTGCACATTTTATTGTATGCTTGTGTTGTTATTTTTTAGATAAAAGTGAAAGTCACCTGTTTCATTAATGAAAAATTAACGAAACAAATTAACCAATATTACAAACCAAAGTCATTCTAGTCAAAATACTGAAATACAAAATTACATCAACAACTTCCTGATACTACCAACACAATATCTGACACCAAAATACCATTACCCCCAACATAACCGCACACAAGTCTTCGCGGAAGGAGGTAACTGCTCATAGCGCTATCTAAACTACTACGCATTTTTCATGCACAACATCTTTCTTGTCCCTACTATACCTGTCCAAGCATTTATTAGAGTGAATTTTATGCAGCATCATACGAAATTTACAATTAATGTTACAAAAAAAAGCATCATTTCTATCTAGCCACAGATTCCAAACACTAGCTGCTATCGTAATATCCCACATTAATCGATAGTCTTGCCTAATATACCTTAGTCTCTAACTACCCCAAATGTCTTCAATACTATTGTGTGTCTTTGCTATACCAAATCTTAATCCCAAAATTTTCTAGGTAAGTCTAGCCTTAGTACAATGAATATAGTTTACATCCTCTTCCCCTGAGTTGCATCGCAGGCATGTTGCATTTTCTAACATTAATTTTGGAAATAATAGCGTTATTCATTACCGATCAAAGGGACGCCTTGACCTTATTTGGGCATTTAGATTTCCATATAATATCCGCACTTAAGCTTCTGAATCCCCCACCATTTAGGAAGCTATACATAGATCTCACTGAGAACGTATTGTTCGAACTGAGTTTCCACTCTTTTACGTCTTCTGACCTTTTTGGGTTCAAATACTCATCCACCAATCTTTGTAGACTTATGAAGTTGGCCCTGATAATCCCACGTGGTATCTCCGTCAAACTCAATCCTCAGTCTTTTCTGTTTCAGACGTCTGCCACTAGAGCATCAACATTTCCTGTCTTCTCAGCCAGTTGCGGGAAAATTGCCTATAGAGTGTTATCCCCACACCATTTATCCTTCCAAAATCTAGTATCTTTCCTGTTTTCTACTCTACATCTAGTGTTCGCGTGAAACTTTTCTCCCACCTTTGCAATCCCTTTCCAAAGAAACGACACTTTTCCTGTTTGCTTCTTCCTTCATATCTATTTTTTTTTTCGATTTTGATACAGTTTGAAAGAATTGCACCACCACGCCTTACGTCGTCTGTGCATTTTCCACCACCATTTGGTTAAAAGAGCTTTATTCATATCCCAAAGATTCACAATTTTCGGACCTCCAAATTCTTTATTTTTACACACCTTCCCCATTTAACCAGATGAAACCCCTTACTCTCCTTTTTTGTTCCTTTCCATAAGAATCGTTTCCTGCATTTGTCGATTCGTTCAATCACCCAGTTGAGGATCTCATAGATAGACATCAAGTATATTGGCAAACTACTTAAAACCGAGTTTATTAGTGTGATTCTATCTCCCAAAGATAGAGATTTTCCTTTCCAACCTGCTAGCCTTTTATCTATTTTTTCCACCAATATACTCCAATCTTCCTTACGCATCTTTCCTGGTCAGATAGGTGTACCTAAATATGTTAATGAAAATTCTCCCTGGACACAACTCTGTTGAGGTCATTTCAATAGAGCTCGAATTATCACTGCAGAGGGGCAGTACACAACTCTTGTTTAGATTGACCGTCAGTCCCAATCAATAATCAAAACATCTCAATAATATTCGAAGCCCCACAATTTCTTCCATCTTCGCCACACCAAACATCAGAGTGTCATCTGCATATTACAATATAGACATTGACACAGGAATTCCTTTCACCTCGACTCCTTTGATAATCTCTGCTTCCTTCCCTCTTTTAGTTATTTCTACGTCAGAATTATAAAAATTAGCAGTGACAGTGGATCTCCCTGCCTTAATCTTTTTCGGCACTGGATTTCTCTACCAGCTTCTCCATTAATTTGGATAAAAGATTTTCCATTTCTAACACATCCTCATCCACATCCTCTATTTTGTCCCAAATCCTTTGAGTTCTCACGCCACATCGACACAATCCCAATCTACCGTATCGAATGCCTTTTCGAAATATAGTTTAAGTAAAAAACCATCTACTTTATCCTTGTTTCCTCTAAACACCAATTCATGCGCTAACGCGATACTATCCCTGATATCCCACCCTTTAACAAATCCACTCTGCTTCTCATCAATAATATCCCTTAAGTGTGGGACTAATCTACTTGCCAGAACTTTGGTGATGATTTTAAAGGGTCCGTTTAGTAGACTAATTGGTCTGAGGTCCGAAACCCAAAGAATTTCAACTTTTATGGGAATTAGAATGACGTTTGCATAATTTAGTCTTTTCACCCTAGCCAGTCCTAGAAAAAGTTCCTGAAAAATGTGTAATAAATCTTTCTTGATGATTGTCCAGCAGAGATTATAGAAAAGAATCGGGAAACCATCAGGACCTGACGCCTTATCTTAGCCCAGCAGTTTGATCGCCTTTAAAATCTCCTCTTCCGAGAAGGAGTCTTCGAGCCCATCGCTTCCTTCAATTCTCGAGTCTTCCCACATATCTGGTTTTATTTTGCATCTAAATATCCTCTTCTTTTCCAGCAAATCTCTAAAGCTCCTATCTATCTGTTGTCTTATTATTGACTCATCCTCCGTCCAATTTTCCTCCACAAAAAGCCCCGCAATGTTATGATGACATTTTCTACCATTGGCCACCTTATGGAAGAAAGCCGTGTTGGAATCTCCTTCCTTGAGCCAATGTACCCTCAATCTTTGTTTCCAGTAGCATTCCTCCATTTCACCAATTTTGTGTAGCTCCATTCTGTTCGTTGCCAGTTCTTC
Organism: Hemerocallis citrina; assembly: GCA_017893485.1. Classification (NCBI taxonomy): domain Eukaryota; kingdom Viridiplantae; phylum Streptophyta; class Magnoliopsida; order Asparagales; family Asphodelaceae; genus Hemerocallis; species Hemerocallis citrina. Next base: position 385,959,484 of record CM030359.1, on the reverse strand, counting down.
CGATTCCACCCTTTGCAAACTCCTTTCCTCTTCTATAGTTTCAAGTTCATGAGTTCTGTTCCCTAACCTCTCTTTCTTTCTAGTGAGTGCTCCTAGTTCGTCTTTTGCCCAAATAATAAGGCACTTACGCAGTCTTCCCATCTTGATATTCCACTTGGAAACTGCATCCTTCTGGATGACAGGACTTCCCCATGACCCCTCAATGATCTTTTTAATGTTAATGTTTAAGGTCCACACCTTTTCAAATTTAAACTGTCAACACTTAGCATTTCTAGCATCTCCAACATCGGGAAGGAAGGGTATATGGTCTGATGTGAATTTAGGGAAGGATCTAGCCATCACACTTGGGAACTATTCCTCCTAGTCCGTAGACACCAAAATTATATCCAGTTTTGCTAGGGTTGGGTTAGCTTGCATGTTTGTCCAAGTGAACCTCCTATCTCATGCTCGAATTTCAATTAGGTATAGATCATTGATGGTGAAATTGAAATCGTGTCTATCACTTTCGCTTGCACCCTACCTCTGTGTTTACTTTGCAATCTAGTAATGTTAAAGTCCCCTCCAATCATCCACGACCCCTCCCATCTATTGCGAATGAGTCTTAATTCTATCCAAAAACCCTCTGTAAGACTAGTGATGTATAGCCCCTACATTGACGTAACCATATGCTCCCATCCATTGGATTTACGAATAATTCTAATAGTAACAGAGAAGTTGCCAACATATTCATCAACCATATAAAAAACGTTGGAATCCACTCCTAAAGCAATTCCCCCCGACATTCCCCTGGACGTCTTGAACCTCTAGTGAAAGTTTCTAAGCGATCTGAGACCCTTTAAGTCCTTAGCTTGTGGATCGGTAATCCTAGTTTCTTGAAGCGAACAAATAGTCGGTTTCAGTTTAGCGAAACTATCATTCACCAATCTACATTTAACTGTAGATCGTAACCTTTTAACATTCCAAAAGATGTACAATATAAACACTTAGACCAGAAACATCCACCAACCTAGCCCCCTATACTAGGGAAGCAGTGATAGACATTGTCTATAGGCCTCAACTCTAATAGCATTAATCTTGTCTAATTGTTCTCTGGAGGTAAGTCCCATGCTAGCATAGTAAAGAAGCATATTATCTGAAATACAACTCAAAATTGAAAACGAACCTCCACATGCTGACGTTGGTTCCTTTGCCTTAGCCGCTGATCTGATAAGATCCTTCTCTCTTGGTCCCTCGACCCCCACTTGTCAATTTGTCTTGTTCTTCCTTTAATTCTCATCTAGCCCCCCCCCCCCCCCGATCTCTACAGTAGTTCTTTTTCCTGGAAGTAAATCCCTCAACTGCTTCGCCCATCTTTCATGTTCGATATTATAGTCATTGTTTTCATCCCCCACTCCATCTAAGGCACCAATTCTATCTCCCCCCCCCCTCCTCTCATCCTCCAACATCCCCAATTCCCCATCATCGTCTTCCTCTGCTTCATCCTCATTACCTTCCTGAACAGCCAGCTCAACAATTCTTCTCCGATTATCACCCAGTGTAACTTGACCAAGGTGCAGGCCAGGATTATTATTACCCACATCTAAGGTAGGCCCGTCAGTACTTGGGCCAGGCCCAGTTAAATTAATCTTGTTAGTAGTCGCCCTCATAGCTGTTTCTAAAGCTTGTTGAAAATGTTCTTTAGATAACGTCAAAACTGACGTTTCTGCTGCTGTGGGACCCGCCACCTGACTGCTCTCCCCCATCCGTCGAAGACCTCTCTATCGCGTATACAGCTCCTTGAACGTACACAAGGACCTCATCCTGCACCACTTCTGTCGCAGTCAACCCCTCACCGCCACCTGCCTCTTCTTCATAGCCTCGTACTCCTACCGATTTGACTCCCCCCATCAGCTGACAACTGTCCCCTGTACCATCTCTCTGATCCACTGGCCCCTTTCAATCCAGTGCACGCTGTTTTGTGTGGTCCTGATTTTTTTGAGTTTGATCCAACGGTGGCTGCTCTTCTGCTGCTTTTCCCTTAAGTGACTGCATCCGATGGTTAGGATGTCCCCGCTCATGATCCAGCGGTTGTAGATCATTGTCAACCTCAAGCTCTTTTTTGAATCTCACCTTTGAGCACGACAATAACTCCGGAGATCCTCTAAACGAGACCCTCTTCTTTCTCTCTATAATAACTTTAATTTCATGCCTCTCCTCCTTGAACTTAGCTACAATCACTGACGGTATTAGGCTACTATCTTCCACCCTGATTTGAATTCTCGCATACTCACGTCTCGTTTGCAAGTTGGTGTTCTTATCAATAGAAATCAAATACCCGAAGCCCCCAACGATGTTTTAAAACGTCGACCGCACCTAGCAATGGAACGACATATTGAAGAAACAGACCCATACCGCTTGTAACATATCTACCTTCATAGCCCCATATTTTCTCAACCATCTACTCATTGTAACATAATAATCTTCTCCTCCAAGACTACCCATAGTCAGTAATTCTTTCATTCTTTCCTCAGTCTTGCAATTCACCATCAACACATCTTGCTTCACCTTTTGGATCTCCCAAATACATTCCGTCGATGGCCTGATACTCTCTGCTATCTTCTCAGTCAACTCATCTATGGAAGGGTTACCCGTGTGTACTTCGAGCATAATGCATAGCTGTAGACGATGCCATGATAGGGGTCGGCACAATCACAACTTTGATTGTTCTCCTTCCATCATCTTTACTCTCCTTCGACTTGAGTTGGCTCCTCTTGTTGTCGGTTCCCATGTCAAGAACGATCGTTGGAATCGATTTGGAGACACATCCCGCATGTTTGATTCTAGGACAGGATTTAGAGATGTGCCCATGCTTTTTACAAGCATAGCAAAACCAATCATTCACACATTCGTTGATCATGTGGCCTCGCTCAGCACATTTATGACACTGCACGTTCTTTTTTGCCGTCGCCGGAGCTGAACACCGTTGTTTTTCTGCCTTCCTCTCTGCTTTCTTATCCTGCTTAGGTTTGAATAAAATTCATTCCCCTTCGGCGGCCTCATTCATCATCACCTCTATCTCCGGCGAGCTGTCCTCCCTTCGATGGTTACACGATCGGGTTCCTCTTTACCCCTCTTAGTTGCCTCTAGATAAGACTTCCTCTTCGCCAACTGTGGTCGGGAAACCCCTCTCATACCCTCTAGCTAGTGGTGTCGCCCCTCCTGCACCTGACTTCTCTGTCTGAACTCTCTATCTCCACACTTGAGTAGCCTCTATGGTCTACACGGGAATCCTTCGTCAAAGAGTGTCCTCTAACTCTCGATGGTTCGCCAGCCCCACCTTTGGAGTTGCCTCTAAACTCCGTTCGTTGAACACCCACCTGTTCTCTTCCTCTCTTCGCCATTGCTCTATGTGGGTTGGTGCTTTGATAACTTTCTCTCTTGTGAGCTCTCTAGTAGCCTGTTTGGGTTTCTTTCATTTTTGGTTTTGTATGCTTATGTTGTAGCGTAGATATACCTAATACTTCAAATATGTTATGGTCCACCCAATAAATTGACTAGTGACCGTGAGCATTTGACTTTCTGCTTAGCTAAAGCATATTCCAGTTTTCATCGATTCGATGTGCCATATTCCTTGCGCAAACTGCTAAATTCAGTCATGTAATCCCTTTAATGAGTTCAGGCGGCTATAGTTGCCCTGCCTTTTGCGGGTCCAATGGTTAGGCATGTATAAGCATGTATAATTAAGAACCAACAATGGTGCTAATCATTAGGTGTGGTAGGATATCATGTGGAGCTGGAAGAAGGGACAGACCTACAGGAAGTTTGATTGAGTCAGTTGAGAATTATGTGGTGGGTACTAGTTTTACAGAGGAGATACTCCTTAACAAGATTTATGTGAATGGAGAAATGGGATTCATGTGAATAACCCCTACTATGAGATGAATCCTTCGTTGTTTGTAATGTGGTATGTTTTTGACTTTTTATGGGTGGAGAAGGATTCATGTAGCCCACCCCAAAATTTTGGGATAAAAGCTTTGTTGTTGTTTAACGATGCTAAACAAGAACTACTACTATAAATATTTGAATGGAAACAGTACCAAGTATATTGGGTATGATTTGAATAAATTAATTTAAATTGATACTAAAAATACCTTACATAGTTAAGATCAATGTAAACTTCATTGTGGAATAAACATTAATGTTATTGAAAGACGAACTACACTTTCTAGATAACATGCGGTGCTGGGTACAATTGTATGTATTTGCAGATGGAGAAGGTTGTGCTGCATTTAGTGCTGTAGGAAGTAATGGGGTACAGAACTATAGAATACAGAATTACAGATGTAGATGGGATTCCTTTTATCCAATGATTTTGCAAAGATATATCACTGATCAAAATTAAATATGATGTCCTTCAATTTTGACTGGAAGTAAAATTCCACTTATTGCTAATCATAGACTAGCGGTCTTCTAACTGCACTATGTGCTATTTCGTGGTGTTGTGACAGAAAGAAGAAGCAGCGCACCAACACCAGTTTATTTTGCATGCAGCTTTAGATATTGTTCAGGACCTTGCATGGACAACAAGCGCCATGTGAGTATTTTTAATACTAGTAATTCTACATTGATGTTTGCTAACATAGTTTTGCTGGGACTACAAATTTATGGAATCATCAACCTACTGGGACTTTGTAGTAGTTTATTAATACTTCCCTTCTGATTTATGTGGCATGTGCAGGTTTTTGAAGGCTATGGATAGATACAACGAGTTGGTGGTGTCTGTTTATGTTACTGCTGGTCATATCCTTCCAATATGAACATCACTGCACTTGTTTCTAATTGTGAATCATTTACATTAAGTTAATGTGCTTAACTCGCTGTACAACATAAGTTAATTGTTTGACATTAAATCATTGAAAAAAAATTAGGATCTGGTTCAATTAGGTTTTTTGCATTATTTATGCCTCAAAGTTTAAAATGGACACAAATTATATCATCCAACTCGTTTGTCGTGACTTTCCTTGTCCAGGGGAAATATAGGGATTTTTCAGATTGCATCCTTCACGAGATAAACTACATGACCAAAATGTTTGGACTTTGTAGAGGCCAATTTGCTATTTCTATTTCATGGCCCTCTCTTGCTCACATTTGATTGAATTTGATACGAATTCATAGTGGATTTTGTTGGGTTGATATTCAATTGACAAACACTTCTCCTTCATTTATGGAGCTTTCTCAACTTCTATTTCTTAAGTAGTCCCATTTTGTCAAAGCCTGTGCTTATATTGATACAAGTGATTCAAATGTGTTAATCTGATAATAATTAATTAATGAACTTGGTCATTATATTCTCTATCAATGTAGTCGAGGCTCAAGGCGTAGGCGTCAAAGTAGTTTGAGCCTTAAGCCTGTGTAGATGCTCCATCTTTGTTCAAAGTGCCACTAAAGCACGCGTCTCGGTGCGCCTTAGCAAAGGCACGAGGCGCACGCCTCAGGAAAAGGCTCAGCCTTTACATACTTAACTCGACCCATCCTGACTTCAACCCTATCTGCCAACCCTATATCCTATCCAGTAACCCCCAATTCTCTCAACTTTCTATTCCCAATTCCAAACCCTAACCCCATTCTTAATGCTCAATCTCCACCTCCAGAACTTCAATCATCTCCACTCCATCTCAACAGCAGTGGCGACGACAACGGACAACACCTTGCTGGCAACACTCCTCCTCAGTCTCCACTCTTCAACCTTTCATAGTCTGAACATCCTCCTCCCTCTCAACAACAGCTGCGTCTTTTATACTTTTATGACTTCCTTCTTTTTCTTGTTTTATACTTTTTCTTCTTTTTATTTAAATTGTTGAAGTAGTGCATTCTTTTCCTTCTTTTATACTTTTCCTTCTTTTTTATTTAATTGTTGAAGTAGTGCATTTAGATTACTTTTCTTTCTTTTTTCCTCGATACTTATTGTATACACTTTGGTTGTTGTATGCTGATTAAGGAAGTGGAATATACTTAGCTTTTGTGCCATCGATGACCGGGGTTCTTGGTTGTGTCGTAGTCGAGAGAGGAGTTGTATCTTGTGGTTTTGTGTGAGGGTGGAATATACTTAGTTACATACTATATGACTTGATGGTTACCTTGATACTTATTGTAGTTTTACAGAGGAACACATTGTAGTTTTACAAAAATGATAACAACTAAAATCACATTGCAGTTTTACAAAAATCACATTGCAGTTTTATCAAATCACATTGCATCACTTCTTCGGGGCAAGAAATACATTGTATAATTACCGTATACACTTTTTTTTCTTGATACTTACTGTATACACTTTTTTTTAAAGTAAATGGCGATTGTATGATATATTTTGTTGCTATGATGCTATCTTATTTATATAATCTTATTTATAAATTTTAAAAAACCCAAAAAGTAATAGTGCGCCTCAGTTAAGTGAGGCTTACATCTCAAATTGCGCCTTGCGTCTCAGGTTTTTTACGGGGTAGACACCTTTGACTACACTGGTATCTATTTTATTGTCCGTGGACAGTACAAATCTTTTGTTTCCCTTAATCAGCCTTATTTACACACCAGGCTGATGTTGCTACATGATTCGCGTAATGAGGATGGGATAAAAAGCTTTTTCCAAGAGGTTCACGAACTTTACATTAAGGTGAGTCTGCTGCTGCTCATCTTCATCTTTTCATAATTGCTAAATTTCTAAATTGAAGAAAAATCTGCAAAACTTGGGAGTCTGAATATTAGGGCATATTACGGTATTGTATTGTGTATGTAATATTATACAATGTTTGTTGGTGTTCATACCTGCATGTATGCACCTTGGCTGATATACGACGTGTATGATAATTGGCAAGTTGTTGAATTTGCATATGTGATTATATGCACATTAAGGAACTCTAGTACATTTATAGATATATTACATATGATGCTAGAAGTCATGGACGAAGTTGGTTTGTAGATGTAATTCATTTTGAATTAATGGAGCACATGAGCTAGGTTGCCATGTAATGAAAAACTACATATTGCAAAATATAAATATTCTGTTATCGAATGTCTTCGAAGAGGACTCAAATTCTCTGTCTATAAAGGGGGTATAAAAGTTATTCAGGGGCAAAATTTCAAATTCAAATATCAGATTAGCTATTATGGTAATTAAATTGAATATAATCGGGCTGCAACATATCCCAATGAGAAAGAGTGCTTGCGATACCTGAAAATTCTGCCTACTATGATATTGGTGAACATCCTTGCCAGAAATTTACGCTAAAGAACAGCGGATTATCTGTAACAAGCTGTTAGTAATATTACAATATGCCTAGTTGAAGAATATAGGATATGTCTTGCCTTGTTGGACTAACACGACCCATGCTGTTGTTGATATTAACCCTTCTTTATGATTGCTTCTATTAATTTCATCTCTTTCGGTCACAACTCGCAAGATTGTTAGCTGTTGGATAATAAAGTATAGGCTTGCATCTCAGGTAGTGTTGATTATATGTTTGCCATTTGATATTTTTACCTAGTTAGTCGCATTTGAATATTTCATCTATGTCTTGTTTGCCCTGTAAATTTTTAGTTGACTTACTTTTTGTGCTAATTCAAATGTAGATTCTTCTAAATCCTCTCTACCTGCCCGGGTCAAGGATAACTTCCTCACACTTCGACACCAAAGTTCGAGCCCTTGCAAGAAAGTACTTGTAACTGCACTTGCTTTTTACACTTGATATATCTAGAAACCTTTCCTACCCGTTGGTTTTGCCTCTTTCTTCATGTTATATGTTGCGCCATCATCGGCCTTTGATGTATAGACATTGATGTTTTTTTTCATTATGGTGCTCATCAACAGTAACTCGAGGAATTAGGCACTTGTTATGATCACTAATGAATTTCGGGAATTGTTGGATTTGATATGAAAGAAAGCTTTCTATGCTATCTTTTAAAAAGGTTGAGATTGGCTTGCTTATCCTACAGTCATGTAGGCTTGTAGCAAGAAGATATTGAATGTGCGTTTTATTTTATTTCCTAGTTCGAAGAAAAAATATTATATGTGAAGAATATCTTAAATTATTTGTTTATTTATTTTCTCATCTTTTTTGGGTGAGAAAGCCATGGCTGTTTATTAGATAAAGCACTACTATTTCCCCTCCATCTCCCCTGTTCCTTGCATATAAGAGACATTCCAGATATGAAGATTGATGCACGATATGATTCTTTTTCGCATATGCTGAGTTTTGGACTTCCTGATACAAATGCTCTTATTTTTCAACACCCACTGCATCGAGCAGCATTTTCTCAATTATCCCTGGTACATCGAGATATCCAGTTTCAACGGACGGGGAGGAAAACATCGCCTAGTGTCTTACTTACCTTTGATGATTTACAAAAATATTTCATAGTCCACAAAGAAGATAATAATATTACCTAGTCCTTTAGTTATTGTTCAATATCATTGCAAGTCTGCAACTATCACGAGAAGGAATTGAAAAACTATTCACTATCGGTGTTTTTTTGATAAAAAGATATCCTGTCATCGCTTCATTAATGCATAATTAAAGAAACATAGTAGTACTAATTACAATAATATGAAAATATGACATCTGAAGGAAGATACATCGATGCAACAATCTTAAAACAAACAGTAGAAAGATACAAGTGCTTGAGGTGTTGGCCCTCACTGCTGCAACTCCAAGCCACTAACAAGCTTGTGATCCCAAAGTATCTGCACAGTGCAGATAAAACCCGTATCCGCTACTTCATCATTGCTTGCTCCCCTATTCCTCGTCCTCCATACGGAGCCGCTTCATTGCTCCCCTACTCACTATCGGTGTTGTTGACTTAAATTTTCAGGATGAGTACATTTTCTGCTATTATCATACCAATATATGGAAAACCGGATTGTTTTTCCATATAGACCTAATAGCGCACACGTTAAAAAGAGTGATTTGATAAGTACTGAGAGTATAGTTAAAGGTAGGGGAAGACATAAACTTACTTAGGTGGAAACGATGAAAAAAGATGCGATAAGTTGTGGTCTTGCAGAAGATATTGTGCTAAACCGAGCAGAATAGAAAACCATGATTTATATAGCTGACTCCAAGTAGTTGGGAAAAAACTTCTTTGTTGTCGTTGTTGTTGAATCATATGTATGAATATATGAGAAGCTGAATAAATTTCTTACTAATACACTATGGTTTGATATATGCAAACAGTGCTCTCAACACCGACACAATTGAAAGCCCCAAACTAGGGCTGCTGGTTCGCGATACTTTAAGTTCAGCCACTAAAATAAAATTCAGTCAACTGAATTTGATGCAGGGACATTGTGCCATTTCAAATCTTGTCCTATTTCATCCCACCTGCATTGATTGAACCCCATGCAACTCTTCGTCGAATTGAAAATATATTAAAGACATATCTCCAATATTCGACCCATGTGAACTACACTAGTAAAACTTTTGAAGTGATCTATATATGCATCATTGAGCACCTCGAGCTCTGAGTCTAAATAAAGCGAATGAAGTTGCCAAGTAAATTATGATAAGCTTCCCTAAGCAATACAAACGAAAATTAAATTGGTTCAATAAATCCTCAGATCGAGGTAAAAAAAATCTGTACTACTATAATGGGAGAAGGGAGAATACCTTAGTGTAATTTCTTCATCTACCAATCCGTGTAATGCACGTGCATAACTATTGTAAATGAGATTTTAGATCAAATTCAGACTACGTCTGAGTTTTTACTTTTAAAAAAACTATATTTATTAAGACGTGTATCGCACGTGTAAACTACTAGTAATAATAATCAAGAAACACCGAGATATGTACATCTTCATGATCCCTCATGAAATTCAAGCAGGAACGCAATTAAGATGCATATCTTGCACTAAGCAGTTAAAATCCCCGATTACGCCCGATTAATTCCTGATTAATCGCTAATCAGAGGCTAAGCGATTATTTTTTTACCGATTTATAATATTTCAATAGTTAGCGATTTAATCGAGAATAATCGGCCGACTAGTGGTTAATCGGCCAATTTTTAATGGCCGATTAGCCGATTAAATCTCCTGTAATTTCCATGCTCGTTTGCATTATTTGGGCTCAATCCGGCCCAAATCCAAAATCTAAATTCAAACCCCTTCTGGTCCTCGTGCAAACCTAAATCCGACATATCGCCGCTCCATTCTTCCTCGTGCAAACCCAAACTCAAACTGATTATCTTCAAACCCAAATCCAAACTTATTCTCTTCTTCTTCCTCGAGCAAACCTAAATCCGGCCCGCCATTGCTCCCCCTATACCGTCACATACTTGACCCGGCCCGCATCTGTACCTCCTTTTGTTGCTCGCACTGCTCCTCCCCGATTGTTTTTGATTGATGGAACCGATCAGTAAACCGGACCAGACCCACATCCAGAATTCAAACTCAGCTCAACCCAAGTACTTTTTTTTTTCCCTATAACTATATGTTCCTATTTTATAATCTCATAATAGTTTTATGTTAGGTTTTATAGTTGCTACATAATGAGGATATATATATTTTTTTAATTATATAAATAACGATTTTTTCGATTTAATCCCCGATTATTTTCCGATTAACCGATTACTCACTAATCGCTCCTAACCCGATTGGTTTCAAAAACCGATTTTAATTGCCTTGGTCTTGCATGATCTTTTGAAAAATTCAGGCAATACAATTAGGATGCACTTTTTGCATGATCTTTTCATCATTCTTGCATAATCTTTCCAATTTCAATCAAGAACGTACTTAATATCATAATATGTATCTCACCTTACCATGACCGATAAGGTCCAACACTCTTATCTTTAGACACACTGCTTTAAAAATTTTTAATCATCGAACAAACAATCAAAGCAAAGCACTGACGTTAATTTTGATTTTGATTAAAAAGGCATATTTGATCAGAGTCCATATGAAAATTGGGGGAAATACATCTTTAATTATAGGACCAAGAGATTCCCCCATTGGCAAATGAATAAGGCACATGCCAATGTTATATATATATATATATATATATATATATATATATATATATGTCCATTTTAGAAACTTAGGATATTGCACCTATTGTATTATATTTTTATAAATTTATCTCAATTCAATGCAAAATGCCTTAGGTCCTTCCCCCATTTGCTTATGGGATCCAAGAAAGTTGCTAACTGTTCATTCCTTTCTAGAACAAAAAAAACCAAAAAATTTGAATTTTGAATTGCAAGTGCACATAATGAATCAATACTATAAAGCTCATCTTGGAAAATTTCGACATCTGTCAACTCTGTCCACATAGGAAATTTAAAGTTTATCTAGGATTCATGAAAAGTTGTAAATTTTAGTGAAAAACCAAACTATAATTTTAGCACATAATTTTGAGTTTTTGGTAGCTATAATATAGATATGTATTATGGATTTCAAGTCATATTTATATGACCTATATTTGAGTTCTTATTGGAAACAGTGAGAAAAAATATAATAGTTTGTGATCTTACAGAAGATAATACGCTAAATCGAGCAGAATAAAAAACCAGAATTCATGTAACCGATACCAACTAATTAAAAAAAATGCTCTATTATTGTTGTTGTTGTTGTAGTATATTTGACCCCTTATAAATTAGAACAACAAACATTGACTTAGATTATTATTGATAACATAATACCAATTGTTAGGTATGATTTTTCATTCAAGCTAACAGTATAACAATATGTCTCACCACTGGTGAGCAGCAAATTAAAAATTGGAATGTACTTATGTAAATCTCTTATTATGATATTAATATCTATATATTATATACTAATAGCTCTCTCATTTCTCTAATTTGAAGTAAAAAGAAGAGAGCAAAAAAAGAAATTCACATTTATTGACACGTGTAGTACGCATATTTTTATTAAAAAAAGCAATGTAAAAGCCCCAAACCTATAAATCGAGAACTTAATTACTAGAACTGTGTTTTGCTCATTAAGTGTTCCATTAAATACCTATGTAGCACACAATATGTTTGTGAAAAAATGGTTCTGAAAAATTTTGCTTAATTAAATCAATTGTATCTATGTATTGTGTATGTATTAATTTATGAAACCCTAATTTACTACCCCATTTTATTTTCAATTTTTAATTTGTGTTTTTCAAATCCTGAAATTTGAATTTGAGGAAGAGTACGGGTTGTAGATGGGCATGATTGTGGTATCGGGTCCAAGAATGAGATTTGGTAAGGAGGTTGTTAAGGTTAACAGAGGGAATGGGAAAATATCATTGGATTATTGGATTTATTATAACTGAGTTCAATGACTCATATATATAGGAAGAAACCAAATATTAAACCGATACATAACCCGATATAGGACTAAATATATATTACAATATCTAACAATCCCTCTCAAACCCACGGTGGGTCGAACAGCATGAGTTTGCCCACCAAGTAACGAAATCTCTGAACAGTGTGGGATTTGGTGAAGAAGTTTGTTGTCCACTGTAAAGATATAACAGAATAAAGGAAAATGGTCCATGCTTCAAAGCGCTCACGAACATAGTAGCAATCTATCTCTATGTGCTTCGTTCGCTCATGAAAGATCGGGTTGCTTGCAATGTGCAACGCACTCTGGTTATCACAATGAAGAGGAGTAGCACCTATGAGAGTGACACTCATATATGATAACAGCCAACGAACATGAACAATCTCTTAGTAGTAGTTGTCATTGCTCTGTACTCAGCTTCGGTGGAAGAACATGCAACAACTGCATATTTCTTGCTTCGCCATGAGATCAGCGAATCACCAAGAAACAGACAGAAACCTGTGGTAGACCGTCTGGTAGTAGGATCACTCGTCCAGTCTGAATCAGAATATACAATGAGCTACAATTTGGATGTAGAATGCATGAATAATAAGCGAGTGATAGTGCCTCGAAGAACCTAAGGATTCGAAGAAGAGTACTGTAGTGAACTAATGTAGGAGCAGAAACAAACTGATTAACAACACTGACTGCATGAGCAATATTGGGTCTGATCATGCATAACTAGATAAGCTGTCCAACAATCTGTCTGCATCTAGTAGGATTTGGAAGGAGCTCACCATCTGTGGAATGAAGCTTCACATGAAGCTCTAAGAGAGTATTGGCTGATCGATTGTCAGAGAGCCATGCAGCGGAGATAATATCTAACGTGTATTTCTGATGAAAAATGAGTATGCCCCGTGATCCATATGGAATCTCTAGACCCAGAAAGTAGCGCAGTCTACCAAGTTCTTTTATATGGAACTGCTGGTGAAGGTAGTGTTGAGTAGATGCAATGCCTGTGGAGTCATTCCCAGTAATAATTATATCATCAACATACAATAGTAGAAGTACTTTTCCCTGCGGTGATGACGGCATAAACATAAAATGGTCCCGTGAACTCTGACTGAAACCAGCTTAGGTGATGACACGGCGAAAACACTCAAACCAGACTCGATGGGCCTATTTCAGGCCATATATAGCACGACGAAGACGACAAACATGACAAGGAGGAGTGGCAAGCCAGAAGGAGGATGCATGTAAACAGCCTCAGATAATGTGCCATGAAGAAATGCATTCTTGACATTCATCTGGTATTACGGCCACTGACGAACGGAGGCAAGGACAAGGAAAGTACGGACTGTAGTCATCTGTGCAACTGGGACAAAAGTCTCATCATAATCAATGACATGCTCCTGAGTAAATCCTTGGGCAACGAGACGAGCCTTGTGTCCTTAAATGGAGTCATCAGGTCGATATTTGACATTGAAGATCTATTTGCAGCTAACATGCTGAACGCCCACATATAGTGGAGCTACATCCCAAGTGTCAGTCTGATCAAATGCACGAAATTCCTCTGCAATAGCTTCCCACCACTCAGAAAATTGAATAACTTCATGTTAGGCTCTGGACTCACGTGTGGAGTGTATAGCAGTGAGATATGCATGAAACTGTGGTGTGTAGGAGGCAAAGGTGGCCAAACCAAACTGACCAGAAGGACTAGTGGCATTAGGTGTGTAACGGGCCAGTGGGATGCCTGAGGTAAAATGTGTAGACTGACAGACCGGTGGTGGATGGACAATGTGTGGGGGTGAGATAGGTGGAAGGGAGGCATGCAGATGTGGGGTTGCAGGTGATGATGGTGCAGGAAGCTGTCGGGATGCAGGTGGTGCCTCCGTAAGAGGAATAATAGGTGGAACGTTAGTATGAGGTGGGAAAGGAGCCAAAAGAGTGGGATCATATAGAATACGTGAAGGCAGGGCCGCGGAGATAGGTCCAATTACAAGGGAATCGAAAAAATTAGCATCCTAAGGAGAAATCAAGTAGTAGGGAGTCTTCCACAAAGGAGACATTTCAAAAAATACGAACACGCCCCGCCACATGATCAAAATAACGATATCCTTTATGTTCTAGATTGAGACCTAAATGAACACACTTAGTAGGACATAACAGGTGCATCCTATGTTCTTTTTACTCTTTTGTTGGTGGCTATTCTATGTTTTTTGTATGCTAACTGCCAACCTTCTATATTTACTGTTATCTCCGGAAAATATATATATATATAGTCTTCTTCCGTTGTGCACTAATCTCCGTGTGCACTCGCCCTTCAGACCTTCGTATCGACGATTCGAACCGCTCACAAATCATCTAAATTAGTCTAAATATATGAATTCAAATCCTTTGATATTCATTTGTCCATCCATTAAAGTGTTACAAAATTGTGTAGCTAAACATTGTTTTTTTATAATGATATGATGGATGGGCATGCACATTTAAAATGAATTGAATTTACAACTAGAAGTTGAATTAACAGGGAAAACAAAGTAAGATAGTCTTCAGATTTTGGTTCTTTTGATTCAATTTAAACAAAAACAATAGACTTTCGCATCTGAAAATGTTACCTGTTATAAATCATCCATGATTCGCTTCTCCAAATGATGAACATAAACAACAATGGAGAAAACCCAAAAAGGAACTACAGATCAAAAGAAAAAAAAAACACAAAAACCAGTTGAACTTACAAATACGACAGTCACCTCCTCTTCATAAACAAAGCTACAGATTCTACATCAACAAGTTCATTCACAAACCGGCTTAGTATCAAAGCTACTCAGACAAATAGCAAACGCCTGAAAAGCAGATATTGGATACCTATAGTCCATCGTAAATATATCCTTCCCAATCTTCCCGAATTGAAGAATCACCTTCTCTTGTTCCACCAAAGAAACCCCATCAGATGGGTCAACTGATGCCACAAGCTGAAAATTTTTCACAGATGCAACAGTAACTCTCCCTCTAAAATTCAGACACCAGCATTGCAATTGCTCGTGCCATCTTGGGGCTTTGTTCTTCAGAGCCAATGGCTCGGAAGGTACATTGGTAACTTCTGGGTCCTTTTGCTTTGAGGATGATGGGGTGGAGATCTGGTCCAGGGAGTGGATGAAGCTGGTAGGGGTAGGAGCAGACCCACCTTCTTGGATTGACGATATGGGGATGGAATGAAGAGTGCAATTCATCCTTCTAGGGCCTCGGGTTCGAAGGACATTAAGCTCATAAGCTACGGTTGCTATATCATAATTGCCAGCAGGGATTCGAGGAGACACTTGTTTCGAGTGGAATCTCCGGGAGGAACGGGTGGTGGGTACAGGTGAGGTGTCGAGAAAAGGCTGGCTGTCAAAGACAGTGAACTTGGTTCCGAGAAAGTTGGACCTGTTCAAATTTAAGACACATGAAATCAAATGTTGTCGAAAGCAGAAAGACAATACTTCTGAACTTTTAGAGATTTAGCAGGTATTTAAAGAAAAAGGCTCCACAATCTTTCAGAAAAAAATAACTTACAGAAGATAAAGAATTAAAAAAAAAAAAAAAAAAAAAAGATTACCAAAATACAGATCATAATGACAGAAAAAAATTAAGAAAGTTTACTAGCAATTCATGAGAATTAACAATATAAATACATAAAGCAATCTTTGAAAGGCTAGATAATGCAACCTTAAAAGAAAGTGTTTGATGTACATTAGAAGTAAAACTAAAGCGCTATAGTAAGCTACAGCTAAGCAGGGCTTTATAAGGATTTTTACAGCAGTTCGTGAAATTACTGGAAGTTGCTTGATACTGTGGAAGCTAATTTGAAAGGTCAAAATGGGTGAACCAGGGATATAAGTTTTTTTTTTTTCTAGTTAATTACCATACACTGTAGCAAGTGGCTAAGCAGAAAGATTGAAAATGTAACATGCCTCAGTTTTCCAATGTAGGTGCTGCTTGACCGAGAGAAGTCATCCGAGGAGAGTGAAATTACATACTCTATGCAGGTTGCTCGACGTACTTTTCTTGCTACAAGTAGAAGCATGTCATTCTCTCCTTGGAGGGCTGCAATTAAGATATAAATTTTACATCCCTTCTCATTAGAACCATCCTACTATGTCAGTGAACTCTTAAACATAGAAGTACGCTAAATAATAATAGCCATTTAAAAACTCAGATCACAACCCCCCAATTGTTGAAACAGTGAACTTCTCCCCATCAGTAAGTTAAAGACATGGTTGAAACCCCTTGTTGAAAATTAAACCTTTCTGGTTTGATTTATTTTGACTACAAAATGATCATCGCACAAGTCCCTAAGAGCATCTGTAGATGTAGTCGTAGTCGTTAAGACTTAAAATTTCCATATTCGGGGTTTAGAAATAGGAATTTTGAGTTGGGTGTGTAGTCGTTCAAACCCAAAATTTGGTCGAACAGTGGACGATAACGAATATCTTGAATCTCAGCCATTGTTTAAAAAAAATTTTTGGATCCTATCGGTAGATTCCATCTCAACCCTTGAATCTCAGCCATTGTTTAAAAAAAATTTGGATCCTATAGGTAAATTCCATCTCAACCCTGATCAAACAATTTGGATCAATCTCAAACGTAATCATATGCATAATAATCCTATGCATACCTTTCCATAGAAATAAAAGGAGAAATTGGAAGCGAAAAGTTCAAGGACAGAAGAACATCTTCCGTCCGTTCTATTGTCCGGCACCTTTTTTATTAAAAAAAAAAATTTAGAACGGACACCCTTTTTTTAAATAAAAATGAAAATTTATCTAACGAAAGATCATCTTTCGTTCGACACATGATCTTTCGACTCCTATATATGGAGAAATCTCAAATCTTTTCTCAAATATAGGGCGCTACTATTTCTCAAATACTATATTTTTTTCCAAATATAGGAAACTACTTCAGCAGTTTTTTTCCCCAAAATTTCCAAAATGGCCAAATTTAAACAACGACTATAGATGCTCTAGCACTTTCAACTAACAGTTTCATTCTACTCCATCGATGGATAGGAGGCTAAATTTCAAATAGAAAGTGAGGACATCTCATTCTGAACCTTCATTCTTCCTCAATTTTATTCTGTGATTATACTTATATATCAACACCCTAAAGCTTTCCTTCCAACCCTCTTCATCCTTAATTGAGACTATAACAAATTGGAAAAAACATTAGATACTGATGATAAAACACTTACATGGGCTCAATCCTAAGTATAACCGATATGTAGAAGTCGCCCGTTCCCTCCTAATAAAGCACTGCATCGGCGAATCCCTTGGACCAGGCTATTTCAAAACAAAGGAGAAAAAAACACACACACACATCAATAAACTTCAATTCTTAAAGGAACAAGGCATTTACCTAATAAATTATAACAAACTGAATACACTAGAAACCAACCTGCTTCAAAGAAATAGGGAATGTAATTCTCCCACATTCCTCCGGAGTCTTAACCACTTCCTTGGTAATATCTCTCCAACTCCTACAAACTGACGAGCACGACACCACATTCCTCCTCGATTGCCACGCCACCTCACTAACCTCCACTCTTTGTATCACATCCACCAGAAGTTCCGGCGGTAAATTGGCCCACCTTCCTTGTTCCCCCTCCTCAATCTCGTCACGCCGGTACCGCAAACTACACCATGGAGACCTCAATCTGCTTCCACTCCCATTCCCTTTCCTCGACGAGTTACTAAACCCATCTCTCATCTCCTTCAACTCTCGAACTATGCTTTTGAATGACATTGTTACTATGCTTTTGACTCAAATTCCTACCAATTTAAACTCCTACAACACTCTAATTAAAATTTGGACCTTGATGAGCGTGTGCTACTTTAATGGAAAAGAAGGGTCTATTGGCAGTGGATAATATCTAATTGAGGGCTTTTAGTCACAGATGCAAACACATGGAGGATGGTTTCGCTTTCTCTAAAAAGACATCTCCTTTTAACTTTTTTTTATCTTTCCATTCTTCCAAAAGGGAAAACATAAGAACCCATTTCTACAAAGGCAAGGGTGATTATAGATTTGTGTGCAAATCTATGAAAAGGAGAAGAAATTTCTTACAACAAAAATTAGATCATTCTAAGCCAAATGCAAGAGAAAGCAATAAAATTCAGGCCTTGTTAAACAAGATGCAAATATAGATTTAAAAAAGCTATCTTTTTATAGTACAACTTTCACAAATTGAACTCTAATTCAATGGAAGCAACACACAAGATGAGATTTTGAGGAATACCCATGAGGGAAATCAACGGAAGTAGCTCAGATCTAGGATCAAAAACAATCTTGTCTGATAAAATGAGGAGACCGACAAGCTTTTCTGCAACACTTTATCCTCAAATACTGGCCCATTTTAAAGAGATTCTCTCTCTCTCATAATAAAAAATAATTAATTTTTATTTAAAAATTCTAATTAAAAAATCTTCTTTCTGCTAAAAAGATATTTTTTCCCGTGCTGACTCACTTTTTAACAATATCGACCAAACTGAGACGCTTTCTAAAATATTTACTTAACCGACTCAGTTTTGAACACGTCAATATAAAACACTATTAGTAATTATAGCATCGGTTATTTTAATGACGTTGTTGTCAATAACGACATCTGTAAATAAATAAAAATTCGATGCCGCTATTGAAAGTAACGGCATCAATATATCTCGCATTCACTTAGGAGTTCTCTAACTTGAGGAAAAAATTGTAAGTAAAAATCGCTTATAACTGATGCCGATATTGGCAATAACGGCATCAGTATAATCTACAGTGTACTCCAAATTTCGTGCAGGTGCATCAACTTCAAGTTCGATTTTGACCTTGATGCAGCAAGTATCTCTTAAAACTCAAAATATGAAAGTCGTAGATTTTTTTCTTGATGTTCCATAGCATATAGAATCATCTCAATTCGAGTTCGGATGATAGAGTTATGTCCGAATGACGAAGCGATATCGAAACTATCTAGAAAAAGTTGAATGTGAAAATCGCTTACAACTAATGCCGTTATTCCCAATAACTACATCATTATAATTAATGCCGCTATTGGCAATAACGGCATCGGTTTAGTCTGCAATGTACTCTACATCGCATGAACAGTTTCAATATCGCTACGTAATCTGGGCATAACTTTATTATTCGAACTCCAATTGAGATGATTCAAAATGCTATGGAACACAAAGAAAAAGCTCTACGATTTTCATGTTTTGAGTTTTGAGAGATAATGGTTGCATTAAGATCAAAATTGGACTTGAAGTTGATGTAACTGTACGAAATTTGGAGTACGCTGTGGATTATACTGATGTCGCTATTGTCAATAGTGGCATCAGTTATAATGATGTCTTTATTAGGAATAGCAGCATCAGTTATAAGTAATTTTTACTTACGATTTTTTTTTTCAAGTCAGAGAATTCCTAAATAAATGTAATATGAATTGTTGCCGTTATTTTTAATAGTGGCAATGAAAAAAATTATAGGTATCGTTATTAGCAAGAACGATATCAAAATAATAAATTTCGTTGTTGTCAATAATGTTTTCTACTCACGCGTTCAAAATTTAGTCACTTGAGTAAATATTTTTTAAAAAGTAGGTAAGTACGGAAAAAACTTCAGCTAAAAAATGGTGGCACTGAATACTGTTTTGACCTTGGTCATGATTTTCATTCGAGCAGTTTCAACGCAGAAGGAAGAGGCCAGCTCAGCAATTGTAGATAAAGATAGAGAAATAAGTTAAATACACCCACTGTAGTATGCACCAACTATCGTACATATTAGTCTTGTCAGACTTACTTGTGGGTCCCTCTGAATAATGTAGGAGTGGGTGTCTTTGGCTATTTTCATCCTATCCGTCCCACTAGATTTTTCTCCACCTTTTCAGGAATTTTGCACAAATCTGACCGTCACAATGTTTTTAGTACAAATTTAGGTTCCGACTAAAATACTTCCTTCTTTCAAAATATCTCCATTCTAAGTTTCTGGGCGTCTATTTAAGAAAAAATATGATTAACAAAAATACTAAACATTCTTAATTTTTTAATTTCATAAATAAGCTATCAATTATAAAATGCTTAATTTGTCCTCCTCTGGACCTATATAATTTTACTATTACTTTTTTTTATATAAAAAAAATAAAGATAAAATTGTAAATCTTATTTAAAAATACTTGATGGACATTAAAAAAGATAAGACATTTATCTCGAACCTAAACTCATTTATATTTTGAAACAAACTAAGAAAGGCTAGAATGAGATATTTTGAAATGGATGGAATAGTAAAATTTGACATAAAATTTGAAAATAATTTGTATTAACTAAAAAGAGAGTCCTATACTTGTTGTAAATTTTTTTAGAATAAAGATGACCGAATAACCGCTTCATTAGATAAATTAACGAAATAAAGTATGACTGACTACAAAAATCTAGACTACTACTACATCCACCACTCAAAAGACGTATAGGTACAATTTATCTCGAACCTAAACTGACTTATATTTTGAAACAAACTAAAAAAAGGCTAGAATGACTTATATTTTGAAATGGAGGGAGTAGTAAAATTTGACATAAAATTTGAAAATAATTTGTATTAACTAAAAAGAGAGTCCTTCTATACTTGTTGTATTTTTGTTTTTTTTTTTTAGAATAAAGGTGACCGAATAACTGCTTCATTAAATAAATTAACGAAATAAGGTATGACTAATTACAAAAATCTAGACTACTACTACATCCACCACTCAAAAGACGTACAGATACAATTATAACTCCAACTAGCCCCCCACCACAACTCATGCTCTGCCTACACCTCATCCTTCGTGCGTACTCTACTCTTCATATTTGCTTGACCTTCCCAAGCATGAATGGACGTAAAAAATTTATGCATCGTAATAGAAAATTTTGCTATTGTGGTTACGAACATACAACTCGTTACGATCTAGTCATAGACCCCATAACGTAGTAGCTGCCAAGATATTCCAAGCTTCTTTAATCTCTTTCCTGACTGCCCTCACTCTCCACTGTTCCCAAATCTCCAATGTCAAGCTCGAACACTCAAATATCTCAAAACCTAAGTACACAATTTTCCAAGCTAACAATGACCTAGGACAAGTGAATAAAATGTGATTAGTGTCCTCGTCTTCTACCGTGCATCTCGAACACCTAACGTCCAACTGCAGGTTGCATTTGTGAATGTTGACTTTTGAAAGAATTGCATCAAATTAACATCATGAGCTGCACCGCAATAAAACCAGTTGTTGTTGATACCTCATTCTCGGTTACTTCTTCCATAACCAGAGCTCGAAGAAGGAAGAGATAAGAGTCTTATGGAGAATGTGATCAGAAATTCATAATAGAGTCCGACCACAATGATCGAATTTATTATCTTTAGGCATAAGAATAATAGATTACCTAGTAGATTTTTTTTTTTAAATCATCACAAGCCTCCCCTTTTCTTTTTTATTTCAATTTATTAACTATTATATGATGATTTCTTAACTTTCCATATATAGAAAAATATAGTATTACAAATTTGTACGCTAAATAAGAAAAACGTACTAGTCAAGAGAGCATTTGCGAGGCTGATTGGCGGATTGCAAAGATTAGAAGGAGGGTTTGTGTGTGCGTGTGTGTGTGGATTGGGGGGGGGGGGGGGGGGGGGTTAGATTTTCTTTTTCTTTAAACATTATTGACTTTGGTATAATATATTATACTCTCAAGAATCTTAATTATTTATTTGTTGAAATTTTGGATTCATTTTCTTTAAAGCTCTATTTGATAAAAAAAAATTCTCAAATGTCACACTTTTGGGGAGAGAATGCTAATCTTCCGTGAGAGCACTCACAGAGGATCTTGATTACGTTGATAATTTAGAATTAACTTTAATAACTATACTTGTATTTTGTCAAACTATGTAATCTACAAGAGAGCCTCAAAATTTTCTTGCATATTACACCATACTAAACACCGATTGAGATACAAATATGACAAGTAATATGGAAACTCAAACTCATTAAGATTTTGTAATCTTCACAACATGTGTTTATTGCAGTATTATAGCATTACTATTTCATTAGAGCATCCACAATGTTGTTTCTCATATTTGAAAAAATGGTACAAATGGATATAGAAAATCGGTGTGATGTATGCAGTGATCGTTTGCTAAAAGTTTCTAAAAAATTAGCTAGACAAAACAACTTGTATCGTCTAGTAAAAAAAATTATTTAAAAATGTTAAGTCAATAATGTTTAAGTTAATTAACTATTGATTAGATATTAAAATAGTTAAATTAAATAAATTAAATATTAAAATATATACTAATATCTAATTAATACACAAATCTACCCCTAATTAATACACTAAGCTCACCTTATGTGCTACATGTCCCGTCCAAGCTATTTTTGGCTTCAAACGGTACAACATGTCTCGTTTGACGATTTTTTTGATTTTTTTTTGTTCAGATGGTACAACATGTACTGTCTGATCATTTTTTAAAAAAATGTTCAGACGAAACAACTTGTTTTGTCCCTCGCCATTTAAAAAAATAAAAAAATAGGGACCCTATAATTTGAGAATCGCCAATTCGTTCTTCAAATATGAGAACGCACTGTAGCTATTTTGTTAAAATAAGACAAAATAGCAAACGACTGCAGAACATCGTTTTACAAAAAATGAGAATTTGACATATATAGCAAACTACTGTTGATGCTCTTACAAGCTTATTTGTGTGCCCATGCTACCTTAAAATAATCCTCTTTAGTTGTACATTTTTTTACGGTTCAACCTCCCAAAGAGTTAAATAACTATGTGCATATAAATATATGCCCAACAAGTGGAGTAGAGGAAATGATAAGACGTTCTTTGTAGCGGCCATGTACGGGGTTCTAAACGATGGGGGGATCAGAAACAATCACGCGAACCTAATATGGAGGTCACAGGTGCCGACCAAAGTCAAAGCATTCCTATGGCTAGTTCTCCACAACGCGATTTTGACCAAAGCAAATCTTAGGAAGCGTAATATCATGATAGATATTACATGCCAACTATGTAATCAGGGGGAGGAGGATACCAACCACCTTTTTATAGACTGCCCGCAAGCCGCGCTAGTTTGGGAAGTGATAGGTCTGGGTTTTAACACGGTTGAGACGCCTAAGAGTATACTAGACATATGGGGTGCCTGGAGGGTTAATAATATTAGGAAAGAACATAGGAATTTATGGGATATCACCACGGGGGCGACATTATGGGCTATTTGGAGGGACAGAAATGATTGCTGCTTTCGTAATAATAGATGCAATTTTCATACATTACTGCGAAAAATTGCTGTTCTTATACATGATTGGACAGGTCTCTCAGGACCCCGGAAAAGAGGCAGAGCGGACGAGGATGTGTGATCGGGATGGATCACGTTGTAGGAGCTCGGTGGGATGGGGATTTTGGGAACGAGCATGGAGGATCTTGTGGGGACCCAGCACGTCAGTAGACTTTTGTAGGCCTAACGGGTTTTTATTGTTTTTTTCTATCTTAGATGCTATGTTGTAATAGAATGGTTGTACTGTGGTGCCGATGAGCACAACTGTGATGCATTGTAGGACATTTTGGACTTTTCTGTAATCCCGTTAATATTTTATTAATGAGATCGGTGACCTGGGTCATTTTTATTTCAAAAAAAAAAACAACTAGATAAAATATTACAGTATTTTATTATATTCAATTTTGATTTTGTATTTTGACGATATCCAATATTAATTCCCTTTGTACGTGCGTGCATACATTTGACAAAGTTCTCTTCCAATGGGCACAAAATATTAGCAATTTCTTAAATATTAGAGCATCCAAGTCGTTTGCTTTTTTGCCATTTTTGCCATTTTTTGTGTACTGTAGCGTACACAATCGTTTACTATTTTGCCACTTTTTGGCAATTCATCTACAGTAGAAAGGGAGAAATAGCATTCGAAATAGAAAAATGCATATTATAACTGACGAAACATCATGTTTCGTCTGGATTATTTAATTATATTTTTAATTGATCGGACGAAAGATGATGTTTTGTCTGGATTATTTAATTATTTTTTTAATTGATCGGACGAAACATGATATTTCGTCCGAATTAAAAAAAATTAAAAACCAAATAAATTTAACTGGTTAAATGAATTTACGGGTGGGAATGAACATGATGTTTATTCCCATGTGGGACGAAACATCATGTTTGATGTTTCGTTCCAATCCATTTTTTTCTAAAAAAATTCATTTTAAAAATTAATTTTGTAAAGTTTTAAATTGTTTCTGAAATTGTTAAATTGTTTTTGCAAATTTTTAAATTGTTTTTGCAAATATTGTTTACAAACTATTTTTAAAAATTGTTTTTACATTTTTTTTTGCAAAAAAAAAAAAAACTTCCTTAAAACCCAGACGAAACATCCGGTTATTTTGAAATTTTTTTCTTCTTTGGGATGAAACATCATGTTTCGTCCCGTATTTTTTATTATTATTTTCTAAGTTTCGGCTAGTATAAATTATTTTTTATTAACAATGAACTTATTTTTACCATTGGACAACTGCAACGTTTATGCATTTTGCCATTTTTTTCCATTGAACGACTGTGGATGCTCTTAATATATATATATATATATATATATATATATATATATATATATATAGTTGATTTGTCCATGGGCACGTGCCTATGGCACGTCTTCAGAATGATACATCATATGAAAAGTCTTATAAACAGTAAATCAACAATTATATAGCTAATGTTTGAATAGTATGACAATAATTAGTTGTAAATAAAAGTCCATGTTGTTAGTGTAGGTGCCCTAGAGGCAATACAATGATATTATGTAATCAGTATTATTGACATTATGTTCTATTTGATTATATTAATAATTTATTATGCTTCGTATTTACTGCGTTATAAATGTTAGCATGATAAATGTCCTTAGATTATTAATACGAACTATATGAACATGAGATTATATATAGTATAATAATCTTAAATGTCCCTAGTCGAGTATTATTATTATTAGGACAGTAATAATACATTGAGACTAGTATGTTGATTGATTGATGACCCCCTCTCATGGGTCATTAGTATAGAGATACTAAAATCAATACATAGGTAAATGTAAGAGTACATTGTACTGGACAGACCCACTGTAAGATTCAACATGGAATAAATAAATAAGTGTCATAAGTAATCTCACTGTGATAATGGTGTAATGGTCCTCTGACCTGAAATCATTATATTTCTATACGAGAATTAATGTACTTTGATTCTATCAAAAGTTATCTTTAATCGGGTAATGATAAAGATAGTATTGGGTTCATTATGAATCGTGTGAGAAATGTGAATGATCTAGATGGAATTTAACCCTCCTAATTTTAGGAGCGATATTATCGGCCTCTTGTTTGAGTGAGACTATGAAATGCATGGCCATGCTCAAATATTGGTTTGTTTGAATAGTCTACTCATCGATCAAGAAAATAAAGATTAAATTATTAAAAGGATGACACGAACCATGCCTCTAGTTTAATCTATAATATCAAGGTTAAAAGGATTATATTACACGGAGACATTAGTCACGAAAGGTTTAATTGAATCACCAATTATTATTATTACTTGGGTAGCAATGATGTATTACTAGATGCTGCTCATTGTTTATAATTTTATTATTAGATAATAAAATTATTGCCAACGTAATAATAACCTAAAGGGTCACACACTTAGAACGTTTAAAAGGAGTTTTAATTTAAATTCGGAATTTAAATTAAATGATTATAAATTCGAAATTAGTCATTTAATTGAGTTGGACTTGATTAATTAAAGTATAATTCGAATTAAAATCATTAAACCAAATCAGTTATCATTAAACCAAATCAGTTTGGCCAAACCGATTATGGTTAAGCCCACCTCATTCTCTCTTATAAATACATAGAGATGTATTGGTTTAGGGTTTATCTTTTGGCAAATTCGTTTTCCATAGAAAACCCTAGCCGCTTCAACTGTTGAGAGGCAAGAGAGAGAGAGAGATAGAGGCAAGCATCATCGGCTAGTACCGGCTCCCTTGATCGTTGGACGATCGGACGTTCGTGTGGACTGCTTTAGAGACGCGGATCTTGCTACAAGGGTTGCGTGGTGATTGTATAACAGGACCTCCATCTTTCAGCCTTCGTAAAGCTCTTAAAAGGTAAAATTTCGTTTCTCCATAATCAGCCATGTCTTGTACACGGATCCTAGGGTTAGGGTTTCGGATTTTTTTTTATCGCTGCGTTTGTGACCCGAAACCTAACACATGTTTCATTAGTATATGTCGAAAAATAATTATAAATTGAAATATAAAATTCAATGTTTCCATAAGTGTATATATATATATATATATATATATATATATATATATATATATATATATATATATATATATATATATATATATATATATATATATATATATATATATATGGGTTTTGCTCCATTGAAAATGGTTCGTTTTCAATGGGTTGGAAAACACCCATCTCAACCGTCCGATCTAGCGTGATCTTGATCAGCGGCTGTGATCAATATCCGCTAAGGTCTCCCACTAATGCTGAGAAAAGCAAAGGGGTATTTTCGTCACTTCATGCCAAAAAACGTTTCAGACTTAGCATTTTTTTGGCGTGAAATTTTTTTTTGTCGAAAAAATCACTTAGGCCGTTGTTGTTATTTGTTTTTTTTTTTTTTTGGAAAAAAATGTACTTAGGCCGTTGTTTGGAACAACGGCCTAGGTTGTTTTTTTTGAACAAAAATTTCAACTTTGGCCATTGTTGGGTACAAGTGTTTTTCCAAACACTTGTACATACTCAGATCTTCATCTCCCTTACAACTCTCTCTCTCTCGCTAGTGGAGCTCGATAAACCCATTTTTCCAAACTGTAGCTCTCTCTATCAAACTGAAAGCCCTACATCTCTCTTGATTGTTGTTTTTCACCGAATCTCTCCCTATTCTCAGTCTCTAGCCCTCTTCCTTTGAAGATCCCAAATACAAAAAAATCATAACCCATACGAAATCTACCCAACCCTAAAATCCTAATCCTGAATAAATTAGGCAAACCCTACTCCTCTTTCTTTCTCTACAGCAGCGCGCAGTGGCCTCCCGAACACCCTCATTGTTAAAGGTACTAATTTGTTCCTACTTGAGTAGTTCTAACTAGGCTAATTGATTGAAAATTTTTCTCCAATGTTTGAGTGTACAATTGCTATATTATGCGTAGGTATTTATAGAGTAGGTAATTCTAGTTTAATTGGGGAAGTAGATGTAGTATTAGTTGTTGTTGGTTGTTGTTCGATGTTAGTAATAGCGCACAAAGCAGAAAAAATTTTATGCAACTTTGCGAGTACGTCGGGCTCGCCATACACAAGCCAACGCAATTCGTAGAAGTGTGTTTGGATTCACGGTTTGAAGTGTACAACCGTGTATCGCTTTCAATTCATTCCTGTGAATGAAAGCGATACATCGGCGTATTTTGCAAACCGTGAGTCGAAACTCACTTCTACAAATTTTGTTGGTTCATGTGTTCTGCCGTCATCCCACTCCCAAAGTATAGGAATTTTTTGATCTTGTTTGTGCGGATTTGTACCGTACACCAAACAACAACCTCAGTTCAAGAATGAGGGGAATACGAGTGAGACACGGCCTTATCTTGCAAATCGTGGATCGAAACTTACCTGTAGAAGTTCCGTTACCTTGTGCGCGGAAAACCGGACCCAATAGAAGAGTTTTGTATTTATATGACGTCGTTTTCGACGTTTTGTCACTTATTTTGTTTCGTATGTATATATATTGCAATCGTTTGTTGACAATCTGTTTTATATCTAATGTGTATATTAATTGACCAATAATATATTTTTACCCCAGATGAACAATGATACGGAGAGTTCTGCTGCCGGCAATAATTTTGTGCGGGTAGAACCAATCAATGATTCCATGCCATTAGTCGAAGACCATCTTAAACCAAAGTTAGGTATGACATTCCCTACTTTAGTTGAGGCCGAGAATTTTTATTCTTCATATGCCCATTGTGGGGGTTTTGCAATGCGTAAGGGTGGGAATAAATTAAAGGGAGGAATGGAAGTAGATAAGTCATATCTTTGTAATAAAGTTGGGTCGTCGCTGAGTCAACATAGTGATGGTAGACGGGAAACAACCTGTAGAACGGGTTGCAAGGCTTGCGTTCGTGTAAAATTGAACGAAGCAAGTGATACGTGGGTGGTGTATTCATTTCACGAAGAACACAATTACGAATTCACCTCACCCGGTAGAAGACATCTTTTGCCCCGGAACAAGTCTGTGTTAAATACGGATAAAAGGATAATAGATCAAATGAACCAAGCCAATATCCAGACATGTTGACAAATGCTCTTCTTTGAAAGTGCTAGTGGTGGTCACGATCAAGTAGGATTCACAGAAAAAGATGTTAGAAATTTACTTAGACATTCGCAAGAAGCATTGAAATGACATGATTCTACAATACTAATTAATTTTTTTGAATCTAAGAAACAGACGGATCCTTCATTTTTTTATGACATTCAAGTAGATTCCGAAGGGCGGTTGTCACATTGTATGTGGGTAGATGGTATTTGTAGGATCAATTATGAAGAATTTGGCGATGTAATTTGCTTTGATGCCACGTACAATACGAACCGTTACGGAATGTTATTTGTTCCCTTTGTTGGAGTTAATCAACATTGGTAATCAAATTTCTTAGGAGGTGGGTTCATTTCAAATGAGACGGCCTCTTCATTGAATGGTTATTTGAAAAGTGGTTAGGGGTTATGAATCGTGCTCCATCCGGTATCGTCACCGATCAAGACTGTGGGATCACCGCCGCACTTAAGAAAGTTTTCTCCCAGACTCGGCATCATTTTTGTATTTGGCACATTCTGGATAAGTTACTCCAGGAGGTGCGTCTTTCGAACGATGTCGACAAGTTTAGGGAGTCCTTGAAGAATGTCATCTACAATTCCGAATATGTACATGAATTTGTAGAAAAATGGAATATGTTGATTTCGCAATACGGATTAGAGAGTAACAAATGGTATAATGATTTATTTGATATCCGTGAAAGTTGGGCACCCATCTACACTAAAGATTCTTTTTGGGCCGGCATGTTGAGTAGCCAACGGGTTGAGTCCGCACATTCTGCCATGAAGCATCATACAGGAAAAAAATTCCTTGCATGAATTTGCCGTCATCTTCGACCATTTTTTGGAAAGGCAAAGACACGATAAATTGAAAGAAAATCATCGTAACCGTGAGAAGAGACGAAGTTGAAGAGCGAATGGGCTTTGGAGGCACAAATGGCAAAAACATATACTTTGAAAATCTTTTACAAATTCCAAGATGAAGTCACAAAAAGCTTCATGTACAATGTGACATTCGTTACCGATCTTGAGACACCGGATAGTTCAACCTTCCATGTGATACTCTGTGGAAAATCAGAACCGGCTCGTCTTCTTCAATTATGCAAAATCAATGGAATTATTACATGTGCATGTCACTTCTTCGAATTTGTTGCCATTCCTTGCAGGCATATTTTAGCTGCACTTCGTTTTTGCGATCACACTTCCTTCCCAGATGTATATATTAAAAGAAGATGGATCAGGGATGTGATGAGAAGAAGTTATACATCCGTTCCAACCGAACCCAATACCGAGAATTTTGCTTCTCGATATTGTGAGTTGAGCTACCATGCAAAACAGATTGTCGATCTTGGTTGTTCCTCCAATAAGAGTTACAAATACACGTTGGAGAATTTGCAGAAGATCATTGATGGGATTTCTTGGCTACAACCCGGATTAGGTGAACAACCTGAACAGGCCTCACAACCACATGACAGTGTCGAACCCGGAGGTAGTTCACAACCGCATGGTAGTGCACAACCTCATGATCAAGGGAGTGGACACAGACCTACACGCATTAGTGACCCACAACAATGCACGACAAAGGAAAAGCCTCGTGCCAAAAGATTGAGGCCGATAAGAGAGAAACTCCGCATAAAAAAACCGAAAAGGTGCCGAAGATGCGGCATTGTGCCAATGAATCATAATTCAAGAAATTCTCCAACTTTATTTGAGGGGTAAGACTCTTACTTTATTTGTTTGTCCATCGTTTAAATTTATTATACTTTATTTGTGGTAAATGAGTTTCTTACTAACTAAACCTAATCTTTCAATGAAGGCAAGAAGTAATTCCTTCCGAAGAAGATAGTTCTGAGTCGAGATATGACGATCCACTGTGAATTGTAATTTATAAAATGTAATGTTTCAGTAT
The DNA here is from genome assembly GCA_017893485.1 of Hemerocallis citrina. Taxonomy (NCBI): domain Eukaryota; kingdom Viridiplantae; phylum Streptophyta; class Magnoliopsida; order Asparagales; family Asphodelaceae; genus Hemerocallis; species Hemerocallis citrina. The sequence continues at coordinate 385,928,883 of CM030359.1, read as the reverse complement.
ATTTTTAACTCTTTGTGCAACTTGGTTAATTACCTTTGTTTGGTAACTGTAAATGTTCTTGAGACTTAAGTGTCGTTTGTTAATATTGTTGCTGTACATAAATGTTGGTTTGTAACTCAATTGTATCAGCTGTAGCTGCACTTGCAGATGTAAATATCTATATATATATATTTTTTAAACCTAGGCGTTGTTGGAGACAACGGCCTTAGTTAATTGTTGAATTTTGTTTGGTATTCAATATAACTAGTTAAAAAGAGCAATAAGTCACAGAGCAAAACAATATGTTTTTAATAACGTAGACCGTTGTCTCCAACAACGGCCTAGGTAATAGTCAAAAAGTTGTGATTTTGGGGGTGCTCTCTGACTTGGAGTAGACAAAAGGAGCAATAAGTCAGAGAGCAACACCATTTTTTATAAATACCTTAGGTCGTTGTCTCCAACAATGGCCTAGGTAATAGTAAAAAAGTTGTGATTTTGGGGGTGCTCACTGACTTGGAGTAGACAAAAAGAGCAACAAGTCAGAGAGCAACACCATTTTTTATAAATACCTTAGGTAATAGTAAAAAAGTTGTAATTTTGAGGGTGCTCTCTGACTTGGAATAGACAAAAGGAGCAACAAGTTAGAGAGAAACACCATTTTTTATAAATACCTCCAACAACGGCCTAAGTAATAGTCAAAAAGTTGTGATTCTGGGGGGGCTCTTTGACTTGGAGTAGACAAAAGGAACAACAAGTCAGAGAGCAACACCATTTTTTATAAATACCTTAGGCCGTTGTCTCCAACAACGGCCTAGGTAATAGTCAAAAAGTTGTGATTTTAGGGGTGTTGTCTGACTTGGAGTAGACAAAAGGAGCAACAAGCCAGAGAGCAACACCATTTTTTATAAATACCTTAGGCCGTTGTCTCAGGTTATAATAAAAAAGTTGTGATTTTGGGGGTGCTCTCTGACTTGGAGTAGACAAAAGGAGCAACAAGTCAGAGAGCAACACCATTTTTTATAAATACCTTAGGCCGTTGTCTAGGTTATAGTCAAAAAGTTGTGATTTTGGGGGTGCTCTCTGACTTGGAGTAGATAAAAGGAGCAACAAGTCAGAGAGCAATACCATTTTTTATAAATACCTTAGGCCGTTGTCTCCAACAACGGCCTATGTAGTAGCTTAATACTTGAAAAAGCAAAAGTCATGGAACACCCCTTTATATGAATACCTGAAGCTGTTGTCTCTAATAACGGCCTAGGTATGAAGTTTTTGGAGTTTTTACAATTTTCTCTTTACTCTTTACGTACAGTCTCTGTGAAAATTTATACCAAAGACAGATGATCTACACTTGTATATCGTTTAGCTATATTTTTTTATTTGCCCATTACTTCCACCTTTCAAACCAATATATAATCATGGTGGTTAAATATGTACAAAAAATAATATAAAATAATTCATAATCATCCATTTTGGAAAGAAAAAAAATGAACTCTAGCATTTATCTGTCTTTACGAACAGTCTCTCTGCAACTACGTACCAAAGACACATGATATACGCGTATATATCGTTTATAATTTTATATTACGTTCCAATTTTTTCGCACTATCTAACCCATATAAAATTATGAAGATAATATGCTTAAAAAAAATTCCCACAAATATAAAGGAGTAGGTTTACATGTATAAGGTTAAGGTTAGTGTTAAGAGGGGGTTAGGAGTCACACCTAGGTTAGGGTTAGGGGTTTTTTGTTAAATGGGTTTCTTGTTAGTGAACTCTGTTATTACGTGAAGCAATAGGGATATCATCATCATCACAGCTGCTCGAAGAACTGCACACAATTACTTCACGACGAGATTCCACATTCAAAATTTCCATAGAATCAATAGCTGCAGGAAGTGTTTTAGAGTAATCTTTCAACTTTTTTGGGATACTCTTCAAATGCAAAAGAACCAGACTGCGTCTCCTTATGAGTCTTGGGAAATCACGTCCCCGATGGGTTTTGCAACAACCCCTTCTTTCTCGTGTCAAATATAGAAGACTTAATCTTTTCTCTTATTGGGTTATACATGTGGGGATGTACATGTGGATTACTACATGTTCTTTTTTCCATATTGGACTTGTTGTACATGTGGGTCTTTAACCTTGTTGGGATCTACATGTGGTTTTCCTAACATGTGATATACATGTGGGGATCTACATGTTGGTTTTCCCAATATATGATCTATATTTGGGGATTTACATGTGGTTTTCTGTTATGGTTTTCCAATACATGATGATCCCTATTTAGACATTTTTTTGCACCGTTTCATTTTGTACAATTTTTCAAAAAAAATCAGATCCAGTTCTTGATGGCCAAGTAATTGGATTTGATTGCGCTCCGCTCTAAAGCGAACCGAATCTTTTTTATTTTTGGTTTCTTCTTGTCCATCATTATTATTGAATATTTTTGATATTCGGAGATGGGTTATCCAATTTTGGAAGGGTGTTTCCGGAAGAGTGAATTAGATATGTTTCGCACCTCTTCGTATTTCGTCGTGAAAAGTCAGATGTAGAAGAATTAATCTCTTACCTTATTGGTTTATACATGTGGGGAAAACCACATGTGGGAGATCAACATGTGGTTTTTTCCATATTGGTCTTGCTGTACATGTGGGGATGTACATATGGTTTTTCCCATATATAGGCTACATGTGGGGAGCTACATGTGGTTTTTTCCAAATATAGGCTACATGTGGGGATCTACATGTGGTTATGTACTTTAGGTTTTTCCCATGTAACTTATATTGTTGAATATGTCCATGTATGTATGATACTTACCAGCTTGAGTACATGTATTTTGGGTTAAGCTGGATAGCATCTTCCTTCAATGTTTTGGCAAGTGAAGTGTTTTAGATGAATACTGTTTTGGATGCTACGAAGAGAAAAAGAGTGGAGACCCTAACCCTACATTAACCCTAACCCTAACCCATAACCCTACTCTCCTAACCGTACCATAACCCTAACCCTACCCTACATATCATATTTTATTGATTTTTATGAAACAAAATACCAAATAATTCACGATGAATTTTTTTATTCGTTTGACGGTAACGATTTTATATTGGTTAGTTAGGTGGCTATGAATGGAAATAAATAAAAAATATAAACAAAAAATTTATACATATGAATGTCTATTTTGTAGAGTTCAGAAGACAATGTTCGTAAAGAGTAGGGAGATACATGTGACTATTATGTTTTTCCTCTAATTTTCAGTAATTATGAATGTTCTGAGTGGTAGTAACTGAAAAGAGTTTAATGCTCCATTCATAACACAAACAAGTGGTTATATATTGTTCATAAAGAGAATTGATAGAACTTAAATATCTATAAACTCTTTACTAGAAACTTATTACCTATCAACTCCCAACTACAAATATTAACGTAATTAATGATAAACCAAAACAAGCTCTTACCGCAAATGTCTTCCTTGCAATAACCCTAACCAAACCCCTAACCCCCGCTAACCCTAATCCTACCCTTAACCCCCGTTAACACTAACCCAACTTAATACACTAACCCTAACCCTAACGAATGATAAGATTATGTTATATTTTCTGGGGTGTTCTGTAGATATTAAAACATCGTGATTATGTAATGGTTAGTTAGGTGTAGTCAAATTAAAAAATAAAAAAACATATAAATGATATACAAGCGAAGTTATCATCTATCTTTTGTATAAAGTTCCATAGAGATTGTTCGTAAAGAGTGAAGAGAAAATTGAAAAAAAACAAACAATGTGTAACATTTGGCCCACCTAGGAAAAAAAATAATATTTTGGGGTGCTCTCTGACTTGTTGCTATTTTTAACTCCAACAAGTCAGATAGCAAGACAAATTGGATCACCTTAGGTCTACTACCTAGGTCGTTGTTGGAGACAATGGCCTAGGGTATACACAATGTGATGGTCTTGGTCTCTAACTTGTTGCTATTTTTAACTCCAACAAGCCAGAGAGCAAGATCAAATTGACCATCTTCTTGTCCTACTTCCTAGGTCGTTGTTGGAGACAACGACCTAGGATATAAACAAGAAGATGGTCTTCCTCTCTGACTTGTTGCTATTTTTAACACGAACAAGTCAGAGAGCACCCCAAAATGTCTATCTTTTTGGCCTACTACCTAGGCCGTTGTTGGAGACAATGGCCTAGGGTATACACAATATGGGGAAGTTGCTTTCTGATTTGTTGCTATGTTTAATACCAACAAGTCAGAGAGCGCCCTAAAATGTCTATCTTTTTGGCCTCCTACCTAGGCTGTTGTTGGAGAGGGTATACACAATATAGGGGTGTTGCTCTCTGACTTGTTGCTATTTTTAACTCCAACAAGTCAGAGAGCAAGACAAATTGTCTATCTTTTTGGTCAACTACCTAGGCGGTATATACAATATAGGGGTGTTGCTCTCTGACTTGTTGCTATTTTTAACTCCAATAAGTCAGAGAGCAAGACAAATTGTCTATCTTTTTGGTCAACTACCTAGGCCATTGTTGAAGACAATGGCCTAGGGTATACACAATATAGGGGTGTTGCTTTCTGACTTGTTGCTATTTTTAACTCCAACAAGTCAGAGCGCAAGACAATTTGGATCACCTTAGTCCTACTACCTAGGCCGTTGTTAGAGACAACGGCCTAGGTTAAAAGAAAAAAATTATCTACAATTCGACACAGCAGATGCAGCTGCTACACTTGATAATTTTACCCAAATTCTAAACACTTTTCCATCACCAGCATTCGCCGAATAAATTTATACGTACACCCGCCAAAATCACCAACCATAATTGACTATTAGTAATTAATAACAACAACATCAACTACACTTAAACTTACGAACAACAATTTCCACATTCTAAGTTACAACAGGGATAAAACCAAAAAAAAAAAAAAAAAACTACAACAAACAAATTGTTTACGGTATTGGCTAAGAACCGGGCGTGTCTGGCTGTGGTGCTCGCCTCTTTCGAGCAGGATTCGACGCCGGAACGGGATTGGCGACTCGGGGTTTTCTTCTTCTCCTCCCTCTTCTTGTTGTACATCTCCAACAACCCTCTCCTCACTCTCTTCTTCCTGCTCTTGTTCTTCAGATGGATGTAAAGTTGAAGCTTGTTGTTCTCTCAGCTCACGTTCCCGTTGTTGTCCCATCAGTCCGGCTGGCCTACCCCTCACGCTTTTACGTCGATTCCTCGGTAACCTTATATATAGCTCGATCCAAACGTTCAGCCTCTCCCAAAATATCCAAATTGGTACGGCATGAAGCGAACATCCTCGAAGCAAACCTCTTCATAGTCGTGCCTGCATTACTTTTTAGTACGTCCGCGCATTCTTTTGCCATGTCCATTGTATTATCAATCTAAAACAAAAAACCAAAAAAAAAAACCAATTACACAGATTGGGAAAAGTAAACAATTCAATAATTTTAAAATTAACAAACATTGAAAGAAATTTGAAGATTATACTTACCACTGTACGTATAGCTGATGTCTTCGGCTGGAACATGGGTTGTGAACTAGAATAGGCCGGTGGTGGTTCAATCTCCCTCTCCTCAATTTCTCGTTGAACACCAGCAGGTAGTACTATATCGGGAGAGATATACAAACGTGTATATGATCTGAACCAAGTTATGTACTTCCCTTGCACTCTTCCATCATACTTTGGAACATTAATGAGTACAAGTTCAAACCGTCGCTTGTTCTATTCTGCAACGTGAACACGATGAAAATCTACCCAATCATAAGTAGGCATGCGGCTGGTACCCCTCACAGCGTGTAACTCATGATCGTATAGGTTTGTGCAGCTTGGGGGACTATCTTGTTGAAGACCGAACTGACGAAGGACACTCTCCGATCACGGGTGCTCCACTATACCGAAGTTGATGAGTGGAGCCATTGTCAGTCAGAACTGCGACCCGGTGGTGCACATCGGTGGTAGTCCTCCCACTCGCTCGGGTGTATATGGCACCCAAATCATGAACTCTTCTCGTAGTTGGTCGAGCTCGTCTCTGTAGTACGTTAGTACACCTTTGGAATTGTCTTTGTAACTCCGATTACCAGCCCAATATACCTATAATGGTGCTAACATATCAGGATTTTCTGGTTGGGCCATCCAACCGTCTGCCGGTCTCCTAATGCGGGGACGACCCAAGTGCAGTCGCTCCCATGACCAAATCTGTAACAAAACCATTGGTCCGGTCATCTCCGTCCCATCTAGCGCTACAGAACATAACGACCTGTATAGCGTTGCCAACGAGCAACTTTTCCAGCTGTACCGGCCAGCTAAGCCTAGGTCGACGAGCAATCGTAGATACATGAGGTGCACCGTATCCCCGGATGAGTTAGGCAAGAGAACCCCTCCGATCACCGTTAGAATATAAGCTCTGGTGTAGGACTGTACATAGTCGTCGGGCAATGCATTGGTCAACGTCCCATCAAAATGTCCCTTCAACCAAGATAGTCGGATTGATTGTCCTTGAAAAATGTCCTTATCTTCCACGGCCTCCTCATCAAACTCTATACCGAGCAGTTCATTGCACAGCTCTATTTTATTAAAGTTTATATTACCCGTCACGGCCAACCCATCTATTGGAAGACCGAATATCATCGCTATATTCTGTAGCGACACCGTCATCTCTCCGACCGGTAGATGAAACGTGTGCGACTCTGGCCTCCAGCGCTCCACAAGTGCGGAGAGAAGTGCTCGGTCGAGTTTAACCTGACCCATCATGCTGATTCCGAAGAAACCGGCCGCTACTAGGTACTCGACAATACGTGGGTGCACCTTCATAGTCTCGTGGGTACGGAAATTACACCTCCGCGTCGTCCCACCCCACACTACCGTGGATCTGTGGCGGTCTTGCAAGGTCAGTTCACCAGCATATATTGGTCCTGGACCACGACGTCCTGTCATCGAAGATGATGCACCAACCTACACGAACCAAAAAACATAATTACTATTATTCTAATATCAATATCACTAAATACAAAATTAGGGATAATACAAATTAATAGTTCTCACATTCTATGTGGAATGTTCCCCCCGTGCTTCTCGGGATGTCCTTTCGGTTTCCCTCGTTCTAGCCATTTCTCTGTAACAAAGTTCGTATATATAAAACTAATTATTCACCAAAAATTAGCAAACACAAACCAACGAGATGCAAAAATTTCAAAAATTCGCTTATACGCGTCAAAACAACACAAACGAGATGCAAAAATTTCTAAATTTTGCCGTCAACTAGGACACACCAAACACAAGCCAACGCAACTTGTAGAAGTGAGTTCTGACCCACGGTTTGAAATATACAGCCGTGTATCACTTTCACTCTTTAAAAAAGAGCGGGAAGCGATACATTGACGTATCTCGCAAACCGTGGATCGGAACTCGCAAATACAGATTGCGTTGCGTTGTGAATGGTTAGCCCAACCCACCTTAGGCTGTTTCGTATTTTTTGGACTTCGTTTAAGCATTTTTGTATTGAGACTGTACTAAAAAAGTTTCGAGGTAGATTGAAGTTTCTTCATATACACATCAAAACAACACAAATGAGATGCAAAAATTTTAAAATTTTCCCGTTGGGTCGGGCTCCCCGCACACAAGCCAACGCATTGTACCTGCGAGTTCCAACCCACGGTTTGAAAGATACGGCCGTGTATCGTTTTCACTCTTGAAAACTTCGCGAAAAGCGATACATTGACGTATCTTGCAAACCGTGGGTCGGAACTCGCATGTACAGGTTGGTATGACTTGTGAGTGGCGAGACCAACCTACTCGCACAGTTTCGTATTATTTGGACTTCGTTTAAGCAATTTTCTATTCATAACGTATTCCACAAATTCCGAGGTGGATTAAAGGTGTTTCATATACGCGTCAAAACAACAAAAACGAGAAGGAAAATTTCCTGAATTTGGCCGTCAAGTCTGGCACACCAAACACAAGCCAGCGGAACTTTTCAGAGGTGAATTCTGACTCTCGGTTTGAAAGAAACGGCCGTGTATCGCTTTATATCCATTGTATTGAATAAAACTGATAAACGGACGTATCTCACAAATCGTGAGATGGAAATCGCCTCTACAAGTTCCGTTACCTTCTACGCGGTGAGTCCGACCTACTCGTAAAATTTTGAAATTTTTGGATCTCGTTTGTTTTCTTTTTCCTATATTCCACAACTACAACTAACACTACATCTACAAAAATGTCAACAAAATATATACAACATACATGATCAGAGCTAATTGTATACTCTCTAAATTATAGAGTACTACGCATAATACAAAAAAATCCAACTCCAAAATTGGAAAAAAAATCAATAAATTAACATAGTTCATTATAGTAAATTGGGATTAAGTAAATACCTGGTCCAAAGAGAGAGATAGAGAGTTGGCGAAGATGTGAGAAGCCGCTGCACACTGTTGTAGATAAAGGAAGAAAATTTGTGGTAGGGTTTAGATGATTTGGGAATTTGGATGTGAAGTTAGGGTTTGCTGTATTCAGGAGAGGAAGAGAGAGATAGAGAGCTTTCCGCAAGAGGGGGAGATCGAGACGAAAAAGAAATCGATGCCAAGGAGTTGAGGGAGTGAACCAGGGTTTGGGGATGGGTTTCGGGAGTTCGAGAGAAAGAGAGAGAGAGTCTGTGACGAAGACAGAGTGAGGGAGATTTGGGTATGTACAAGTGTTTGGAAAAACACTTGTACATACCTAGGCCGTTGTTGCCAACAACGGCCAAGGTATGTTTTTTTTATAAAAAAAACAACCTAGGCCTAAGTGATTTTTTCGACTAAAAAAAAAACTCCACGCCAAAAAATGCTAAGTCTGAAACGTTTTTTGGCGTGAAGTGACAAAAATACCCCTCTGCTTTTCTCAGCGTTAGTGGGAGGAGACCTTAGCGGATCTTGATCACAGCCGCTGAGCTGATCAAGATCACGCTAGATCGGACGGTTGAGATGGGCGTTTTCCAACCCATTGAAAACGAACCCGTTTTCAATGGAGCAAAACATATATATATATATATATATATATATATATATATATAGAGAGAGAGAGAGAGAGAGAGAGAGAGAGAGAGAGAGAGAGAGAGAGAGAGTTAAATAAATAAATAAATAAATAAATAAATAAAGAGTTGTTTTGGAGGGATTTGAATTTGAGTTTTGGGAAAAACTTTTCGGGGAAAAAATGTGTTTTGTGAGATTAGATCTGAGCCTTTGATTTTGGGGGGATTTAGTTTTCTTTGTGTATGGAAACATGAATTTTTATACTCTAATTTATAATTATTTTTCAACATATACTAATGAAAACATGGACTTTTATTTACAACTAATTATTGTCATACTATTCAAACTTGAGCTATATAATTGTTGATTTACTGTTTACAAGACTTTTTATATGTTGTATCGTTCTGAAGAAGTATCGTAGGCACGTGCCCACGGGAAAATCTATCTATATTATCTATATAATAAAACACAAAGAAAGATATCAAGTGTCTCTCGTTCAATAGGGTTGAAATCAATGGTCTAGATCTAACCTCACAAAATATATTTTCCCGCCCAAAAGTTTTCTCCCAAAACTCAAATTCAAATTCTCCCAAAACAACTCCTTTATTTATTTATTTATTTATTTATTTCTCTATCTCTCTCTCTCTTTCATTCTTTCTCTATTTGCTAAGAAATTTATATATTCAGATTTCAGATTTGTAAATTTTCAGATTTTTTATGCATTTTTTAATGCTCATGTTACATTAAAAATAACAAATATCTCATTAATAGTTAAATTTCATCATTTTCCACGCTCAAAGTTCTAAGAAGTTAGATTTTACACCCCCATTTATAATTATTTTTCAACATATACAAATGGAAACATGAACTTTTATTTACAATTAATTATTGTTTTACTATTCAAACTTGAGCTACATAATTGTTGTTTTACTGTTTACAAGACTTTCATATGCTGTATCGTTCCGAAGATTACGGCACGTTCCCACGGGCAAATCTAGTATATAAATAAAAATAAAATATGCAGTTTGTGGTCACAATAAATTTTCCTGTGGGCTGTGGGACCCACTTCAGCTGATAAACATGCAAGTATTTCTGTGGGGTGTTTGGTCTGATTGAAAACCAAACAACCAAGTGGACCTCTTTTTTGGGCCCACCTTTGTCAGTTGTGTTTGGAATTTGCCACACTGGTGGGCTCCCAAGCCCATGACATGAGCTCTTTGCAATCTCCAGTCCTCAACCCAAAGTAATTTCCTGAATTTTTTCAAAGAGAAATGCTACATCCACTACCAAGTTCACTACATTTATCTTCACTACCTTAGATGGCACACTCCAATAGGTAGGAAAAGATAGAGTTAGGTGGGAGAACTCTCCAATAGGAATATGCCACCTAAGGTAATGAAGAGAATGGTAGTGAAATTGGTAGTGACTAAAGCATTACTCTTTTTCAAATTGAGTTTTATTTTTTTAAAAACAAAATTTCATAGAGGAACACTTACCAAACTTATTTCACAGATAGACTAGTTATTATCATATCAACTTAAGCTGTAGTTTAGAACCACGACCACTACCACTGGCTTCTTCTGAAAAATTTTCTTTCAGTCATTACCAATTGCGGCAACAGTTTAAATATTGGCCGCAATTGAGAATATCAACTTGAGACAGAGCATAGAGCCAAGTCTTAGAGCAGAGAACAAAGTTGAAATTGTTGAAGAAGAGGCCTCAGTTCCAAACTGCGGCCCTTTGTATGTGTCGGCCTACACTATACTTTTGTTTCGCATACAGAAAAATGGAAATTGAAGTATAGTGTAGGCCACAGTTGGGAACTGCGGCCTACATATTGAGAGGGTCGCAGTTGGGAATTGTGGCATCTCCTTCAACAATTTCAACGAGATAGTACTTCTATGGTCTAAGACTTGACTCTATTTCTCAGAAATTTGAGACTGTTGCTATTTCCAATTGTGGCCAATATTTAAATTGTTGCCGCGGTTGACAATAGCGACAAGAAAGAAATTCTTGTAGAAGAAGCTGTCGTTGAAAACTAGCCGTAGTTCCCAACTGCGGCTTAAGCTAACGTGGCAATAACCAACCCACCGAATAAGTTTAGCAAGTATGCTCCTATGGTATTTGATTTCCAAAGCAGGCTTATTTGAGAAAAATTGGTAAACAGAAAAGTATAATACTCTACCTCTGTTTACCAAAAAAGAAAATGATATTCTTATTTTTGAATTACTTTTCATTTTTTTCTATAGAAATCTAGGAGCAAGTTGTAATTATTAAGGGTGCCAATTTTGTTCGAATGAGTCGAATGACCATGCAACTTGACCCAAACTTGGGCCAAAATTTTTAATATGGATCCACCGAAATGCATGGTTAGCTTACTTGAACTGCGGCCTCTGTTATTTTTTGGTCGCAGTTAAAAATTACGACTTCTATTTAACACATTTTTAATTGGAAAAATTTGTCTAAGACTCAAATTCACTTTAGGCCAAATATAAAATGAACTAAGGCTGCAGTTTCCAACTGCTGCCTCTGTTATTTTTAGGCCGCAATTGGGAACTGCGGTCTCTATTTAACACATCTTTTCTTGAAAAAATTCGTCAAAGTCTCAAGTCACTTTAGGCCAAATATGAAATGAACTAAGGCCGTAGTTGGGAACTGAGGCACCGAAAAAAAAAAATTTAAAGAGGCCGCAGTTCCCAATTGCGGCCTCACAATCAAACAAGCCGCAGTTTCCAAGTACGAGTGGTCCATTTTCAAAATTAGTTTTGAAAGTAGTCTATTTTGGTTGGGGAAAATAGGGGGGGGGGGGGGGGGGGGGATTTGTAAAACTCGGAGGGTGAGAGAATTTGTGGAGTTAATTAGAGATTTGTTGAAAGTATTTAAAAAAATGGGCTAGTCTCCAGAAATTTTACCAATTAGGGCTAGTTTTCAAATTAATTTCTATATTTTCTATAGGATGTGTAACCTTTTTTTGTAATTTTAAATTTTACTTTTGGAATATTTTCTATTTGATCTATCTAATTATTTTTTTTACTACTTAAATTATAATAAATCTTATGAGAAATTTATGTAAGAGTTACTTACTTAAAAACCTTGCTCTGATACCAACAGGATGTGAGGCATGAAGTAAAACGAAATAAACAGAGTATCAAAAAACTTTTAAAATGATAGTTTTCTGTAAAATAATATTCTTGGAAATCATGTGCATTATCTGTTGAATTCTAACTGCGGAATAAACTCAACAACGACGACGAGATGCAAGAACTATAGAATCAAAACAAGAGAACAAAAAACAATCAAAAGCAACACACAAGAACACACAAGATTTTTATCGAGATTCACCCAAACAATGGCTACTTCTCCGCGCAGAGGCACTTCTGCGATTTTCACTAGAAATATGAAGATTAGGTTTACAAATCTCTCAAGAACTTACCACCAAGGTGTAGGGTTTCTCTCTATCTCCCTCTCTCTTAATGACGGCTGTAGATCTCTCTTTTTCTTTTCAGTTAACCCTAAAATCGTATACAATACAATATATATAGGATTCCACAACTCTAATCACAGCCGTTCATCTATTCAGCATCGGGACGGTCGACCGGTCTTCTCCCTCGACTGCACGAAATCCAATAGAGAGCGGATCGGTCGACTGCGCAGTCGACCGGTCATTCCATCAAGCTACAGAGTTGAGTCAGAGAGCAGGACGATCAACTGCGCGGTCGACCTGTCTTCTTGCTTGGGCGGTCAGGGGGTGCGGTCGACCGCAACTCTGCTGTGGCCACTTTCTACTCTTGACCTGTTGCTCCCACTTCGACTCTCCTTCCCGACTATCTTTTTCAACTCATTATCGTGTATTGGATCCACAAACCCAAACAATCTCTCACTTGGAGACATATACACGAAGTCTCTAACCTGTTCTTCATTCTTCTATTGGCCTATTCTAGGCCTGTGCCTCTGCAAGTCTTCTCAACAATTAACCCGGAGACAATCCGATAGCGGCATAGCAAAACTGATGTTTATTGCTATCCACCACCTTAGTGAGCATGTCCGCCGGATTTTTAGTACCAAGAATCTTAGTGAGCTTCAACCATTCCTTTTCAACCGCCATTCTTACAAAATGATACCTCATTTGAATATGCCGAGTCCTAGAGTGATATGCCGAGTTTTTTGCCAAGAAAACTGCACTTTGACTGTCACACCATAGTTCACCTATGGGTTGCTTCCTGCCTAACTGTTTCATAAGATCCGAAATCCATAACATGTCTTTCGTCGCTTCTGTAAGTGCCATATACTCTGATTCTGTGGTTGACTGTGCTACAACCTTTTGTAACTGTAAAGCCCAACTAACAGCTATTCCACCAATTGTAAATACATATCCTGTAGTATTTCTGCAACCATCACAATCGCCCAAAAAGTCCGCATCTATGTTGTGCAATCCAGCTATCTAAATAATAGATAAACTAGACACAAATTAAAAACCTCGCAAGTGTACGAATCGTTTATAGAAGCGTAGTGACAAGTAAGGGTCGATCCCACAGAGATTGTAGAAATTAACTTACTAATCAATAAAACAGAAATAAAAATCTTAAAGTGTTGTTCTAAAAAAAATGACAAGATTAAAACTAGATCAAGTAGTTCTGAATCACAAATATCTATTAAGTAGTTGGGCTTTGATTTCCACCTGTAGTCAATAATGCTAAGTCACCTTCTATATTACTCCAATTACTCATGTTTGTTCCTTTAAGGGCATGGTATCTACTCCTTAAAGTTAATGTTTTCCTAAGCCAAGAATTAGGCATGGTATCTACTCTAATTCGTTTCTTTCCATAAGTATTCAGCATGGTATCTACTAAGTTGCACTTAAAGGAAGCATAGGAACAATGGAAACGAACAAACACTCGAAGTTCTAGAAATTGGTATCAGATCTAGATCCTTCAAGTTGATTAAACCAAGAATCCCTAAAGATTCCTGTGTTACAAGTTATGGGCACGAGATACGGGTCGTCTCTATGCTCATATAACAGATTCAGTTTTATAATATGCAAACTTGATAATCTCAGGTTCTGCATGGTAGTCGACTTGCTGTCACTCTCAGTCGACTGCTCTAAGAACTTCTGAACAAGTTTGATTCATATTATAAACCTATACCATTACAATCAGGTTTAATCAATAAGTAATAGAGTAGCGTTGAGAGGAATATAAGCATTACATGACCACGATTTCAATCTACCCAACTAGGAAATTAGTTCCACATAATAAGACTTTTATTGACTAACAGTTTCGAATACATGATTAAAATAAAAACTAGAAAGAGAAGAAATAAACTGATGATGTTTGGCCCGAGAAGTCGACTTGCTGTCACTCAGTCGACTGGATCGTTCCCTTCAGTGTACTTGATCTCCTTCTTTCTTCGATGCTGATAGAATAATGCCTGTTGGTTGACGATTGATGATTCAGAGATTAAGTGATACTCTCAACTCCTTATTCCAGCCTTTTTATAATTTCTTTTGCCCACATCTGCAGATTTCAATTCTATCTCTTTACACATCGAATATAGATCCGAGTCGATCTTCTCACTTGCCAATCCTGGTTCTCTAACTTGATTAATGAAGAGTTGTTATTCGCAGACGACCTGGGTTCATGCTTCGGATTTGGATGAGGATGAATCTTCAACTGTTCTTATCTTCTAACTCTGCTGAATGCCAGTCGACTGGTTTTGGAGTATGTCGACTGTGCCGAGGCATCTGTAGATTCATAATTAATCAGTCAAGTCGACTGTCTTTGGAGTAAGTTGACTGTACCGAGCAGCTTTAACCTCTCTGTCCAGTCGCCTGTTTGAAGAACCAGTCGACTTATGCTCTGCAGTTTCTGTGTATCATCCTCAAAAATCCTGAATCTGCTTCGTTTTGCTGTTTTAGGTTGTTTCCTATGGAAAAGAGAAAATAAGAGTAAAATACCACATATATAGCATTTAAATGTCCAATTGCATTAAGATTATTGCTCCTAAATGTGAATATTATTGGGTTCATCAAATACCCCCAAACTTAGCTTTTGCTTGTCCTCAAGCAAAATTAAACTACAAGCATCTCTTGAACATCTTGACCCTTCCA
Organism: Hemerocallis citrina; assembly: GCA_017893485.1. Lineage (NCBI taxonomy): Eukaryota > Viridiplantae > Streptophyta > Magnoliopsida > Asparagales > Asphodelaceae > Hemerocallis > Hemerocallis citrina. The sequence goes on along the minus strand of CM030359.1, from coordinate 385,913,787 downwards.
ACATTTACCTCAGAGAACTTGCTACATTAGGTGTCAAGGTTAGAACAAGCATTAAGATAGGTCTAAACAAGTTTTAATTCAAATGTTAATCACTTATTCACACGAATACTCAACTTGAATATCAAATAGTAGTGTGGCCAATGCCTAAGCAACATAATCATGATTAAGGTTAGCAAGCTCAACTATATTTCAACTCCAAATTCTCACCATGGCATACGCTCACAAAAAAAATATAGCTCTCATTGACATGGGACATTCAAGTTAGATCTCGTGACAATTTATCATTACTTGGATGAAACCATATGCTTGATCTTGCTACTACATCTTCACACCATTGATTTGCATGTTACTTGGATCAAAGGGTCTTTTATAGGTTATAATGGGGCCATGGGTGAGGGTTTAAACAATTTAAGGGAAAAGGAATACAAAATTCTAAAGGATTAGTAGAGCAACTTGCATTGTTCTAAGAGATTTTTTGTTTTTTTTTTGTTTTTTTTTTTTTTTTGTTTTTTTTTTTTTTTTTTTTTTTTACATCCTCCAAATTTTTAAGGCCATATATAACAGCCATATACTTTATTTCTACCAACACCTTTCCCCCATCCATAACTCAGCAATTTACAACTTTTCATTTTTTTTTCTTATGACAAATCCTCCAACTTTATATTTTCATCCCCTTCATCTTGACATACCACATCTCCTTTTCAATTCTTGCTCTACTAACTCAATAGATATAGGTAAGGTAACCTATTCATCTAGGCTTGGTTAAGGATGATGTGTCTTACAAAAAGAAAGCTTTTATAGGCTTCAAAGGGGTAACTAGTGAATAATTGATATTGGGTAGGCTATTTGTCTTTGGTGATAGAATCTTAGGTGCCTTAATCATTTCCAAGTTTTTTGTGCAAAAATCAAAACAAGTTTCGAAAAGTAGCAAAAACAAGTTCTAGATCATCTCAAGAATGCAGTCAACTGAGATCTTCAAGTGTATGACTCTCTCAAAAGAAATAAATAAGGCTCAAAAACTCACACTTTGTGTATTTAAGTTTACTCACAGTTGAACTTGCTATTCTCTTTCACAATTCGTTAAATTGTCATAGCCAAATGAATGAAAGTTTCAAGTATGATCCATATGATAAGTTATTAACATTTTTAAAGATAAAGACCACACTTAATACTTATTCTCCACTTTCTACCTATAGTAACTGAGCTCATTTCTCATCATTGTTGTTAGAAAAGACTCAACATCAAGAGACTCCAAATGTGAATAACTACCCCCAAACTTAGATGGAACATTGTCCTCAATGTTTGAAATAAAAATTTAAAATAGGCATATGTTACCATCCGGTTTGAAGGAAAGAAAAATTAAAAAAATGAATAAAGATATAAAAAGAAATAAAGAGAAAGTGTAAGTACTCTCCTGAAAATTGGGTTGCCTCCCAATAAGCGTTGTGTTTCCTGTCTTCAGCTAGACTTTATGAGTTCATGCAATGTATTGAATGGTTTGAAGATTCACATCTTCCTCTTGCGGCTCAAAACTCATCTCAATATAAGGTTTCGCCCTATGCCCGTTCACCCTGAATGTTTGATTTTTCTCTTTGCTATGAACCTCCAATGCTCCATGCGGAAAGACTTTTGTAACAATGTACGGGCCATACCATCGTGACATAAGCTTGCCTGGAAAGAGTCGTAATCTCGAGTTATATATCAATACCTTCTGTCCTTCATAAAACTCCTTCCTTGCTAGTTGTTTATCATGGTATATCTTGGTCCTTTCTTTGTACAACTTTGCATTTTCATATGCATCGTGCCTCAATTCTTCAAGCTCATTCAGTTGCAATCTTCTTTTGTCACCTGCTTGTTTCATATCAAAATTGAATTTTTTAATGGCCCAATAAGCTTTGTGTTCCAACTCCACTGGAAGATGACATGCTTTTCCAAAAACCAGACGGTATGGTGACATGCCAATGGGTGTCTTGTATGCGGTTCTGTAGGCCCATAATGCATCATTCAAGCGTAGCGACCAATCCCTTCTCCTTGTATTTACTGTCTTTTCCAGAATGCTCTTGATCTCTCTGTTGCTAATCTCCACTTGCCCACTGGTTTGAGGATGATATGGAGTACCCACTCTATGTGTAATCCCATATTTCTTCATCAAAGAAGCAAATGGAAAATTATTGAAGTGGCTACCTCCATCACTAATTATTGCTCGTGGTGTACCGAACCTGGTGAAGATGTTTTCCTGCAAAAACTTGACAACAACTTTGTGATCATTAGTTTTTGAGGGGACAGTCTCGACCCATTTAGACACATAATCCACACCCACAAGAATATATAAATAACCAAATGAGTTAGGAAAGGGACCCATGAAGTCGATTCCCCAAACATCAAAAAGCTCGATTACTTGGATGTTTTGCAGTGGCATTTGATTTCTAAAAGAGATGTTGCCTGTCCTTTGACATTTATCACAAGTCCTGCAAAAAGAAAAAGCATCTTTGAATACATTAGGCCAATAAAAACCAGATTGTAAAACCTTAAGTGCTGTTCTTTTTGGTCCAAAGTGTCCTCCACATGCATATTGGTGGCAATGTTGTAGAATACTCATTTGCTCTTCTTCCGCCACACATCTTCTTATAATTTGATCAGGACAGAATTTGAACAAATAAGGATCATCCCAATAATAGTGCTTGCACATGGCCAACAGTCTCTTTCTTTCTTGACTTGTCATACCTGGAGGGAAAACATGAGCAGTGAGATAATTTACAATATCTGCAAACCATGGAAGTTGTATATTTATTTCAAATAAATGTTCATCTGGAAAATTTTCATTCAGTGGGGGCACAATTCTTTCTTCATCATGCAGTAATCTGGACAAGTGATCTGCCACAACATTGTCACTTCCTTTCTTGTCTCTAATCTCAAGATCGAATTCTTGAAGCAACAGCACCCATCTGATCAACCTAGGCTTAGCATCCTTTTTAGCAAACAAATATCTCAAAGCAGCATGGTCAGTGAAAACAATGACTTTAGATCCAATCAAATATGATCTAAACTTCTCTACAGCAAAAATGACAGCCAACATTTCTTTTTCAGTAGTGGAATAATTAAGCTGTGCATCATTTAAAGTTCAAGAAGCATAGTAAATAGCATGGGGTACCTTATTTATTCTCTGACCTAAAACAGCTCCCAAAGCATAATCACTTGCATCACACATCAGCTCGAAAGGATGGTTCCAATCTGGTGCCATGATGATAGGTGCAGAAATGAGAAGATTTTTCAATGTAATGAAAGCATTTGTGCACTCTTCTGTCCATGCAAACTCAACATCCTTAGCTAACAATCCACAAAGGGGTCTGGAGATTTTGGAGAAATCTTTTATAAATCTTCTATAGAACACTGCATGTCCTAGAAAACTCCTTACACCCTTGACTGTAGTAGGAGGGGGTAGCTTTGATATGATGTCAATTTTTGCCTTATCCACCTCTATGCCCCTTTTTGACACCACATGTCCCAAGACAATACCTTGTTGTACCATAAAATGGCACTTTCCCCAATTCAGCACTAAATTGCATTCTTCACATCTCTTAAGTACAAGCTGCAAATGGTTAAGGCATTCATCAAAACAAGATCCAAAAACACTGAAATCATCCATAAATACCTTGATGAACCTTTCCACCATGTCTGAAAATATACTCATCATGCATCTTTGAAATGTAGTTGGTGCGTTGCACAATCCAAAAGGCATCCTCCTGTATGCAAAAGTACCAAAAGGATATGTAAAAGTGATTTTTTCTTGATCTTCTGGAGCAATAGCAATTTGATTATAGCCACTATAACCATCTAAAAAACAATAATGACTATATCCTGCTAATCTTTTTAACATTTGATCAATAAAAGGAAGAGGGAAGTGATCTTTCCTGGTTTTGTTATTCAGCTTCCTGTAGTCAATGCATACCCTCCATCCTGTGGTCATTCTTGTAGGGATAAGTTCATTCTCTTCATTCTTCACCACTGTGACTCCACTTTTCTTAGGCACTACATGTATAGGACTCACCCATTTGCTATCTGAGATAGGGTAGATGATGCCAACATCTAGCAGCTTCAGGACCTCTGTTCTTACCACTTCCTTCATGTGTGGATTAAGCCTTCTCTGTGCTTCCCTGCTAGGTTTTGCATTGTCTTCAAGAAGTATTTTATGCATGCATTTGGATGGACTTATTCCCTTGATGTCTGCAATGGTCCATCCTATTGCACCCTTGTGTTCTCGCAGTACCCTCAGCAGCTTATCTTCTTCTTGCGCACTCAAGTTTGCAGCGATTATCACAGGTTTCGTCTGGTTTTTACCCAAATATGCATACTTCAAGTGTTCAGGCAGCGGCTTAAGCTCCACGTATGGTGTCCTGGTAACAGAGGAAACAAAAGTGTTATCAGACACAAGATTTTCAAATGCAGGTGCAAGCTTACCTGAATATGATTTTGGAGTTTCGAGGTAATGTACTGTTTCTGCAATCCTCCATTCATCGTATTCTTGTTCAACATGAGACAATTTTAGAGATTGTGTAATTGTGGCTTGTAGTGGTTCAACGCTATGTACTTGAAATGTTTGATCGACAATCTCCTGTACCACAACAATATTATAACATTCATGATCATCATGTGGTAATTTTAGTGCATCAAACATTTTAAATTCAACCTTTTCTCCATTTATTTTCATACTTATAATACCCTTTTTAACACAAATTTTTATATCAGCCGTACTCATAAAGGGCCTACCTAGAATGATCGGTAAAGAAGATGGCATTGAAGAGTCCTCCATATCCAACACAATAAAATCTGCAGGCAAAATGAAGTCGTTTACCTGAACTAGGACATCTTCCAAAATACCTCTAGGTCTCCTGATGCTGCGATCAGCCAACTACAAAGTGATGGATGTTGGTTTGAGTTCCCCCAATCCTAGCTTTTCGTAAACAGAGTATGGAAAAAGATTTATGCTTGCCCCCAAGTCTAGCAGTGCCTTTTCAAAGAAGTGCTCACCAACCCTGCAAGGAATGGTAAAACTACCTGGGTCCTTCAATTTAGGAGGTAATTTCCTTAACAATATGGCGCTCACTTTCTCTGTCAAAGCCACATCCTCCCTAACCTGAAATGTTCTCTTGTGAGTACAGCATTCTTTCAAAAATTTTGGCATAAGAAGGAATTTATTTTAATAGCATCAAGTAGGGGAATATTAATTTCTACCTTTCTGAGAGTTTCAAAGATATCAAATAAATGTTGTTCTTTCTTTTGTTTGACTAACCTTTGAGGGAATGGTGGCAATACTGCCCCTCCTTTTTCACTTACCTTGTTGGAATCCAAAGCTTTTGATGGTTGTGTATCTGATTCGTCTGCGTGTGTTCCAACCTTGCTGTCAATTATCTTATCACTTCTTAAGGTTGTCACTGATTTGAGATGTTCTTGGCCTCTAGGGTTTGGTATCATTTGTGATGGGAGTTCTCCTGCCTTTCTTTCGCTCAACTCCTTCGCGATTTGACCAATTTGGGTTTCCAATTTCTGAATTGCCTACCCTTGTTGGTTGCTTGTTTGATGTTGCTGTTGGAGCAATTGAAGAACGGTAGATTCGAAATCCAACTTCTTCTGTTCTTGTACTGACCGATCAAACCCACTTCCCATCTGGAAGTTCCGTGCATGTCCTTGCAAAATTTGAGTGCCTTGATTGTTTTGATTATTTCTCCATGAGAAATTTGGATGGTTTCTCCACCCTGGGTTGTACGTGTTCGAGAAGGGGTTGTTCTTTGGTGGAAACACTCCTTGTCCTACATAGTTTGCGTGCTCCTGATCTGTGAAAGAAGACATGGGACACGTATCAGTCGTATGATCAAAATGAGAACAAATTGCATAAATTTCTTTTGTTTGGTTTTTTACACTACCCATTGTCGACATTGCATTAATAAGCATATCAATTTTTTTGTTCATGTTTACCATTTCTAATTGTATGTTATTACTACTAGAAATTTCGTAAACTCCCTATTTTTTCGAAATGCCTCTTCCCCTTGTTGATAATTGCTGTGAGTTCTTGCTGAGTTCTTCAAATAGTTCGATGGCCTCCTCACCACTTTTCCTCATCAAGATTCCGTTGCAAGCTGAATCCACAATTGCCTTGTTAGTATCATTTAAACCCTCATAAAATGCTTGTACCTGATCATCCTTAGGGATGTTGTGCGTAGGACACTTGAGAAGCTTGTTCTTGAAGTCCTTCCATGCTTCGAAGAATAAATCTCCATCTTTTTGTTGGAAGAGTTGAATCTCCCTTTTTAGTTGTTTGGTTTTCTGGGCTGGAAAGAATTCTTTCAAGAACTTTGTTGCCAATTGCTCCCATGATTGAATTGATCCTGGTTCCAAAGAATTATACCACAATTTAGCATTAAGTTTTAAAGAGAATGGAAACAAGATTAACCTGATTTGTTCAGGGGTAAGCCCTTGGATGCTTTGTGTTCTGTAAAGATCAAAGAAATCTTGCAGATGGAGGTGAGGCTCTTCGTCTGGTTTGCCACTAAAGTGGGGAACCATGCTAAGTAATTGAGGAGATAGATGCATATTTCCTGTGACATTAGGTTGATAAGCAATGCAGGAAGGTTGCTCAATATTCTTAGGCATGAATTTGTCTTGCATTGGTACTCGATTTGGTACTTCCTCACCCATTGTTGCTTGTGAATTGGGTCTCTGTGCAGTCGACTTGTTCCTTGCAACAGTCGACTGGTTTGTTGCAGACAGCCGACCTAGTCTGTGCAGAGTGCGTTCTGTTTCTTCGTCAATAGGTAGTAGCTCTGGATGAAGTGATCGCCTCCCGTGCATTCACCAAAGTTCTGTAACCTAAAAGAAAAGTATTTATTAATACAAGAAAATGAAAATGAAAAAGATTTTACTGATTCGTAAGTTAAAATACTAAACAATCCCCGGCAGCGGCGCCAAAAACTTGTTGTGCAATCCAGCTATCTAAATAAATAGATAAACTAGACACAAATTAAAAACCTCGCAAGTGTACGAATCGTTTATAGAAGCGTAATGACAAGCAAGGGTCGATCCTACAGAGATTGTAGAAATTAACTTACTAATCAATAAAACAGAAATAAAAATCTTAAAGTGTTGTTCTAAAAGAAATGACAAGATTAAAACTAGATCAAGTAGTTATGAATCACAAATATCTATTAAGTAGTTGGGCTTTGATTTCCACCTGTAGTCAATAATGCTAAGTCACCTTCTATACTACTCCAATTACTCATGTTTGTTCCTTTAAGGGCATGGTATTTACTCCTTAAAGTTAATGTTTTCCTAAGCCAAGAATTAGGCATGGTATCTACTCTAATTCATTTCTTTCCTTAAGTATTCAGCATGGTATCTACTAAGTTGCACTTAAAGGAAGCATAGGAACAATGGAAACGAACAAACACTCGAAGTTCTAGAAATTAGTATCAGATCTAGATCCTTCAAGTTGATTAAACCAAGAACCCCTAAAGATTCCTGTGTTACAAGTTATGGGCACGAGATACGGGTCGTCTCTATGCTCATATAACAGATTCGGTTTTATAATATGCAAACTTGATAATCTCAGGTTCTGCATGGTAGTCGACTTGCTGTCACTCTCAGTCGACTGCTCTAAGAACTTCTGAACAAGTTTGATTCATATTATAAACCTATACCATTACAATCAGGTTTAATCAATAAGTAATAGAGTAGCGTTGAGAGGAATATAAGCATTACATGACTACGGTTTCAATCTACCCAACTAGGAAATTAGTTCCACATAATAAGACTTTTATTGACTAACAGTTTCGAATACATGATTAAAATAAAAACTAGAAAGAGAAGAAATAAACTGATGATGTTTGGCCCGAGAAGTCGACTTGTTGTCACTCAGTCAACTGGATCGTTCCCTTCAGTGTACTTTATCTCCTTCTTTCTTCGATGCTGATAGAATAATGCCTGTTGGTTGACGATTGATGATTCAGAGATTAAGTGATACTCTCAACTCCTTATTCCAGCCTTTTTATAATTTCTTTTGCCCACATCTGCAGATTTCAATTCTATCTCTTTACACATCGAATATAGATCTGAGTCGATCTTCTCACTTGCCAATCCTGGTTCTCTAACTTGATTAATGAAGAGTTGTTATTCGCAGACGACCTGGGTTCATGCTTCGGATTTGGATGAGGATGAATCTTCAACTGTTCTTATCTTCTAACTCTGCTGAATGCCAGTCGACTGGTTTTGGAGTATGTCGACTGTGCCGAGGCATCTGTAGATTCATAATTAATCAGTCAAGTCGACTGTCTTTGGAGTAAGTTGACTGTACCGAGCAGCTTCAACCTCTCTGTCCAGTTGCCTGTTTGAAGAACCAGTCGACTTATGCTCTGCAATTTCTGTGTATCATCCTCAAAAATCCTGAATCTGCTTCGTTTTGCTGTTTTAGGTTGTTTCCTATGGAAAAGAGAAAATAAGAGTAAAATACCACATATAGAGCATTTAAATGTCCAATTGCATTAAGATTATTGCTCCTAAATGTGAATATTATTGGGTTCTTCAATCTACATAGCCATGTATATGCAAAGAATCTCCCCCAAAATAATAAGAGTGATCTGAAGTACCTGCTAGATTTCTAAGAATCCACCTTACTGCATCTCAATGCCGTTTACCTGGATTCTTCATGTAACGGCTGACAACTCCCACTGCTTGTGCGATGTCTGGTCTTGTAGACATCATCGCATACATCAAACTCCCAACGGCTGAGGCATAAGGAATAGCAGCCATTTCCTCCATCTCTACCTCTGTCTTAGGACACAAGTCCATTGATAACTTGAAGTGAGCAGCCAAGGGACAAGTGACTGGCCTCGTGCCATCCATATTGAATCTCTTCAACACCTTCTTCACGTAGTCCGCTTGAGATAACCAAAGCTTCTTGCTTCTCCTGTCTCTACTGATCTTCATGCCGAAAATTTTCTTTGCTTCACCCAAGTCCTTCATTGAAAACTCCGTAGCTAGCATCTTTTTCACTTCCTTGATCTTCTGTATACATGAACCTACCAACAACATGTCGTCCACGTACAACGCCAAGGTAGCTGTATCATTGTCTTCATATCTACGAACATACACACAATGATCCGTTTAACATCTATCGAAACCTTTTCCTTTCATGAAGCAATCAAACTTCAAATACCATTGCTGCGGTGCTTGCTTGAGCCCATAAAGACTCTTCTTCAATCGACATACCATGTCTTTCTTTCCTTTAGCTTCAAAACCTGTGGGTTGTCTTATGTACAACTTTTCTTCGACATCACTATGGATAAATTTTGTCTTCACATCCAACTGCTCTAAATGCAAGTCTTCAACTGCCACAATACTGAGCAGAACCCTAATAGAAGCCATCTTCACAACCGGTGCAAAGATCTCACTATAATCGACACCTTCTCTTTGAGAGAATCCTTTCACCACAAGTCTCGCCTTGTACCTCTTACTACCATCTGCCTCATCTTTGAATCTAAAAACCCATTTGTTCATAAGAGCGCGCTTCCCTGCAGGTAACTTGGTCAACTCCCAAGTTTGGTTCTGTTCCAAGGAGTTCATTTCGTCCCTCATGGCTGACTCCTACTGAATTCGAGCCTCATCCCTCAAAGCCTCCTCACGAGTCTCTGGCTTCCCCAAATCCGTGTACAGAACATGCTCGTGAACAACACTACCTAATGGATAAAATATCCTAGTTGGCCTCCTCTCTCGTGTCGATCTCCTCAATGTGGGTACTGGTTACCGACTGGTTCAGGTTCCCCGAACTGTTCTGACTGTACCTGTTCGTCTTGGATAACCTGCTCATTCCCAATAGGCTCACCATGAGCCTCTTATGCTGCCTGTGGTATCTGTACCTGCTGCTGCACTGTGGGGCCCCCACCACTAGGGCCGCCTTCAGAATCTGAATCTGAATCTGAGTCTGAATCTGAACCCCAATCTGATTCTGAACTGGTTGTACTATCTTGACCTATGTACCTGTCCTTGTATAGAACCTCCTCATTGAACACTATATTCCTGCTGCGAATGACTTTGTTATCCACAAAATCTCAAAGCCTGTAACCATACTCATCGCCGCCGTAGCCAATGAACACACACCTCCTGGACTTAGAGTCCAACTTCTTTCTTTTTTCCCTGTCAATTAGTGTATATACCATACAAACATACACTTTCAAATGCGAATAATTAACAGTTTTATCTGACCATAGTTCTTATAGAATGGCCCAATCAAGGGTACTAGACGGGCAACGGTTAATCAAGTACACTGCTGTATCAACTGTAGCGGTCCAAAGATGGACCAGAAGGCCCACATGAAGTCTAAGCATCTTTTCCTTTCGAGTATCGTGTGGTTCATCCTTTCTGCTTCACCATTGTCCTGTGGAGTCTTAGGAACTGTCTTAATTCCTCTGATACCTTCCTTTGCCAGATAGTGAACAAACTCTTTGTTTGTGTACTCACCTCCATTGTCTGACTTGATTTCTTTCACCTTGCAACCCGTCTCATTCTCAACCCTGGCCTTCCAAGCTCTGAATGCCTCAAATACTTCTGATTTCTCACGAATTGCATAAACCCAAACCTTTCTTGTAGCATCATCTATGAATGTGACGAAGTATCTCTTACCACCATAAGAGAATTCCTGAGCTGGACCCCACACATCTATATGTACCAACTCTAGCTTCGCAAGCTTCTTCTCATGCCTACCCAACTGAAAGCTAACTGACTTCTGTTTGCCCATCACGCAATTCTCACAAAAATCCATCTCAACCTTCTTCAGTCCCGGTAGAAGATCCCTAGAACAAAGCTGCTTGACACCCTTTTCACCAAGGTACCCCAACCTGACATGCCATAGAATTGAAGAGGAACTACCCACTGATGCTGTAGCAATGATATCACCTGAATCACATCTCCTGAGTAATTACAATGTGTCACCACGCTTTCCTTTTGCCACCAACCTGGCACCTGTAGTCACCTTCCATTCTCCATGCCCAAAAGTTGTTGTAAACCCTTCTTTGTCTAGTTTGCTAGTCAAGATCAAGTTTTTCTTCAAGCTCGGAATATGTCTTGTATCATACAAGACCAATTGCCCACCATTGCGAGCCTTCACTCTCACAGTGCCTCTACCCACAACTAGACATATCTACCCATTATCAACTAAAACTGCACCAAAATCACCTGTCCTGTAATCCTCAAAAACATCCCTCATAGGGGTACAATGATAAGAAGCACCCGAGTCTACACACCAATCATCTTGCAAAATATTGAATCCAACAGATAAACACAATTCATCTGGACGTGGTTCAATACTTACCACATTGGCTACCTGTGACCTTGCTTGTGCTTTCTTATACTCCTTGCATTGGTCTCTCCTGTGTCCTGGCTTCTTGCAGTACCAACACTCACCTTTGCAATGTCCTGTTCTTGACTTGGACCTATGATTCCTGCTTTGCGACCTCCCTCTGTTGTTACTTCTACCACGGTTATCAACTGACAGCACGGTATTGCTAGGATATGACACCGAAGTCTCTCCATGTCTCTTCCTCCTTGCATCCTCATTCATGATGCTACTTATAATATCCTTTAGGATTGTCGTATCAGTCATGGTGCTAGTAATAGTCTGCTCTACTGTGCCGTAATAGCGTAACTATCGGGAAGACTGGATAGCAATAACAACGATTGTGCCCTCTCCTCAAACTTTTAACTCGACGATTCCTTCTGATTGTAGACCATACAAAAGTTGTTGATGTGCTCAGGAACCGAACCCTTTTCTGACAACTTCAAGTTAACCAACTTCTTTAGATGTAAGATCTGGTTCGCTGCATTCGGCTTCTCAAACATGTCTGTCAATATCTCTATTACCTCTTTTGTGGTTCTTGCCTTCTCAATATGAAATAGTGCCTTCCTACTCAGCGACAACTGAATCTGCCCAAGCGCTTTCTGATCCAATCTATTCCAGCCTGCCAACGCTACTGGATGACCTCCACCCCCTCTGGCTTCACGCCAAACAAAGGATCATCTAGATCATTTTGTCGGAGATACGCAATCATTTGGATCTTCCACATTGTGAAATCCATTCCATCGAACTCCTTGACTCTACTCTTGTTCCCATCTCAATCAAGACTACCAACCTGGAGCTCTGATACCACTTTGTTGAATTCTAACTGCAGAATAAACTCAACAATGACGACGAGATGCAAGAACTATAGAATCAAAACAAGAGAACAAAGAACAACCAAAAGCAACACACAAGAACACAAAAGATTTTTATCGAGGTTCACCCAAACAATGGCTACTTTCCTGCGCAGAGGCACTCCTGCGATTTTCACTAGAAATATGAAGATTAGGTTTACAAATCTCTCAAGAACTCACCACCAAGGTGTAGGGTTTCTCTCTATCTCTCTCTCTCTTAATGACGGCTGTAGATCTCTCTTTTTCTTTTCAGTTAACCCTAAAATCATACACAATACAATATATATAGGATTCCACAACTCTAATCACAGCCGTTCATCTATTCAGCATTGGGATGGTCGACCGGTCCATCTTGACGGTCGACCGGTCTTATCCTTCGACTGCACGAAATCCAACAGAGAGCGGGTCGGTCGACTGCGCGGTCGACCAGTCATTCCATCAAGCTACAGAGTTGAGGCAGAGAGCGGGACGGTCGACTGCGCGGTCGACCGGCCTTCTTGCTTGGGTGGTCGGGGGGTGCGATCGATCGCGCGGTCGACCATAACTCTACTGTAGCCACTTTCTACTCTTGACCTGTTGCTCCCACTTTGACTCTCCTTCACGACTATCTTCTTCAACTTATTATCGTGTATTGGATCCACAAACCCCAACATTATCAATCTCAAAAATATTAAAGTAATCAAGCATAAGTTCAAGATCTCTCGTAGCTTCTAATTTAATTTGTCTCTGATATTTCACTACCACTGTCATATGGGGGTTCTTCGGGTTCTTCCATATGTTCATTTTCTTCCTCAATATGTTCGTTTTCTTCTAGAAATTGTCTATATGCTGTTGTAGGACTCCAGATATAACTATCAATTTCTTCATTTTCCTAAAATAATAAAGATCTTTCATAAAAAGTTAGATCATCTATTATTTGGATATTTATATTGCTAGTTTCTCCAGGATTTATATGATTTATTGTTATAATTATTACTCGTTGTACACTAAAGAAAATTAATTTGAACTCATAAAAATCATTCATGCTTGTTACTCTATGAGGATAATAAACATAAAAAACTAACATTTTATCACTTACATGATAGTTAGTCACTAATTCATAAATTTTTTAGACAAGATTGAAACTATTATTATCCATTATTCTTTTTTAGCGATTGTGATTTAAAACAATAAGTATGAAATCAGGAGAAGATAGAGATTTCTAAGGAAACCATAAGAATCAAAACAAAATGGCCCACCATGCTTCCGACCAAGTTAAACTTTTTTGAGTTGCTCTATACCGGTTACTACCAGTGGATAAAATATCTCTGGTATGCACCCCGATTTCAGTGCTCCTTTTATGTTCCTTCCATCTCATGACTACTATGCTCTTCAAGAGAGATTCATCCAGGAGATACGTCTGGAACAACTAGTAGTACTTCAGTACTGACAACCACAACCTAGCTCGTTTCCTGCTACTAGGTGTATAGCTTAATTATAGAAGGTTACAAATGGGTCTTTTTGCAAGATCATTCTGGCAGAGCCTTACAAAACTCTCTCTGAGGCTAAAATATTAATTATTCATACTTATATTGTACAAGAGCAAGAAAGATAGTCTTTATTAATTCCCGACTTCTTTCAAACTCTTCTTACAAGCTTATATGGAGTTTCTCCTTCCTAAATCTTATGCCTCTCCTTTACTCAGCCTCTTCTTTTATAAAGGGATGACTTTACATCAGTTACAATTATTGTTCAGATTACATCACTACTTACATCATAGGTAAATAATTGAATCTATTACTTACGTTACTGATTACATTAAAAATTCTTTTATGGCCGACATCTTCACATGCTTCACATCAGAAATAACTCTTCATCAGCCTTATCTTCTTCTTTTCTGCACTGTCTACTTTTATGCTCTGGTTCCATCCTCATCAATCTACAATAGTGGATAGCTGTCTCTTCTGTCATTGTCTTATTTAGAATTTGATACTAGCTGTCTCTGGTTGATTAATCTTTGATATGTTGTAAATCATTAGTTTTTGTGGGTTAGGGATATCAAAGATCCATATGTTACTGTCTCTATTTTGTATATCCTTCAGTTCACAATTGTACCACTAAATATGGTGTGGGGGCAAACAGATAGAATTTATGGATTCTTAGGAAAACCGAATAGCAAACCTGGAGCCTTTCCATCGGAGTTTGACCGTTGACTCCCACCGTTAACCTGTAAAAAGTGCGAGACACCGGGGTTGATCCCGGCGACGCACTCTCCGATGCTCAAGTCAGTAATCAGAAAAGATTATGAAAGAGCGTAAACTGGCAAAAGATTGATTACCTCTTAATGGTGGTGGATGGGGAGTATTTATAGCCGCCTTTGGGATCAGATTAGGAATGTAATCCCTAATTTCCAGTGAAAGGATAGATGTGAATCAGGACCATTGATTAGGATTAATCAGAAACCCTAATTCTATCCAGCTGGACCGAGTTTGCTGTAGGTTTGAATCCGCACCCAGTTGAGGTGGATCCATTCGTGGGTTATTGGGTCTTAGGAGAGAAGGCCCAGTACCCGTTTTATACCCATTTGTAAGTGAAATCACCATTTTACCCCCAAGCTTTGAGATTCACGCATGATTTGGACGGTTTGATTTAGCCCCATTTTTAGCCATATCACGAGCCCCCCACTCCCGAAGACTGAGTTTGATCAGCCTTTGAGGAGTAGTTTTACTGTTCTAATGGCTTGCGGAGTTGTATCGGAGTCCAGATAGGAGGCGTCGAATCCTTGTGTGAGGGACTATGGTAATTGTTGAGTTAGTTGCATGCCCTAAGTTGCTCTTGGGCTTTCCTGGACTTCTGGCAATTTTTCTTAATTTTAATCTATTTTTCGGACTATTTTTCTAATTTCGTGAAGCGTTGATTCGTTATTCGGGGGTCCTAATTAATTCTTCTAAGAAATAATTATTTACCCAGAGGCTCCAAAATTTTTTCCCGAGTTTATAATTATTTTTTAGAATTTTTAATTAATTTTCCCAAATTTTTAATTAATTTTTTTGCAATTTTTAAATAAATAAACCGATTTTAATGGATAAAAACTGATTTTTAATTCTGAATAGTGACATGGCGAGATCTGGGCCGCTCATCTTGTCTTGGCGCGAATTTATGAAAGATCAGACGGTCAGGGTCGCTCGACACCATTTCTCCGTATGAGCAGCTCGGATGGCTAGTTACTCAGATTCCGAGCGATATAGCTCGGCGTCATTTTCTTCGTGTAAGCAGCTCGAATCACCAGTCGCTCGGATTCCAGTTTCCGAGGGATGTGAAGCGATCTGAGCCGTCCATCAGGTCAGGGAGCGAATTTTGAGAAGATCCGATGGCTTTTATCGCTCAGCTTTCTTTTCTCCGTGTGAGCAGCTCAGATCGCCAGTCGCTCGGATTCCAGTTTCTGAGGGATGTGGAGCGATCTGAGCCGTTGATCACAGTGCAGATCTCGAGGGTGGGTTCAGATCACGAGAAAGTGCTATCTTGTCATTTTGTGGGCGTGGCGTGATCTGAACCGTCTGATCAAGACCTTGCACGAATTTTGGGGAGAAAGTTGTTTTTCTCCAATTCGCAGCTCGAATTGGCAGTTGCTCGGATTCCGAGTGACTTTCTCGTGTGAGCGGCTCGGATCGCTTGTCGTTCGGATTTTGGTTCCGATGGACGTGGAGCGATTTGGGCCGTTGATCACGACGCGAATCTCGAGGGTAGGCTCAGTTCTCGAGAAAATGCTATCTTGTTGTTTTGTAGGCATGGCATGATCTGAACCGTCTGATCGAGATCTTGCACGAATTTTGGGGAGAAAATTGTTTTTCTCCAATTCGCAGCTCGGATTGGCAGTTGCCTGGATTCCGAGTGACTTTCTCGTGTGAGCGGCTCAGATCGCCTGTCGCTCAAATTTTGGTTCCGAGGGACATGGGGCGATCTGAGCGCTTCTTAATTGCTAAGCAGAGAGTCTCGGTGTCATTGGGCTTGAGGCATAGCCGAGCGGTGCGGTTTATACCGAACTGTCGCCACTCTTCTGAATGGTTGCTGCTCTTCGCCACTTAGTCGTTTGGGCTTCTTTAACGTCTTGAGGGGAGGCCCAAGAGTTGCGACTTTACGTTACAAAGCCCAAGAGTCACTTCTTTTACTATAAGTTTTCACCACCCTCACCCTTTACCTCATTGTTCACTTTTATTTCTTACTTTCACTTTTACTCTCTACTAGAGAAGTTTTTGCTCTCGGGTGGCGCTACTAACTGTCGCGGCAAGGTGATTCTAGACTCCGGCGATCTTTTTCGGCCATTCACCTCACTTCAAGGTTAGTCTCTCCTCTTATCCTTAGAAAATGGTTAAGTTTTCTTCTGAGGAGGAGACCCCCACCCCGGACCAAGACATTGGTCGAGCGGTGACGATTAGGCCGAGCAAGGGGAAGGAGGTTGCCGAGCCAGTCGGGGTGACGACAATAGTCGAGGACCCAAAGACAGCAGGAGAGTTGGGTCGGCACCCATCGGTTCTATCTAGTGTTGGCGGGGTTCGAAGTTATCCCGAAGATATCTTGGAGAAGGTGACGCAGGGTACGGCTCCGTCATACGAGGAGAATGATCCGAGGGACCCTTCCGAAGTGGATCAGATCTCCTCAATCTTGACCGAGGCAGACCTGCATCGGATCAGGAGTGGGTTCGAGATCCCCAAAGAGTATGTGCTTCTACTCCCCGGCCCCGGTGTCCGAGCATGCACGGCAACTTCGGCTAATACTTGCGTCTTTCCGTATGACGCGCTGAACGCCAGACTTCGGCTGCCACTGCACCCCTTCGTGGTCGAGGTGCTGCCATGGTATGGACTGAGTCCCGTTCAATTCATGCCGAACATGTGGCGGCACATCATTACGTTCGTCCTTCAGTGCCAAGAGATTGGCGTGCAGCCGGAGATGGTTGTGCTTCGAAGCCTTTATCGCATCTGTCAGATGAGTAAGATGGAGGAGAGGTACTATCTGTCGCTGAGGAAGGGCGTGAAGTTTATCAAGAACCCGGACTTGATCAAGCACTGGAAGGAGAAGTACTTTCTCATCCGTGCTCCCGAACCGTGGGTCTTTCCGACGCCGTGGAAGACAGGGGTTCCGAAGTGGGCGAAGAAGGAGCCCGTGCTCACTAAAGAAGAGGAAGAGGTGGTGGAGAAGCTCCTCGGATTTCCGACCCTCAGTTGGAAGGACATTACCGAGGGGGTCTTGTTTCGTGGGGGTCTCAATCCGATCGACCGCAGTATGCTTTCTCTTCTTTTCTCGCTTTAGTCTTCTCTTTAGGTTAATCTTTTCTAACTCTTTTGCTCGGCTTTTTTCAGAAAGCCTCGGCATGGACTATAAGGGATTGATGGCCAAGGCTCGCGCGGCGAAGGAGCAGGAGTCGAGGAAGAGGAAGAGGAAGAGGAAGAGGACTGTAGCAGGACCTTAGGGGGGCCGAGCTGCGAAGGTCCCCTCGGCCTCCCCGGTCGTTGTGGAGCTGGTGGTCGAGGCGCCTTCGGGTGCACCCGACCAAGGCCCTTTGGAGACGCCCGCCCCAGCTCCCTCGGAGGCGCCTGCTCAAGCTGCTCAGGCCGATGCACCTGGGTCATCGAGCGGGGCATTTACCGTGGGTGCTGCCTTAGCTCTTGAGGTCCCACCCCTCACCTCCGAGGCTGAGAAGATCCTTACTGAGGAGCATAAGCGCCTCTTCGTCCCTGACTGGCGGGTGATGAAGGTGGACGGGTTCCTCAGTGACGGGGGCATCTGTATGCAGGTGGTGAGGCACCTGCCGACCCCCAAAGACCGAGCCGCGATGAAGGCGGGTTCCGTAGGTGACGACGCCATGCAGATAGCTCGGAACATAGTGTCGGTGAGTAAAAAATTTCTCAAAAACTTTTCTAAGTTTTTTCGTTTGGGAATAATAGTTTCTCTAGTGTCACTTGTAGACTCTCTGCCACTTCAGTCACTTGCTCGAGGAGTTTGCGAACCAAGAGAAGGAGATGACCAATTGCCCCTGGCCGATCTTGTAGCCGAGCAGGAGGACAAGGAAGCCGAGTACGAAGCCAAGGACGAGGTGAACACTGAGGGGGCGATAGTCACCGTGCCGAGTGATGACGCTCCGGAACACCATCACGAGGTGGAACCTTGACATAGTCACCTCTTTTCTCATTGTTTTCGCTTCTTCTGCTTCTTTTGGTTGTAACGCCTAACTGCGGACTGGCCACCACTTTTGTGTACATTTTGGATTTTAGTGAAACGATTCACCTTTTGAAATCTTGGCCGAAAGTTTGAAATTTTTTGACTTGTGTTCGTCTTGTTTTGAGATTTTGCTGTATTGATGGTGGTGATACTATTGTTGAAATTTTTCTGAAGCATTGTGAACACTTTTTGTTTGCTGAAGACAACTTAAGTGTTGAAGACTCCTTTTGATATTCTTTCACTTCTCCGGTCAAGTCGAGTTCAGCGGCTGAGGTTTCTCGCCTTCGTACTGAATTGAAAACGGCAAAGCGGGCCCTCTCTCGCAGTCGAGAGTACTTCCTCAAAAGCGAGTTGGATCTAGAGGATGTCAAGGCAACGGCAAGAGGGTATTTCTCCAAGCTGAAACAACTACAGAAGCGGTCTTGCGAGGTTCGCCTTGAAGGTGAGGTGGAGTTGCTCCGAAAGGCGCTGTTCGATGTTACTCGAGCGGAAGGTGATCTTGTGGCGGAAGTTCAAGATTTGAAGATAGCCGAGGAAGAACTTTTGGCGGAGGAAGATGAGTTAGCCTTGGCAGTGGGTAAATTGATGGCCGAGCGCGACCAGTTGACGGCAAAGGTTGACGAGTTGAGGAGGGTTACGGTTGACAGAAGTATCGAAGTGACCCACCTTCGTCGAATCATTGCCGATAGCTCTGGCACCGGAGGCTCTGCTCGGCTCCCTCACTTTAAGATATCTGTGAAGGATGACTCTTTGAAGGATTGGATTGTCGAGCTCGAGGAGGAAGTCGCTCGACTCAAGCCTCAGCCAGCAAGAATCAACGTTCGGAGCACGTCGTGTACGCACGAAGAGAGCGAGAGCGGAATCTCTTTTTACGAGCTCGCGACTCATTCGCCTGTCGTTAGTCGGATCCCGGCCGATGCTCAAAGTGGGGTGGCAGCCTTGTCTAGTGGCGCTTCGGTTGGGGCCACGGTCAGAGGCAGCGCCGAAGAGGCGTCCCGGTCTGTTGGCCTACAGACGAGCTCCGAAGTTAGGAGACGTCGTCCCCGAGTGTCTTTGAACCGAAACATCCCCATTCCGAAGAAGCGTTGAATAAGTTGCTGTAATTATGCTTCTTTGAGTTTTTGTAGCGCCCCGTAGTAGTAACTCGGTCTTGTAATTTGGGTTCCTTTGTCAAACTTTTTAATGAAATAAAAGCTCGTTTTCTTTCTGATGTTCGTGTGTTGGACGTGCATGGTAGTTCGATTCGAAATGAGTCATAAGAACCAAACGTTAGCTCTTTTAAGTACTTTTCTCCCTTGTCTAGTCTAGTTGTAGAAATTTCGCGCACGTCGAAGGTTGTGGGAGCAATTCCGAATGGCGAACCACTTCTAGCACGCTTAAGAGCGAGCTTGCAAAGCTGAGTCGAGCCAAGTGTTGGACTCCGAACTTGTCGTTTGAGTATGTCTCAACGGTTGTGGGTGCAGTTCCGAATGGCGAACCACTTCTAGCTCGCTTAAGAGCGAGCCTGCGAAGCGGAATCGAGCCAAGTGTTGGACTCCGAACTCGTCATTTGAGTATGTCTCAACGGTTGTGGGAGCAGTTCCGAATGGCGACCACTTCTAGCTCACTTAAGAACGAGCCTACGAAGCGGAATCGAGCCAAGTGTTGGACTCCGAACTCGTCATATGAGTATTTCAATGGTTGTGGGAGCAGTTCCGAATGGCGAACCACTCCTAGATCGCTTAAGAGCGAGCCTACAAAGCAGAGTCGAGCCAAGTGTTAGACTTCGAACTCGTCGTTTGAGTATGTTTCAATGGTTGTGGGAGCAATTCCGAATGGCGAACCACTTCTAGCTCGCTTAAGAGCGAGCCTGCGAAGCGTAATCGAGCCAAGTGTTGGACTCCGAACTCGTCGATTGAGTATTTCAACGGTTGTGGGAGCAGTTCCGAATGGCGAACCACTCCTAGCTCGCTTAAGAGCGAGCCTACAAAGCGGAGTCGAGCCAAGTGTTGGACTCCAAACTCGTCGTTTGAGTCTGTTTCAACGGTTGTGGGAGCAATTCCGAATGGCGAACCACTTCTAGCTCGCTTAAGAGCGAGCCTGCGAAGCGGAATCGAGCCAAGTGTTGGACTCCGAACTCGTCGTTTGAGTAAAAGAAATTAAAAACAGAGAGATGTACACAATCATAAAAAATATGGAAAAAAGAAGCTTTTTATTAATAACAACTAGTCGGCCGCTTCTAAGTTGCAAACCGTTATTACATTGAAGAAATAAAGAAGCAAAATGCAAGTGAAAGGTAAGGAACGGTTTGACATCCGAAGGTACTTAGAGAGGCATTCAGGTGCTCTCTTGGTACTTCAAAAGATGGTCGGTATTCCAAGTCCTGGGAATCTCTCTGCCTTCAAGATCTTTTAGGCGATATGTACCAGGCCGAACTACTTTGGTAATCCTGTAAGGCCCCTCCCAATTCAGAGCTAGCTTACTCGACCCTCCTTCGATAGTTTTGTTGGCGAATTGAAGCTTGTTCCCGTAGCTCATCAATCAAGTCCAAGTTTGTCCGAAGCTCTCTAGCATTCTGTTCTTCTTCATAGGCCATGAGGCGAGGAGATGGTATTCCGACTTCCAAGGGGATCACAGCTTCGGACCCATAGGTGAGATTGAACGGTGATTCACCGGTGGGGATCCGCTTCGTAGTGTGGTAGTTCCACAGTACGTTGGGGAGTTGATCCGCCCATAAACCTTTGGCTGCCTTATCTAGCCTTTTCTTGATACGGGAGAGGATCTGTCGGTTGGCATTTTCCACTTGACCATTTGACTGTGGGTGGGAGACGGAAGAGAAACGTTGTTGGATGGCGAGGTCTTCACACAGAGATCAGAACGCGGCCCCTGTAAATTGTGTTCCATTATCGGTTATTAGGACCCGAGGCACTCCGAACCGACAGATGACGTTCTTCCAAAAGAACTGCAGTACTTTATTCTCGGTGATTGTAGCCAATGGTTCGGCCTCTATCCACTTAGAGAAGTAGTCGATTGCCACGACTAAAAACTTGAGTTGGCCAGGAGCTGGCGGAAAATGGCCTAGTAAGTCCATCCCCCACAATGCAAAAGGGATCGGACTTTATAGGCAGGTGAGTTGAGCTTGGGGTAGGCAACGGATGTTGGAGTATTTCTGGCAGGAGCTGCACTGCCGGACATGTCGTTCGGCATCTTGTAGGAGGGTAGGCCAGAAATACCCGTAGTTTAACACTTTCCTGGCGAGGGACCTTGACCCTGAATGTGCTCTGCCTATACCTTCATGGAGCTCTTGCAAGGGATAAGAAGCTTCTCCCGGGGAGAGGCACTTCAAGTAGGGTCTGCCATCTACTTGGGTGAAGGAGCATTTGTACAAGACCCCTTCAACAAGGGTGTATCGCTCTGCTCGGGTTCTGACTCGACGAGCTTCCTTAGGGTCTTTGGGGAGGAGCCCATCCCTTAAGAATTCTATCAGAGGTTTCATCCAATTGTCTTGAAGTTGGACGGGCAGCGACTCCATCGAGTCGGGGGTTTTTTCTTCTATGCTCGGTCTCAGGAGCACTTCAATCAGGACGGTCTGCTCGAGACCTTGTAGGGAGGAGAAGGCCAACTTGGAGAGGGTATCTGCTTGGGAATTTTCTTCTCTGGGGATCCGCTGAATGAGCGCCTCTTCAAACGAAGCCATGAGATTTTGGACCTTGGCTAGGTACTTAGCCATTCGGTCATCTCGCGCATCATACTCGCCTAAGACTTGGTTCACGATCAGTTGAGAGTCACTAAATATTCGGAGACGTTGTGCCCCCACCTTGCGAGCCATACCGAGGTCGGCTATAAGTGCTTCATACTCCGCTTCATTGTTGGAGGCTTTGAAGTTGATGCGGAGGGAGTATTGGAGAACGAAGTCATCTGGGCCTGCCAGAATGACCCCGGCTCCGCTTCCTTCGGTGCAAGAGGATCCATCTACATATACCGTCCAGATTGGAGGCCCGTTTGCTGCTTGACTGACCTCTGGAATGGTGCTCTCAACAATGAATTTCGCTAAGGCATGTGCCTTGATTGCGGTCCGAGGCTGGTATGATATGTCGTGCTGGCTCAGTTCGATCGACCACTTCATGAGGCGGCCGGAGGTCCCTGGTTTCTGAAGGACTTGCTTAAGGGGCTGGTTGGTAAGGACGACCACCGAGTGAGACTGAAAATAAGGGCGAATCTTCCTAGCTGCCATGACCAAGGCGTACGCCATCTTTTCCGATCTTGGGTAGCGGAGCTCGGCATCCCGAAGTACCTTGTTCACGTAATAGATGGGCTTCTGAGCCTTGTCTTCTTCCCTCATCAAGATAGCACTGAGGGTTTGTTCGGAGGCAGCTAAGTAGAGGTAGAGTGTTTTCCCGGGGATAGGCTTGCTGAGGAGAGGGGGGTTGACCAGATAGGCTTTAAGCTGATCGAATGACTCCTACTGTTGTTGACCCCATTCGAAGCCCTTAGCCCCCATGAGGGCTTTGAAGAAGGGAAGACACTTCTCCCCTGACTTGGACAGAAAGCGCCCTATGGCTGCGAGGCAACCCATCAGGATAATGCTACACCTACTACCAAATCTACTACTTATTCTTTTACTACCTTAGGTGGCACACTATTAGTGGAGGTTATTATAGAGTAAGTAGAACAAACATCCAATAATAGTGTGCCACCTAAGGTAGTAAAGGGAAATGTAGTAGATTTGGTAATAGGTGTAGCATTACCTTCTCTGAACATCTTTCACACTCTGGGGAGGAGCCATGTCCAGAATGGCTTTGATCTTCTTGGGATTGGCTTCGATTCCTCTTTGGCTGACCATGAAGCCTAGGAATTTCCCGGATGAGACTCCGAATGCACATTTGTTCGAATTGAGCCTCATATCATGCCTCCTCAATACATCGAATGCCTCTTGTAGATCGGCCACATGATCGGCCCCATGGATGCTCTTGACCAGCATATCATCAACATATACTTCCATGTTTCGGCCGATTTGGTTCTGAAAAACTTTGTTGACAAGGCGTTGGTAGGTTGCACTTGCATTCTTCAACCCGAAGAGCATTACCCTGTAGAAGTAGAGCCCCTGATCGGTGACAAAGGAGGTTTTCAGAATATCCGGGGGAAACATGCAGATTTGATTGTACCCAGAGAAGGCATCCATGAAGCTGAGTAGCTCATAGCCCGAAGTGGCATCGATCAGGGTGTCAATGCTTGGGAGAGGCAATGGATCTTTAGGGCATGCCTTGTTCAGATCCGTGAAGTCAATACAAATTCTCCAACTCCCGTTAAACTTCTTAACCATAACAACATTGGAGAGCCATTCGGGGTAGTTGACTTCTTGGATGAACCGGGCTTGAAGGAGCTTGTCCACTTCTTCCTTGATAGCATGCTGGCGCTCATGGGCAAATTTGCACCTTTTTTGTTGGACCGGTTTGGACCCCGGAGCAACACTCAAGTGGTGAACGAGGAGCTCTTCAAAGATTCCTGGCATGTCGGCAGCCGACCACGCGAAGAGGTTGCGGTTCTTTCTAATGCATTGGACTATGTCGAAACATAGGGTAGATGGGAGGGTCTTGCTGATAAAGAACTTGCGGCTCGGATCTTGCTCGGAGAAGAGCACTTCCTCCAATTCATCCACCGGTTCGGACGTTTGCTGGGCATTCTCTTGGGGAATCTCAAGAGTCTCGAGGGAGAGGATTGGTCCCCCGGTGGAGGTCATGTAACATTTGCGGGCCATCTTTTGACTACCCCTTACTTCCCCTACTTCTGCCCTGGTGGGGAACTTCATCTTGAGGTGATAAGCCGACAGGACGGCTTCTAGAGTAGCTAGGCCAGGTCGGCCCATAATTACATTATAAGCGGTGGGGACATCGACGACCATGAAGTCCATCGACTCCGTTCGGGTAGTAGGAGTTTTGCCAGCGGTTACGTCGAGGGTGATTACCCATTCGATAGTCACTCGCACTCCCGTGAACCTGTGGAGTGTGTAGCCGACGGGCTTAAGCCTGTCCCGGGATAGTTTGAGCCCTTTGAAAGCAGCGAGGAAGAGGATGTTAATGGAGCTGCCATTGTCCACCAGTATCCTCTCCACTTTAAAATTTGCCATATGGAGGTTGATGACTAGTGCGTCACAATGGGGGGGTTCGGACACCCTCGAGGTCTTCATCTGAAAAAGTGACCGGTACTCCGAGGCCTTTGGGAGGGGGCATGCCATGTACTGAGTTGACTTCCCTTATGAAAGCCTTTCGAGAGGAGTTGGAGGTGCCTCCCATGGGGCCTCCATGGATGAGATGCAGGATGCGTTCCTATTCGAACTCAGGAGTTTTCTCGTGCCTCTCAGGACGCTTGTTAGCCCCCCTGGGGGGAGGAGGTGGAGGATCAACTAGGTCCTTTGTCAAAAATTTAGACAACTGCCCCCTCTGAATGAGGGCCTCGATTTCATTCTTTAGGCCCCGATAATCATTGGTGTCGTGGCCGTGGTCCCGGTGATATCGGCACCACTTCACTTTGTTCCTCTTCTTGCCGGGGGTATTCATCTTCGGGGCAGGAGGCAGGACCCCTTCCTTCTCAACCTCCATGAGAATAGTGGAAATGTTGGCGTTAAGAGGGGTGAATTTCTCGAATCTGGGAGGTGGGCGGCACTGGCCCCCATTATCCTTCTGGAGCTTCTTGGCTCCCTCTTCTTCAGTCGCCTTTCTTTTGGCTCCGGACCCCTTAAAGGTGGTGCGATGCTTAGCTTCCTCAGCCCGAATATACTTCTCGCTTCTGAGAAGGAGGTCGAAAAAGTTTTGTAGGGGCTTTTTGGCTATGGAGGACCGAAGGCTGGAGTTAAGGATATTCGATTGGAAGGCTACTGTGGCGACTGACTGGTCGAGGGAAGCAATGGACCTGGCTTCCGCGGTGAATCTTTTCACATAGTCCCTGAGCTTCTCACCCTTCTTCTGGTTGAGGTAGAGTAGCGAAATGCTGGTCTTCTCTGTGCGACGGCTACTCACGAAGTGGGTGAAGAAGAGGGTCTTAAATTGTTCAAAGGAGAATATGGAGGATGAGGCAAGGCGAGAGTACCATTCCGGGCCGGACCTTTAAGAGTAGCTGGAAAGGTCTTGCACAGTAGGGCATCAGAAGCTTTGGAGGATCAACATAAGGGTCTTGAAGCTCTCGATGTGGTCCACGGGGTCTGACTCCCCAGAGTAAGTTTCGAACTGTGGGGGCTTGAAACCTATTGGAACGGGTGCCTCCATGATTGTTTGAGAGAAGGGAGGTCGGCTCGGATGGAGGGTCCTTCCTCTAAGTTCCTCTTCCTTGTCTAGCTGACCCAGGCTCCTCTCCATCTCGTGGAGACGATGGTAGACGGCGTCATCGGTAGCCAAACGAGCCTCTGGACTCGTCTTCGTATAAAGGGGAGCGGGGGCTACGACGACGGTAGCTCGGGGAGTGACGAGGACTAAGGTCATGATGACGGTTGCTAGGAGCTGGGGGAGGAGTTAGGGACCGATGGCGAGGACTTCGGACTGGAGGAGGAGTGGGGACCCCCTGCGCATTGTTGTTGTTGGGTCGGAGATGGAGGGCTTGCAAGATGGTTGCCTGGAATTGCTAGAATTAGGCACGAGTGATAGGAGCATTACCATCCCTCGGGGGTTGCCGATAAGTAGGGGAGAGAGGCCTTCTTCTATGGTGCTCTGGGGACTCTCTCCGTCTTCGGTGAGGAGGAGATCTCCTATGTTCTCGGCGATGAGGGGATTGCTCATTTGGACGTTGTTGGCTGGAGACTCCCTCTCGGGCCCGCCTTTCATCCAAACGGCGGCAAAGATCCTCTTCTTTATGCCGATTGTTGAGGGTGTTGTGGAGGTCATCAGAGGCCCGAGGATTGTGAGATGCCATGGAGTCGGTAGAGGGGTTGTGCACGGAGACATGGTCATGTTGGAGAGGTTGTTTCTGAGGATTGGGACGGGAGCCCCCCGCACCGGCATTCTGAGGCCCGGTTTGACCCCAAGGGGGCTAAAGATTTTGAAGAGGAGGTTGGTCCTGCAGTGGGGCTTGGTCGGGCTGAGGAGGGAGGCCCTATGGCTGAACTGTTTGGAGGGGGATCTCCTGCTGTTGAGGAGGAGTAGGCCCATGGTTGGATCCCCTGGATCTAAGTTTCCTTGGAGGCATGGCTGGAGATGATCTTAACCAAGGGAAGAGGAAGGATTGCTATTCGTGGCTTTCCACAGACGGCGCCAATCTATTACCGCTAAATCTGGTGTGGGGGCAAACAGATAGAATTTATGGATTCTTAGGAAAACCGAATAGCAAACCCGGAACCTTTCTACCGGAGTTTGACCGTTGACTCCCGCCGTTAACCTGTAAAAAGTGCGAAACACCGGGGTTGATCCCGGCGACGCACTCTCCGATGCTCAAGTCTAGAAAAGATTATGAAAGAGCGTAAACTGGCAAAAGATTGATTACCTCTTAATGGTGGTGGATGGGGGTATTTATAGCCACCTTTGGGATCAGATTAGGAATGTAATCCCTAATTTCCCAGTGAAAAGATAAATGTGAATCAGGGCCGTTGATTAGGATTAATCAGAAACCCTAATTCTATCCAGCTGGACCGAGTTTGCTGTGGGTTTGAATCAGCACCCAGTTGAGGTGGATCCGTTCATGGGTTATTGGGTCTTAGGAGAGAAGACCCAGTACCCGTTTTAAACCCATTTGTAAGTGAAATCACCATTTTACCCCCAAGCTTTGAGATTCGCGCATGATTTGGACGGTTCCGATTTAGCCCCATTTTTAGCCATATCAACAATATATTGTTCTAAATCCCATACCTCTTCATTCTGGGATTAATTTTTCAAATTCTTCATTTTTATATGGTATAGTATTGATTGCTCCAAACATGACTTGTGTATTCATCCCTATCTTTATAATATTCTTAGCGGGTAGTTCTTTGTCATCTTCAAGGAATTCTGGAATAGTTGAAAATACCCAGACATATATTATGGAGGCCTTTGTAAGACCAAAATAACTCTTAGCAGATTTATATACTTCTCTTGGTAGCAGGCTAAGTTCTTTGCATTCTCTGGAAGGATATATGCAGTGGATAAGCCCTCTTTCGAATAAAACTTACCGTCTTTGGATTTGCTCATGGTAGTATGATCGCTTTGTCCATACGTTGTTCCGAAATAGTTTTGATAAATTGATTGACCCGGGTGGTCTTGCATAATTTCTCAATATATTGTAAAAATAAATCATTCATAAAATATTTTGGAGGATCTGAGAGTAAACTCTCTTTGTAAGTAGTTGGTTGTATGTATGTGGAGCTTCCCTCATGTGTGGCTATTTTTGTCATTTGAATTTGTGGGTTAATAGGTTCACTCCCTTCACTCATTTTCTCAATATGTTCTGCATTTATATGGTGGTAAAATATACTTTGACGACCACATATTTGTAATTGTAATTGGTTAAATACTCCTTTTAATTGCTCCACAGTCGCCTTTAGGAAGACTATATCATGATCTATATGCTGAACTCTATTTTTCATCCTGTAAAAACGAAATTGTTAGTTTCTTGATAAGAAATCTGCTAGAATGTTATCTTTTCCTTTTATATTTTCTATTGAGAAGTCATAATGTGCTTACTCCATTTACTATCTTATCAATCTTTTATTTGCTATAGTTGGGTCTATTATTTTTAATTCAACTCTTTGCTTGTGTATTATCTGTCCTTACTGTGAAATTTGTATGTATTATGAATAATTCAAACTTCTTTATAGCTTTTAAGATTGCAAATAGTTCTTTTTCATTTATGTGGTAATTTAGTTGTGTCTGTGTGAATGATCCACTAGTATATCTGGCTAGTCTTTCATATTTTTCTCCTATTTCAATAAATTTTAATAATGCTCCCCAATTATCTTCACATGCATCTGATTCTATTATCCATGAACATTCTTTAACAGGTAATCGTAGCTTATTTAATTCTGAAGTTTGTTGTTTAATGTTTTAAGTTTTTCTTCATCCTCTGGGGTCTATTCCAATTTCTTAAACTTTTTTAGTTTTTGTTGTAATCACTTTTCTTTTGCTGATAAATTCGATATATATCCTCTTGTTTGATTTACTAGTCCAATTATGGCGTATACTTCCCTTTTTTCTTTTAGGACATTAGGAAATGTCTTTGTTTTTTCTGTTATATGTGGCTGTAGGGGGAGAATTCTAATAAATATCATTCTCATGATAAGGATGTTTTGAATCTATCCCTTTAGGTGATAATTTTGTTCCTAAGAATTCTATCTCAGTTTTGAACAATTCCATTTTCTTTTTTAATAGTATAATACCTGCATTTTTTACTTTCTATGAATTTTAATAAATTCTTTTTATGCTGTTCTTTGTTTTTGGTTCCTATTAGAATATCATCTACATATACTAGTATAAAATTATTGTATTTCTCAAATATCTTATCCATATATTCTTGAAATACTCCTGGACTATTTTTATATCCAAATGGTAATACGTTCCATTCATAAAATCCTTGTGGTATACTAAATGTTGTTAACTGTTTTGACTTTTCTGTTAGTTTTACGTGATAAAATTCTGATTTGCAATCAAATTTAGAATATATTTTTCGTGTTGTTACTGCGTTTAGTAGTTTCTGCATTTTTGGTAGTGGATATCCAAATCTTTTAGTATTTTTATTTAATTCCTTATAATTTACTACCATTCGAGATTTTTCTCTTTTTTCTTCTGAATGTTTTCTTACTATGAATGCTGGTGATGAATGTGGACTTTGTGATTTTCTTATGTAATTGTTTTCCACTATTTCCTTTATATGTATTCTAAATTCTTATAAATCTGTTGGAGTATGTCTAATGGGTATAATTTTTATTATTATGTTCTTATCTATTAGTTCTATATGAGCTGTGAGTTTACTTAAGTGTCATTTTGCTAAGGGGTCTTCTCCACAGAGGTCTTCTAGTTGTTTTTGTAATATTTTTTGTGTAATTGTTACCTGTACTTATTGTATTCTAGTTTTATTTGGTAAATATTGGTATTCACCACATTGGGCTGAAGAAACGTTGATATGTGGTAGGTCTGTTCTAGAATAAGGTTGTGTTATTCTAATTACTATTGCTTGGTGTTGACAAGGTGTTGTAAAAATAACTGATTTATGTGATATAGTTATAGGATAGTGTTGTTGAAAAAAATCATTTTCTAACAGTACATCATTATTCATATCATCAAACTAGTATATTATTGGCATTTTTAGTACATAATTTTCTATCTGTATAGTAACATTTTGTTGGTATCTATCGAGTATGACGGTTTTTCCAGTTAATCCAGTTATCGTTTTTTTATTATATCCATCTTTGTTTCCATCTTGGTAGTATATTTTTACGGCATAAGTTAGTGTCTGCTCCAGTGTCTATTAGACTATGATAGTTTCTTGGTTTGTATCATTCGTAAACAAATTCTGTTAGTATGTATAATGTATTTATATAATATTCTATTTATTACTATACTTTTATTATTTACAGTTATTGTGATTTTTTCTTCTTAAATTGAGTAAGGTTGTACTGATGTAAGGAAGTCAGTTTATATTAACATTGTGTTCTGGATCTACATGTAAATGTAATAACATTTCATTTCTACCATTTATCCTTAGTGGCATATTATTTTATGCACAATTCGATATCTACTATTATAATAGTCTAAGTAGTGTTGTGGGTTCTCTAATGGTATTAATTCTGTTGTTTTTATATTTGTTTGTTTAATATGTGAATTAGCTCCTGTATCTACAATGACTACTTGTTTATTCCATTTTCCATTGTCATACTATTCTATTTCTATTTTAAATTGGTTATTTTAATGTATTTATTATTGATATTAATTCAAATGCTTGTTGTTTGTTTCTTATTGATAGTGATCTCTTTCCGAACATTATTTGTGATGCTTTTTCTTTTGCATTTTCTTTTGCTTTATTAAAGTCAAATTTTATATAATTTGGTATAGTCATTTCAGGATTTTCTCTAGCTAGTTTGTATCTTATAATTTCTCTGAATAGTGGTTCTATCTTAAAATTATTTGTATTCTGTTTTTTACTTCATGCTTACTAGTGAAAGCATAAATATTTTCTATTTGTATATTCATAACTTTGCTTTTCTTATCATTTCTATTCCTGATAATTTGTGGTACATGACTAAACGTTTGTCCTTATTTTCTTTTGCCATACTTATAGAGAAATTAGGTTTTATTGTAATTTTAACTTTTGATACATTTGGTTTTCCTGTATTATTTTAAAGCATCTTGCGTACTTGATATTATTCTATCATCCATTAGGTATATTTCTACGGTTGTATTTATTTATTCCTTTTAATAAACTTTTATTATTATTTGCGCTGCTCCTAAATGTATGTGTCGTAATGTTGTTCTGATTTTCTACTTATTTTTCTATTTCTTGTCTTATTTTTTTATATTATTAATGGAATTATGATTTTTCCTTGGGCTTGTTCAATGTCTATAGGTTGTTCATTATTTCTGGCTATTATGATGATATTCTTTTTCCTTTCAAAAATTGGAAGTTCAAATATATTTTTTGGGTTTATGTCTAATTTGGTTGCTCTTATTTTATTGTATTTATGAATGCCAAACCTCATTCCTTCCCTTACTTCTTCATTATTTTCTTCTCTTTCTAATTGTTTCCATATTTCTATTATTTCTTTCATCATATTTATTTCACATTCTTCTGTTTCACCTTCACTACTTCCACTATCTTCTTCTAGTACCATTATTTTTCATCTTCACTAATTTTTGACCAGTTTTCCTCATATTCTATGAATTCATAGTTTATGTTATTCATCTCTTCAATTTCTTCTACGTATTTTATATTTTCTTTTTTCATTCTCTTAGGGCAATTTGGTGATATATGTCATACTTCTCCACATATATAACAATTACATTTCTTTGGGTTTTTCAGATATTGTCTATTTGTTTGTATTCTTCTGAAGTATCTTTTATAGGGTTTTTTTATCTCTTAAAAGTTTTTCTATATTTTGGTTTATATTTTTGGAATTTTTGTTTACGTCTCTTTGTATTATTATAGTTATTATTATATCCCTAATGACTTGGTCTTGCTTCATTACAACAAATTCTTTGTTTATATGTTTCATAATATTTAATAGTTGATTTGGCCTTTTGACATACTTTATCTCTATAATCTTTAACAATTATGTCCTATACCCTAAAATATCTACTTCTGATTTTATTTTCTCATTTACATATGAACTATATATGTTTATATTCCATGGATCTGGTAATTTTAGGAAAAATGAGTCAAGGATTGGACCATTTTCTTCTTTTTTGTAATAACTATCTTGAAAATATTCTCAGAATTCACATATCAAAATAACACACATCACAAATTTCTAAATTGCTTAGTCTCCATCTTGCTTGCTTCTTTTTATATATATTATGTTCTTCTATTTTTTCGTAGACATTAAATTCTGTTCTTATTTCTCTTTCGTAATATGTGATTATTTCTTTTAATACTAGGGTTTTTTGTGTTGAAGTTTATTGTGTTCCTTTATCATCAATTGATTTTGGATTCCTTATATTACTTCTTTCTTCTTCGGTTAGTCCATTCCACCATTTCGCTACTACTCATATAAAAATTGCTTCTATAAATTTCTCAAATGTATTTCTTGATAGATTTTGTCTAAATCCTACTATTATGGATACTTTTACCCATTTTCATTGTTCTATCTACATCTTTTACACAGTCTAGATCTACCCTTCGCCATTTCTTGCTATTCGTTTTTCATAGTGTTATGTGGGTTCATATTTTGGTGTTTCTTTTTGTTTTTCTTTTCCTAACTTACTTCTTTATTTTTTTCATTTCCATGGTAAGTTATATGGTCTTTTATTAGGTGGTGGTCTTAAATATTCGTACATATTAGTTGAATTTTCTGTAGGTTTTATTATAATCTTGTTCTTTTCTTGATCCATTTTTATTTCTTCATTTGTTATATCTAATTTTTGTAAGGCTTCCTCTACTTCCTTTGAATTGAGATTTGTCATTAAATCTTCTATTTCAAAAATTTTTATATTAAGTTTTGTTTTGGCTTCTAACTTCTTCATTCCTTCTTCTGTTATGCCTAATTCTTCTTCAGTGTCTTCTGTTATATATCTACTTAACTCTTTTATGTTCTTATTTATGATTTTTAAATCTTTTCTTATAGTCTCTACAAATTCTGGACCATTGTAATCTTCTTCCAACTCTTGAATATTTATCATATAAATTTCTGAGAGATTGGTGGTTCTTTCTTTGCAATATTTTCTATCCTAACTTAATTCCTATAGTTTAATATCTTGTATGACAACAGTTGTTGGTAGCACTAGCTTGCTTCTTCGTTCCTATAATCTAATACTTTATATGCTATTTCTTTTGGTATTATTTAGGTAGTTTTTCAGTGACTCGACTTGTTATTAATAAATATTCTGATATTTCCTTATTAGTTATATGCTTTCTTTCTGTTAATCCACTGTCAATGTATCTTATTTTAAATTTTGTAAAATTTTTTACTCTTAATTTCTTTATTTTCTGTGAAATATCCAGTTTTTAAATATGGTAGAGAGTTATGTAAATTTTTAGTTTTAATGTTGTGTAAATATTTTCAAAGGTAGGATTGTTTTTGTAAAAATTTCTATAACGTGTCTTTCTCCGTAAATAATTTGGTTAGTGGCCCATGTATGCAATTAATTTTTCAAAGTGTCTATATATAGAAATCACTCGAATTTGTGAGGATGGGGGATTATTAAATTTTGATCTGATGTTAGAATTGGAGTTGTTTTTGTGTGTGCGCCCGTGTGTCTGTGCGATGAATTTAACTCTAGTTTGGTTTATTTAATTTTTTGGGGCAAAAGCCAAGATTTATTGTTATAAGAAAGATACATCTCATAGCTTGAAATAGTGGTTGAGTGTAGCAATACATATCATTATTTTGCTTCTGCTAATAGGCCTAACTCTAATTTAGTTTGCTTGCCTTTTGCATCAAAATTTAAAATACAAAAGAGAAAAAATTATTGTACTACAAAAGATGTATCTCGGAGTCAGCATAGGTATATGATTTATACCCGTTTACACAATCATCTCTTGTGCTATGATGTAATGAGCAAAAGGGAAACCTACTTAAGATAAAAATAAGACAGGTGATATTGGTAAAAATCACCTCAAAACAGGGTCGTACGATACCAAACACGAATCCTAAAGCTTCTAAGGACAGAACGGTAATTTTACAGTAACTACATATCTACTAGAGGAACTTGGGCAACTTCTAGCCCCATCAACTCAACCAGGCCAGCCATTCAATCTCATTTACAACCTAGGTACGAGGGGTGTTTCGGCCTGTTAAGGTTGTCATTCAAAACCCTCTAAGAGTAACAAACTCTATCTTTACACCATGAGAAGGGTAATCGACTCTATCCCTTTAACAATAGAATAGCAACTAACTGCATCTCTTCATGAAGGGAAGAAAAATTAACTTTATCTCTTCACCAAGAGAATCAAGTGAAGATGTCATTTTAAACGTCTATCTCTTGAAATTGGCCCTAAGGCTATAAATATCGTTCACCTTCATCAGGCTCATGTAACAGATATTTTCGCTACTAAAACTCTCCTATTATTCTTAGTTACTGACTTGCAGGTTCATAGGCTACGTCTTAGCACATCAAGTTCAGGAAAAGGAGCAATCAACTGTCACGAACTTGGTTCCAGCTAGGTTAGGTCTCTTGTTTTTCAATGAAGAGAACTCATCTATTTATTTGCTTCGACACAGAAAATAAGCAGCAATAACTGGGGGTTTTACTTCCTTGTTAATTAGGAACAATGACACTGAGGTAATTAAAGGCAACGATGAACTTCGAATGCATTTAGTTCATATTTCACAAATGCCATGAAGTTTATGATAAATACACGTGACAAATCTATCATAAATTCATAACACTATAGTAACAAAAGTTTGTCAAACTAAATTTTAATGGTAAAAAATAATAATAGGAGAATAATATTTTTGGCAACTCTATATGCATTTCGAGCGAGCATAATGTATATATCTTTTATCGCTATTTACCACATTAAAATTTGATGCATTAAGTATGAAGCAAACAATGAGTTCCAAATAGCCTGCACTATAAGAATTTTTTACCAAAATGACCCACTTTTTGAAAGTATTTTCCAATCTAATCCACTTTCGAAAGTATTTACCAAAACAACCCACTTGCTAGATAGCGAGTTTGGTTAAAACCTCATCGCTATCTGAGATAGAGAATGTATGGTTATGTGATTCTCCCCCCTTGTGAGAAAAAATGAAAAAACACAATTCACACTCGCTAGCTCTGATAGCGATGAGGTTTGTACCAAACTCGCTCTCTCAATTAGCGAGCGTATTTGTACCACACTCGCTAACTGGGATAGCGAATGTCGTTTGAGGATTTTTTTATAGACTCGCTATCTCAGATCTCTCTCACTTCATCGAAACATTCTCTCTCTCATCTCTTCCAAATTGAAAAAAACCCACAAACCCTAGCCTCACAAGTCGTGGAAATTCGTCCAAAATCTCTCCAAATTCACTTCATCACCCTCCAATCCCACTCTCAAAACCCTAAATCCTACACCGTCGATCCCAATTTTGGTTGTTTTGTTGAATGGTGAAGAGGATCGTGGGACGAACGGTGAAGTGGATTTCGTGAACCGTAGATCCTAAAGTACTCATCTATTGTTTGGTAAGTCTCCATACGTTTGCAATTAGATTTTGGGTTAATTTTGTTCGTGGGTTAATTTTGTAAGCAATTAGATTTTGGAATTAGAATGTAAGGTTGATAAATGGTGATTTGTGTGATGATTAGTGTAGTCCGAAGTGTTGATTGGGGTTGAGAATTTTAGAACGCAATGTTGGTTAATTATATGTATAAGTTGTTGATAATTACTTTTATTGGAGTTAAATTGATGATAAGAATTTTGATACATATTCGCATGAATGTGATTATGATTATTAAACATTTTTCCATATTATTGTTGAGAGCATGTTGAATTGGTGTAGGTTTTGTTGGTTTTAAACAATATTGACCATAGCATTTAAAATTGTAGGTTTTGTTGGTTTTGTTGTTGAGAGCATGTTGAATTGGTTAAATTTTATGTTTTAGAGTATGCAATTTTGGTTTTAAAGTACGCAATTCTACTATATAAATATGCCGAAATACATTTTAAATTGTAGGATTCTCATCGCTATTAGATATGGCATGAACGCGGAATATTCATGAAGAAGGAGAGAGTAGTAGACCCCCAAGTAACCGAGGTCACGGGGGCCCACGAACTTGTTATAGACGACTCCCAAGTAGTGGTCATGGTGGTGGACGAAGGCGTCCAAATGTAAGATGATTGTATTCTTTCGATTAATTTGATTTTGATTTAATAAATTAGTATATTGTAAAATTGATGTGTCTTGTTATTTGTTGTGTAGGTTGAGCCGGGTCCGTTTACTTTGCCAAATCAATCGGTTCCATCTTCTTCCCCAAATGCGGCGAGGCCTTCTTCATCTTCCTATGTTCGACCGGTGGGTCCGTCTACTTTGCCCAATCAACCGGGCCTGTCTTCTTCCCCAAATGAGGCAGGGCCTTCTTCATCATCCTATGTTCCGCCGGTGGGTCCCGGTCATGTCGACCCAAGGCTGTTGACATTGCAAACACAACATCGTTCGAAGGACGTTTGTGACGGAAAATCAAAGGAGTGTACTTTTTGGGGGCACGCCACTTTGCCAATGCATCCACGTGTACATGAGCTGTTAAGGGATTGCGGGCTGTACGACATCGGCCTCATGAGTTCAATTAAGGCCAACCGTCCTCTTTTAACCGCCCTTCTCGAATGTTGGCATCTGGAGACACACTCCTTTCATTTGCCAATAGGGGAGAACTCTGTCACACTACATGATGTAGCAGTGATCACAGGTCTTCCTATCAATTGACAGGTCGTAACAGGAACGATGGACTTCGATCTAGAGTTTTTGATTACAGAGTATCTTGGGATAGAGCCGGATCCTAGGGCTATCGTAAGGGAAGTCTCTTCGATTGAAATGGTTGAAGGATACGTTCGTCGATAAGTTGAATGATGATTCGAGCGACATCGAAGTGGAGTGTTACTGCAGAGCGTATATTATGTCATTGTTCGGAGGTGTAATGTTCCCAAACTCCACCGGTATTTTCGTTCCCCTTATGTACTTACCTCGAATCATTGATCTAGGAACCGTTGGGGCGTACAGTTCGGGTAGAGCCGCATTGGCAATATTATACTGGAGTTTGTGCAAATGTGCTCTTGGTGCTAGCCAGATGAACGACCCAATATTGTTGTTACAAGTCTGGAGTTGGGAACACATACATATCGACAGACCTGTGGTCAGTAGGCAATCATCTAAGTGGCATCATGTTCCCGATGATCCGCGCATGAGACCACCATAGGGTGTATGCTGGACCGAATCCCTAACATGGAAGGCTAACCTAAATCGATGCTTGACATACTACAGGGACGAGTTTGATACGTTGGGATATGAGTGTGTCAAGTGGGAACCTTATACCGTGGAATGTTTAGGGAGATTTCCACCCCTGTGCATGGCAACTCCTGAGTTGTGGTTGACAGAAGCTACTATTATCAACTTCAGCACAGTTGAGTCATATTACGTCGATAGAGTATTTCAACAGTTTGGTCGTCGTCAAAATATTTCAGTCGCAGAACCATTCAATGCGGATTTGCATGGTATTATCGGTATGGGTCGATAACCCAGTCACGATTGGGCCGCTTATTTGCATACACACGTGGATATATAGAACAATCACCATTTTGATAACGTGATTGTTAATATTCCACCATTCGATGCCGATTTTCATGGATCGTATATGTTATGGTATCGGAGAATGACTAGGATCTATATATCTCCTACATCCCAAATGCTGGCGGGTGTGCAAGTACCGACCCGACGACGAGCCGCTGATCCAGCTGACGAACACTTCGTTAATTTGCCATTTTTTCAACCAAAGTCAATATTGATTCGTGATCTCGTAAGTTTTAGTTTGTGTATATTCATTTTACATTACACATATACATTTTGCGTTAAATTGATTATGCTTTTAATACATGTTATTTGTTTGATTGAAGATGACCCAAACATGGATTCAGGAAAAAGAATTCGCAAAAGTGTTGAAAAGCAATGTTGCCGAACCAATGAAGGTGTTTGCTCAAAAAATGTTAAGTTCGTGTCGAGCACAAGTTGACCTTGTTGGCGAAGGAAATAGGCAGGATGTCCTATTGTCGGGTCCGGTGCACCGAACGGGTCGTCGAAAGACAATGGCGACACGACCTCTGTATCGCCAAAGAGTACTAGAAGAACAAAGCGAGCGAAGAAAGGAAGAGCACGCCGCTGAAGAAGAAGATGATGATGATAACATTCCTCTATCCGGACGGACTTAAGCAACTCCAATGCATCCCAAACGAATGAGGAGACCCCAGACTAGTTCACCCCCGACCCGTAATCCGTTGAACATTTGTTGTGTAAGTTTTATCGTTGTTAACTTGTAAAAATTTGGGACTGTAAGATGGACTGTGCACTTTATTACTTTTTTGTCTGTGTTTCCATAACTAGTATAACCTCATGAATGTGTTAGGGAATGTGTCCATGTTTGGCAACTGATAGTAATTTGAGAATGTGTTGATGGGTTTGAGATTTTGAGAATGTGTGCATGTTTGGAAAGTGAGAGTATTTTGAGAAAGTGTTGATGGGTTTGAGATTTTGAGAATTTGTGCATGTTTGGCAATTGAGAGTAATTTGAGAATGTGTTGATGGGTTTGAGCTTTTGAGACTATAATTCAATTTTGCTGTTAAATTCAATTCTGCTGTTAAATTCCAATATGAGGTTTTGGGTTGAGATTTTGAGACATGTAGTAATTTGAGAATGTGTTGATGTGTGCATGTTTGGCAATTCTGGGTTTCAGACTACATGTCTGGGTTTGAGAATTCCAATAGTAAGGACAAAAAATGGGTTTGAGCCATGAAATGTTTGTAGATTTGTTGTGAATATGAGTTTCTATAACTTTCTGATGACATGAGATGCTCTGTGATCAAGCAGGCTCTGTGATGATATGAGATACTCTGTGATCAACCAGGCTCTGTGATGATATGAGTGTGATGATATGAGATACTCTGATGATATGAGATTTGTTGTGATGATATGAGATGTATACAGGGATGAGTTTTAGAATTTCGCAAACAATTTGTGAATATACTCATAGCGAGCCTGGTTCAAACAGTGTCGCTAACTGAGT
Source organism: Hemerocallis citrina (assembly GCA_017893485.1). NCBI lineage: Eukaryota > Viridiplantae > Streptophyta > Magnoliopsida > Asparagales > Asphodelaceae > Hemerocallis > Hemerocallis citrina. The sequence goes on along the minus strand of CM030359.1, from coordinate 385,875,021 downwards.
TTGCAACTGTTGTAAGTTCAAACTTCCAGAGACTTCAAAGTCTCTGGAAAATTGGGAAATACCACAGTCGCTAACTCAGTTAGCAAGCCTGGTTGAGTTAGCGACTGTGGTAAGTTCATACTTCCAGAAACTTGAAAGTCTTTGGAAAATTGGGAAATACCACAATCGCTAACTCAGTCAGTGATCCTGGTTCAACTAGGCTCGCATACTGAGTTAGCGACTGTGATATTTCCCATTTTTCCAGAGACTTTCAAGTCTCTGGAAGTATGAACTTAAGTCACTAACTCAGTTAGCGATCCTAGTTCAACTAGAGTTAGCGAGCCTAGCTTATTCACAAACTTTTTCTGAACTTCTAAAACTCATCCTTGTATACAAACACTCAACACAAAATTCACATCTCAGAAATCTCAGAATTTCACATCTCATATCATCTCAATTTCAATATCAAATCTCAGAATTCACATCTCATATTATCTCAATCTCAATCACAAATCTCAGAGCATTCATACACTCAAACAACCAAAATAGTACATAATAAAAGTCCACAAATATAACGGCTTTGTTACTGAAATTATACATAACTAAATTTCATTACCAAAGTAATACAGAAGACAATAACCCGAAACATGAGTCTGAAATAAATGCGAAATATAATTCATACACGGCTTTGTTAAGTTTGACTTGATTGTTTCCGGCAACGGTGCCTATTGTGACATTTCAAACCACATTTGGAACATGTCATGCCCGTACTAGTGCTCGACCCGTCTCTTACATCCATGTCATTATGAATTCTCGTGGTCGTCGGCCGTCCTTTTCTACAACGATGTAGGCTCATATCAGCAATGAGGCGTGGTCCACTAAGCATTAGCCAATATGCTGGATCTAGTGTCGGATGGAAGGTGGGAGCCCATTTCTGTGCTAAGACACTAGTGGAATAAAATGTGTCGACATATGGCTTGTAATCAATTGCACGATATGCACAAGCCGCCAGCACGTGGAAACTTGGAATATGATACAGATGAAATTTCTGACAAGTGCATGTTCTACTACCCAAATTCACGCTGTGCAGGTTCCCACCCAATGAATTTTCACCTACCCTTCGTATACTTATTTTGACTGAAAAAACTCCTGGTTGATGATGAAACATTGTGACCTCATACAAGTTTACTCTCTCACGGCGGACATCGATCAAATCTTGAACCCTTGGAGCGAAAATTTTTCCTTCACTTATAAGTGTGTTTGCTAATTGCTGACGAGTGACGAAGTAAGAATTGAGACGGTAAAAGATCATTTCCACAATTGCAGTTACGGGTAAACTACGCACACCTTTCAAAACTGAGTTGAAAACTTTTGATAGGTTTGTAGTCATAATGCCATATCGATGACCTCCATCATCATGAAGAGCCCATTTCTGAACGGGTTTCTCCTTCAACCAGTTAGCCGCCTCCACATTGACAGTTTCCAGTTCAGCGAGTTTACTGTGGAATTTTTTGGGTTAGTTTTGGCATGCTATTATTTTAACTTTTTTTCTCATAGCTTTGCTACCAAATTTTCTGAAGAAATTTGTAGCGAAATGTCGCATACAATATCAATGATATGCATTTGGTTCGTTCCATGCTCTGTTTTGCATCTCCATGGCAGCCAATATACCTGCATGACGATCGGAGATAACACATAATCCATCCCGATCCGTGACAAAAAAAGGAATGCAGCTCATGAACCAAGTCCAAGTATATACACTATCTCCATCAACTATTGCAAACGCAAATGGAAAAAGTCTATTGTTTGCTTCCAGTGAAATCGGAATTAATAAACATCCCTTGTATTTTCCATACAAGTGTATTCCATCAACGCTATAACAGGTCTGCAAGACTTGAACCTTTCAATCGAAGCATCAAAAGCCCAAAATACTCCTTTGAATGTTTCGTCACCGGGACCGGTCTCATACTTATCCCAAAGGATAATAGTTCCTGAATTTGCTTCTTGTATGGCTGATAGTAGATAAGGCAACTTAGTATATGCTTCTTCAAAGGTACCAAATAACCTCTCAATAGCTTTTTGTTTTGCAATCCAAGCCTTCCTATACGAAATCTGATAATTGAACTGTAGTTTGACTATCTTAATAATGGCCCGCAGTGTTAACACTATCTCAGCCTTAACGACATTCACAATCAAATTGCATACAAGTTTATCGTCAACTTTACGGTGGTCTTGATTCAAAGTGGGATTCAAACATGTATGCGGCCCTACAATTTTCTTCACCACGAAATTTGTCCCACCCTTTGGAACGATTGCACGTAATCTCCACGGGCAGCCGCCCTCACTTACGACTGGTGGAATTTGCACAATCTCCTCAATGGTACATTTCCTAGGTGCCAATTTATATTTCACGATATATAGGGTGGGTGTAGATTTCAATGTGACAAATTCCTGGTGTTTCTTGATAGAGTATAGCTTCACCACATGCTGGATCGATTCTTTACTTTGAAACTCCTGCCCAATGTACAATTCGTCGACGTTCGATAAATTGGACGACTCTTGTGGAACTTGATTCACTCTCGCACTTTGTGATATCTCCTCGGTAACATGAACATGAACATTATTAAAAGAATCAATAATGTTCACGTCATTATCGTTCCTCTTATTTAGATTAACATTTACATATTCATCTTCTTCCACTTCGTCATCATTTTCTACACTCTCATCAACTTCATCGTCAGTTTCTTCATCTTCTTCATCCTCATCTAATATTTCATTGTTCACAGTAGCATTTTGAAAGATTCCATAGACATTGGCTGATTGAACATAATCTTGAACCAAACTAGGTTGACATGGCAACTGAATTTCTGTAGGATCCGGGCTTGTTGTATTTGTGAACGTGTCTTCCTGTGGGGACGGTGGGATTGCATGTGATGTTTGAACTGGATTTGAACTCATTCCATGTGTCGGTACTTCTCGTACGAAGCTTGAACTAGGATTAGCATGTGGCTGGGCATTACTAATTTGGAGTTGCCGAATATATAATTTCAATGCGCACCAACTATAATTTGGATCAACTGTCCTAGCAGTCATGGACTTCAGAGCGTTGTCATTTGCTACGGGCAGAGTCATAAAATATTGACCTTCACCTTTACCCGCTGCATATCGAGCTAAAATTTTAAAATTTCAATGATCTCTAGCCCAATTAGTAACCTTATAAATTTTCTCGACTAATTCTGTCAATGTAATTGTACGGGGTGCCCAAATTATTTCAGGATCAACAGCACTATAACAACAACCTATCTTCGCGTCATGAATAATTTCACTACAAAAATAAATCCATATAGGAATATCATAATCCATACTATACATATTTATACAAAAATGAGACACATAATCTAATCTACTAAAGTGTACAAGATCAAAAGCTATACAAATAATACATTCGAATCGATGATCGTGAATATTGAGCAATTCGGAATCTTCGTTGATGGGTTTAGGGTTTTGAGAGTGGGAATAGAGAGGGTTGTGAGTGAGGAATTGGATCTCAAAAGATTTTGGATGAATTTTGTTTGTGAAATAACGAATTTGGGAGGCTAGGGTTTGGTCGTTTTGGGTTTCTTTCGAAGTTAGAGAAAAAAAATGGAAATATAGAAGTGAGGGAGAGCGAAACAGCATCTATAAAAATTTCCCAATCGACACTCGCTATCTTAGTTAGTGAGTTTAGTAAAAAATAGCTCGCTAACTGAGATAGCGAGTTCAGATTCAGGAAATTTTCAACGCCTTACACTTGCTATCCCAGTTAGCGAGTGTGGTACAAATACACTCGCTAACTGAGATAGCGAGTTTGGTACAAACCGCATCGCTATCAGAGATAGCGAGTGTGAACTTTGTGTTTTTTCATTTTTTCTCATAAGGGTGGAGAAGCACATAACCATACACTCGCTATCTGAGATAGGAATGGATCATTTTGGTAAATACTTTCGAAAGTGGATCAGTTTGGTAAATACTTTCAAAAAGTGGGTCAGTTTGGTAACAATTCGCACTATAACAAGTGTCATAGTATTCTAGCAGTAAATATCTTTGCTAGTAAGCATGGAGGGTTTGAGCCTCCACTTGCATGAATCCCTTGTAAATGGGATGAGCATGTATAAGTGTGGGGTGGGTGTGTGGCTACGGCCTTCTTCCAAAAAATAAAATAAAAATAACTTGCACGGTGAAGAGAGAAAACATAAAATGTACATTCCAGTTGCTAACTTCGGTTGCAGCTCAGCACTTGAATGTGTTACACAAAGAAGCAGTGCCTGATGTAGATACTATTGTAATTGAAGATGATGTACAGACTCACCAACATCCTGATCCTCAATTGCCTCATGTAGCTCCTACTGCTGATTTTGTTGATCATCTGGAGGATTTTGCTGAAGATCCTATCTCTACTACTATTGCCTCTATTTCATCTATGTCCAACCACCAGCAAGAATACATCACAAGGATTCTACTTGTTCAATCTATGCAAGCTGCTTAAGAGGCTAACCAGAACAACACTGATGGGAAAAGAGAGATTGTGATCATCGATCCTTAAGCTTGAAGATTTTATCGTGATAACTTTTTATTTCTATTTGTCCACTCTTGTTTTGTTGGTATTTACTTTGTTTCTCTGCTATTGCGATCAGGATGTCTGTTATCCTTTTGTTCTGACTTGGCCTTGTTGCCTATAACTCTTAACTCTGTTATGTTTTGGTTTTATATATTTGGTTGGAGTCTGGTGACTTTATCCTTATTATCAAAAAAATAAAATAAAAAAAATCGTACTAATGTCTAACCTGTGTTCCAACACTACCCATCAAAATTAATAATTATCCAATAGGGTTAAAGTTGGGCTTTGGTTTGTGTTTCCGTGACAAACCCACACCCTAAAATGTACAAGTCATGCCAAGAAAATGTTTTTTTGAAAAGATAAAACCACAAGGTCAATAATCTCCGGACCTTCCATTAAAAAGTACTTAATGAACTTAATGAATTATACGCAAGAAAGGGAGAATAAATAAGTTTGTCACAATCACACAAATCTGACCCCTTAAAATAAACTAAGATAAAAAGAACAAATATTTGCCCAAAAAAAGCTTACGTTTTTTTTTTTGACAAAAGGGATGGAGTCTAAGGACTCCAGCCAAATCCATTAAACAAGAAAGGAATACAGATTTGAAGGGTCCATGTATCTTACAAAAAGGAACATGATACCATGGACAAGAAACACCCAACAAGAAACAAAGACTACTACAAAGAAACTAACAACTGATAACCCTGAAACACAACAAAATAGCTACTGAAAATAACTACAAACGTCACCCAAAAGCAAAACAGAAAGCCTGGAAGCTAGAGAAACAAAAGGTCAGCTGAAACATTACAAATTGAAAAGCTAAAAGTCCTCAGAAGCAGCTTGAATGTTTTGAATCAAAAGAACCCCTGTGATATATTCCTGTTGATGAGCAGACATGTTTGTAATGGAAACAATTGTATCAGAAACACCTCTTCTTTGCCAGCCTGAGAATCTGAATTCTCTACCTGTTCATCATTAGTAATATGACCAAGATAATCCAAATTAGGCTGAGAGACAGAAGCATCAGAGGGATGAGGAGTAAGGAAGTTGGGAGAATCTTCAGGAGAATCATCCTCAATGATAATGGGGTTTCTCATAGAAGTAGCTCCAGAAACCACATGAACATCAGAGTTTCGAATCATCCCAGAGTCCACATGTGTGCCAGGAAACATAGAGGTAGTAGAAGCAGGATGCATAAGGGGGATGAAAGACTTACAGATATTAGTAAGAGAATTCAAATCCACCTTAGCCTTCTTAGATGGAGGGAGAATCTCTAACCAAAAAGAGACAAAGAAACAAATTGAATCAATGATGCTAATAATGTCATTAGACTTCTTTAAAAAAGTCCTACTGTTACGTTCTTTCCAAATAACCCAAATTAAAGCCATCATGATCAAATCCCATACTAGTCTAATCTTTTTGGGGATCTTTTTTAATCTCCATAAACCCCACCAAGATTTAATAGAAGAAGGGAAACCGTTAATATGAAAAGCCAACTTAACTAACATCCAAATTTGTTTCACAAAAGAACATTTAATAAAAAGATGAAAAGAAGATTCATTAGAACCAGAGCAGAAAACACACTGTTGACCCAAAGCAAGATTTCTCTTATTAAGGTTATCAACCGTTAGAAGCTTGTTGTGAATAGTAAGCCAAATAAGAATTCTCACTTTCAGTGGAGATATATTTTGCCAAATGAATTTATAGAAGGGACAAATAGTACCACCAGCATTAAAAAACTTATAAAAAGATTTCACAGTAAAGACCCCAGAGCTAGTCCACCTCCAAATAAAGCTATTTGAAGGTTTCCAGTCATAATTCAATAATAAGTGAAGTAAAGAATTAAGATCATGAGTTTGAGAAATTTCAAATTCCTTCTAAAAGTAATGTTCCATACTTTCCCAAACCTATTAGTGGAATATAAGGAGAAGACAGTAGCATTAGGAAAACTAGCAAGATTATAAAGCTCAGGAAAAGAAGTGGCCAAACAACAGTTACCAATCCAAATATCATGCCAAAATCTGACATTTTTTCCATCTCCACAAATTTTTTGAAGGCCACATTTAAAAGGAGAGGCCACTTTCCAAATTCCTTTCCAAAAAGATGAACTAAGAGAAGAGGGAGAACTAGAGAAGTCATCAATAATTCTTCTGCGAAAGTATTTTCTTTTAACAATTCTAATCCAAATTTTATCATTAGAGGAGATACAGTTCCAAAGCCATTTTCCAAGCAAAGCTAAAATTTGATTTCTCAAATTAATAACACCTAGACCCCCTTCATATATGCTCTTAAAAACTCTTGCCCAGGACATCAGACATTTACCAGTATCAGAAGAAGAGGAAGAACCAACCCAAAAAAATTTCCTCCTGAGTTTATCAAATTTTTTAATAACCCAAGCGGGAATGAAGAAATAAGACATAAGATAAAGAGTATTACTAGATAGGATAGAATTGATCAAAATTAATCTACTAGCACTAGAAAGAGATTTACCAGACCAGCTATTAAGTCTACTTTCAATTTTATCAATGACTGGATACCAATCAGACTTGTGAAGGGTGCCCATTCTCAAGGGGATACCCAAGTGGGAAAAAGAGCTGATGTTCATTTCCATGATAATGCTCAAATGAATGCGTAAGCTCATGAACACCCCTGTCAATGCATGACAACTAATACATCATGATTAAGTTCTCTGCCTTCCATTGGTTGCACCAACATAAATCAAATCTCCCCACCTTAGCTCCTTAACCCACATTAGCTGCATCAAGATATACCCAATTTGATCCGACTTAGTGCCTTCGATAGTTTGGCTGCACCATTATCGACCAAATATCCCCAGTTTAGTCCGACTTAGTGCCTTCGATACTTTGGCTGCACCATTATCGACCAAATATCCCCAATTTAGTGGCCTAACTCTCCATTGTTGCACCAACACTGAAATCTTAATAACTGAAATTTAGGTATCCTAGTATGTAAAAGAGACAACCTTACTTCTAACGCTGGTATCAGGTTCTATTGGGTCGGGTCCTCCACTACCCGAACCCGGACCTGGTACCTCACGGGTCAAAAAATTGGACCCGGAGCCAGACTTGTAAGAATTGGATCCGGGCCCTAGTTAGAAAAATCTACCCGTCGGGTCCGGTTGCGGGGAATAAATATTTTCATTTAAGTAGTTTTGCACCCGATACCCTATAGTTCTAACAATTTTTGCACTTAAGTACGTGAATAAATATTATATTTACACATCTATCTTTAACAATTACTTTTATATGTATATCCCTATAACCATATTATTCAAATTCCATATTTTATGGGTATTTTTTAAAGGGTCCCGGTCTGGATCCGAGTCGGTTCTATTTTGAGCGGAGCCGGACCTGGATCCGGACCCAGACCCATTAGTGCATCAGGTCTTATTTTAGGACCAGGACCTGGACCCGTATAGATTGGGTTTGTTCCGGTCCAATGTCGGGTCCGGATCGGATCAGCGTATTGGGTAAATGTGACAGTGCTACTTTCTTCCACATAAACTATTAAAAAGCTACTCCCTCCGTTTCACTTTAAGTGATATTTAGGGTTTTTTTTTCTTGTTTCACTTTAAGTGATATTATCCAATATTTTTGTTTTTTCTTTTCCAAGAAAACTCTTATTTATGTTGAAATTTTATCTTAATTACTCATCTTAATCCTATCAAATATTCTTAGAAAATTATAGTTTCAACTTTCTAGATTTTATTTTCTCCAAAAATTTAATGCCAACTCACCATCTACTACTAGCAACTCTATATATTCTCTAATTTATTTTTATTTTTGTAAATGATGTAAAAAGAATGTCTTGAAATCAGAATTTGTATTGAGAAAACATTAATTACAATTTCTTGAAATCAGAATCTGTATTGGAAAAAGAATTAGTAATTAAATCATGGAGACTTATTAGTAAGAGTGTAGAGGAAAATAAATGTTTATCTCACCATTCCTTAACATGTGTGCAAAACTCCTGTATATCAATCAGAGTGAAACGGAGGGAGTACCATTTAACTCTTAGCCTTCACAAATATCATAAAATTGCAGTATTTTCTCTTCCCCTTTCAGACTTTCAGTTGGCTCAAAATAATCCACACTCTTCAAAAGGCCAGTAACCACACACATTGGGAGAGAGTCTCCCTCTCCCTCATAAAATCTCCATCGCATTTGGGCTTAGAATTTAGTTTCTTCTCCTTTAAGCTTTCCTTCAATGTCTTCTTCTTCCTTCTCTTCTCCTCTGCCTTCAGTCAAACCCAACAACCCATTTGGCTCTAGCAACCGGCGCCTCTTCTCTAAAGGGATTCCTCCTCACGGTTACCTTTCAAACTTGCCCATTTGCATTCCCCACTAGTTACTTTAGAGAAAGCATTTTGCACTTAAAATTTCAATTTTATTGTTAGCAGGGTGCAGAGGTGGGATATTGAGGAGGAATTTCTTGGCCAGAGGGATTGGTACCACTGTTTTCTCTTCCTTGGTGAGTGCCAATCCGGTTCAAGGTTCGTTATTGCCTTCTTTTGACTCTCTCAGCATTTATAGAGTATAAAATATAAAGCCCCGCAGCTCGTAGTTCAATTTTGGAGATTTGGTTCAGTGACATAGAATTTAATAGGGTATCAGAGCAGTCAATGTTCAAAAATTCCAAAGGTCATATATTAAATGCAGATTAAAAATAAATTCCAGTTTGCAGGGGCCTTTTTTATTATAAAAATATAAAACCCTTAACCCTCACCATGTTTCGGTGTTTTAGTTTAGGGGTAGTTTGGTAGCTGGAATTAAAATCCAAAATGTAATCATTATAATTTTTGGATTTGTAATTCATGAAAACAAATCCAACAAAATCACTTTGTTTGGAAGGAAGTGGATTGTAGCACACCGCTAGACTTCCACCAATTCTAGTTTGGTTGAGTTGTTAATACCACTGTTTGAAACAAAGTCCCTCCAATTTTTTGGCTTGTTTAGGACTACCTGGTTAATGGTGTGGGCACCACTTCAAGAATTGGTGAGATTACCACAATAAATGTGTATGAATACTAAAGATTAGTGCAACCTTTGTGAGATTGAGGAACAAGTTCAACCAAAGGAAATTGCCTCGGGGGATGTTTGTTTGCCTGCATGTGCACTGTAGGAAAAGTTTTCCATGGGGTGTGCACTGTTCTGCGGTTTGGTTGGGTGCACTTTGGAATGGAAAACTTTTTCTATTTGTATAAAGAGTAATTATTACATCCACTACCAATTTCACTACATTTTTCTTCACTACCTTAGGTGGCACACTCCAATAGGTAGGGAAAGATAGAGTAGGTGGGAGAACTCTCCAATAGGAGTATCACACCTAAGGTAGTGAACAAAATGGTAGTGAAATTGGTAATGGATGAAGCATTACTCTTATATAAATATTGTAGCTACTATAGCACATTTTTAAGTGATTCAAATTCCGAAGTTTTTGACTGGAAATAGCTGAATGCGTAGTGTTCATGTTTTTTTTAAAAATAATATATTCCCATCCCTCCTTTTTTAATGCGCCGTCTCTTTCATCTCTCGTTCCATTCTTTTGTCGTCTCTTTCTTCTCTCTTCCACGATTCTTTTCTAGGGTTCCAGTTTCGACAAAAAAATATATATATTAGGGTGATCCAGTTTCTGTATCTGATCAAATCCCAGTGCGAACGACATCAGAGTAGCCATTGCAGCACAAGAGAAATAGTTGAAGAGGGGAGTATCAGTGCATATCAGTCCCCAAGTCATTTTGTTTCTTTGTTGGACTTGTGGAAATATGTGTGTAATCTTTCATAAAAGCCTAACCACTTGAAACAGTTTGCCAGCTGTTGATAGGTGGTTGAGGGTTGTAATAGTTTGGTCCCTTGTAATGGCCTAACAGCTTGTCCAAGCACATGCATTACCCGTGTTCCTTCCTTTTATAAATATTGTCCTTGTAATCGATCACAATATGAATAAAGAATCATAATTCCATTGTTCATCGTCTTCTTCTTGTGTCTCCTCTGTTGCTTCTTGTAGGTGGATCGATGCCGAGGAAGAGAGCTCCACTGGCCAGCCCCACCGACGGCGGCCGCCCTGGAACATTGGTATCAGAGCTAGATCCTAATATGGATGGGATCGGACGTCAAGAACCCGATCTTGAGATTTCTCAAAATGCTGAGAATCCTATTGAATCTGGGATTGGGTTTCAACCCAAACCTAGAGAACAGGATCAGGATGCGCGAGGACCTGCCGATTACGGTGGAGAATCTCACATGCATCCCAGCTTTGAAGAGCAATTTGATCGGTTGGAATTAGCTTTGGATCGCCTACTTCAAGAACCAAGAGATTGTTACCACTCACGTTGAAGGAGGGAATCTTGGAGTTCTGAAAGTAGTGAGGAAGAATTTGGAGAAGAATCTCGTCATCGGAACCGTGAGGGAGGTCGACGTCGACACCCGAGCCCTAAGAAGATGAGGAGGGGTGGGTCGAGGAACCTGGAATGACCGGAACAAAAATTTGAAGTTGGAACTTCAAGAAACAGTGATCGACATCGAGATGGTAATACTTTCTTTCCTAAACATCCCAAAATTTACTTGCCTAGTTTTGATGGAACCGAAGATTTTACTAATTGGGTATATCACATGGAGCGCCACTTTTACACGCAAAGAATTAGCTCTCTTGATAAGCTCTCCTTTTGCCTTTTTTATCTAAGACGAGAGGCATTACTTTGGTGGAGGTGGTTTGAACAACAAGAAGAGGAAGAAATTGATTGGGAAGTTAACAAGGAGTTGCTATTGCAATTTGGGCCCTCTGAGTTAGACGATCCCGAAGCTATGTTGTATAAATTGCAGCAAACATGCACAATTACTGAGTACCATAAGGAGTTCTTGAAGTATAGCCAACTCACCAAACCTTTGGCTAAGTCTTCATTGATTAGCTACTACATCTCAGGTTTGAAGAGTGAGTTGAGGAAAGAAGTGAAGCTCAAGAACCCTCAAAGCGTTCTTGCAGCCTATAGCGAGGCTCTTGCTAGGGAGGAGATCATTAGTGATCAAAGAAGATCCTAGAAGTCTAATACCTTCGTCAAAAATAATCCTTCTCAAAGTGGACCTACATCATACACTAAATCTGCAGCATCTTCAAGTGTATCGGGAAGCAAGATTTCTTTGGGGAGTAGTGTGAGCTCTAATTCTAATGCACCTAAAGCTAAGGATCAACAATTCCTACAATTTATGAAGGAGAGAAGGAAAAGGGCCTATACTTTCACTGTGATGAGAAATTCGTGAGGGGACATAAGTGTATAGGGAGATCTTTCATGCAGATGATTGGCACTTGTGAAAATAGTGTTTTTATGCAAATGCTTGGGGCTTTGGATGATGAGAAGAAGAGCTTGGAAATAGCTTAGATGAGGAGCCGATTGCTGCTGCAGATGAGAAGGGAGATTTAAAGTTACCCAAATCTGCATGTCAAACAGAGCTAACTGCAATTTCTTTGCATACTTTGATAGGGAGCAATCACCCAAGAACTTTTAGAGTTCAAGGAAGCATATTATCTAAGCCATTGTGTGCTCTTTTGGACACTGGGGCTACGCACAACTTCATAGGTGAGCAAATTGTCAAGAAAATTCACCTGCCAATCAATCAACATATGCGCTTAGAAGTCACAGTAGTGGAAGGTAGGCAGCTCCAGTGCTTGGGGTTATGCGAAGAGGTGACTTTCCTATGCTAAGATGTTCCCATTGTAGCTGATTTCAATGTGTTGGCTATGGATACTAGCCAACTTGTTTTGGGATCACAATGGATCGAGACCTTAGGTGATGTGGTCTGGAATATGAATGAGAAGAGGATTAAATTATAACTAGATGGCCAACAACGGGCCCTACTTGGTATCCATCCACAAGAATCTGAGGTGGCCACTCCCAAGTCCATGTCTAAGGCACTATTACAGGTGAAGACTGGTTGGCTCTTGCAGATGGTTGGTGCCCCTAGTAATGCAACAAAAGTAGATAAAATTCACCCTCAGTTACACCTTGTATTGAATCAATACAGGGATGTGTTCAAAGAAAACATATGTCTGCCGCCTCATAGAAGTTGTGACCATGCTATTCCCTTCCTTCCAGGGTTCAAATTTATTAGTCTACGTCCTTACAAGCACTTGTGGCATAAAAAAAATGAGATAAAGAAGTTGGTGCATGAAATGCTAGAGTCAGGTATCATCCAGCCCAGTCATAGACTTATAGTCCTTACTCTTCTCCTATAGTTTTGGTGAAAAGGTCCGACGGCAGTTGGCGTATGTGCATTGATTATAGAACTTTGAATGAGATAACTGAAAAGGATAAATATCTCATTCTAGTAATTGATGAATTACTAGATGAGCTTTATGGTGCTTCGGTGTTTAGCAAGTTGGATTTGCGCAGTGGATATCACCAAATTAGAATGCGTGAGGATGATGTGCATAAGACAGCCTTTCAGACTCGTGAAGGGCATTATGAGTTCTTTGTTATGCCATTTGGGTTAACCAATGCTCCTTTGACATTTCAATCTCTCGTGAATTCCATTTTTAAACCCTATTTGCGAAAGTATGTGTTGGTATTCTTCGATGATATACTGGTCTATAGTAGCAGTTTGGAGTCTCATGTGCAACACTTGACAGTGGTCTTACAAATTCTCAGTGAGCATCACTTATTCGCCAAACTTAGCAAGTGCTCTTTTGGGGTAAGTGAAGTAGAATATTTGGGACATGTTGTCTCTACTCAAGGAGTTGCGGTGGATCAGGAGAAGGTCAAGGCCATTCAAAATTGGCCAACTCCCAAGTCATTAAAAGCTTTGCGAGGATTCCTTGGTCTTACGAGATATTATCGCAAGTTTATTGCCAATTATAGTACTGTAGCTTGGACTCTAGTACGAAGAAAGGGGCTTTCTTATGGCAGGAAGACTCTCAAATTGCTTTTGAACATATGAAGAAGGTACTGACTTCCCCTCCAGTCTTGCAGCTTCCAAATGTTTCCATTCCCTTTGAGTTGGAATGTGATGCGTGTGGAACGGGCCTAGGAGTTGTTCTTTTACAAAAGAAACACCCAATTGCTTTCTTAAGTCGGGAGTTGAAGGGTAAAAATATGTTATTGTCCACTTACGAGAAGAAGATGCTCGCTATCTTGTTGGCAGTTAAGAAGTGGCGCCAATATCTCTTGGGTAGGCACTTTGTTATACATCAGATCATAAGCCATTGAAATATCTTTTAGAGCATAGATTATACACTGAAGCACCACATATTTGGTTGATGAAGTTGCACGGTTATCAGTTTGTGGTGGAGTATAAAGAAGGGAAAAGCTAACGTTGCTGCTGACAGCCTTTCAAGGTAATTTGAGGAAGAGGGGACGCTTCATTGGCTGCCATCTTTGTTGTTCAGCCAACTTGGATCACTCAGGTACAACAACTGACCCTTAATGATTCCTATTATGAAGAAATCAAAGGGAAATTGGCAGCATGAGTTGATGACATGATTGCTTGTATTGAGGGTGTGTATTATTACAAGGGTCACATTTTATTGAGTCCAACTTCGACTGCAAGGCAGTTGTTTATGGAAGAGGTGCATTGCACACCCCATGGAGGGCATATGGGAGTTGATAAGACCTAGCATCAGTTGAAGCAAATAGTATACTGGCATGGTATGAAGCGAGATTTGAGAGATTTTATCAAGTCTTGCGATGAATGTCAGTGAAAAAAATACATGAGTACCTATCCTGTAGGGTTGCTACAACCACTTCCCATACCCAAGAACATTTGGGAAGATATAAGTATGGGTTTTATTGAAGGGTTAACCAGAGTGCAGGATATACAACCATTTTGGTCGTCGTCCACAGGCTATCCAACTTTTGTCACTTTCTATCCCTTAGACACCTTTATACAGCTAAGAGTGTGGCTGCTGTACTCTTAAGCAAGTGATCAAATTATATGGGTTGTCAAAGAGCATAGTGAGTGATCGAGATGCTATTTTTACTAGTAATTTTTGGAGGAATTGCTAGCTCTACAAGGCACGAAGCTGTGTTTGAGTTCATTGTTTCATCCTCAGTCTGATGGCTAGACTGAGGTGGTGAACATGATGTTGGAGGCCTACCTGTGGTGTTTTACATCTTATAAAACTCACAACTGGTCGAAGTGGTTGGCATGGGTTGAGTATTGCTATAACACTCATGTGCATAGTTCCACGCAGGTCTCCCCTTATCAAGTTGTCTATAGGAAGCCTCCTCCTAATGTTTTGACATATGTGCCTAAGACTGCGAGGGTGCAAGCTGTTGAAGACTCTGATCTCGAGAGATATTACTTTGAAGTTTCTTAAAGACAATTTGTTGAAGGCCCAAGGTAGGATGCAGTCAAAAGCTATTCTACTTAGAACTGATAAAGAATTTGCAGTGGTAAGTTGAGTATTCTGAGGCTGCTGCCCTATGGGCAGGTGTCGGTTGGGAGTCACCATATTCACAAACTTTTCCCGCTATATTATGGCCCTTATGAGGTGGTGCGAGGGTGGGCGCAGTAGCCTATAAACTCAAGCTTCTTGCAGAGTCCCGTATTCATGTGTTTCATGTTTCATAATTGAAGACTCACATCAGTCGTGAAGGTCACTCTGCTAGTTCTTCTGCATTGCCTTCATATTTTGTAGAGGACTCTCCATAGCCTGCTAAGGTTTTAGCTCGTCGAATGGTTCCCAGGAGGGGTATTGCAGTTTCAGAGGTGCTCATTCAATGGGAACGTTGCGATGCAGCTGAGGCCACTTGGTATTGAAATTTATATTGGAGATTCCCAAATTTTCGCAACTCCTTGGAATCTCCTTTTCATGGGGGGAGTAATGATCCAGTTTCTGTATCTGATCAAATCCCAGCACGAACGGCATCAGAGTAGCCATTGTAACACGAGAAATAGTTGAAGAGGGGAGCATCAGTGCATATCAGTCCCTGAGTCATTTTGTTTCTTTGCTGGACTTTTGTGTAAATATGCGTGTAATCTTTCATAAAAGCCCAACCACTTGAAAAGATTTGCCAGCTGTTGCAGGTGGTTGGGGGTTGTAATAGTTGCGTCCATTATAACGGCCTAACGGCTCGCCCAAGCACGTGCATTACCCGTGTTCCTTTCTTTTATAAATACTCTCCCTGTAATCGATCACAATATGAATAAAGAATCCCAATTCCATTGTTCATTGTCTTCTTCCTCTCGTGTCTCCTCTGTTGCTTCTTGTAGGTGGATCGATGCCGAGGAAGAGAGCGCCAGCGGCCAGCCCTACCGACGGCAGCCGACCTGGAATATAGGGCTTCCTCTTCTTGATTTATATTTTCAGAGATTACGATGATGATGATGACAAGAATAAGAAGCCCAAATTTTTTATTTATTTTCAGAGAGTTCAAACTCTTTATTTCTTCTCTCTCTACTTTTCAGAGAGTTCAATGTAGATGTCATCATCGTCGTCTATGTCGTTGCCGACGGACCGAGTGGAGAAGGCGACAAGCGATCTCTTGATCGGGCCGGATTGGATTAGTGGTGAATTCTTGAATTTTTTTATTGACAACAACAACAACAACAACAACAACAACAACAACAAAGATTTTTTTCCAACTAGTTGGGGTCGGCTAATCGCTTCCAGGGAATGCCCTAGCCTTTTTCCCAACTAGTTGGTGATTTTTTTTACTGAAGGAAATTTATTTGAGGATTGGATTGGATCAGGGGTGAATTCTTGGCTGCAAATTTGAGGGTTTCTGGTCTGTTCTTGTGTATTAGAAAGCTGTATTAATTCCAAGATTAGAAACTTTTCCATACATATTAACAATATAAACAAACAAGATGAGTAGAATTGATATTGTTCATGAAACAGTAGATGTACAATCACCAAACCAATTTTGTGGATTTCATTTCCAGGATTTCTTTTTCTAACAGTGCTTTTCATTTTTAGGATTTTAGTTATAGTTAAACAAACACCCCCTTAAGGACAAGCTTTTCCTCCCATCTCAAGGAATGGCAAGCGCTGTCTACATCCACATTGATTTTTCACATCAATGGTTGGGATGTTCAAGTGCATTTCAGCCTTAACCTGGCATCTTAAAAGGTCTTAACAACTGGGCATCAATATCTTACAATTTCTCATAATGAATCCGTTCATCTTATTATTAAGGAAAGTTCCAAGCTATGTAGACTTATTCAACAAAAATGAGAAAAAAAGGAGATGAAAATATAAACCATGACATCATTAAAATTGGGTATTAATCCAATCATACCTTGATAGACATGATCTTCAAATCTTTAAAGAGATCGAAACCCCCATAATATATGAAAAAGTCACTCCAAACCAAGCTGAAATCGTAGAATAACTTAGATTAAAAAAAACCCAAATTAAAGAGTTTACAATTTCCGAAATCATGATTGATAGTTTGATATAATCTGAAACCCTAGAGGTTTGGATTTCGGATTTAACCTAACCTAAATAGGAACACTCATGGCCATTGGTAGAATGGAGAAGAAGAATGGAGGGAAGGAGGTGATCTTAGCAGATCTGCTACGCCCTGCTTCCCAATATACAGAATCATGGGTATGCAACTAAGGCCCAGCGAATGATACAAATATTCCAACTTACATTATCCATAAGCTGTATAGTCATAAGCTCAACAATAAAGCATATCCACGTAGGCAACAATAATGATCACACGAACAGGAATAGAAATAATTTTACATGAATAATCGTCATCTAATATACATAAACTTCGGGTGAAGATGCCCGAGAACATGATAAACTGAAAGAAATTTAATGCAAATAACAGTTCTCTACAACTAGCTAGATAAAGTAGGGACTGGAAATTAAAATAACACAAGCAATTCCATCATGACCATCTAGAAAGTCTGTTGATCAAGTCCCTCCGATATCTCATCGTCG
This sequence comes from Hemerocallis citrina, assembly GCA_017893485.1. NCBI lineage: Eukaryota > Viridiplantae > Streptophyta > Magnoliopsida > Asparagales > Asphodelaceae > Hemerocallis > Hemerocallis citrina. The sequence continues at coordinate 385,857,536 of CM030359.1, read as the reverse complement.
GTACCTGTATAAACGTCATCTGGGGTAGGGGGTGTCCATTAGAGCAAGCTTCGGACAGAAAGTAGCATCAAGTAGTACAATAGAAAAAAAAGTAAAATATAACATAGGGAAAAGCAAGAGATACAATGTAGGTACTGGAACGGTATGATCATGCACAATGCAATGTTTACATGATGATGACTATAAGAAAATGAAATCATGACTGTAAAGTATAATCAATTGGTAATCGGTAATGCAGTGATCGGTAATCAACAGTCGGTATCTGTGGAAATGATCAGTGTCAATTATGTAACCTCGGTCAATCAGTTTTTTTTAACCTATCTAATGCACTCAATACTGTGTCTCATACCGCAGGTTCGGGTGCATTACAATCAAGTGAATGTTTGGACTTATATAGTGAAGTCTACAGGATTATGTACTTGGGTCTTCTAGTGACAGTAATCAGTAATCATGTAATCAGGATTCATGTAATCATGTAATCAGTAATACGAGAAACATGGCCTCCCTTCCGAGTACACTCTTCTATATTGTCCACTACTAAGTCGTACCCTTTATAACCCTGGCTCGTCATTCTTTTATTATAGTTAATCATGAATATGTGGTCTGTGCAATCGGTGGTGGGAACAATATCAAGGGTGGTAATCAAGAGAATATTAGGAGATGAATGCAAATACATGATATAGAAGAAATCTATCAACCTACTATATCGGTACAAGTCATTAACACAAGAATAGTAATATATATAGTCAACGGACTCCAACTACAAATCTAGACAGCAATATACATTTGCACAAAAACTTACTTTTCCGATGCTACGAGAATGCAAATCTAATTCCGTCAGAGGTTCTAGGAAGTAGACTATCTTCCGAATCCAACGCCTATTTACTCGACGAATTCTATGTCCAGCAGCTATGCCTACCAATCGGTAATTTACTGGTCCAGTGCACAGACAGCTGCATAGGGTCATATTCTAATGCTTACAAATCCATTGAAACACTCTTATCAATTCTTGCAAAAATAATAATCTGACCCCTAACGATGTCTAGTAACACTCAAATTTTTCTCAGATCATAATTCCATAAAAAATTTATCGTGCTTTACTGGGCCGATACTTTTAAACAACAATCTGGAAATTTAGACGTATTTGCACTAAATCTTCAATATCTCACAAACTACAACTCTCTTTGCAAAAGCGTAAAAAGTGCTGGATTCTATACTCGGAAATCTACAATATGCATATATATGTCTAAGTTTGGCTATAGGAAACTTGGTCTAACCTCAGTACAAAACTAGTCATGCTGCAGGGTATAAAATCTGAGTAAACTTGTCTGGAGCAAAATCATTATTCACAAACATGAATTTATAAAGTTCTAAACATACAACAATATAACAATGCACATCAATACATTCTAAGATAATTTCTATGACATGCCATATATCTACATTCGTGATTATAAGCAATATGATAATCATGGAAGAGAAAAATTGTAGAGATTTTTTCCACGAATATCAATTTCGACGAGGAATATTCAATAAGGGAATGAATCAACATCGGTTCAAGATTTGAGTGAATTAACAAGGCGCAAAAATGAATCAAAGATAGAATTCGATGATACAATGATTTGACTACAATGAAAAAAACTACTTGCTATGAGTTCTAGGAGAAAGAATGGACGAGTCAAAGAAGAAAGATAGGACGCTTGCAATAATTCGACAATACGATAGTTTGAATAAGGAACTACTTGCTATGAGTCAAGAAAAAAAAACACTTGACTCATTCCGACAAAACCTTTCGTGTGCGTAGAGATTCCACTGCTTGTCGGTTGTGCTCCGACTTGTGCTCGTTCTCGTGCTCTGTTTTTGGCAAGAGGGACAACAACAACTGTGGCGAGGACAACAAGCAATGATGATGGCAAAGGTGTTAGGTTACGGGTTGAGTTGGAGGTCGGGTTCGGGCTTGGAGTTGGTGTCGGGTTTGGTTTGCAGATGGGCGGTGGAGTGGGGTTCGGGTTTGAATGGAGATGGTGTTGGGATTGAATGGAGCAATGGAGTTCAGGTTTGAAAGGAGTTACGGAGTTCGGGTTTGAATGGAGATGGTAGTGTGTGGCTGTTGGGTGAGTTCGAGTGGAGAGATGGAGTGCGGGATGGTGGTTGGGATAGGGTAGTGGTGGTGGAAGGAGTTCGGGTGAGGCAGTGGTGATCGTGTCGGGATGAATGAGGAGATTAGGAAATGGAGACAGTGGGTTTGAGATGAGGTGGAGGTGATTAGGTTGAAGATGAGATGGAGGTCGGGATTATAGATGATGGAGTGATTAGGGAAAGAGATTAGGAGATTTAATAGGGAGTAAGAGGATTTGGTTAGTGGAAAGGTAAGTGGGTTAGTGGGTAGTTAAGGGAGTGGAGTGGGTTAGGGAAAGACTATGATCATCTTGGGTTAGTTTTTGGAATTGAAGGGTTGAGATTAAATCAATAATATAGAGTGGGCTGGGCTAGAGAATCTGAGTTTCATATAATTTAATATTTAACCAGATAATGATTTAGAATGGGCTAAAGAATATGGGCCTTCACATGAACTAATAATTAACTATATAATATAGTGCATGCAAATGAGTCCCAAGAAAGAATAGATAATCGAGTAAAAGAAATACACAGAAAATACGTACAAATGAAATAGAGGGTTACAAGATCAGTTGGAAATCCAAATTTTCCAAAGTTAGGAAGATGAGAGGAGAGAGAAATGAATATAAAAAGGCAAACAATAGGGATCCTCCCACTTCCGCTCTCATCTTCCGGATTTCATGACGGCAAAAATCTGTACGGTTTGATCAGAAATGGAAATGAAGGGAAATGAGTTCCACCTCACTTTTACAGCCAAACAACTTTGAAAACATCAGATTTTTTCTTCAAACAGTACACTGCATGCCAGTTTCTGCCATCCAAACCACCCCTTAGTGGAAAGTACATTTGACATGTATATATTATATTGGAAAAAATTTGATGAATCCCCAATTTAACTTGTGTTGCCGTTTCTCATTGCATTTAACTCTACTTGAGAATTTAGACAATGTAGTTTGTATAGACTTCATATATTTAAGATATGGTGTTTGCTTATTTAATTAATTAGTTAATTATGCTTCAATTTTATAGGAATGGAGAGGTTAGCGTTTAAACCAGATGGTTATAAATTTTGGACATGGAGAGGGCACAAGATACATTATGTGGAGGAAGGAGAAGGAGTTCCTATTGTTCTTATTCATGGATTTGGTGCCTCGGCATTTCATTGGAGGTAATTTATCTTGTCTATTTTAATATTCTTTCAAGTTAAGGCTGTTACTTTTTGTCTTTTATGCGAGTAAGATCAATTTTTTGAGTCGATATAAGTAAGATAATCTGTCTTTCTTGTTGATGAACAAGCAATTGTGATTTAATTTATTTATTATAATGTGATTAGGTGATGCTTCTTGGTTGATTTTGCATTCATATAGCCTTTTAGACACTACTTGTGCAGTTAAAACTTGGTCAAATGATGCATGTTTACAACATTGCACTGCTAACTCGAGGCAATGTTGCAAGCCTGAAAAACATTGGATTTAACTTGGGCTGGACTTTACAGTAGTATCATCAAGGTTTATTGCTTAATTTACAAGCTTCTTGGGTTTGTGTGTATTTTAGTACTGCAGAGATATCTGATACGTCAAATCCTTATCTTCGTCAATTCCGAGGTGGTTTGGATTCAAGAAAATAAAACTTAATTTTAGGGTATATGGTTATTTGGAGGAATAACTATTAGAAATTAATCCAAATATGCAGTGATGTACAAGATATTGCATTATAATGTTTAGTAGCTTATAGCATCTAGTTTTGTGTAATTGTGTGTGAATCCAATACTGAAAACTTTCCACTTGAATCTTGAGATGTGTCACACCTGTCGTGTTATATTATTGTACTACGTGAGATCGGTTGATTAATTAATTGTTCGGAATAAACATTTAAGAATATGCAAAGCCATCCTGTTCTTTTGATGTTTTAATTTAACTTCAAAACCTCCCAAAATGTACCAATCTTTCTTTCCTTGGGCTCATGATATTAGAAGCTTTCGGTTTTTATTTTTATTTTTTTTCCTTTTCTTAAATCTCCTTTTTTAATTTTTCTTGCTTTAATATGTGGTGTATTTGTTATTAAACTAAAAAAATAAAGAACTAAATTCCTAGTGATATTATGTTAAATTATCTCGATGATGATTATTTTCAGGTACAACATTCCCGAGTTGGCAAAGAAGTACAAGGTGTATGCCATAGACTTGCTAGGATTTGGGTTGAGTGAGAAAGCACTTATTGAATATGATGCAATTGTCTGGAGAGACCAGGTCTCTGATTTCATGAAAGAAGTTGTTAAAGAACCTGCTGTCTTAGTTGGTAACAGGTAACTAGAAGTGCCTATCAGTCATTTTGTTTCTCTTGAATTTTCTGTCTGTTGGTTTTATATTCTTAGGTTGCATTATTCTTCCTACAATAGTACTTTTTGAGGTCCAGCAAATTTATTTTTATAATGTTTGATGGCGATCAACTTAAAACCACACGCACACCCACATATCGAGAACATTGAAACAGAGCTAATGTAACTTACACTTGCTCTCCAGCTTAGGTGGATTCACAGCTTTGTTTACAGCTGCTGAGTTGCCCCAACAAATTCTTGGAGTCGCATTACTGAATTCAGCTGGACAATTTAGCAACCCGAATGCTCAACCCAACAACAAAGAAGAAGAAACAGCTATAACAAAGTTCATAGTCAAACCACTGAAGGAGGTGCTTCAGAGAGTTGTCCTTGGATTCCTCTTCTGGCAAGCAAAACAACCTGCACGCGTTAAGTCTGTACTGAATAGCGTATGACACTCTTTAACTGAACAACAAGCATCTCATTTTTCTTTTTTTTGTGAAGAAAGCATCTCATAATTGTATATTTAGCCATTTAGCTATTCATTTCTACAAACAAATTTTATAGTTCAGTAAAATTAAGATGAAATTTAAGACTTAGCACTTGAAACCTTTCATGCTGAATAAACCTTAATACCCTTAACCCCAATGGAACTGGGAAACACTAGTTAAATAGACCTTCCCTTTGGCTTGCCATTTATTATCTTTATCCCTAATATTTTCTGCAATTTGTAGGCTCACACTCAATATGTTGGAAATCTTAACACCGTCTTCTATACACGAATAAATCCCTGTATATGCTTGTTACTATATATATATATATACATATTTATATACATGCCTGAAGTGGTGAATGTTAGGGTTTCTATTAAGTTTTGCAACACGATCACTACAAACCACCAAGCAAATAGTAGATCAAATCAAACTGACAAAGTAGACAATCTTGTCCTGGTTCGGCTACGCCTAATTTGAGGAAGAAATAACCGAGATATTGTTCAACTAGAGAATATATAATAGTTACAATCGCTCTCACCAACAACCTATCTATCTCTCAAGCCTCAACAGAAGATACTTGCTGTTGACAATGGAGAAAACTCTTTGATGAAGAACTAGTGCTTTTGACACCTCTCTTTGGAGGCCAATTACAATATATATATATATATATGAGTCCCCTTCGGTTGCACACTACTTTTGGTGAGCACTCCGTGAGCACTCACGAACTAGAGACCCTATGAAAAATCCGAACCGCTCATATTGTTAAATATGCCTTAGATAGCCTAACAATAAAAAATCAAGTAATTTGAAGTTCATTTGCCCATCCATCAAGCTGTTAGAATTTTCAGCCATTCAATTTTGTGTTGATGTAAATCATGGGCAAATGAACTTCAAATTACTTGATTTTTTATTGTTAGGCTATCTAAGGCATATAGAACGATATGAGCGGTTCGGATTTTTCATAGGGTCTCTAGTTCGTGAGTGCTCACGGAGTGCTCACCAAAGTAGTGTGCAACCGAAGATTTCTCTCTCTCTCTCTATATATATATATATAGAGAGAGAGAGAGAGAGAAACCCTGAGTTTAATCTTGATACAATAACCATCCCATATATGCTGAAGAGATAACCATACAATAAGAGCCGTACAATCTAATTTGGAGAAGAAGTTGGTCTCGAAACATATCACTCTGACCCGAGGCCTTATCATGCTACGCTGCCTGCTTGCGGTTGACTACAAATAATCGCAATCGACCGCTATGTTTCCACCAAGTCAGAGAGTAGAAGAGAGATACGTGGACGACTACTTTTATTAGCAGTCGACCATTCCCTGCTTCCTATTGCTTCTGACTGCTGCTGCTACTCCTTTCTTCTTCCAATATTCACTTCAAATCTTCTTGCTTCACTTGTCTTCTCTTCTTATCATATCTAGTATGCAAGATATAAATCCAACAATCTTCACATTGGATTGCATACTCATGCTTCCACACATGTGTGATTAATCGCCTCTAGACTCTTTCTTTCTCCTCTTGCAAACAACCCGGTTTAGTGGCTTCTTCTGTTAGTGGAATCTACATTCACTTGTTATTTGTCCAATCATATGCCCCCTTCAAGGGCAAACCCTAGTAGGTGCCAACATGAATGTGCCACCCTCCGCATGAACTCCACCTACCCCTAGCCACTCTCTGCCTCTCGATGATATTCAAATGTCGCGATCTCACTTCAGTGATTCTATGGTGGCTGATGTAAAACCAATCCTAAAATAGAGAATTTCCAAGAATCTTAATGGGTTAATTTTACCAACATGAAAGTGCGGATCTAAGTTGAAAATTTTAATAGTTAACAGGTTTGATGGGTTTTCAAGAATTGAATCAAGTGTAACAGTTCCAATTAATAATTCAACCTTACGATCAATAATTAAATTCCTATGTGTTTAGCAAGTAATAGGTTCAATATCGATTCGTACTCTATTCAGGCATGTGGAACACTCAATCTCAGTTATTTTGTGGACGACATGCAAATTAGATAATATACTAGATAATGGGACAATAGAACACAAATATGGAATAATGGAAAGAGTATACCGAATGCGAAGAAAACCAGCGTAGATCTCAGAGTTGGACCAGCAACTAAGAACTCATCGATCACAATGAACCAAGGCAGCAACAAAGCCAAAGTTGGCAGATCCGGCCGACGGCGAGTGGGGGGGGCGTCGTCGGCGGGGTGCAACGGGGCGGTCGGCGTCGGGATGGCAGTCGAGGGCGTTAGGTCAGGGAGCGGGGCGGAGGCTGTGGTGAGGGTCGAGGATAGGGGTCGGGAAGGGGTTGAGGTCGGGAGTGGAGGAGGAAGGAGGCGAGGGGATGGAGGCTGTTGTGGTGGTGATGGGTCGTCGGAGAGGGGTTGCGGGATGGAGAACTAGGGAGGACGAGGAGTTGGGTTCTTTGGTTCGGGATCGGGGTAGGGATAGAGAAGTCGAAGGTGACGATGGAGGGAGAGAGGGCGGTCTGCTATTGGATTTAATGGAGAAGGGGGGTGGGGTAGCGGAAGAGATGGATGAAGAAGGGGAGCGACTGTGATGAGGGAGTAGGGTAGAGGAGGAAGTAGATGAGATTAGGGTTTGGATTTGGGGATTTGGGAAATTAGTAAAGATTTGTAATTGGAGTATTTTTTTTTAATTGGGGATATATTTTAGAGTTTATCACAAACCCTAAAATTTGATTAGGATTTATCATAAACCCTAATTTAGATCTCAGTTATATCACACAAAGGAGAGAGAGGAAGAGCAAAAACTCAACACAAATTTTTTAATCAATAATGACATACTTTCTCATTAATCTAAAGGCCTATAAATAGGCTCAAAATACATCTTGATACAAATCTCAAAATATTCTCAGAATCTAAAAAATACAATAAAGATTACATATGGCTGTAATTGCCAAAAACAAAATGGTACTGAAATAAACTAAACAGGAAAGATGTCCTCATCATTCTCTCCGGGTGGGAGAGAGCTCGATCTAGTCGAGTCAAAACCAGTGATCCTGTCATGGTGCTCCAAAAAATCTGGGTCTAGTTGTGGGAGCCCCTTACGATCACTGCCAGTGTCATCCGACTTCGGCTTGTTTTTTCACCTCACCAAATACTTGTGCATACCACCATCTCTTTTGGAGATTATCTGATCATCTACAATATTATCCAATTCTTCTGTCGGTGGGTGAATAGTATCAGGTAAAGGGGTAAATGTGGGAATCTCACTATTAGGCTGCAGGGTAGGCTCATTTATAAAAAAAATTCTAGGGTTGAATTTTGAGCCTTTATAAAGTACTAGATCCTCAATATTGAAAATCTTACTTATGCAAAAACCTTCAGGACGGTTAACGACATAGGTACTATCATTGATTGCATGTAGAATCTTAAATGGGCCTGCAGCACGTATGTTCAAGTTCTTAACGGGTCCAATAGAAAACCGTTCCGGATGAATCCGAACCATCACCTCGTCACCAATATCAAAAGTTATAAATTTCCTTCTAGTATCTGCTATTAACTTGTAGTTAAAATTATTCTCATTAAGTTCATTGGAAATTTTTCTATGCAAGTCATGAATGTTATATGCAAATGTGGGTGCAGACTCTGTAACTTTGTGATGTTCTAATACATGAGTAAAATCTATGGGTTGCCAAGTGACTTGGGAAGGAATGGGTGTCTCAGGTATACTCAATGGAGGTGACTAGATAGGCTGAATACAATTGAAAGACTGGTCATCCTCTTTTTCATCAAAGTCATCACTTATATTAGGTTCATAGGTAAACTTATTGTCAGGCTCATCAGCGATGACTGCGGTACCCTCTACTATATTGATCCTACTTGGACTAGGACAGTTGCCAGCAACATGGCCGTATCCCTTACATTTATAGCACTTAGTGAGAGGATCAATCTTAGAATAGTCTCTTTCAGTGTTCTTACCCGTATTGGTATTTCTAAGTGGATAGGAATTTGAAGTATGTTTATTTGGGTAAGACTTGTTAGGGTACTAAGGAGAGGAGTGCTCAGGTCTCGAGGGGTCAGGAGGATTCATTCTAGAGGAATGATCTCTCGAGTCGCTGGACCTAGAATGAGAACTAGCTTTAAGGGAATCCATATCGAGGACTAGGGCGTAGGCTGCCGCTATTAAGTCAGCCTTAACGTTCTTTTTATATTGTTCGTCAGGGTCACGTTCTTGATGTCGATCGTAATGAACATTCCCTTGAGGGATCTGACGATGGGCATGAAGCTCAGGGACAATGGTTTGATTTAACTCCACTTTCTCAAGCCTCTGATTGATATTGGCAAGAGTTGCTTGGATGGCAGCTAGGGTAGCGGAGATATCAGGGTTGTCCATTTCAGGTCTGGGGAGTCTAGGGTTCCTAATTGGGTGATTGGGAAGGGATAGGAAAGGCTCTTCAGGATCTGTGATGGTGCTGCGAAGACGCATTCACCAAAAGTGAAAACTAGGGGTCGTGTGTGCCCTAATTTTTTATTTTATTTTATTTTATTTAAATGAATCTAAAATAAACTAAAATAAAAGAAAGGAAAGTAAAAGACCACAATCCAAAATGAATGCAAAATTGATGCCTACGATGCAAGAACTAGGGTTTTAAGAACCTTCGCTCTGATACCAAAATGATGTAAAACCAACCTTGAAATAGAGAATTTCCAAGAATCTTAACGAGTTAATTTTACCAACATGAAAGTGCGGATCTAAGTTGGAAATTTTAACAGTTAACAGGTTTGATGGGTTTTCAAGAATTGAATCAAGTGTAACAGTTCCAATTAATAATTCAACCTTTCGATCAATAATTAAATTCCTATGTGTTTAGCAAGTAATAGGTTCAATATTGATTCGTACTCTATTCAGGCATGTGGAATACTCAATCTCAGTTATTTTGTGGACGACAGGCAAATCAGATAATATACTAGATAATGAGGCAGTAGAACACAAATATGGAATAATGGAAAGAGTATACCGAATGCGAAGAAAACCAGCGTAGATCTCGGAGTTGGACCAGCAACTAAGAACTCATCGATCACAATGAACCAAGGCAGCAACAAAGCCAAAAAAGTTGGCAGATCCGGTCGACGGCGAGTGGGGGGGGGGTCGTCGGCGGGGTGCGACGGAGTGGTCGGCGTCGGGATGGCAGTCGAGGGCATTGGGTCAGGGAGCGGGGCGGAGGCTGTGGTGAGGGTCGAGGATAGGGGTCGGGAAGGGGTTGAGGTCGGGAGTGGAGGAGGAAGGAGGCGAGGGGATGGAGGCTGTTGTGGTGGTGATGGGTCGACGGAGAGGGGTTGCGGGATGGAGAACTGGGGAGGATGAGGAGTTGGGTTCTTTGGCTCGGGATCGGGGTAGGGATAGAGAAGTCGAAGGTGACGATGGAGGGAGAGGGGGCGGTCTGCTATTGGATTTAATGGAGAAGGGGGTGGGGTAGCGGAAGAGAAGGATGAAGAAGGGGAGCGGCTGTGATGAGGGAGTAGGGTAGAGGAGGAAGTAGATGAGATTAGGGTTTGGATTTGGGGATTTGGGAAATTAGGTTAAAGATTTGTAATTGGAGTATTTTTTTTAATTGGGGATAGATTTTAGAGTTTATTACTAACCCTAAAATTTGATTAGAATTTATCACAAACCCTAATTTAGATCTCAGTTGTATCACACAAAGGAGAGAGATGAAGAGCAAAAACTCAACACAAATTTTTTTTAATCAATAATGGCATACTTTCTCATTAATCTCAAGGCTTATAAATAGGCTCAAAATATATGTTGATACAAATCTCAAAATATTCTCAGAACTTAAAAAATACAAAAAAGATTACATATGGCTATAATTGCCAGAAACAAAAATGGTACTGAAATAAACTAAACAGGAAAGATGTCCTCATCAGCGGCATACTTGATATTGCTTTAGGAATGCAAGGCTTGGAAACACTTGGCCAAGATTTTTTATTCCCATAAAGCTGGTAGAGGTTGTGCTAATTCTGCCTAATATCCATCTTCCCCCTCATCACCTTACGACGACCTTCCTAAACCGATTGAACTCCACATCTAGCTGTGTACCTGCAACACCGTGCTTCTAGAGTTTCCAAGGATATCGGCATCTATTTTATCAAAGGAATATGCATGACCTTCTCTATTGTGTACCCCTTTCCATCTGGCATCTCAAACGCAATTGTTCTCTCACCCACTATGTCACATATCTCACAAGTTCTCGTTATCACATAATGATCTGTTGTAGACTTGTAAGTAGAAAACATCTCTATCGAAGCAAATGTGAGAAGAACTACTAGACTTAAGAAACCAGTCAGAATTCACATTTAAAGAACTTGAAATAAGAAGTCAGTCTAAGTTATCACATGATTCAGCGATGGTGGCTGTTAGGGTTTTTGGATCCAAATACACAATAATGGGGTTGGAGAAGATAGACGAGAAGAAGAGTCGAAGATGGAGCAAGCAGCTCAGAGCAGCCAACAACTGCAGACAAGTTGCGGTCGACCGTACTTGGACAGTCGACCGCACACATACAGGCAAATGTACGGTCGACCATGCAGTCAACTGTCTCTCTTTGTTGGACCCTGCAGACTTGAAGGAATGACCGGTCGACCGAGCAGTTGACCGACCCACTCTCTGTTAGACCCTGTACAGTTAAAGGCATGAACCGGTTGACCGTCACTGTATTACGGTCGACTGTCGTGACGCTGATTGATGAGCGGCTGAGATTAGAAGTTGTGTAAACCTATATATATTGTATTGTGTACGATTTTAGGATTAAGGTAAAAAGAAAAGAAAGATCTTACAACCGTCATTGAGAGAGAGGGAGATAGAGAGAAACCTACACCTTGGTGGTGAGTTCTTGAGAGATTTGTAAACTTGTTCTTCATATTTCTAGTAGAAATTGCAGGAGGGCCTCTGCGCGGGGAAGTAGCCATTGCATTGGGTGAACCTCGAAAAATTCTCGTGTGTTCTTGTGTGTTGCTTTTGGTTGTTCTTTGTTCGCTTGCTTTTGATTCTACTGTTCTTGCATCTTGTTGGTGAGTTATTCCGCAGTTAAAACTCAACAGTGACTACGTTGACACCTTCTTGATTCAACCACTTGCGACAATCCCTCTTGTAATGCTCAATTCCTTTAAAATGGTGGCTACAGATCACACCCTTATTCGCACTATCCCTTCTAATTAAAGTACCATCCACTGCCATTCTACTCATAGAAGCAAACCCTAATTTCTAAGTGTTCTTCCTAAGTTCATCATCCTCCAAGCCCTTGATCACACTGGCCACTGTGAGCATATCCTTGGTAGATTTTCCGTGTAACATGGTGGTTATCAAGTGCTCGTACGAATATGGCAGTGAATATATTAAGTTGAAAGCTTTATTCTTGTAGCTCAGATTATCTGCATTTATTGCTCTCTGTTCAGATAACACCTTAATGAACTCTATTATATGATCTTGAAGAGAAAAACCCTCCTTCATTGAGAAACGAAACAGTTTTTTCTTTCAGTACATCTGATCCAGTAATGATGATCACAAGTAGTCAGTTTTGAGTTTCGCCCACAGACTCGCTGCTTTTCCTCTTCCAGGAAGTTACACTTGACTTCGTATTTCAATGACAGCTGGATTAAACTCAAGGCTTTTAAACAAATATCCTCTCACTTCCCCTGTTTCATGTAGATTGGCTTCCCTTCATCTCCTTTTAGGGCAATATGCATGCCCTTTTGAACTAGTGTGTCGTACATGTCCACCTTCTAGAGATTAAAGTGGATCTTATCGTCAAACTGCTTGATCTTTGTAATCTTATCTGTCATCTTCTCCAAGAAACACGTGCAACCCTGCAACCAGATGCTCTGATACCACTTGTAAGATTTATGCTGAATTTTGTGACACACTACAAACCACCAAGCTAATAGTAAATCAAAATAAACACACAAAGCGCACAATTTTGTCCCGATGCTGGTACACCTAATCCAGGAAAGAAATAACTGAGATATTATTCAACTAAAGACGATACAAGAGTTGCAACCATTCTCACCAAGAACCTGTTTATCTTTCAAGCCTTACCAGAAGATACTTGTTTACAATAGAGAAAACTCTCAGATATAGAACTAGTACTTTGACACACCTCTTTGGACGCCAATTTTATATATATATATATATATATATATAGAGAGAGAGAGAGAGAGAGAGAGAGAGAGAGAGAGAGAAACCCTAAGTTTAATCTTGACACAATAATCATCTCATATATCCTAAAGAGATATCTATATGATAAAAGCCGTACGATCTAACTTGGAGAAGAAGTTGGACTCCAAACAGATCACCTATACCCGAGGCCCTATCCTGTTGCGTTGCCTGTTTGTGGTGGACTGCAAATAATCTCAGTTGACTGCTATGGTCTCCACCAAGTCAAAGAGAAAAAGAGAGATACGCGGTTGACTGCTTTTATTACCAGTCGACCATTCCCTGCTTTCTGCTGCTTCTGGCTGCTGTTGTTGTTGCTGCTACTACTACTACTACCTTTTTCTTCCAATATTCGCTTCGAATAATCTCCTCGCTTTGCCCGTCTTCTCTTCTCATCGAATCTAGTATGCAAGACATAAACCCAAAAGTGAGGTGGTGTTATAAATATCTATATATATACAACATAGATATGCATCTATATTTGTTGTGGTGTTTTTATATGAAATAAATTTAAAGAATGCATAATGATGAAGCATTAATCAGTTGTAATTTAAAAGAAAATTTGGCCCGGCAATGACTATGGATAAATTGATGGAAAAAGATTTGGAAAATTGGAAGCATTATGAACTACACTACAACATGAAAACAATGCCTTTTCCCCATATCTTTTGGGTCGGCCATGTGAATGTTTTATCCACCATTTAGCTCAGTTCTGTCGAGGGTCATCTTCTCCATCATACTGTTCTTAACAGCCTTAATCGTCTGGTCTAACCCCAGTATTTGGTTCGTCAACTACACTTTCACTTTTTAAGTCTTCTGAACGGTGTTGTTTCAGGTATTCATTGCCAAGACCCAAACTATCTGAATCAGTTCTCCCTAAAAATATCCTCAATTTGAGCTCGTTTAATGCTTATAGTTGCACTTGCACTATAAGAGACATAGTATGGTGGGTGTTAAATAATAAAAGAGTAACTATTCGGTATATTGAGGTAATTAAGGATATGTATGAAGGGGCAACAATCACAATTAGAACAACCACAGGGGAGACCAGCGATTTTTCTATTACAGTAGGTTTACACCAGGGTTCGGCTTTAAGCCCCTACCTCTTTACTTTGGCTTGGATAAATTGACGCGAGGAATACAAGATGAGGTGCTTTGGTGTATACTTTTTGCCGATGACATCGTCTTAGTTGTGAGACTAGAGCAGGAGTCAATGCCAAATTAGAATTGTGGTGAGAAACTTTGGAAGCTAGAGGCTTTAAAATAAGCAGAACTAAAACAGAGTATATAAAGTGTAATTTTAGTGATATTCGGAACACAACTGAGGAAGTAGTGAAGCTTGATTGCCAAGAGATACCTAAGAGAGACCGTTTTCGATATTTAGGCTCGATTATACAAAGAGATGGGGAGATTTGTAAAGATGTTACACATAGGATCCAAGCAGGGTGGCTTAAGTGGAGAAGTACCAGTGGTGTTTCGTGTGACAAACGTATACCTTTGAAGTTGAAGGAAAAATTTTATAGGATGGTTGTTAGGCCATCAATGATGTATGGTGCAGAGTGTTGGGCAACAAAGAAACATGTTCAAAAAATGAGTGTAGCGGAAATGAGGATGCTAAGATAAATGTGTGATAAAACAAGAAAGGATAGAATTAGAAACGAGTATATACGAGACATGCTAAAGGTAGCTTCAATCCAAGATAAGTTAAGAGAGAATCGCCTAAGGTGGTTTGGACATATCACACGTAGACCTAGTAGTGTCCCCGTTAGAAAGAGTGATTTGATAAGTATTGATGGTAGAGTTAGGGATAGAGGAAGACCTAAACTAACTTGGATGAAAACGGTGAAAAAAGAATTGATAGCTTGTGACCTTACAGAAAATATTGCACTAAACCGAGCAAAATGGAAAACCAGGATTCATGTAGCCGATCCAAACTAGTTGGGGAAAAGGCTTTGTTGTTGTTGTAGTTGTAGTTGCACTTGCACTCAAACATTAGTGACTTTGATGTTTCAAATGTCGTGATTGACTAGCTTTGATGAAATGAATATGTGAAAGTTTGATCATTATACACTTATAGGCCATGATTGAGTGATTAAACGTTGCCAATGGTAAGATCATGCCTAAGAATCGGTCACAGACAAATTGAATAAGATGCATTCTGAAACGCTGAAACTGGGAAAATTATGAAAAATTATAATGAAGTTGCTGGTGGTGTATCAAATACGTGGATCCAACACAGCGACTTTCAAATGCTCGTGCTTCATAGGAATATACCATTCTTATCATGTAAACACAGTGCTGATAACCAATTCACATGCACATAACATGATAGTTTTTTTTCTTTTCTTTTTCCGTTTATTCTGTTTTTTTTCTTTTCCCTTAAATATTGTCTGATGTTTCAGGTATACATTAATACCTCAAATGTAGATGACTACCTTGTGGAATCAATTACTAAACCTGCAAGTGATCCTAATGCAGGAGAAGTTTATTACCGGTAATTACCAATATTCATTCTGCAATTAGTTCTTCATTCATGCTTTGGATGAGCTATTACAGACTACAGTTAATTCTTCTTACAAAAAACACCTAATCTGGAAAAGGGGAAATTTGTTGTACATTCCTCATTTGGCCATAGTTCTTCCTTTGTCCTCCAAGCTATTTTTGGACTTAAAGGTTAAAACCCCGCACTGGCTGAATTCCTTTTCCAAAAATATTCAGGTTTTTCATTATAGACGTTGTTTCCGAACGGACACTCACCGTTTTCATTGAGGTGTATTATTTTTTGTGAAATATACTACAGTTTTATTCTCGTCGAAATTAAAAGAGGACTGTTTTAACTGCTTCGCTTTTTATTAAGAGAACTGGGTCTCTCAAAACAGCTTCAAAAACAGGGAGTTTAATATGTTTAATATAAAGTCAGGTGCGCTAAGGAATAGAAAATCACACAGTCAAATCAGTAGCGCAAACAAACTCCCCAAAAATTTGCAGAAGAAAGGGCTTCTACTTGTTCTGAAATTCTGAACCATGAACTAATCCTTAAAACTAATTCATGCAGATTGATGACAAGATTCATGTCGAACCAAACCAAATATTCGCTTGATAGCCTTCTGAACAAGCTCACATGCCCACTGTTGCTACTCTGGGGTGAATTAGACCCCTGGGTTGGCCCTACAAAAGCGCGCCAAATCAAAGAATTCTACCCAAATACCTCCATAGTAAATCTTCAAGCTGGGCATTGCCCCCATGATGAGGTTCCCCAGCTCGCCAACCCAGCTTTGTTAAATTGGCTCTCATCTTTAAACTTCATCGAATCCAGCCTTCAGGCACTTTAACATTTGAGTTAATTATCAAGCAAATACTGAATGAAACTTGTGAATTGTACACTTATCTTGTTATATATGTACATACCAAATTTTGATTTTGGTTTGAAAGTATGACCTTTATATGTATATTTTTTAATTGCATAGAAATTTCCGTATATTCTTTATAAAATTTATACTTCTTTCTTCTTTGTTCTGGTTAGAATACAAGTGCGATTCTCTGAACCTTCTACAACTTTTGAAGTTTAAACATAGTGACTGGGCATTTCATACTTAGGTTGCGATTGGCCTAGCTCTTTTTGAACTTTAAAGCTACTTCAGAAGGAAGAGCCAGAAAGTAGAGCTTTGAAATTAAAAGCCGAAACTGTTTGGATAATCAGTTTTTTTAACTTTAAAGCAACTTTTAAAAATACAGAAATTTGATGTAGTTATCGGACTTCTTCAAAGCAAAGGCATCAAAGATCTCACCAATAATAACTATATGGAGTCTTACTCTTCCATCTTCCCTCTTCTCATGTCAAATGCTCACCAAGCTTGAACTGCACAAGTGCAATATCGTTCTTCCTTCCAGATCCGATGGATTGAAGTACCTTAAAGACCTTACACTAATTTCATGCTTTGTTGTTAATAACAATTTGGCACAGTTGACTTCCCTTTGTAGAGCTGTCACGAGATTGATCGTTCAGAAATGTTATCAAGATGGGAGCATTGTTGTTAATTGTCACAATGTAAGGGATTTGGAAATTTACACTGATAAACCCCTCTCTATTTCGATTGCTCATGCACCTTGCTTGGAATCAGTCACTCTACTATTATATTGCTTCCCAAATCCATGGAAGCAGGGAGGTGCATGATATGTGCTACTCTTCGACGGCGACTCTTCGACAGCGTTCGACGGCGGTGTTCCCCGGTCGCGAGTGTTCGGCGAGGAAAGGAAAGGAGAAGGGGGGATTTTTGTTGTTAGGGTTTGATACATGGGAAGTGCCAAAAATTGAAAAAAGGTAAAAAAAATAAAATAGGAGAAGCCAGAAGTTGCTCTTGAGGACTTTTTTTGAAGCTCATTTTCTTTATTAAAAATAAACTTCTTTTTCTGTAGAGCTTTTCAAAATATGCGTTTGGTCCAGCTTCTCCTTTTAAAGAAAAAAAGAAGCTAATTTTAAGCTGGACCAAACGCTACCTTATATTCTTTCAAAATGCCCCAGAATTGAACTCTAATTGTTTAAACTTTAGAAAGAAATACAGAACATAGATGAATCCGTAGCACTTTATTAATTTCAATTTCGGAAAGTAGGCGTGAAAATCTATTATTGAATAGCCTTGCAAATTCAAGGATTTACGTCATGCAATGTAAATGTATGTAACTACTCAGTATCGTACGCCTTTATTTACATGAGTTGCACTATCTCGTATAGTTCTAGAAAATTACCCGACTTTATTTCCCTCACCAATCATTTTCTCCAACTTTTAACAGAATATAGTCAGTCTAAAGTCGCACTGATTCTCCACAATGTCATCTATGTTCATCCTGTTAGAAAATGAGTATTTTATTCACCATTTACGAACCGATTTTTGAGCAATTTTTTGAGTAAGATCCTAAATGAATTATTGAGAGATATTGATTGATTTCTGTTCTCCTTCGTGAGTAGATCAAAATCATATATTGGTTTGCTAAAAACGGTTAAGGGGTGAATGAGAAATTGTTTCTCAAAGTGAGAAGTTTTCATTCTTGAAATGGGTTAAGGGAACATAGTCCCACATCGGAAAAATCAAAGGAAATAGAAGATGATATATAGCAACCTCCTTCGAAGCGTTGTAAGATAGGTAGAAGATAGGCTCTCTCCCGCGTGCGGACCGGATTACATGCGACTTGTGTGCGCCCGCATGACCTACGGACACGAATGCCGTACCAAATTGACCCCACCCATTATAGCCACTTTTTGCTACGGTTTTGATTTTTCTTTTTGTAACGGCTGAAATGAATGCAGAAACGGTTCTGTATTGAATGTTTTGTCTACCGTTATACTGAAGGCATTCAAAGGCAGTGATTGATGTCTGCCGTTACAGTGTTGACATTCAATTAGTTGTCTGCCGTTACAATGAAGGCATTAAGAGCCTTGTCTGCCGTTACGGTTTTAACCCTGGCCTCTCATTTCTTGACTGCAACAGAAATCTATTTTCTTTTCACGACCTGCGGACACGAATGCCGGACCGAATTGACCCCACCCTTTACAGTCACTTTTTGCTACAGTTTTGATTTTTCTTTTTGTAACGGCTGAAATGAATGCAGAAATGGTTCTGTATTGAATGTTTTGTCTGCCGTTACACTGAAGGCATTCAAAGGCAGTGATTGATGTCCGCCGTTACAGTGTCGACATTCAATTGGTTGTCTGCCGTTACAATGAAGGCATTAAGAGCCTTGTCTGCCGTTACGGTTTTAACCCTGGCCTCTCATTTCTTGACTGCAACAGAAATCTTCTTTCTTTCCTTCTCTGAGTGTTGTTCTGTTCTGTTATTCAGTCTTGTTTTATTTCTTTGATAAGTCGGTGATAAGGTTCTGGCGCTGCTGCTCAGTTCGGGAGTGCTACGTGGTGCCTGCGTGATCACTCCGGTCGTTGCATCCTGAGAGACAGACGCATTTGAATGCCTTCAGTGTAACGGCAGACAAAACATTCAATACAGAACCGAAACGGCAGATAGAACTGTTTCGGTTCTGTATTGAATGTTTTGTCTGCCGTTACACTGAAGGCATTCAAAGGCAGTGATTGATGTCCGCCGTTACAGTGTCGACATTCAATTGGTTGTCTGCCGTTACAATGAAGGCATTAAGAGCCTTGTCTGCCGTTACGGTTTTAACCCTGGCCTCTCATTTCTTGACTGCAACAGAAATCTTCCTTATTTCCTTCTCTGAGTGTTGTTCTGTTTTGTTCTTCGGTCCTGTTTTATTTCTTTGGTAAGTTGGTGATAGGGTTCTGGCGCTGCTGCTCAGTTCAGGAGTGCTACATGGTACATTTGTTCATTCCAGCAACCAGAAGAGACGAAATCTGTTTTAAGGACACTGTGTGCTACACAGGCCTTGACTTCTCAAATTCTAATCTGAAATTATTTCTTGTAAGTTGTTATTTATTTATTTAATTTTTTTTTCTTCGGTTTTTTCCTTCCTCCCCTATTTTCTTCTCTGTTTTCTGTGACTCTCAATCAAATTGAGTTTCTTGGAAAAAGAATTTTTTGTAACAAATTGGCAACAAAACTTAAGATAGATCTTTGATTTTCTTGATTTCCGGTTTTGAGGTACGGTTTTTCTTTTTCTTTTTTTTTAATCTGGAAAACTTACACTCGTGTTGTGTAATTTTCATAATCAATATTACTACTGCATCGGACAATGTTGCTGTGTCTGAAACGGTCCACGTGCCGGTTGCTGATACGATGCAAAAACCGAATGCTGCTGCGGCACGAGTGCCATTGCCCACCGTTGTACCTGTCTCAGTCTCCCATGGGGAGAAACCTGAGAAGTTCAACGGACAGGACTTCAAAAGGTGGCAACAGAAGATGATGTTCTATCTGACCACACTGAATCTTGCAAGATTCTTGAACGAAGGTGCTCCAAATCTTAAGAAAGATGAGCAGTGAAGATCTCATTGTCAGGCTTCGTATTGAAGAAGACAATAGAGGATCTGAAAAGGTTGGACTGGTCAGTCATGCAGCTAAGGCAAATGTAATGGAACATAAACAATGTTCCAATAAGCACAAAAACAAGGGTCCCAAGTTGGGGCCCAAGGGAGGAATCTCCAAGAAGCCGAAGTTTCAAGGCAAGTGCTTCAATTGTGACAAAATGGGTCACAAGTCTACTGAATGCAGACTTCCCAAGAAGAACATAAACAGAGAAGCAAACTTGATTCAAGGGATTGCTTAAGATGTTTCCGATATCAACCTCTCAGCTGTGATCTCAGAGGTGAATATGTTAGGTTCAAACCGGAAGGAATGGTGGATTGACACTGGAGCTACTCGACATGTGTGCTCCAACAGAAGTATGTTCTCCACTTTCGAACCATTAGAGAACGGGGAGAAAATATTTATGGGGAATTCGGCTACTTCAGAAATAAAGGGCCAAGGCAAGGTGATCTTGAAGATGACTTCTGGAAAGGAATTGACTCTGAACAATGTTGCATATGTTCATGAAATTCGCAAGAACCTAGTATCTGGTTTGTTGTTTAATAACCACGGTTTTCATTTACTGTTCGAGTCGAACAAATTTATTTTGTTAAAAAGTGGAATGTATGTTAGTAGAGGATATATGAGTGGTGGAATGTTCAAACTCAATGTAATGACCATAGTCAAGAATATGAATAAAGCTAGCTCTTCTACTTATTTGCTTGAGTCTTCCAATTTATGGCATGGTAGACTAGGACATGTTAATTATGATACTTTGCGAAGACTAATTAACTTGAATCACATACCAACATTCCAAATTGATTCCAAACACAAATGCGAAACTTGTGTTGAGGCAAAAACTAACAAGATCATCGTTTAAAAGTGTTGAAAGAAACACCGAACCACTTGATCTAATTCACACTGATATTTGTGATTTGAAAATGATACAAACAAGAGGTGGTAATAAATATTTTATTACCTTCATTGATGATAGCACAAAATACTGCTATGTATACTTGCTTAAAAGTAAGGATGAAGCTATAGAGAAATTTGTTCTCTATAAAAATGAGGTTGAAAACCAACTCAATAAGAAAATTAAGGTGAAAGATGTGACCGAGGTGGAGAGTATGAATTGCCATTTGCTGACACGTGTGCTAAGCATGGGATTATACATGAAACGACAACGCCTTATTCTCCTCAGTCCAACAGTGTTGCTGAGAGAAAGAATCGTACATTGAAAGAAATGATGAATGCAATGTTAATAAGTTCTGGTTTGCCACCAAACTTGTGGGGAGAAGCTATTCTTTTAGCTAACTATCTTTTGAATAAGGTGCCCAAAAAGAAAGAAGAGAAAAATCCATATGAATTATGGAAAGGAAGAAAGCCATCCTACAATTACTTGCGAATGTGGGGATGTCTTGCCAAGGTGGCAGTACCTCCACCTAAGAAAGTGAAAATAGGACCAAAAACAGTTGATTGTATTTTCATTGGCTATGCACTTAACAGTAGTGCATATCGGTTCTTGGTGTACAAATCCGATATCACTGAGATATTAAAGAACATGATAATGGAATCTAAAAATGCATTGTTCTTTAAAGATGTATTTCCGTGTAAGTCAAAGGAGGAACCAAGTTCCTCCAAATGAACACATGAGACTATCAGTGAAGATAGTGAAGACCAAGATGAAGAAGTTGAGGAGGAACCTCGACGCAGTAAAAGAACAAGAACGGAAAAATCTTTTGGTCCAGATTTATTGACTTTTATGCTTGAAGGAGAACCCCAAACCTTCAAGGAAGTGGTGAACTCTAGTGATGGTCCTCAATGGAAAGAAGCCATCAAGAGTGAAATTGATTCTATCTTGCAAAATCATACTTGGGAACCAGTAGATTTTCCACTGGATAGTAAACCTTTAGGTTCCAAGTGGATCTTCAAGAGTAAAATGAAACCTGATGGATCAATTGATAAATACAAGGCAAGACTTGTAATTAAAGGTTATAAACAAAAGGAAGGTCTTGATTACTTTGATACATATTCTCCTGTGACGAGAATAAATTCCATTAGGATGGTACTTGCAGTAGCAGCTCAACACAATCTTGAAGTACATCAAATGGATGTAAAAAGAGCTTTTCTTAATGGAGATTTAGATAAAGAAATCTACATGAAACAACCTGAGGGTTTTTCAGCTCCAGGACATGAAAAGAAAGTGTGTAAACTGGTGAAGTCATTATATGGCTTGAAACAAGCTCCAAACCAATGGCATGAAAAATTTAACAATGTCATGATGACAAATGGCTTCAAGATCAATGAATGTGACAAATGTGTATATGTCAAAGACACGGAAGATGGATATGTCATTATATGTTTGTATGTAGATGACATGCTTATTATTGGAAGCAATGATCAGATAATTAAATCTGTTAAAAACATGTTAAACTCGAGGTTTGACATGAAAGACATGGGACTAGCTGATGTTATATTGGGAATTAAAATCACAAGAACATCAAACGAGCTTATTTTAAGCCAGTCACATTATGTTGATAATATTCTTGGAAAATTTGATAAAGATAATTCTGGAATTGCCAGAACTCCAATAGATCTAACTTTACATTTATCCAAGAATAAACGAGAGAGTATTTCTCAAGTAGAATACTCTAGAATCATAGGTAGTCTAATGTACTTAATGAGTTGTATAAGACCAGACATAGCCTATGCAGTGAGTAAACTAAGTAGATACACGAGTAATCCTGGAAGTGAGCATTGGCAAGCAATTATAAGAGTACTGAAGTACTTGCGTTTTACTCGTAACTACGTGCTGCACTATACAAGATACCCGGCTGTACTTGAAGGATATAGTGATGCGAACTGGATATTGAGTGATAATTCAAAATCCACTAGTGGCTATGTATTTACACTAGGTGGTGGCACAGTTTCTTGAAAATCATCGAAACAAACAGTGATCGCTAAATCCACGATGAAATCTGAATTTATCGCATTGGACAAATGTGGGAAAGAGGCTGAATGGTTACGCCACTTCCTTGAGGATATTCCAAGGTGGACGAAGCCTGTGCCTCCAATCTGCATACATTCAGATAGTCAATCTCCAATTTGTAGAGCACAGAGCAATATGTATAATGGTAAATCTAGACATATTCGTCGAAGACATAATACCATTAGACAACTACTCTCTACTGGGGTTATTTATGTGGACTATGTAAAGTCAATGGATAACATTGCGGATCCGCTAACTAAAGGGTTAAACAGAGAGTTAGTTGATAAATCATCGAGGGGAATGGGACTAAAGCGCATGAGAGAATAAGTCGATACAATGGACACCCAACCTAGCTGACTGGAGATCCCAAGATCTAGGTTCAAAGGGACAACTAAATTGTAAAGACCAAGTTGTATCACTGTGGGAATTTTCCCATGTCCATTCCCATGATAAAACAGTGATGCCCATAAGGTAACAGGTTAAGCTAGGCTTTTAATGGTTCCTATGCGTCGGATATCCGAGCATAGTAATGCGGGTTACTCTTAGGTAAGAAATCACCTATGTAAGAGGGAAGAAGGGCCACTTCCAAGGGAATAATATAGGGCAATATTCTTGTTAAACTCTTGCAGAACCAGGCGTATGTTCATGGCCAAAGCGAACATAACAGTGAGAACTGAAAATGCGTTAGGAAGATTTCTGTGTGAGATATGTCATCGTTTACACAAATGACAGAACAGTTCAAGGACATCGCGTCTACTGTTTAGTTAGTAAAGTAAATATATTTTAATAAGGGAAGGTTCAAAGGGTATCGCCTACCTATCCTATGCAGGAATCAATCGTTGAATTCTATCACCAAGTCTGTCATGTCAGTTTGTCCTGTCTGTGGTCATCAATTTTCATTCATGTGGGGATTGTTAAAAAATGAGTGTTTATACACCATTTACGAACCGGTTTTTGAGCAATTTTTTAATTATGATCCTCAATGAATTATTGAGAGATCTTGATTGATTTTTGTTCTCCTTCGTGAGTAGATCGAAATCATATATTGGTTTGCTAAAAATGGTTAAGGGGTGAATGAGAAATTGTCTCTCAAAGTGAGTAGTTTTTATTCTTGAAATGGGTTAATCGGAAAAATCAAAGGAAATAGAAGAGGATATATAACAACCTCCTTCTAAGCATTGTAAGATAGCTAGAAGAGAGGTTCTCTCTCGTGCGCGCAGGGGGGGTGCAAATCTCGGACCGGATTACATGCGACTTGTGTGCGCCCGCACGACCTGCGAACGCGAATGCCAGAGTTCTGTCTGCCGTTTCGGTGCTGTATTGAATGTTTTGTCTGCCGTTACACTGAAGGCATTCAAAGACAGTGATTGATGTCTGCCGTTACAGTGTCGACATTCAATTGGTTGTCTGCCGTTACAATAAAGGCATTAAGAGCCTTGTCTACCGTTACGATTTTAACCCTGGCTCTATAAATAGAGGCCTCCCCTCTCATTTCTTGACTGCAATAGAAATCTTCTTTCTTTCCTTCTCTGAGTGTTGTTCTGTTTTGTTCTTCGGTCCTGTTTTATTTCTTTGGTAAGTCGGTGATAGGGTTCTGACGCTGCTGCTCTGTTCGGGAGTGCTACGTGGTGCCTGCATGATCACTCCGGTCGTTGCATCCTGGGAGACAGACACCTTCGTTCATTCCAGCAACCGGAAGAGGCGAAATCTGTTTTAAGGACATCGTGTGATACACATGCCTCGACTTCTCAAATTCTAATATGAAATTAGTTCTTGTAAGTTGTTATTTATTTATTTATTTATTTAGTTTTTCTTTCGGTTTTTTCCTTCCTCTCTACTTTTGTTCTCTGTTTTCTGTACCTCTCAATCAAATTGAATTTCTTGGAAAAAGAATTTTCTGTAACAAATTGGCAGCACATCCCACCCACCTACACATGGATGTTAATATATGATCTCTCATTCCTTTAAGTCTTCAAAACAGTACTTCATTATAAGCTTTTTTAAAGAAATGATTTGATGGGCAAACAATTTTCTTTTTACTTATTTATTTATATATTAGTAGTCAATGTATATGCCTCAAACTTAATTAATGGGAGGTGCAAGTTTCTGTAGTAAAAATCAGACAACTAATAAAAGGACATTTTCGATCCTCCAAAGTTTCATTTGAACCTCTTATTTTAGTGTGCGTGTATATATATATATATACTAGATTTGTCCGTGGGCACGTGCCTACGTCACGTCTTCAGAACGATACAAAACACGAAAAGCCTGTAAACAGTAAAACAATAATTATGTAGCTCAAGTTTGAATAGTATGACAATAATTAGTTGTAAATAAAAGTCCATGTTTCCATTAGTATATGTTGAAAAATAATTATAAATGGGGGTATAAGATTTTACTTCTTAGAACTTTAAGTGTGGAGTTGAAGGGATATTTACTATTTTTAATATAACATGTGCAAAAAAAACATTAAAATTCTGAAAATCTAAATTTCTAAGTAAATATAGAAAGAATGAGAGAGAGAGAGGGGGAGAGAGAGAAAGAGAGAAACGTGAAAAAGTGAAGAGAGAAGAGAGAGAGAGTAATAAAGTAATAAGTTTTTTAGTTTTGGGGGGGGGGGGGGGGGAGATTTGGTTTTGGGATTTGAAATTTTGGAGGGAAAATATGTTTTGTGAGGTTTGATCTAGGCCTTTGATTATAGGTGGGATTGATTGTGAGCCACTTGATAGCTTTCTTTGTAATTTATTATATAGATATATATATATGGAAAATGCTCTATTGAAAAAGGGTTCGTTTTCAATCTCAGATCGCAGCCCCTCAGATCCGTTCAGATCTCCCACTAAGAGCAGATGGGCATTTTGAAAACTTTACGCCAAAAAACGCTCCAGACTTAGCATTTTTGACGTGAAGTTTATTTTTAGCGAAAAGTTATACTTAGGCCGTCGTTGGATTCCAACAACGGCCTAGGTTATTTAAAAAAAAAAAAAAATATCAACCTAGGCCGTTGTTCCCAACAACGGCCAAGGTATGTACAAGTGTTTTTCCAAACACTTGTACATACTCAGATATCGATCTTCCTCACTTGTAATGCGACCTCTCTCTTTCTCTCTCTCTAGAGATACGAAACCCATTCCCCAAACCCTAGCTCTACTCCAACCTCCTCTTCTCGATCTCCCCCTCTTCTCGAAGCCTCTCTATCTCTCTCTCCCTCTCCCGAATACCCCAAACCCTAACCTAATCTGAAATTCCAAATCACCTGAACCCTAGCACAAATTCTTCAAAATCCTAGACTCTACAACTTGTTCGTCTACAGCAGCGGCTCCTCACATCTTCGATAACTCTCTCTCTCTCTCTCTCTCTCTCTCTCTCTCTTTGGACTAGGTATTCACTTTTTCAGAATTTTGTATAATGAACTATATTAATTTATTATTATTTTTTTCAATTTTTGAGTTTGATTTTTTGTATTATGTGGAGCACTCTACAATTTAGAGAGTCTACAATTTTTGTATCATGTGTGTCTTATATATTTTGTTGACATTTTTATAAATGTAGTGTTGTAGTTGTAGAATATAGGAAAAACAAACAAACAAGATCCAAAAATTCCCAAATTTTACGAGTAGGTCGGACTCACCACGCAGAAGGCAACGTAACTTGTACAGGCAATTTCCGTCTCACAGTTTGCAAGATACGTCCGTTTATCACTTTTATTCAATAAAATGGATATAAAGCGATACACAATCGTATATTACAAACCGAGAGTCAGAACTCATCTCTACAAGTTGTGTTGGCCTGTGTTTGGTGTGCCAGACATAACGGCCAAATTTCGGAATTTTTGCATCTCGTTTGTGTTCTTTAGTTGCGTATATGAAAAAAACTTCTATAAACCTCGAAACTTTTTTAGTACGGTCTCACTCGAAAACCACTCAAACGAAGTCCAAAAAATACGAAACTGTGCGAGTAGGTCAGGCTAACCATTCAAAACCCAACGCAACTTATAGTTGCGAGTTCCGACCCACGATTTGCGAGATATGTCAATGTATCGCTTTCCGCACTTTTTTCAAGAGTGAAAGCAATACACGGCCGTATCTTTCAAACCGTAGGTCGGAACTCGCTTCTACAAGTTTTGTTGGCTTGTGTGCAAATAGCCCGACCCAATCGTAAAGTTTTGTATTTTTTTGAGGTCGTTTGTGTAGTTTTCTTACGTATTTTGTTATGTATTTAGCGAGTTTTCATAGAGAACTGGCTGAAAAGTTACGAAAATTTTGCGAGTAGGTCGTTTTCGTCACTCACAAGACAATGCAACTTGTAGTTACGAGTTCTCACCCACGGTTTGCTGTATGCGTCTGTGGATCGCATTCCTCTCTTTTTTAAAGAAAGAAAGCAATACACGGCTGCATCTTGAAGACCGTGAGTCCAAACTCGTTTCTACAAGTTGCGTTGGCTGGTGTGCGGCAATTTAGACCCAATTAAAAAGTTTGGTATTTTTTGAAAGTCATCTGTGCAGTTTTCTCATGTATTTTGTTTCGTATCTATATATGCCAATTTTTTGTGAACAAATTATTTTATATATGCATACTTTCTTACAGAGAAATGGTTACAGCGAGGAGAACCGGAAGGCCATCTGTTAGTGGTCGGGGCGAACATTCCACGGAAGTAAAAGAACTATTAATTTTCTGTCACGCCCCGCTTCCCAAAAAGAATACGGAATACGGATACGTAAAAAAAGCCCAACGAATGATTTTCATCATCCATAAGTTGCTCAAGAATCTTTACAACATTTCACAAGATAATCAGAGTCGGAAGTAAAAGATACAACCAGACATGCATAATTGAAACAAGATACCAACAGAAATTACTTGAAACCAAATATAATAATCTTAAATAACCAAATTCTGAACGAGTCAAATATCTGGGGTCACATCGCCCAAATACAAATAAATATCCAGGTAATCAAGTATATTTTATTCATATTCAAGCAACAAATAATAATAATAATTGTTACCGCTGAATCTGGTGTGGGGTAAACAGACAGTATTTGTGGATTCTTGGAAAACCTGAATAGCAAAGACCTAACCTGTTCCACCGGAGTATGACCGTTGACTCCCGCCGTTCACCTGCAAAAAGTGCGAGACACCGAGATGGATCCCTCCGACGCACCCTCCAACGCTCTTGTCAGTAATCTGAATGATTAAGAAAGAGCTTTTTATTGAAAAAGTATTGATTACCTCTTAATGGAGATGGGTGGGGGGTATTTATAGTCGCCTTAGGGATCAGATTAGGAATGTAATTCCTGTGATCTGATAAGGAGTAAAATCCTCGTAATCAGATTAGGAATGTAATCCCTTAATTTCCGGTGAGAGGATAGTCGCGAATCAGGCCCGTTGATTTGGTTCAATCAGAGACCCTAATTCTATCCCGTCAGACTGGGTTTGTATCGGGTCGGGACCCGTACCTAGTTGAGGTGGATCCGTTCGTGGATTATTGGATCTGTGAGAAGGAGACCCAGTACCCATTTCGGACCCATTTGTATGTGAAATTACTGTTTTACCCCTGAGCTTTAGATTCGTGTCCGATGTGAACGGTCCCAATTTAATCCTATTTTTAGCCATATCACGAGCCCTCCACTTCTGAAGACTGAGTTTGATCAGCCTTTGAGGAGCAGTTTTACTGTTCTAATGACGTACGGGATTTTATCGGTGTTCTTAAGGAAGTTTGGATCTTGCTCGGGGTGTAACGGTGTTATTCTGGGCTTGTAAAATGCCCAAAAATATTCTCAAAATTTTCTGGATTTTTGGTGATTTTTCCAGATTTTTCTGAATTTTTTCTCATTTTTTTGAATTTTTTATTCATTTTCCGAATTAAATAATTAATTATCGAAAATATTAATTAATTAATCTAATTTAATAATTATTTTTTCAGAATTTAAAAATAATTTTTCTGAATTAATAATTATTTTTAGAATTTTTAATTAATTTTTTCGAATTTTTAATTATTTTTTCGGATTTTTTAAATAATTAAAACAAATAAATAAATAAATAAATTAATTAAATATTACCTGGACACGTGGTGCATTTCTGGACGTCGATCGTGATCAGATGGCGTGCATCGCAAAGCAGATCATGCTCTGGACGCGTGGCGCGTTTCTGAGCGTCGATCATGATCAGATGTGCGCGCATCGCAGAGCAGATCACGTTCTGGACACGTGGCGTGTTTCTGTGTGTCGATCGTGTCGTAGCGCGATTTTTGAAAAGATCGGACGGATTTTATGGGTCGGCAAGTTTTTTCTCCAATTACAGGTTCGGTTCTTCGGCTCCTCGGATCGACGCTTCGGCGCGGCGGCTTGAATCTGCCGACCTTCGAAATGATGCCACGTGCCCCCCCTTTTTTTCTTTTTCTTTCTGGCCCTGCTGCTGATCTTTCTCTTCCCTTCTTCGGCTGTCCGTTCTTCTTCTTGCTCTTCGTTCTTCGGCTGTCCGTTCTTCTTCTTGCTCTTCGTTCTTCGGCTCTTCGTTCTTCTTTTCCTTCGTCGTTATCGTCTCGCCCCTAAGTTCTCCATCTCTCCGACTTCGTCTGGCGGGGAGGTCGGCGACGAGGGGACGGAGCTTGGCGACGTGGAACTCGAAGGAGAAGAGCTCGAAGCTCTGTGGCGGAGCTCGGAGCGAGAGAGCTATGAGCTTGGCGGCAGAGGCAGCTGGCGACGAAGGGAGACGAGCTCGGCCATGGAGGTGGGTTCGAGTTTGGAGAAGGAGCTCGATGGGAATAAAGCCTCGGCGAAGTGGGACATCGGAGCTCGATGCTTCGGCGTATTCAATGGAGCTCCACCAACGGAATGGAGCTTCGGCATTTTGAAGAGCTCGGTGCTTCGGAGATCAACGAAGAGGACGTCGGAGCTCGAGCTCGACTGCTGTGAGCGTGAGCTCACTGAGTTGACGAGGGTGGAGCTCGGTCTTGTAGTGGAGCTTCGTGTTCGACGATGGAGGTTAATGGCGATCGTGAGTGGGCTCGACGAAGCTCCGAGCTTCGATGATGGGCTTCGGCTGCTGGTGCGCGCTCGGCGAGGAGAAGAGGCGAGCTCGGAGTTTGGGGCTCATCTAGAGAAGAAGGTGGCGAGGACCTCTCCGGTGAAGGTGGCGAGGAGCTTGGAGCTCGGTGGATTCGGTGATGCGGAGATGAGCTCGACGAGGAAGGGGAAGAGCTCTTCGAGGGAGAGGGAGAGCTCGACGAGGTGGAAGGAGGGCTCGACGATGGAGGGTTGAGGTCTATGTGGAGCTCGATGGACGGGCGAGTGGGTTTGGAGCTTGGGTTCTCAGAGTTGTTGAGGGAGGCTTTGAGGATGACGACGGTGATGGAGTTGAAGTTAAGAGTTTGACGACGGAGTGAGGGAGCTCGGCGGTCGGCGAGGTGGAGCCCTGCGTTGGAGTTCGGCAACGAAGCTTTGGGTCTGTTTTTTTTTCTCTCGTTTGTTTTGGCGGGAGAGTGGAGAAGAAGAGAAGTGAAGTAGGAGGGGTTGGCTCGGTTTGGGTTTGGGTCCCCTTAATGGATCCGAACCTGGCCTCTCCTTTTTTTTCTCTCTCTCTTCCTTGCTGCTCGGCAGATGCGTCTTGTTCGGCAGATCCGAGCACGGATTTTGAGGTGCATTTTTGCCACTTTTGCAGTTCGGTAGCTCGGATGTGAGATCCGAGCTATGTGGCTCAATCTGGACGGTTGATCATGATCGTGGTGCGAATCACGAGACAAGAGGCTCAAATTTCGAGAAAATGCTATCTTGTCATTTTGTGGAGACGTGGCGAGATCTGAGCCGTTCATCATGTTCTAGCACGAATTTTGAGACGATCCGACGGTGAGATAGGATCGAAAGAATTTTTCTCCATATGTGGAGGTCGGTACCTCGTCCCTTCGGCTCGGCAGCTCGGCCATGGCGGAGCTCGGCCCTGAGAAGAAAGAAGAAGGGGAGGAGAGGCATTTGGGTTCTCTCCTCTGCCTTGTTCTTTCGCACAGTGAAGAAGAGGAGAAGTGTTGGGTACTTTTGGCGGGAAGATTGAAGAAGAAGGAGAAGAATGAAGGGGCTAAGAAGGGTATGAGTCGGACCGTGGGTATCGGATCTGACCCCGACCCGTTAGCCTCTTTTTCTTTCTTCCTCTTCCTCTGCTTTGCTGCTTGGCAGATGCGTCTTGTTCGGCAGATCCGAGCACGGATTTTGAGGTGCATTTTTGCCACTTTGCAGTTCGGTAGATCGGATTTCAGATCCGAGCAACGTGGCTCCATCTGGACGGTTGATCACGATCGTGGCGCGAATCACAAGACAAGAGGCTCACATTTTGAGAAAACGTTATGTTGTCGTTTTGTGGAGACGTGGCACGATCTGAGCCGTTCATCATGTTCTAGCACATTTTTTGAGATGATCTGACGGTGAGATGGGATCGGCAGAATTTTTCTCCATATGTGGGGGTCGGTACCTCGTCCACTCGGCTCGTTGACTCGGTAGTTCACCCTCTGCCCGTAGTAGCTCGGTGTAGTTGAGCTCGGAGTTCGGACGGCTCGAGCGTGAGGAGAAGCTCGGCGAGTTGATGAAGGGGATGGGTCGGCATATGGAAGAGGTGATGCTCTGTTTGGTTTTGGAGATTTTTGAAGAGGAGCTCCACTCCTAGGTGTGGAGAAGACCCATTCTTTGAAGAGAGTATAAGGAGCAACTCTTTGGGAGAGTTTTGAGCTCCGAACTCGCTTAGAAGAGGCCCGCTTTGGAAGCGAGCGGAGTGAAGAGCTCGACTCTAGGAGAGAGCCATCTGGAAGACGAGTTTGAGGAGCAACTCTAGCAGAGAGTTGTGAGCTCCGAACTTTTTGAGAAGAGGTCCGCCTTGGAGGTGAGCGGAGCGAAGAGCTCGGCTCTAGGAGAGCTCCATCTGGAAGATGAGTTTTGAGGAGCAACTCTAGGGGAGAGTTGTGCTCCGAAATCGTTGAGAAGAGGTCCACTTTGGAGGTGAGCGGAGCGAAGAGCTCGGCTCTAGGAGAGATCCATCTGGAAGACGAGTTTTGAGGAGCAACTCTAGGGGAGAGTTGTGCTCCGAACTCGTTAAGAAGAGGTCCACTTTGGAGGTGAGCGGAGGGAAGAGCTCGGCTCTGGGAGAGAGCCATTTGGAAGACGAGTTTTGAGGAACAACTCTTTGGGAGAGTTGTGCTCCGAACTCGTTGAGAAGAGGTCCGCTTTGGAGGCGAGCGGGGCGAAGAGCTCGGCTCTGGGAGAGAGCCATTTGGAAGACAAGTTTTGAGGAGCAACTCTAGGGGAGAGTTGTGCTCCGAACTCGTTGAGAAGAGGTCCACTTTAGAGGTGAGCGGAGGGAAGAGCTCAACTCTGGGAGAGAGCCATTTGTGAGACGAGTGTGAGGAGGAACTCTAGGGGACAGTTGTGCTCCGAACTCATTGAGAAGAGGTCCGCTTTGGAGGTGAGCGGAGCAAAGAGCTCGGCTCTGGGAGAGAGCCATTTGGAAGACGAGTTTTGAGGAGCAACTCTTTGGGAAAGTTGTGTTCCGAACTCGTTGAGAAGAGATCCGCTTTGGAGGTGAGCGGGGCGAAGAGCTCGGCTTTGGGAGAGAGCCATTTGGAAGACAAGTTTTGAGGAGCAACTCTAGGGGAGAGTTATGCTCCGAACTCGTAGAGAAAAGGTCCGCTTTGGAGGCGAGCGGAGGGAAGAGCTCGACTCTGGGAGAGAGCAATTTGTGAGACGAGTGTGAGGAGGAACTCTAGGGGAGAGTTGTGCTCCGAACTCGTTGAGAAAATGTCCGGTTTGGAGGTGAGCGGAGCGAAGAGCTCGGCTCTGGGAGAGAGCCATTTGGAAGACGAGTTTTGAGGAGGAACTCTAGGGGAGAGTTGTGCTCCGAACTCGCTATTTAAATGACAGAATCAACGGTTGTGGGAGCAGTTCCGAATGGCGAACCACTTCTAACCCGCTGAAGAGCAAGTTATTTGAAGAGGAATCGAGCCAAGTGTTGGACTCCGAACTCGTCGTTAGAGGGATTCAACGGTTGTGGGAGCAATTCCGAATGGCGAACCACTTCTAACCCGCTGAAGAGCAAGTTATTTGAAGAGGAATCGAGCCAAGTGTTGGACTCCGAACTTGTCGTTAGAGGGATTCAACGGTTGTGGGAGCAATTCCGAATGACGAACCACTTCTAACTCGCTGAAGAGCAAGTTATTTGAAGAGGAATCGAGCCAAGTGTTGGACTTCGAACTCGTCGTTAGAGGGATTCAACGGTTGTGGGAGCAATTCCGAATGGCGAACCACTTCTAACCCGCTGAAGAGCAAGTTTTTTGAAGAGGAATCAAGCCAAGTGTTGGACTTCGAACTCGTTGTTAAAGGTTAGTAAGTTGCGGGAGCAGCCATGTAGAAAAAGCTGGACTCTGAACTCACCATTTAGCGAGTTGTGACTCGGAGAGATAGAGAAGCAAGAGCAATAATTTTCAATGAAAAGATGTGAAGTTTTATTGAAATAAACTAAGTGGCCGCTCCAATAGGGCAAGCCATTATTATATGCTGTTGGCCGAGTTACAAGCATCGGCCTTATTGAAAATCAAGATCCTACTTCTACAATAAGGTGAAGACCTCTTGGGAGGAGTTGGGAGATTCTGTATGTAGAACCCCGTATTTTCAAATATTATTTTAATATTTGAAAATGAATTAAAATGATTTACTGGAAATTTAATAAAATATTCTCTAAAAGATTTATCTTTTTACACGTGCGAAACACGTGCAAATAATTTTGGTGTAAATATACAATTTGATATTTTTAATAAGTTTTCATACTTATTATGGAGTGTATTCTAAATTTTGGGATTTTTCTGAATAAAGAAACTATTTTTACAAATATCTCGAAAGAGAGGGGCTTTTATGTAAAAAGTCGTTTGGATCTTAAATAAACTATGAAAATTCGTTTTTACTGATATTTTGGTTCTCCATGGTCATCATTTGAATTTAAATATATTTGAAATTTATTTAAAGTCGATTTGGTGAAGATTTAAACAAAAAAGGGTGTTTTTGCAAATATAAAATTTATGTTGGATCTTTGTGCAAATGTTTTTCTGGAAGGTAAAGGTCAAATATTTTTATTGGAAACTATAATATGTATTATTAGATATTATTTCGGATTTTTCTGGATTTTTATGAATATTTTATGAGGTATTTGCAAATATTACAAAAGGAAGGGCTTTTGTGCAAAATTGCCACCCTGAGTGTAAATCCGGGATTTTCTTATCTCTGGACCGTGCTGGGTTGTTGGAAAACTTATTGGTAAAAAGATTTTATTTATTTTTGACTTATTTAACATATTTTAACTAAGAAAGGTTATATATGTGAAGTAATAAATTGAAAAAGGACTATTTTGCAAAAGTACTTCAAAACCCTAATTCCTTTCAATCCCGGCCTGTATAAAAGAAGGTGTGCAGCAGTCATTCGCTGCACAACTCCAGATTTATTATAATATTGTTTTCTTGGTGATTGGAAGGAGGATCTTTGGATCTAGCAAAAGGAAGATCTTTTCGTGGATTCTTCTAAAACCAAAGGTGAGTGACTTGGTTTGTTTTGTTTTGATTTTGTGAATGACTTTGTGAGATTGTTGTTTGGAAATGACATAAATTTTTCTTATTGTTGATCTATGTATGCGAGTGGTAATGATGTTAGATTTGATGTTGTGAATAATTTAGATCTTGTATTGTGGTATAATTCATATGAATAAATGATCGTTGTTTATACCATGTTGAGAAATCTAAGAATGATTAGTAGATCTTGTTCATAACACCGTATTATTAAGATTTGAGTATGATTTTGATCGGATGAGTAACACCTGGATCTTATACATATGGTAGATCAGACTTTGATCATGGTTGTGAAAGATATTTAGTATTGAGAAATCCTAATGGAAGAATTAGGAGACTAGAACATGAGAATTAAGTTTTGAGATAACGGTTGATTTGAGGAAATGTATCCATAATGGAGATTATTTGAGATTGTCGATTTTACCTAAATACAAATTATTTTAGTAAACAACAATTGCTTTTGGAAAACCCTAATTTTGATTATCATGAACAACCAAACCTTGCAGACTGAAGGCCGACAGTCGACTGGTATACTAATCAGTCGACTGGTACGACCCAGCTGCTGTATCTTTAGTTTTCTTGAAAATCCGCTCTGGACAGTCGACTTAGACCCCTTTTCAGTCGACTGGTACACCTAGAAGTTATTTTTCAAAGTTATCTTAGATTTTCTCTGGTAAGTCGACTTATGACCTTTTAAGTCGACTTATATTGTATTTTAAGTCGACTTATGACTTTGCAAGTCGACTAATGACACTTAGAATATTTTCTTAAAGATTTCTGGAATTTCTCTCTGGTAAGTCGACTTATGTTTTTATGAGTCGACTTATGTTCTTATAAGTCGACTTATGTCTCTTTTAAGTCGACTTATGTTTTTATAAGTCTACTTATGAACTTTATAAGTCAACTTATGTTTTTGGTAAGTCACCTTATGTTTTTATAAGTCTACTTATGAACTTTATAAGTCAACTTATGTTTTTGGTAAGTCACCTTATGTTTTTATAAGTCTACTTATGTTTTTGGTAAGTCACCTTATGTTTTTATAAATCTACTTATGTTTTTGGTAAGTCACCTTATGTTTCTATAAGCCATCTTATATTGTTAGTAAGTCAACTTATGACTCTTATAAGTCAACTTATGTTACTTAGTTTATTTTCGTAAAAATTATAGATATTCTCCTCTGGACAGTCGACTTACTACAGTATAAGTCGACTGGTGTCCTGAGGTCTTTACTTTGTAAAATTTGTTCTGGACAGTCGACCTAGACTGCTGTCAGTCGACTGGTCTGTTGAGAGATTATTTTGTTCAGTCCCTTCTGGTCAGTCGACCGATTCTCTTTTAAGT
This sequence comes from Hemerocallis citrina, assembly GCA_017893485.1. Lineage (NCBI taxonomy): Eukaryota > Viridiplantae > Streptophyta > Magnoliopsida > Asparagales > Asphodelaceae > Hemerocallis > Hemerocallis citrina. The sequence goes on along the minus strand of CM030359.1, from coordinate 385,821,533 downwards.
CGACTGATATGACTTAGTCTATTTTTGTGAAATTTTGGATATAGTCCTCTGGACAGTCAACTTACCACTGTATAAGTCGACTGGTACTGAAGGATCTGTGCAAACTTTAGTGTTACTTCGAATGATTAGTTTTCAGATAATTCAGTCTATAATTGATCTTCAGTTCAGTATTTGATTTTGAGATATTCAGTTCAGTATTTGATTTTAAGATGTTCAGTTGAGCCACTTTTGCTAGTGGAAATTTGTTAGACTTTTGAGTTTGAGTCTTCAGAGGTACGTGACCCTAGCATACCGGTGTTGAGATATTTGTTAAGTTATTTTGTTGAGGCCCATTGAGGCATTTTCAGTTATTCAGTCTAATTTTTAGGCCGGTAGGGTACACCACTCTAGGAGATTCGTTGAGTAATTAAATAACCCACCAATAATAAGGACAGACACTAGTGGTGATATGATGAACGGGAACATGAGTTATGCACCTCATTACGGCTTTAGATGAGAGATTTGATCTCCTGAATTATCCAAGTAACTATCTTGAGATGAGGGATTTATCTCCTGAATTATCCAGGTAAATTACCTGAGATGAGAGATATATCTCCTGAATTATCCAAGTGGTTTGCTTGAGATGCGGGATTGAACTCCTGAATTATCAAGGTCGAGGCGACGCACATGGGGTAATCATGTGATGATGTGTCTATGTCTAGATGTGGGATGACCTCCTGAATTATCTAGGTAAAATACCTGAGATGTGGGATCCATCTCCTGAATTATCAGGCATGGGCTAATTCTCACAGTTTATCTTTATCTCGTAGTAGTCATCGTGTTAAGATTAGTTGCATAGCGGGGATTGAACCCATATGAAGTGGAGACGTTAAGGGCTTGCACCGAACCTATGTAGAATGGGATACATAGACTTCGACAAGTATGCATTAGAGAGTCCGCATATAGCAATTGTGTTTTCTTGGCTTGGTTTTATGCATGTGTTTTCCAGTTTTCCTACACTTGACCTTTATACTAGACACACTTGTTGTTTTCATTCTATGACGTTTTCATGCTTTACATCTTTGTTACCCCTTACCCATTTATTATTGTGTTAATACATGTTAATGATGACTTTACGTTTTATGATTAAAATTATGTTGATTGTTTTATGTCACTCACACCATTTATGGCTAACCCCTTTAGTTTTGGGGGTTAGGGATCATCTCTAGCCTCACATGATGCAGGTTGCTTAGAGTTGGAGGTGGGATGCATTTTGAGATAAATTGGATTATTAAGAGTTTGGTGTAAATTTGTAAAGACATATTTGAGATGCTTTGTGTTGTAAATAAAAAGAAATCATGAGTTGAGTTTGTTTTTGAATTCCGCTGAGATTTGTAAAAGATTTGTTGTAATAAAGTTGAAAATTTTAGTGGTGTTGGTTGTGTTTATTGTTACATTGAAGTGGATGCTGGGATTGTGCCACGTATTTTCTAAGTTATTATATTAGAAATTCGGGGCGCTACACTGTATCCCGAGGCTCGGCGGACTTTTTTGTTCGCTTGTTTGCTCCTCAGGGGGGAAGCTCGGCCCCCTCTCTTTGGACGAACTTGATCAGGTGCCCCCGTTGTATGAGTTCTTCGATCTACTCCTTCAGATCCCGACAATCATCCGTGTCGTGGCCGTGGTCCCTGTGAAAGCGGCACCACTTATCTTTGTTCCTCTTCTTGCCAGGGGTATTCATTCTAGGGGGAGCACGGAGTAGTCCTTCCTTATCCACTTCCATAAGAACTTCTGATATATTAGCAATGAGGGGGGTGAACTTCTCAAAACGAGGAGTCGGGCGACGCTGTTCATTGCCGTCCTTCTGGGATTTTTGGGACCCCTCTTCGCTTGTGCTCTTCCGTTTGTTCCCGGAAGATGTCTCCTCAAAGCCCGGGAGATTCTCGGCTTCTTCAGCCCGGATGTACTTCTCGCTCCTAAGAAGGAGGTCGGCAAAATTATATGGGGGCCTCTTGGCAAGGGAGGAGCGAAGGCTAGAGTTGAGGACGTTCGATTGGAAGGCGGCCGCTGCAACAGGCTGGTCAAGGGAGGCGATGGATCTCACTTCTGCAGTGAACCTCCTCACATAGTCTCTCAACTTCTCTCCCTTCTCCTGGCGGAGCTGGAGTAACGAGATGTTGGTCATCTCAGTGCATCTGCTACTCACAAAATGAGTGATGAAGAGGGTCTCGAATTGCTCGAAGGAGAATATGGAAGACGGGGCGAGGCGGGAGTACCACTCCCGAGCCGAACCCTTAAGAGTGGCGGAGAAGGTTTTGCACAGCAAAGCATCGGAAGCTTGGTGGATTAGCATGAAGGTGTTGGATCCTTTAGGCAAAGCAACAAACACTAGAGGGGGGGGGGGGGTGAATAGTGTTTATCAAAAATAAATTGCGGAATAAATAATTTCTCTCAGCACAGTCGACTTAGTGGTGAACCAGGCAACTGTTATAACCAAAATAAAAGAAATTTAAACTCTCGATGTAGTCGACTTATAGATAAGGCAGGCGACTGATGAAACAAAGAGAACAACTAATACAAGACTTGATCAGTCGACTGATACGAAGCTGAGTCGACTGGCCAGACAAGTTTTGCAGAACTTAAACAAGCAAAAGTAAGTGCAAACACAAGACAATCAATCACAGAGTACACAAGATATATCCTGGTTCGGTCCTCCCGACCTACATCCAGTCCCCAAGCAACCCACTTGAGATTTCCACTATTCTTGAAAAATTACAAGAATACCCTACGGCGTTACGACAACAACCTTGTCTAACCCGTAGTCCTTTCTCTCAACCAGAAAAAGCAACCCACTCTACTGCCAAGAGTGAAAAGACACCGACTCTACAACCAAGAGTCAACAACCACTCTCCAACCGAGAGCAAAAGTACAAGATGAATTACAATCAACCTATAGCCTTGTTGGTGTATGTGTTGATGCACGAGGCTAAATCACAAGGTTGACTTCTATACTCAGTCCAGAGCGAATTCAATGCTATACTGGACTGAATGTAGAGAACCAAAAGTGTATGAACTTTGAAAGCTTTGTTTCTCACAGAAAATCTCTTAAAATGTTTTTCACAAGAATGCTCGAGTGTATCAAAAATCAAGTTGTTCTTTTCAGTGAGATATGAAACTCTATATAAGGAGTTTTGATCTCCTGAACGTTGGAAAAACAGTTACACAACTGTCAACCAACGGATCAGAACTTTTGAGTTTGAAAAAATTTGATTTTGAAAATCAGAAAACGGTCAAAAGCTCTCGAACAGTCGGCTGGGTTGCCATATGAGTCGACTGATCAGAGTTTGAATAATTTTAAACAATTTTGTACTTATTAGTCGACTGGCAAAAGCTTAAGTCGACTGGTACTTAAAAGTTAAAATTCTTCAAACTGTTTTGACTTATTTTGGGGGGTTTTTAAGAGACACACATTATGAAATTTTGAGTATGTGTGTGTGTGTGTTGACAAGGCTTTACATCAGACTAAGACTCAACAAGAAATAAAATACAATGTTTACAAGACAGAATAATATAACACATTTGAGCTTAAAGTCTTGAGTCTTGAGTCTTGAATTGAATCTTGATCCTTGTCTCTTCATCTGTATCTTTTTGAGCTTGTTTATCTGTTCAGCTAGAATTGTCTTTAGTCTATGCACTGCAATGTTAGCTGTATAACATAGACACATATTGCACTGTGTTGTGATCATCAAAATCAAAAATCAACAGAAGGTCTTAAAGCTTTCGATGTGGTCCACGGGGTCCGACTCCCACAGTAAGTTTCGAACTGCGGGGGCTCGAAACCTCTTGGGATAGGAGCTTCCATGATGGTCTGGGAAAAGGGGGGTCTGCTCGGGCGGATGGTCCTTCCTCTTAACTCCTCATCCTTGTCTATTCGGCCGATGCGCCTCTCCATCTCGTGGAGACGGCGGTAGAGAGCATCATCCCTTCGACGGTAGTCAAACGAGCCTCTGGACTCGTCTTCATAGGAAGGGGAGTGGGGACTACGACGATGGTAGCTCTGGGAGCGGCGAGGACTAGGAGCTGGAGGAGGAGTTATGGACCGGTGGCGAGGACTTGGGACCCGTGGAGGAGTAGGAGCCCTTTGGGCATTGTTGTTGTGGGGTCGGAGGTTGAGAGCTTGCAACACTGTTGCCTGAAATTGCTGGAACTCAGCACGAGTGATGGGTGCCTCATCGTTCCTCGGATGTTGCCGACCGGCAGGGGAATGATATATTCTCCTATGGTGCTTGGGGGACTCTTTCCTTCCTCTTCGAGTAGGGGACCTTCTGTAGTCTTGGTGGTGAGGAGATCGCTCATCTGGACGTTGTTGGCGGGAGGCTCCCTCTCGGGCCCGCTTTTCATCCAGACGGCGACGAAGATCCTCATCCTTCTGCCGATTGAGAACGGTATTGCAGAGGTTGGAAACTCGAGGATTGTGGGAGGCCATGGAATCTGAAGAGGCATTGTGTACTGAAATGCGGTCCTAATGGAGGGGTTGCTTCTGTGGGTTGGGACGCGAAGCCCCCGCACCGGCATTTCGAGGACCGGCGGGACCCTTAGGAGGTTGCTGATTCTGAAGAGGATGCTGATCTTGTTGAAGAGGGTCTTCCGCTTGGAGAGGAAGTTGCCCCTGCTGCTGAGCGGGTTGGATGGGGACTACCTCTTGCTGATCAACGGGGTTGGGCCCACGGTTGGACCCTCTAGATCTTACTTTCCTAGGAGGCATGGCTGGAGAAAATCTGACCAACGAGAAGAGGGGAGGCTGCTATTCTTCTGGTTTTCCCACAGATGGTGCCAATCTGTTACCGCTGAATCTGGTGTGGGGGTAAACAGACAGTATTTGTGGATTCTTGGAAAACCTGGCTAGCAAACACCTAACCTGTTCTGCCGGAGTATGACCGTTGACTCCCGCCGTTCACCTGCAAAAGTGCGAGACACCAGGATGGATCCCGGCGATGCACCCTCCGACGCTCTTGTCAGTAATCTGAATGATTAAGAAAGAGCTTTTTATTGGAAAAGTATTGATTACCTCTTAATGGAGATGGGTGGGGGTATTTATAGTCGCCTTAGGGATCAGATTAGGAATGTAATTCCTGTGATCTGATAAGGAGTAAAATCCTCGTAATCAGATTAGGAATGTAATTCCTTAATTCCCGGTGAGAGGATAGTCCCGAATCAGGCCCGTTGATTTGGTTCAATCAGAGACCCTAATTCTATCCCGTCAGATTGGGTTTGTATCGGGTCGGGACCCGTACCCAGTTGAGGTGGATCCGTTCGCGGGTTATTGGATCTGTGAGAAGGAGACCCAGTACCCGTTTCGGACCCATTTGTATGTGAAATTACTGTTTTACCCCTGAGCTTTAGATTCTTGTCCGATGTGAATGGTCCCGATTTAATCCTATTTTTAGCCATATCACGAGCCCCCCACTCCTGAAGACTGAGTTTGATCATCCTTTGAGGAGTAGTTTTACTGTTCTAATGGCGTACGGGATTTTATCGGTGTTCTTAAGGGAGTTTGGATCTTGCTCGGGGTGTAACGGTGTTATTCTGGGCTTGTAAAATGCCCAAAAATATTCTCAGAATTTTCTGGATTTTTGGTGATTTTTCCAGATTTTTCTGAATTTTTTCTCATTTTTTTTGAATTTTTTATTCATCTTCCAAATTAAATAATTAATTATCAAAAATATTAATTAATTAATCTAATTTAATAATTATTTTTTGAAAGTCATCTGGGCGGTTTTCTCATGTATTTTGTTTCATATCTATATATGCCAATTTTTTGTGAACAAATTATTTTATATATGCGTACTTTCTTACAGAGAAATGGTTACAACGAGGGGAACCGGAAGGCCATCTGTTAGTGGTCGGGGCGAACATTCCACGGAAGTAAAAGAACTATTAATTTTCTGTCACGCCCAGCTTCCCGAAAAGAATATGGAATACGGATACGTAACAAAAGCCCAACGAATGATTTTCATCATCCATAAGTTGCTCAAGAATCTTTACAACATTTCACAAGATAATCAGAGTCGGAAGTAAAAGATACAACCAGACATGCATAATTGAAACAAGATACCAACAGAAATTACTTGAAACCAAATATAATAATCTCAAATAACCAAATTCTGAACGAGTCAAATATCTGGGGTCACAACGCCCAAATACAAATAAATATCCAAGTAATCAAGTACATTTTATTCATGTTCAAGCAACAAATAATAATAATAATTGTTACCGCTGAATCTAGTGTGGGGGTAAACAGACAGTATTTGTGGATTCTTGGAAAACCTGAATAGCAAACACCTAACCTGTTCCGCCGGAGTATGACCGTTGACTCCCGCCGTTCACCTGCAAAAAGTGCGAGACACCGAGATGGATCCCTCCGACGCACCCTCCAACGCTCTTGTCAGTAATCTGAATGATTAAGAAAGAGCTTTTTATTGGAAAAGTATTGATTACCTCTTAATGGAGATGGGTGGGGGGTATTTATAGTCGCCTTAGGGATCAGATTAGGAATGTAATTCCTGTGATCTGATAAGGAGTAAAATCCTCGTAATCAGATTAGGAATGTAATCCCTTAATTCCCGGTTAGAGGATAGTCGCGAATCAGGCCCATTGATTTGGTTCAATCAGAGACCCTAATTCTATCCCGTCAGACTGGGTTTGTATCGGGTTGGGACCCGTACCCAGTTGAGGTGGATCCGTTCGCAGGTTATTGGATCTGTGAGAAGGAGACCCAGTACCCGTTTCGGACCCATTTGTATGTGAAATTACTGTTTTACCCCTGAGCTTTAAGATTCGTGTCCGATGTGAACGGTCTCGATTTAATCCTATTTTTAGCCATATCAATAATAAAGCAGAAAATCCAGCACTAATACATCATCTCGCCAATACCATCTGGCAGCTGACCATCCTGACCTGCAATTAGTGATATGCAGGAGAAGGAAAAAAAACAGGTACCCGTCAATTGCTAGTTACAGACCACTTATAATGTAGGATACAAGTACATGGGGAAACTAAACAAATCTAAATAATAGTAGAAACAGACCTAGCATGGCATTGCCGAATCAATTAGCATGGCATACTAACATGTGTCAAGCGTCAAAAGCCAAATAGCATGCAGACTGATATACAAATAGTGTCAAATAATAGTGTCAAGTGATAATATCAGACAAATAACAAGTAATCAGATGTTCAGATAACAGATAGCCAGATACATATAACAGATTCAGATTCATATTTCAGATACAGATACAGATTCAAATTTTTATAAGTCTTGCATTAATTACTAACTAGGTAGCACTTCATGTGCCATCCTTTTATCACATGGTTGCTACATTCAAAACAGTTACATTTGTAGATTTCGTAGGGGATCATATAGGGCCGTGTACTCACGGTTCAGACAGACATATATCAGATAACAGATCCAGACAGACAGAAAACAGACGATCATGCAACAAATAGGACTAAGTCCCCTCCAAGTACACCATCTCGTAGGAAGTATGTAGGTGCGTAACAGATGAGATCACGGCCCCCCTTCTGAGTACATCCTCTCATAAGGAAGTATGTAGTCAGGAATCAGATAATCAAAATCTTGCATGATCTCATAACAGATAACAGATAATCAGATGGGAAACACGGACCCCCTTCTAAGTATACGTTTCCATGCTTTCCCACTACTAGATATTTCCCTTAAACCCCGGCTTGGTTACTTTTATTATGGTCATCAAACAGGCATGAACGTGTACAGAATAGTGTCAAACTAACATGGTATATTCAGTATTAGGTTCAAGGAACAAATAAACATGCATGGATAATATACAGTCACATAAACGAGCAAAACAGTGTATGTTCATATTCAGGACAGCAAGACAGTATAGTACTGAAATAGTGATTCTCGTCGCTACAGAATGGCAAATCTGGATTCGTCGAAGAATCTGTAAAATAGACTCCCAACCAAATCCATCGAATATAAATACGTCATATCGTATTTCACAAAATCATAACTCAAATCTGATTTGAATCCAGAAAACACGTTCAGCCAGAAATCAGTAAAACCAATTCTTAGTCAGAAAAATAGCATTAAAACTCCTCAAATAAATCTAGGAAAAATCTGGGATATTCTCCTATATGTATAAAACCAAAATATAAAGTTTCATAATATTCCAGTAAAGTTTGTTCCGCCATCAAAAATAAGAAAACATGAGAAAACGATAATTTGGCCAATCTGGAATTCCCAACACTGCTGTACGAAAACTGAAATATCTCACAAGCCGTGAAACGAAATCCACATCCGCCAAAGGGAGATGAAAATAGATAAAATAAAATAACTTTCATATTTCACAAACATTTTCTATACAGTAAAAGGAATCAGGGTGAAAACAAAATTTTTTACACTACAGCGAGCAAAATACAGCAAGTATGACTTTTGTAAACATGAATGAAACGACATATAAAACTCATCAATAAAATCTACCAAAATTCTGGGCAATTCCTAGATAGGTATAAGAAAACTCAAAAAAGTTTCAGATCAAAATAATAGGTGTATCTAAAGTATCATAATAGTTTAATCAACAAAATCGTCGAGAAACGAAATCTAAATACATAATACACCTCTGTAGTAAAACAGTCATAAGTCACTTATACGAAAACGAAATCGAAAAAGGTCAGAGGGGTTGGAAAGAAGACGAATTTCTCTACAATTCACGTTTTATACTAAAATTAATATTCTGACTTTAATATGGTCTAAAATACAATTCAAAATAGAACTTCGACAAAATACAGATTTTCCTAATAAACCAAAATCAACATCATTCAAACGAAAATTGATCCAAACACAAATAAACATGAAATATGGTCTACCAAGTGTCCAAACAACATGAAATAGGGTAATTAACATATCTAAAGCAAGGCTATCACATGGATCCCAACAAATACCCAAATTCTCACAAAAATCCCACATACATGATCAAATCAAGAAGTGGCAAAACCTAAGTTAATTCATGTCAAGATTGTGTCATGAGGCAACTATGTCAAGTTTTCATAATAGAGACAAAACCCATCCAAGATAACACACACCTGAGTTGTCTCTAGAACCCAACTACACTATAGGTGATATTTTTGACTTGTATCAAACAAAGGAACTGGAGTACAAGTCACTTGCCTTAACCGAGATGAAACGAACTCCAAGAATAACGGGAACGGATTCTCGGGCAACAAACGAAAATCCACGAACAAGAGAATCCAAAAATCGAGAGGAACGAACCCACGAACAAACGCACGAACAAACGGCATGCTTCTTAAAGGAAGAGAAGAGAGAATCCACAAGAGAGAGATATGAACTTGCAGCGGCTTATGGCTTGGAGGGTTGGTCAGCCAAGGGGGGAGAGGTGGTCGGGTGATTGTTGGATGAGGGCCGGAGGTGGGCTCGGGATGAGGGGGACATCGGCCTGGGGTGCAGGCTGGGAGGAGAGAGGCGTCGGGTCTGGCTGTGCGGGATGGCGTGCGGCGCAAGCAAGGGGGAGGCCGGGGGTTTATGATAGGGGCTAGGGTTTTGGTGAGGGAGAGAGAAAGAGAGTAATAGGATTGTTTAATGTATGAGGGGATTAGGGTTTAGAATATGAGTTGGGTTATTGGGTAATTGGGTTGTGGGTAGATTAAGAGTAGTAATAGGATTGTTTAATGGGTATTGATATGGATTAATTGCATAGGATTCAAAATAGGATTGAGTTTAATTTAACTTTGGTAAACCTATTAGGGATCAAACAATAGGATTGGGAATAGGATGAGCAACCAATCACCATCACAAGCACCCAAAAAAAATAAAAAAAAATAAAGAGGACAAGAACCAAAAGAAAGAAAAATAATAATTGACGAAAAACGAAACAAAAGACAAACAAAAACCAACACAAGGAGCTCAAAATGAAATAAATGAATATATATTGAAAACAAACTCCAATATACAGTTCAGAAAAATACAAGAGAGAGCACAATAACCAAGAAAAGAAAAATACACCAAAATACAAAAAATGAAAAACAGGGGTTACAATCATACCCACCTAACAGAAAGAATTTAGTCCTCGAAATTCAAAAGGAAGATACATAGGGTAACCCCCAATAGAAAAAAAAACAAGAAAAAAACAATACTACTCAAACAAATGAGGAAACTTCTGCTGAATCTCTTCCTCCAGCTCCCAAGTCGACTCACCTAGCGAGTGAGGATTCCAAGTAACACGAACCAACTTGATGACCTTATTCTTAAGCACTTTCTCCCGCTGATCCACAATAGCAACTGGCGGAATCTCACAAGTCAAATCTGGCCGAACGGTAAACTCAGAATAGTCGATCACGTGGCTCTCATCTCGGATATATCTCCTGAGTTGTGAGATATGGAAAACATCGTGCACTTCTGATAAAGCTGGCGGTAATGCAAGACGATAGGCCACATTGCCTACTTGCTCCAAAATCTCAAACAGTCCAATAAACCTCGGGCTAAGCTTGTCCCCACCACCGAACCGAATGACACTGCGCCACGGAGATACCTTAAGGAAAACATGATCACCAACAACAAACTCCAAAGCCCTTCGATGGACATCAGCCCATCGCTTCTACCGATCCTGAACTGCCTGCAAATGCTTCCTGATCTGAACCACAACATCCACTCTCTAGGTGATCAACTCTGAACCCAACAAATTTCTCTCACCAATGTCATCCCACTACACTGGCGATCTGCACTTCCGCCCATAGAGTGCCTCGAATGGAGAAGCTTTAATACTGGCTTGAAAGCAGTTATTGTACGAGAACTCTACGAGATGCAAATGATCCTTCCAAGATCAACCAAACTGAAGCATACAGGACCTCAACATGTCCTCAAGAATCTGAATAGTCCGCTCTGAATATCCATCAGTCTGGGGATGAAAAGCTGTACTATACTTTAATTTACTCCTCAAACTGTTCTGAAGGCTCTCCTAGAACTGAGATCTGAATCTCGTATCCCTGTCGGATTCAATACTGACTGGAACCCCATGAAGTCTAATAATCTCTTGCATGTACCTCTTAGCAAGGCTCTCGGTAGACTGATCGACACGAAAAGGAATGAAGTGAGCACTCTTCGTCAAACGGTTGGCAATCACCCAGATAGCATTATGACCCTTAGGACTCCTTGGCAAAGCGGTCACAAAATCCATAGTGATATGTTTCCACTTCCACTCTGGAATAGGAAGCGGTTGAAGAAGTCTAGCGGTCCTCTGATGTTCTGCCTTAACCTGCTGGCAAACCAAATACTGAGAAACAAACCGAGCCACAACCCTTTTCATACCTTGCCACCAGAAATGAATCTTCAAATCTCGATACATCTTAGTATCGCCAGGATGGATAGAATACGAAGACTGATGGGCTTCCTCAAGCAACCTCTGACAAACTTTACCCTTAGGGACATATAACCTGGAACCAAAATGAAGTGAACTATCAACATGAATAACCATGTATGTTCTGGACCCAGACTCAACCTCAGCTCGAAAACCCTACAACTGCACATCACCAGCTTGCGCCTCTTTAATCTGCTCAACAAGAGATGACTGCAGCTGGAGCGCCAAACAACTCCGACCAGAACTCGGCAACACAACATCCAGCTCCAACCTTCGCATATGCTCAATGAGATCACTCTGCTGACTAAGAAACATAACTGCTGGTCTCCAGCTCAAAGCATCAGGTACCAAGTTTACTTTACCAGGATGGTATTGCAAACTGATGTCGTAATCGGCCATAAGTTCCAACCAACGCCATTGCCTCATGTTTAACTCCTTCTGGGTGAAGACGTACTTGAGACTTTTGTGGTTTGTAAAGATCTCCACTCGGCCTCCAAGTAAATAATGTCTCAACAACTTCAAAGCATGAATCACTGCCGCTAACTCCAAGCATGACTAGGATAGTTCTTCTCATGCGGCCTCAACTGTCTCGATGCATACGCAACGACTCGGCCCTTCTATATCAAAACTGCTCCAAGACTTTTACCAGAAGCATAATTACAAATCCGCCTGAACCATCTGGAATAGTCAACACAGGCGCTGACGTCAATCTGTTTTTCAACTCAACAAAAGCCTCATTTCACTCATCAGACCAACAGAACTTCTTATCCTTCCCAGTAAATTTATTCAACGGTCCTGCTATCTTCGAAAAGTCTTGGACAAACTTCCGATAATAGCTAGCCAAACCAAGAAAACTCCTGATCTCTGAAACTGACTTGGGAATAGGCCAATCCTTCACAGCCTTAACCTTGGCCGGATCCACAGAAACACCCTTGCCTGAGATAATGTGCCCCAAGAAAGAAACTCCGTCGAGCCAAGACTCGCACTTGCTGAGTTTCCCATAGAACTGATTCTCTCTCAAAGTATGCAAAACTACTTTAAGATGCTCAACATAATCTTCCCGATTCCGAGAATACACCAAAATATTATCAATGAAGACCACCACAAATATATCCAAGTATTGAGAGAAAACCCGGTTCATAAGACTCATGAATATAGCCGTCGCGTTCGTAACTCCGAACGGCATCACAAGATACTCATAGTGCCCGTATCTAGTCCTGAATGTAGTCTTCTGTATATCTGCAGCCTTCACCATGACTTGGTGATACCCAGAACGAAGATCTAACTTCGAGAAAATAGCAGCCCCACTCAACTGGTCAAACAAATCATCGATCCTGGGCAAAGCATACCGATTCTTCACAGTAACTCTGTTCAGTTCCCGATAATCAATGCACAATCGACGACTACCATCCTTCTTATCGACAAAAAGGACGGAGCACCCCAAGACGAAACATTAGGTCTGATGAAACCCAAATCAAGCAATTGTTGAATCTGCACCTTAAGCTTTGCCAGCTCAACTGGTGCCATCCTGTAGAGTCTCTTCGATATCGGCGTTGTTCCAGGCTGAACATCAATACCGAATTCCACTTTCTTATCAAGGGGTAAGCCAGGCAACTCATCTGGAAAAACATCCAAGAAATCCCGAACTACTAGAGGCGCAGCCTCACAGCCTGAATGCAATTCCATCGCACAATCCACCTCTTCAACTGCAGTTTTTGCTCGGCCAAGGAAAGACTCCCTGGCATGGAACTCAAATTCTGAAGACAACTTTCTTGGCACGGCAATCAATAATGGCATGGGCTTCACCCAACCAATCCATAACGAGAATGACATCGAATCCTGAATTCCCAATTATAATCAGGTTGGCTTTGAAATCTGCATTCCCAATAACAACGGGACATTTCCTGCACTCCCGAGAACAAGTGACAACTCCACCACCTGTCACAATATTCCAAGCCTCTGACATGTTGCTTCATTCTAACTGATGGCAAACGAAAAATCGAGAGGAGACAAAAGAATGGGTTGTCCCAGAATCAAAAAGAACATGGGCAAGAAAAGAGCAAACAAGGATGATACCTAAAAGGAATCAAAGACAAGGAGAAAGCATAGACAGTTAAGGGTGAGGAAAAAAAACAACAATATAGAAAGATAACATAAAGAAGTAAAGCAAGACCAAAAGAAAGAAAACAAAAGAGAAACAAAGCAACAAAACAACAAAACAAAATATACCTGCCACAACTCCTTTAGCGGTCTCAGCATCAACAGCAGTCAAGTTGAAAGCCTGATCTCTCATCGGAACAGTGGTCCTCTGATCGACAATCTGGTGCTAAGGAGGAAGCGGTGGCCTAACTGGACCATGAGCTGAAGCTACCTGATGAACAAGACCCCTGGCTGGAAGAGCCACCAGCTGCTGCGGGCAAATGATCGACAGCACCACACCTAAAGCATCGACGAGAAGCACGGAAACATTTCTTGAGCTCATGCCTAGGGATCTAGCAAAAGTCGCATAAGCTGCCCCTCAGAAATCTAGCAGAAGGATACGGAGCTGCCCTAACAGGATGGGCATGCATAGACCTCCAAACAGGACCAGCGGAAGGCCTAGCCACAGCAGCGGGAACAGTTCGCTGAGAAGAAGATGAACCACCACGAGCCTGCTCCTGAGCTCGGGCTGCCTCAAGCGCCTCAGCATAAGTACGCAAGCGAAGAGAGACAAGATGCCTCTTGATATCCTGTTCAAGCCCATTTGTGAATCTACGAGCCCTATCCTCTTCGGTTGCCACAAGAATGGCAGCGAAGTGGCTAAGTCTAGTAAACTCAGCTGCGTACTCATCCACTGACCTAGAACCCTAGTTGCAAGAAAGTCCATGTTACAATATCGCATGCACAATTATGTAACAAATCTCAAAATAGAATGATGACTTAACCTGTTTTAGAGCCAGGAATTGCTGTTCCATCTCAACTCGTGTACTATTGGGGAAGAATTTCTCCAAGAATCCCCGAGTGAAAGTAGCCCAAGCAATAAGTTTTTCAAGTCGCTCAGACTTGGCCATCCACCAGATATGGGCCAGATCCACCAGCTGGATGGAAACCACGTCCACCCGATCAGCCTCGACAACACGAGCTGCTAACAACAAGCGCTGAGTCCGGATCAACCACTGTTAGCCTCCAAAGGCGTCTTAGTGCCGGAAAAATGGTCGGGATGCAGCCTCATTCATAAAATTTGTAACTATTCCTAGACGAGGCGGAAGATTTGCCTGCACAGGCACAACAGGAGGCAGAAACCGAGCAGTTTCAAGAGAAGCCATCACAAGATCACTGTTGTTTTGCTGCTGATTAATCAGCCGCTCGAGCACAGTAATGACAGCCTCAATCGGATCAACCTGCGACTGAGAAGTAGAACCTCTGCGAGCCATAATCTGCACACAAAAAAAAAATTAGCATCCAGAATTAGAGTTGGTATAAATTCATTTATGTATGCATGGTTGGTGAAATATTGCGCTGATCCCAGTTCGAGCCAAGCTTGTCTAATATATTAGGAAACTAATACATTAGCCAAACCTGAGCTCTAATACCACTAAAAACCTTGTCACGACCCGCTTCCCAAAAAGAATACGGAATACGGATACGTAACAAAAGCCTAGCGAATGATTTTCATCATGCATAAGCTATTCAAGAATCTTTACAACATTTAATAAGATAATTAGAGTCGGTAGCAAAAGATACAAGCAGACATGCATAATTGAAACAAGATACCAACAGAAGTTACTTGAAACCAAATATAATAATCTCAAATAACCAAATTCTGAATGAGTCAAATATCCTAGGTCACATCGCCCAAATACAAATAAATATCCAAGTAATCAAGTACATTTTATTCAAGTTCAAGCAACAAATAATAATAATAATAAAGCAAAAAATCCAGCACTAATATATCATTTCGCCAATACCGTCTGGCAGCTGACCATCCTGATATGCAATTAGTAGTTTGCAGGAGAAGGAAAAAGAAAACAAGTACCCATCAATTGCAAGTTACGGACCACTTATAAAGTAGGATACAAGTACATGGGGAAACTAAATAAATCTAAATAATAGCAGAAATAGACCTAGCATGGCATTGCAGAATCAACTAGCATGGTATACTAACATGTGTCAAGAGTCAAAAGCCAAATAGCATGCAGACAAATATACACATAGTGTCAAATAATAGTGTTAAGTGATAATATCAGACAGATAACAAGTAATCAGATGATCAGATAACAGATAGCCAGATACATATAACAGATTCAGATTCATATTTCAGATACAGATACAGATTCAGATTTTTATAAGTCTTGTATTAATTACTAACTAGGTAGCACTTCATGTGCCATCCTTTTATCACATGGTTGCTCTCAAAACAGTTATGTTTGTAAATTTCATAGAGGATCATATAGGGCCGTGTACTCAGGGTTCAGACAGACAGATATCAGATAACAGATCCAGACAGACAGATAACAGACGATCATGCAATAGATAGGACTAAGTCCCCTCCAAGTACACCCTTTCGTAGGAAGTATGTAGTTGGGTAACAGATGGGATCACGGGCCCCCTTCTGAGTACACCTTCTTATAAGGAAGTATGTAGTCGGGAATCAGATAATCAAAATCTTGCATGATCTCATAACATATAACAGATAATGAGATGGGAAACACGGGCCCCCTTCTAAGTACACATTTCTATGCTTTCCCACTACTAGATATTTTCCTTAAACCCCTGCTTGGTTACTTTTATTATGGTCATCAAATAGGCATGAACGTGTATGGAATAATGTCAAACTAACATGGTATAATCAGTATTAGGTCCAGGGAACAAATAAACATGCATGGATAATATACAATCACATAAACGAGCAAAACAGTGTATGTTCATATTCAGGACAGCAAGACAGTACAGTACTAAAACAGTGATTCTCGTCGCTACAGAACGAAAAATCTGGATCCGTCAAAGAATCTGGAAAATAGACTCCCAACCAAATTCAGCGAATATAAATAAGTCATATCGTATTTCACAAAATCATAACTCAAAATTGATTTGAATCCAGAAAATACGTTCAGCCAGAAATCAGTAAAACGAATTCTCAGTCAGAAAAACCACATTAAAACTCCTCAAATAAATCCAGGAAAAATCTGGGATATTCCCCTATATGTATAAAATCAAAATAAAAAGTTTCATAATATTCCAGTAAAATTTGTTCAGCCATCAAAAATAAGAACACATGTGGAAACGATAATTTGGCCAATCTGGAATTCCCAATACTGCTGTACGAAAACTAAAATATCTCGCAAGCCGTGAAACGAAATCTACATCTGCCAAAGGAGATGAAAATAGATAAAATAAACTAACTTTCATATTTCACAAACATTTTCCATAAAGTAAAAGTAATAAGGGTGAAAACACAATTCTTTACAAGACAGCGAGCAAAATACAGAAAGTATGACTTTTGTAAACATGCATGAAACGACATAAAAAACTCATCAATAAAATCTACCAAAATTCTGGGTAATCCCTAGATAGGTATAGGAAACTCAGCAAAGTTTCAGATCAAAATAATAGGTGTATCTCAAGTATCAAAATAGTTTAATCAACAAAATTGTTGAGAAACGAAATCTGGAAACATAATACACCTCTGTAGTAAAACAGTCATAAGTCACTCATACGAAAACAAATTTCTCTACAATTCATGTTTTATACTAAAATTAAGATTCTGACTTTAATATGGTCTAAAATACAATTCAAAACCGAATATCGACAAAATACAGATTTTCCTCAAAAACCAAATCAACATCATTCAAACGAAACTTGATCCAAACACAACTAAACATGAAATCTAGTCTACCAAGTGTCCAAAAAATATGAAATAGGGTAATTAACATATCTAAAGCAAGGCTATCATATGGATCCCAACAAATACCCAAATTCTCACAAAAATCCCACATACATGATCAAATCAAGAACGGGCAAATCCTAAGTTAATTCATGTCAAGATTGTGTCATGAGGCAACTATGGTCAAGTTTTCACAATAGAGACAAAACTCATCAAAGATAACACACACCCGAGTTGTCTCTAGAACCCAACTACACTATAGGTGGTATTTTTGACTTGTATCAAATAAAGGAATTAGAGTACAAGTTACTTGCCTTAACCGAGACGAAACGAACTCCAAGAATAACGAGAACAGATTCCCGGACAACAAACAAAAATCCACAAACAAGAGAATCCAAAAATCGAGAGCAACAAACCCACGAACAAACACACGAACACACGACATGCTTCTCAAAGCAAGAGAAGAGAGAACCCACAAGAGAGAGATATAAACTTGCAGCGGCTTATGGATTGGAGGGTTGGTCGGCCAAGTGGGGAGAGGTGGTCGGGTGATGGTTGGATGATGGCCGGAGTTGGGCTCGGGATGAGGTGGATGTTGGCCTGGGGTGCAGGCCGAGAGGAGAGAGGCGTCGGGTCTGGGTGTGCGGGATGGCGTGCGGCGCAAGCAAGAGGGAGGCCGGGGGTTTAGGATAGGGGCTAGGGTTTTGGTGAGGTAGAGAGAGAGAGAGAGTTATATATATATATATATATATATATATATATATATATATATATATATATATATATAGGGGATTAGGGTTTAGAATATGAGTTGGGTTATTGGGTAATTGGGTTGTGAGTAGATTAAGAGTAGTAATAGGATTGTTTAATGGGTATTGATATGGATTAATTGCATAGGATTCAAAATAGGATTGGGTATAATTTAGCTTTGGTAAATCTATTAGGAATCAAACAATAGGATTGGGAGTAGGATGAGCAACCAATCACCACCACAAGCACCAAAAAAATAAAAAATAAATAAAGAGGACAAGAACCAAAAGAAAGAAGAAAAAAAAATTGACGAAGGACGAAACAAAAGACGAACAAAAACTAACACACGGAGCTCAAAATGAAATAAATTAATATATATTGAAAACAAACTCCAATATACAGTTCAGAAAAATACAAGAGAGAGTACAATAACCAAGAAAAGAAAAATACACCAAAATATACAAAATGAAAAACAGGGATTATATTTTTATTGTGAATTTTGTATATAGTGGTATTGTTATTACACTAATAATGATTTGTTGTTGTTGATTATAGGTTGGTGCATCCCCTTCGGCAGCAGAACGAGGTCCAGGACCATTTTATTAAGATGTGCTCACTTTGTAAGACCACCACAGATCTGAGGCAGTGTGGGGTGGGACGATGCGAAGGTGTAATTTCCGCACTCATGAGACTATGATGGTGCACCCATCTACCATGGAGTACCTAGTCCAGGCCAGTTTCTACGAAATCAGTATGATGGGTCAGGTGAAACTCGACCGAGCACTTCTTGCAGTACTTGTCGAGCGATGGAGGCCGGAGATGCACACCTTCCATCTACCAGTCGGAGAGATGACGGTGATGCTACAAGATATAGCGATGATCTTCGGTCTTCCAATAGATGGTATCGTCGTGACGAGTAATGTAACCCCTGTTCCCGTTTACATTTATTTTTTCGTGTATTTTCTGTATTTAAATTTTTATAACTTTCTCGCTTTTAAATTCTTTTTCCAACATTGCATTTTCAATTGGTCAAATTTTAACAAAATGTTATTCTGGTTTCTAAGAAATCTTCTATTTTATTTTATTATTTGAAAATTATATTTATTTCGAATAAACGTGTGTATTTTATTTTTATTTTTATATTCCTAATTGATCGACTATTTACATTTTAGCCCAAACCAATTATATTATTGCTATTTGGATTTTAATAAAATTGTTAAACTCAAATTCCATTTTGATATGTGATATGGCTGAAAATGGGGTTAAATCGGAATCGTCCAAACGGAACACGAATCTCGAAGTACAGGGGTAAAACGGTAATTTCACCAACCAAAGGGTCCAAACTGGGTGTCGGGTCTTCACCTCAAGAACCCAACAACCCACGAATAGATCCACCTCAAAGTGGGTGCGGGTTTTAACCCGTTACGCACCCATTCCGTCGGGATAAAATCAAGGTCCCTGGTTAACCTTAACCAACGGCCCTGATTCACATCCCTTCTACCACTGGGAGCCAGGGATTAAATTCCTTAACTGATTAGGGGGAATATACCTTATCAGATTACTTTCCTTATCTGATCACAAGGAATATTACTTATCTAATCACGGGGATTACATTCCTAATCCAGTCCCTAAGACGCCTATAAATACCCCCCATCCATCTCCATTGCGAGGTAATCAACCTTTCGCCAGTTTTTACGCTCTTTCATAGTCTGCCAGATTACTGACTTGAGCGTCGGAGGGTGCGTCGCCGGGAACAACCCCGGTGTCTCGCACTTTTTGCAGGTGCACGGTAGGAACGACGATCGAGGCCCGACGGAACAGGTACGCAGGTTTTCCTATTCAGTTTCCCCAAGAACCCACAAGTTCTATCTGTTTGCCCCCACACCAAATTTAGCGGCAACAGATTGGCGCCGTCTGTAGGAAACTAACGAATAGGGACCTCTCCTCTTCCCGGTGAACAGGTTTCTCCTGCCATGCCGCCTCGCAAAGTTAGATCTAGGGGCTCCAACCGAGTGCCCAACCCCGACCAGCCAGAAGTCCTTCCTGATCCCGCTCAGCAACAAGGGCAACTCCCTCCTACCGTGGAAGAGCCGCTCCAACGGAACCCTCCACCTCCTGATCCAAAGGGGCCTAACCCCCAGAAACAGCCTCTTCACCAAGAGAACATCTCCATCCACACCGCCTCCAGTGCCTCCATGGCCTCCCATCATCCCCGAGCCTCTGGTCGCCACAATGCACCTCCCAAACGCCCGGAAGATGATGACCTTCGTCGCCATCTGGATGAAAAGCGGGCTCGGGGGGAAGCCTCCCACCGGCGAGAGCGATCCCCCCGACACCGAGAGCACAGGAGGTCCCCCGTCCGAAGAGGGAGAAAGGACTCCCCCGATCACTATCGAAGGAGGCATTCTCCAGCAGGTCGGCAACAGCCTAGGAACAATGAGGCACCCATCACCCGTGCCGAGTTCCAGCAATTCCAAGCAATGGTACAACAGGCCCTCAACCTCCGTCAGAACCCCATTGAGCCGAGGGCCCCATCCCCTCCCCCGGTCCGGAGCCCTCGCCAACGGTCCCCTTCTCCTCGACCCGCTCCTACCAACTCCAGGCGCACACCAAGTCCTCGTCATTCTTGAAGTTACCATCGCCGCAGCCCTCGCTCTCCCTCATACGAAGACGAGTCTCGGGGCTCGGCAGGTCACCGTCGGAGAGATGACACCATGAACCGCCGTCTAAACGAGGTGGAGAAGCTCTTGGGACAGATGAACCGGGAAGAGGAGCTTAGGGGGAGGGCACTACGTCCTAGCCGACCCCCATTCTCCCGGACCATAGTAGATGCCCCTGTCCCGTTCGGTTTCAAACCTCCCCAGTTCGAGAACTACACTGGGGAGACCGATCCCGTTGACCACATCGAAAGTTTTAAAACTTTGATGCTCCTCCATCAAGCTTCCGATGCCCTCCTCTGCAAAACATTCCCTGCAACTCTCAAAGGCCCAGCTCGAGAATGGTACTCTCGCCTTGCCCCGGCATCGATATTCTCCTTCGAACAGTTCGAAACCCTGTTCATCACCCATTTCGTCAGCAGCCGAAGGGCCGAGAAGACCAGCATCTCACTATTGCACCTCCGTCAGCAGAAGGGGGAGAAATTGAGGGACTACGTGAAGAGGTTCACAGCTGAAGCGAGAACCATCGCGTCCCTCGACCAGTCCGTCGCTACCGCGGCGTTCCAATCCAATATCCTCAATTCCAACCTCCGCTCCTCCCTCGCTAAGAAACCGCCGCACGACTTTTCTGACCTCCTCCTCCGCACTGAAAAATACATCCGAGCTGAAGAGGCCGAGGAACAACCCAACTGGGAAGGAACCGCCTCCGGGTCTAAGAGGAAAGGAACGGAAGAAGAGGGAGCAAAAAAGTTCCAGAAGGATAATGCTGGCCAGTGCCGGCCTCCCCCTAGATTCGAGAAGTTCACTCCCCTCACCACAAACATTTCCACCATTTTCATGGAAGTCGAAAAAGAAGGGGTCCTGCCTCCTGCTCCGAAGATGAACACCCCTGCTAAGAGAAGAGATAGAGAGAAATGGTGCCGCTATCACCGGGACCATGGGCACGACACCAACGATTGCCGTGCGCTAAGAAACGAGATTGAGGCCCTTATCCAGAGAGGGCAGTTGGCAAAATTCGTGAGAAAGGACCAAGCCGAACTTCCTCTCCAGCCCCGGGGGGCTAACAAACGTCCGGAACGAGAAGAGATGCCAGAGTTTGAGGAAGAACGAGTCCTCCACCTCATCCACGGGGGTCCAATGGGGGGCTCCTCAAACTCTTCTCGGAAAGCTTTTATTAGAGAGGTAAACTCGGTCCGAACCACCCCTCCTCCTAAAGGCCTCGGAGTGCCCGTCACCTTCTCTGATGAAGATCTCGAGGGCGTCCGCACCCCTCATTGTGACGCACTCGTCATCAGCCTTCACATGGCCAATTTCAAAGTCGAGAGGATCTTAGTGGATAACGGTAGCTCCGTCAACATCCTCTTCCTCGACGCCTTCAAGGGGCTGAAGCTCTCCCGAGACAGACTCAAGCCCGCCGGCTACACGCTCCATGGGTTCACGGGAGTACCGGTAACGATTGAAGGGGTAATCACCCTCGATGTCACGGCCGGCAAAACTCCTACTACCCGCACGGAGTCGATGGATTTCATGGTCGTAGATGTCCCAGCGGCCTACAACGTCATTTTGGGTCGGCCCGGCCTAGCCGCCCTTGAAGCCGTCCCTTCTGCCTACCATCTCAAAATGAAATTCCCCACTCGGGCTGGAGTGGGAGAAGTAAGGGGCAATCAGGAGCAGGCCCGCAAGTGCTATATGACTTCCACCCTCGGACCCGTCCTCTCCTTAGAAACACTCGAGATCCCCCAAGACGCTGCTCGGCCAACCTCCGAGCCGGTAGACGAGTTGGAAGAGGTACTCTTCTCGGAGTCGGATCCGACCCGCAGGTTCTTTGTCAGCAAAACCCTCCCATCCGCTCTATACACGGATATTGTAAAATGCATCCGAACCAACCAAGACCTGTTCGCATGGTCAGCTGCAGACATGCCTGGTATCTCCGAAGAACTCTTGGTCCATCGCCTCAGTGTTGATCCGGGGTCCAAACCGGTCCAGCAGAAGAGGCGCAAGTTCACTCCCGAGCGTCAGCTCGCTATCAAAGAAGAGGTGGACAAATTGTTGAAGGCCCGGTTCATACAGGAAGTAAATTATCCTGAGTGGTTGTCAAACGTAGTAATGGTGAAAAAGTCCAACGGAACATGGAGAATCTGTATTGATTTCACTGACCTCAACAAGGCCTGCCCTAAAGACCCCTTCCCTCTGCCGAGCATCGACACTCTGATTGACGCAACCTCAGGACATGAGCTCCCCAGCTTCATGGACGCTTTCTCGGGTTACAATCAGATAAGGATGTTCCCCCCGGATATTCCGAAGACATCTTTCGTGACCGACCAAGGACTCTACTGCTACCGAGTCATGCCGTTCGGCCTAAAGAATGCAGGGGCAACATACCAGCGCCTCGTCAACAAGGTATTCCAGGCCCAGATTGGCCGAAACATGGAAGTGTACGTGGATGACATGCTTGTGAAAAGCATCCGGGGCATTGATCACGTGACCGACCTCCAAGAAGCATTTAATGTTTTGAGAAAGCACAATATAAGACTCAACCCGAACAAGTGTGCGTTCGGCGTCTCATCAGGCAAGTTCCTCGGCTTCATGGTTAGCCAGCGAGGAATAGAGGCAAATCCGGAGAAGATCAGGGCCATACTGGACATGGCCCCGCCTAGAAACGTCAAAGAAGTTCAAAAACTGACTGGTCGATTAGCCGCCATTGGGCGCTTTTTGTCGAAGTCTGGGGAGAAGTGCCTCCCGTTCTTCAAAGCCCTAAGGGGGGCTAAGGGGTTCGAGTGGGGGCAGCCACAACAAGATTCCTTCGACCAGCTTAAGGCTTACCTCGTCAATCTGCCTCTTCTCAGCAAACCCATACCGGGCGAACCCCTCTACCTCTACTTGGCAGCCTCCGAACAGACGCTAAGTGCGGTCTTGGTCAGGGAAGAAGAAAGAACTCAGAAGCCCATTTACTACGTCAGCAAAGTGCTCCGGGACGCCGAGCTCCGGTACCCGAAAATTGAGAAAATAGCCTACGCCCTGATAATGGCTGCGAGAAAGCTTCGGCCATACTTCCAGTCTCATTCGATGGTCGTTCTTACCGACCAGCCGTTGAAACAGATCCTTCACAAGCCAGAGACTTCCGGCCGCCTCATGAAGTGGTCGATCGAGCTGAGCCAACATGATATTACTTATCAGCCTCGGACCGCAATCAAGGCGCAGGCGCTGGCCGAATTCATAGTTGAAACAACTATCCCCGACTCCGAGCAGACAACGAAGGGACCGCCTATCTGGTCGGTATATGTCGATGGATCCTCTTGCAACGAGGGGAGCGGGGCTGGAGTCATCCTTGCGGGCCCAGACGACTTTGTCCTTCAATATTCCCTCCGGATAAACTTTAAAGCCTCGAATAACGAAGCCGAATACGAGGCACTCATAGCCGGCCTCGGAATGGCCCGAAACGCAGGGGCGCGACGCCTGCAGATCTTCAGCGACTCTCAGTTGGTCGTCAACCAGGTCCTCGGCGAATATGAAGCCCGCAATGACAGGATGGTAAAGTACTTGGCTAAAGCAAAGAGCCTCATGGCGCTCTTCGAGGAGGCCTTCATCCGAAGAATCCCCAGAGAGGAAAATGCCCAGGCCGACGCCCTGTCCAAATTAGCTTCCTCATCCCTGCAAGGCCTCGAACAAACTGTTCTGATAGAAGTCCTCCTCAAGCCAAGCATAGAGGACGAGGCTTTCAACTCCGTCGAAACACTACCACTCCCCCTCGAAGATAATTGGATGAAGCCCCTCGTCAAGTTTTTAAGAGACGGACTCCTCCCAAGGGATCCGAAGGAAGCCCGAAAGATAAGGACCCGAGCCGAGCGTTACATACTGGTCGAAGGCATTCTGTATAAGCGCTCCTTCACCCAGGTGGATGGTCGACCCTATCTAAGATGCCTCTCCCCCGGACAAGCCGACTACGCCCTGCAAGAGCTCCATGAGGGCATCGGCGGAGCCCACTCCGGCTCCAGAGCCTTGGCACGCAAAGTGTTAAACTACGGGTATTACTGGCCCACTCTCCTACGGGACGCCGAACAACATGTTCGGCAATGCACCTCCTGCCAGAAGTATTCCGACATCCGACGCCTTCCACAAGCGCCACTCTCCTCCCTATCAAGTCCGATCCCCTTTGCAACGTGGGGGATGGATTTACTGGGGCCATTTCCACCGGCCCCTGGACAATTGAAGTTCCTAGTCGTGGCAGTCGACTATTTCTCGAAATGGATAGAGGCCGAGCCCCTGGCTACAATTACCGAACATAGAGTCGTTCAATTCTTCTGGAAAAATGTAATCTGCCGATTCGGTGTTCCTCGGGTCGTAGTTACAGATAACGGTACGCAGTTCGCTGGGGCTGCCTTCTGAGCCTTATGTGAAGACCTAGCCATACAACACCGCTTCTCCTCCGTCTCTCATCCCCAGTCAAATGGCCAAGCCGAGAATGCCAACCGACAGATCCTCTCCGGCATCAAGAAGAGACTCGACAAGTGCTCCAAGGGATTGTGGGTCGATCAGCTGCCCAATGTGTTGTGGAATTACCGAACCACGAAGCGGACCCCGACAGGCGAGAGTCCGTTCAATCTCACCTATGGGTCCGAGGCCCTCATCCCACTAGAAGTTGGGATACCCTCTCCTCGACTGATAGCCTTTGAAGAAGAACAGAATGCCAGGGAGCTCAGAACGAGCCTGGACTTGATAGGCAAAATCCGGGAAAGGGCAGCCATACGGCTGCAAAGTTACCGGAGAAGAATCGAACTCGCCTACAACAAACGGGTCCGCCCAACCGACCTGAAAGAAGGGGATCTGGTCCTCCGAAAACTGGCCATTTCGTTCCCCGGACAGAAAAGCAAACTGGCCCCAAATTGGGAGGGACCGTACAGAGTCACCAAAGTGATCCGCCCCGGTGCATACAAGCTAGAAGATCTTGAGGGCCGAGAAATTCCCAGGACCTGGAACGCCGACCATCTTCTGAAATACCAAGAGAAGGCAGCCGCGCCTATCTAAGTAACTCGAGATGTCGGACCACTCCTCTCCTGCCATTAGTAATTTTTCCTTTGTTCTTTTTTCATTGTAATAACGGCTAGCAACTTTAGAAGCAGCCGACCATTAGATATTAATAAATAAAGTTCTTTCGCATTTGCTACTACGTCTCTGTTTTTAATTCCTTAATCTTACGATGGTTCCGGAGTCCAACACTTGGCTCGATTCTACTTCGCAAGTTCGCTTCCGAGCAAACCAGAGGTAGCTCGCCATTCGGAATTGCTCCCACAGCCGTTGAATGGTACGGAGTCCAACACTTGGTTCGACTCTACTCCGCAAGTTCGCCCCTAGGCGAGCTAGGGGTAGTTCGCCATTCGGAATTGCTCCCACGCCCTTAATCTTACGATGGTTCCGGAGTCCAACACTTGGCTCGATTCTACTTCGCAAGTTCGCTTCCGAGCGAACCAGAGGTAGCTCGCCATTCGGAATTGCTCCCACAGCCGTTGAATGGTACGGAGTCCAACACTTGGTTCGACTCTACTCCGCAAGTTCGCCCCTAGGCGAGCTAGGGGTAGTTCGCCATTCGGAATTGCTCCCACGCCCTTAATCTTACGATGGTTCCGGAGTCCAACACTTGGCTCGATTCTACTTCGCAAGTTCGCTCCCGAGCGAACCAGAGGTAGCTCGCCATTCGGAATTGCTCCCACAGCCGTTGAATGGTACGGAGTCCAACACTTGGTTCGACTCTACTTCGCAAGTTCGCTTCCGAGCGAACCAGAGGTAGCTCGCCATTCGGAATTGCTCCCACAGCCGTTGAATGGTACGGAGTCCAACACTTGGTTCGACTCTACTCCGCAAGTTGGCCCCTAGGCGAGCTAGGGGTAATTCGCCATTCGGAATTGCTCCCATGCCCTTAATCTTACGATGGTTCCGGACTCCAACACTTTGTTGCCGAGACCGCTCTACGGGCGTGAGTTCGGTACGATCTCGGCTCGGTTCCATTCGTCGAACACTCGTGCCACCGATCGTTTTACAGGCGTGAGTTCGGCACGTTTCCAGCTCGCCACAGTTAGCCGAACACTCGTGCCACCGATCGTTTTACGGGCGTGAGTTCGGCACGTTTCCAGCTCACCACAGTTAGCCGAACACTCGTGCCACCGATCGTTTTACGGACGCGAGCTCGGCACGTTTCAGCTCGGCACCGCTCGCCGAACGTTCGTGCCACTGATCGTATTACACGCTTAAGTTCGGCGGTCAACACCAATCAAAAACACCAAGTCTCAGACCTCGGTTCCACGATTCCGCAATCAGAGCAAACATTGAGCAACTATGATATGACGACAGTTAAATCGATTCCAACTTTATTAAAAACAACCCTTACATACATCAATATTACAGGAAACTAAACGATTACAAGAAGCTGAAAAGCGAAGATTACAAGACACCGAACCCGGACCCATCAACGCTTCCGAGGTACAGGGATGCTCCTCTTCAAGGACACTTGAGGTCGGCGACGTTTGCCTCCGGAACCCGATCCCAGGCCGGCAAGTTGAGACGTGTCCTCGGCACTGCTTCTGGCCGTCACACCGACGAATGCGCCGCTCGACGAAATGGCCACTGAGCTCTGCGCGTCCCCTGGGCTCGGATGGCCGAGGCGCTCGCGGGTCGCCATCTCGTAAAAGGTGATGCCCCGCTCGCTCTCCGCTCGGGTGCATGACGTGCTCCTCACATTAATCGGCCCCGAACGCGGCCTCAGGCGAGCCACCTCCGCTTCCAGCTCGGAGATCCGACCCCTCAATGAACCATCTTGCGCGTCGGCCTCAAAGGAGGCCGGTACGGCCGAGGTCGGAACTCCAACATGGCTCGCGATGAGATGACGAAGATGGGTGACTTCGATGCTCCTATCGACGGTGGCTCTCTTCAAAACATCGACCTCGGCCGCCAATTCATCTCGTTCAGCCGTAAGATCGGCCACCTTAGTTGTCAGCTCCTCCCCCTCCGTCCGAAGCTTAGTCTCCGTAGATTGCAAATGCTGAATCTCCGAAAGCAGGTCGTCCCTCTCCGCCGTTACCTTTAACAGCGTGTGGCGAAAGCACTTGGTCCGAAGGCTACTAGTGAAGGCAGATGGCTAGGCATCGCCCTCACCCGAGGCAGTCATCTCGGCAATCCTGCCCTCCAGGCGCCGGATATCGCTGTCCCGCTGCCCTAAGATAAGCTGAAGCTGTCCTCGCTCGGTTTCGGCTCGGCGCAGTCCTAGCTCGACCTCGTAAAGTCGCTCTCTACACCTCGCCAGACTCAACCTTGTCGCCCCGAGCCCGGCCTCGGCTCGAACCTTGGCATCCGACCCTGCGCGGGCTCGAACCTTGGCATCCGACCCTGCGCGCTCGATCTCTTGGTCTACCAGGGCGAGCTGAAAAGAAATACAGACAAGCAACAAAAGTTCAGACATGGCCCAAGTCCTAGACTTCGGGGGTTCTAGTGAACAAATTCTCGAACACTCAACATACAACAGACAGGTGCAAGAAGCCGAGCCCAAAAAGTTAAGTTTTTCATTCATTACAAAAAGTAGCGGTGGCCAGTCCGCTATTAGGCGTTACAAAAAAAAAGAAAAAAAAAGAGACGGGATCAGGGCTCGACCTCTTTCCCGGGGCGGCGAGAAGGGGTCGAGGGCGACGCCTCCGAAGGGGCAACCGTCGCCAAGGGGGTAACCACCGACCCCTGAGCTCCGGCGGCTGGATCGGCCAAAGGCTCGTCGTCGCCCCTTTCCTCCTCTTCTTCTTCCCCCTCCGATTCGGGGTCAAAGCCTTCGACGTACCCCGGGAAAAGCCGCCAACCCGAGACGTCAACGGTGGGGTAGGCCTCCGACACCCGGGTGAGAGCGTCGGCGAAAGCTTTGGCCATGTTCACGGCGAGGTAGCCCTGCGCCTTCTCCAAAGTCGCCTCCTCCGCTTTTTTCACCGCCGCCGCTTGGGCCTCGGCCGCCTCCGTCATCTGCTTGGCCGCCTCCTCCCTCTGCTGCCAAAGCTGGTCCTCCAGCGTCTTGACCCGGTCCTCGAGGTAGGTTGCCCTCGCCGACTTCGCCTCAAAGTTCAGCTCGAGTTTGTCGAGCTCGCCCCGGATCTTGTCCCTCTCCTTCCGGGCCTGGTCGTTCTCCTTCTTCATCTCCTTCTCCTGGGCCGCCAACCTCTCGGTAAGGTGCCCGAAGTGAACGACGATCTGCGAATAGAATGCAAAAAGTCACAAAAATTACAAACTTAAGAAGGTTGGCATGAAGAGGAGGGAGCTCGGCTCAGCACTTACCGACACCGCCGAGCGCGCTATCTCGATGACGTCGTCTCCCTCTCGTCCGGCCTCCATCGCCGCGCGATCCTTCGGTGTGGCGAGGTGCTTGACGGCCTCCATGCTCGCCAAGGAATTACCCAGGAACCCGTCGTGCTTTCGAACCTGCCAGTCCGGGACGTGGATCCTTTTATGAGCCTCGGTCAGAAGCTCCTCGGCCGCCTTTGTCAACGGCGGCGTCACCATGGTTAGGACCTCGGTGACGGGCAACTCGCCGACCCTGGCCGACGACGAAGCAGCCCCGACCTCGACCACGGGGGACTCCAAGATCTCTACTTCTTCGGCCACCTCCGTAATCTTCGGGGCCTTGGGCGCCGGCTGCTTCGACGCCACCCTCTTCCTCTTCCTCGGAGCCTTGTTAGCGAGGCTCGTCCTCAACGCCAGCACTGCTTGGTAGTCCATTTGCTCTGCGCCAAAAGTCAAGTTGGTTAGCTCGGAACAAGACAAGGAAAAGGAAGCAAAAAGAAAACGAAGACGGTAAATAAAAGCAGCGTACTGGGGTTAACATGAGCGAGCCCTCCCTCATACAGGACGTCCTCGGTCAACTCCCTCCAGTCGTACTTCGGCCGATCGAGTAGCGCCCGTACGGCGTCTTCGTCTTCGGGTCGAAGTGCCGGCGGCGCCTTCACCTTCTTCGGAACACCTTCCACCCAACCAATGGGAATAGGCCAGGCCTCCGCGCTACGCACCAGAAGATACTTCTCGCGCCAGTACTTGATAGAGTCCGGAAAAACGACAAGCCTCCCCCCATGCCTCGGAGTCAGATAGTACCGATAGGCCGACCTATTCCCTTGGTGCAGCTGATAGATGGTCCGAAGCACCCTCAACTCCGGCTGAATCCCCTCCGCCTGGCAGTGGAGTACGAAGCCGTTTATGACTCTCCACGCGTTCGGCATAAGTTGGATAGGGCTGACCCCGAACCAATTTAAAACCGTTACCGCGAACGGGTGGAGAGGTAGCCGAGCTCCGGCGATAAAGGCGTCGACCGGCCAGCAACATATAGTCACCGGCAACGGCGAGTTGGCCCTAACCCCGGGGCCCGGCAGCATAAGCTCGTACTCCTGCGGGATCTGGAAGCAGTCCCGAATCGAACCTAGGTCCTCTTCGGCGAGAATCGACACCGTCTCGTCGGCCTCCATTGTCTCCCTCGCCGCGTTCTCCTCGAACGACCTCGCCCTCCCGTACACTATCCGTTCCGCCTTATCCTCTGGGATTTCTCGAACCCTATGGAGCCCCGTCAACGGTCCCGGCAGCTGCCCGAACGCCCCCATGCGCTTCGGATCCTGAACAATAGAGTCCTTGCCGAACACCTTCTTACCCTTGGCCGCTCGACTCGAAGTTGGAGCTCCGTCGGCTCCGAGGGAGGGCTCGGACGAAGAAGAAGTGTGGGAAACAAACATATTTAGAAGATAAATATGAAGGTTACCTTGAAAGGGAAACTCGTCGGAAACTTCGCCGGAAAACAGTCAGTGATCACCTGAAGCTCTCACAGCAGACTAAGACGCGAACAAAAAGCTTGGAAAGTAAAAAATAAGGAGGGGGGTGAGGATTTTTATAGATGAGCCAGCGCTTCAATCGAGGTAAATGGGCCTCTAACGCAGGCCCACCCCCACAAAACGACAAAAAGAGACCCCAGACGTCACCTTGTTCTCCACGCTGATCCAGACGGCGCATTAATGACCATCTCGCCTGGCAGAAGTCCAAGAGGCGGCATTAATGGACGTCACGTCTGGCAGAAGCCCAGGAGGCAGCGTTAATGGACGTCACATCTGTCAGAAAACCCAGACGACGTCACATCTGTCAGAAGCGCAGAGGGTCACATCCGCCAGAACCGCCGAAACTCCACCCAAGGAGAAACAAACAAGTCCGAATCTTCGGCACGAGCTGCCGAACACTCGTGCCACCGATCGTTTTACGGGCGTAAGTTCGGCACGTTGTCAGCTCGCCGCAGTTCGCCGAACACACTCGTGCCACCGATCGTTTTACGGGCATGAGTTCGGCACGTTTTCGGCTCGCCACAGTTCGCCGAACACACTCGTGCCACCGATCGTTTTACGGGCGTGAGTTCGGCACGTTTTCAGCTCGCTACAGTTCGCCGAACACACTCGTGCCACCGATCGTTTTACGGGCGTGAGTTCGGCACGTTTTCTGCTCGCTATAGTTCGCCGAACACACTCGTGCCACCGATCTTTTTACGGGCGTGAATTCGGCACGTTTTCGCTCGCCACAGTTCGCCGAACACTCGAGCCACCGATCGTTTTACGGGCGTAAGTTCGGCACGTTTTCAGCTCGCCGCAGTTCGCCGAACACACTCGTGCCACCGATCGTTTTACGGGCGTGAGTTCGGCACGTTTTCAGCTCGCTACAGTTCGCCGAACACACTCGTGCCACCGATCGTTTTACGGGCGTGAGTTCGGCACGTTTTCAGCTCGCCGCAGTTCGCCGAACACACTCGTGCCACCGATCGTTTTACGGGCGTGAGTTCGGCACGTTTTCGCTCGCCACAGTTCGCCGAACACTCGAGCCACCGATCGTTTTACGGGCGTGAGTTCGGCACGTTTTCAGCTCGCTACAGTTCGCCGAACACACTCGTGCCACCGATCGTTTTACGGGCGTGAGTTCGGCACGTTTTTAGCTCGCTACAGTTCGCCGAACGCACTCGTGCCACCGATCGTTTTACGGGCGTGAGTTCGGCACGTTTTCAGCTCGCTACAGTTCGCCGAACACACTCGTGCCACTGATCGTTTTACGGGCGTGAGTTCGGCACGTTTTCAGCTCGCTACAGTTCGCCGAACACACTCGTGCCACCGATCGTTTTACGGGCGTGAGTTCGGCACGTTTTCAGCTCGCTACAGTTCGCCGAACACACTCGTGCCACCGATCGTTTTACGAGCATGAGTTCGGCACGTTTTCAGCTCGCTACAGTTCGCCGAACACACTCGTGCCACCGATCGTTTTACGGGCGTGAGTTCGGCACGTTTTCAGCTCGCCGCAGTTCGCCGAACACACTCGTGCCACCGATCGTTTTATGGGCGTGAGTTCGGCACGTTTTCGCTCGCCACAGTTCGCCGAACACTCGAGCCACCGATCGTTTTACGGGCGTGAGTTCGGCACGTTTTCAGCTCGCTACAGTTCGCCGAACACACTCGTGCCACCGATCGTTTTACGGACGTGAGTTCGGCACGTTTTTAGCTCGCTACAGTTCGCCGAACGCACTCGTGCCACCGATCGTTTTACGGGCGTGAGTTCGGCACGTTTTCAGCTCGCTACAGTTCGCCGAACACACTCGTGCCACCGATCGTTTTACGAGCGTGAGTTCGGCACGTTTTCAGCTCGCCGCAGTTCGCCGAACACACTCGTGCCACCGATCGTTTTACGGGCGTGAGTTCGGCACGTTTTCGCTCGCCACAGTTCGCCGAACACTCGAGCCACCGATCGTTTTACGGGCGTGAGTTCGGCACGTTTTCAGCTCGCTACAGTTCGCCGAACACACTCGTGCCACCGATCGTTTTACGGGCGTGAGTTCGGCACGTTTTTAGCTCGCTACAGTTCGCCGAACGCACTCGTGCCACCGATCGTTTTACGGGCGTGAGTTCGGCACGTTTTCAGCTCGCTACAGTTCGCCGAACACACTCGTGCCACTGATCGTTTTACGGGCGTGAGTTCGGCACGTTTTCAGCTCGCTACAGTTCGCCGAACACACTCGTGCCACCGATCGTTTTACGGGCGTGAGTTCGGCACCTTTTCAGCTCGGCACGGTTCGCCGGACGCTCGTGCCACCGATCGTTTTACGGGCGTGAGTTCGGCACCTCTTCAGCTCGGCACGGCTCGCCGAACGCTCGTGCCACCGATCGTTTTACGGGCATGAGTTCGGCACGTTTTCAGCTCGGCACCATTCGCCGAACACTCGCACCACCGATCGTATTACGGGCATGAGTTCGGCACCTCTTCAGCTCGGCACGGCTCGCCGAACGCTCGTGCCACCGATCGTTTTACGGGCATGAGTTCGGCACGTTTTCAGCTCGGCACCATTTGCCGAACACTCGCACCACCGATCGTATTACGGGCATGAGTTCGGCACTAATTCGGCTCGGCACCTCCCGCCGAGCGCTCGTGTCCCCGACCCTCTTACGGGGGCGAGTTCGGCACCGAGTGAGTTCGGCGTCAATTGCCGAATGTCCGCGGCGCCGACTGCGTCGCGAGCATGACTTCGGCGTCCTTCGCACCAACACCCAACAATCAGAGACGGGCAAACCACTAACTAAGAAGAGCACGACGACGGTTCAAGAGTTCCATCTGCAGGAAAAATCACCATACCGCCTCCTTCGCGATTCAGCAATGCTCCGTTTTAGTTCCCGATACAACCCTGATAGCCAGTGAAAACAGTGAAACTACTCCTCGAAGTCTGATCAAACATCAATCTTCGGGAGTGGGGGGCTCGTGATATGGCTGAAAATGGGGTTAAATCGGAATCGTCCAAACGGAACACGAATCTCGAAGTACAGGGGTAAAACGGTAATTTCACCAACCAAAGGGTCCAAACTGGGTGTCGGGTCTTCACCTCAAGAACCCAACAACCCACGAATAGATCCACCTCAAAGTGGGTGCGGGTTTTAACCCGTTACGCACCCATTCCGTCGGGATAAATTCAAGGTCCCTGGTTAACCTTAACCAACGGCCCTGATTCACATCCCTTCTACCACTGGTAGCCAGGGATTAAATTCCTTAACTGATTAGGGGGAATATACCTTATCAGATTACTTTCCTTATCTGATCACAAGGAATATTACTTATCTAATCACGGGGATTACATTCCTAATCCAGTCCCTAAGACGCCTATAAATACCCCCCATCCATCTCCATTGCGAGGTAATCAACCTTTCGCCAGTTTTTACGCTCTTTCATAGTCTGCCAGATTACTGACTTGAGCGTCGGAGGGTGCGTCGCCGGGAACAACCCCGGTGTCTCGCACTTTTTGCAGGTGCACGGTAGGAACGATGATCGAGGCCCGACGGAACAGGTACGCAGGTTTTCCTATTCAGTTTCCCCAAGAACCCACAAGTTCTATCTGTTTGCCCCCACACCAAATTTAGCGGCAACAATATGTATGTATATTATCATTATTGTTATTGTTATTACTTTTGAATGCTTATTAAAATTTGTCTTTCGTAATTTATTAAATTGTGGAATTCTATTGATCTGAATCTATAGTTTATGATTATTGGAGCATGGATTTTGTATACTGTTTGATTTATTTATACAATGGTATTATTATTGATTTATTATTGATTTATTATTGATTTATTATTGATTTATTATTTTTAATCTAAAACCCTATAATTTTCATAGTGGATTTAAACCCCTAAACCCAATACCCAATAACCCTATACCCTAATCATTTTCCTATATAACCCTGTTTATTCTAAACCCTAACTCCACTTAACCCTACCCCCTACTGTATACCCGCTACCACTGTATAATTCCTTCATCCCCTACCTTCCTACATCCCGACCTCCTTCACTTCCAAACCCATACTCCCGATCTCCCCCTCCTGTGTTCACCCTGTTCTCTTTCCCGACCGCCAGCCACCCTCCCGACCTCCTGTCGTCAACAACAGCCACCACAGTGCACCCCTGCATCGTTGTGCCTGCCTCATCCCGACGATGCCAACAACAGCGTTGTAAGTCCCCTGTGCTGTCTCCGCCCGACCGCAACACAGTTGTCACGCACCGCTTTCCAAAAATACGAAATACGAGCACGTGACGAATCCCAGCGAATGATTTTCATCATTCATAAGCTGTAGGACCGACTCAGCATCATAACAAGAAATATAACAAGATATACACAACCACACATGCATGAATAATTTATTAATCAACAGAAACAATTGAAACAAAATAATAATATCCCAAATAGTCTTCAAATCTGGATCAAAAGATAAAACTCAGGACTGTAAGCCTGTTACAAGATTCAAGTAGCAAAAGAAATAAATAACTCAAAAACAAAATATTAAAAGCAAGTCATTTCTCCAAGCGAAGCCTAGAACATTTGCTCACCAATTCCAGCAGGCAATTCGTCTCCAAAGTCTGTATATATAAATATAAACGGAAAAATAGAGAAAACAAGACCACGCCCTTAGTGCAAGTTAGGGTCGCAAGTAGTACAAGCAAGGGTATGAAAATAGATGTAAGAAAATATGAAACAAGATCTAGAATTGAGAATGTATAACATGATATAATGGGAATGCAACAAGTAGTGGGGTTCTAAAGACTAGATAGCAAGTAAGACCACTCAAGTAACAAGATTGGGTAACAAATACACGTAGTGGAACAAGTAACAAGTGAACATGTAATGGTATCAAGCATCTAGTAACAAGTATCACGTACAAGTGTCAAGTAACGAGTAACAAGTCTCAAGTAACGAGCATTAAGTAGGGTATCAAGTCTGTACAAGTGACTAGTTAATCTTAAGTCTAATGTTTAATTCTATCTAGGTAGCACTTCATGTATCCATACTTTTACTACATAGTTGCTACAAACAATCAGTCACGTTTAGGCCTAGTGATGGAGTTTATAGGGCAGTGTACTCAGGTATCAAGTATCAAGCAAGCCATGCTCATGAATTAAGTAATCATATAACTAGTTCATGTGTCAAGTCATAACAAGAAAAGTCATGAATCAAATATATACTAGTTCATGAATCGAGTAATAACAAGTCCATGAATCGAATAATAATATACTAGTTCATGAATCAAATAATAATGTACTAGTTCATGAATCAAATAATATAATAGTTCATGAATCGAATAATAATATAACTAGTTCATGAAGCATGTATCAAGTGGAAAACACGGGTCCCCTTCCGAGTACACTTACCTATATTGTCCATTACTATGGTCTTTCCCTTAAACCCCGACTTATTATTTATTATTATCATCAAACAAGCATGAAAGTTTGCAAAACAGGTCAAGTAAATATGATCAAGAACATGGAACAAGTTTAAGATAATTATAAAGCATATTCGAGGGTCAACACAAATTAAGATTATCAAGAACTACAGGAATTGCAATTCTGGACAGCATGACGTTGCTGCACCAAAACTGCGATTTTCGTTGCTACAAGATAGCAAATGTGGATCCGTTAGAAGTTCTGGAAACTAGACTCCTGCCTGGTTCCAATGCATATAATAAGACACATAAAAATTATAGAATCAGGTGTCAAAATAGCAAACTACACAGGATTTGTGTTCAGCCAGAATTTGTAAAACTGAGTTTATACATATAAAACAGGATTGAAACTTCATTATTTAATTCTAAGAAAACTATGGAATGTTCTTTAGGGCATCCAGTGTCAGCATGAAAAATTTCAAGTCATTTACTTACCGGTAGCATAGTTAAAATAATTGTAAACCCAAAGTGGTGCAACAGTTTTTACGAATCTGCAATTATAGACACAGCAGCAGTAAAACTGCGATAACTCCTAAACCGTAACTCGGAATTCAATTCCGTCAAAAGGGAAAGTAAACAGACATCTAGGGCTACATTTTATATTCAGGACTCAAGTTTAGATTCTAGTTTTATCGGGGTCGAAACAACAAGCCAAGACAGGACAGAAACTAACTAAGACACGTTTTGCATGAAATGTATCAAAATTATACTAGTTGTGAACAAGTATATCAACGACGGGTTGTGACTCTTAGACCATGTGATAGATAAGGCAAAACATGAGATCATCAATGATAAACAAAGAGGAGTCACATTCACAATCTACTTGCAGTATTTTCAAGGAAAAGCTTGTACTAGAAAACGAAATGTACAAGAAGATACTTGCCTTGGGGTGTAGACGATGAATCTGATAAAAAAATAATGAGAAGGAATCCCGACATGGACCTTGATGGAGATCAAGATCAGACCAATGGATGGCTTAGATCGGATCTTGATCAGATTTGATGATGGAGGGCTGAGATCCGATCAGATGTGATGATCAAGATCTGTCACGATCTTGAGGAGATCAGATGGCTGAGACTGATTTGATCAATCCCTCTCTTCCCTCCTTCACAGCGATAGAGAGAGGGAGAGCGACTCCGGCGGCGACTGTGGGCAGCGGAGGCTGCAAGGCAGCAACGACGGCGGGCGACGACGGCATTGAGGGAAGCTCGATGCAGGAGGCGGCGACGTTCGAGAGAGGCGGCAATGGGGTTGATGGCGACGGAGCTCTGCTTCGATGGGTTCGACAAGAACCCAGAGGAAGAAGATGATGACGGGGCTCCGACGGTGAGCGACAGTGATGAGGGTGGCGACGCTCACGGTTGAGGAGCGACACCGCGACGAGGGCACTGAGCGGTGCTCTGTTCTTGGGGAAAAGCAGAGCGATGGCGGGGAAAGCTTTGGGGATTCGACAACGGTGAGGCAACGAGGGGCGAGGTATGGAATGACGACGAGGACGGGGCACATGCAATGGGGTAGTGGGTCCGGGAATAAGAGCGATGGGTTCGAGAGTAGGGTGATGCGAGGAAGACGAAATGGAGATGGGTTCGGAAGTAGGGCTCGACTGGATAGCGAGGGGGAGATGATGGCGAGGCTGATGGGTGGCGACAAGGAGTATGGGGATGGCGATTAAGGCTCGACTGCGGGGCTCAATGGTGCGGTGGAGGCATTGGCAATGATGGGTTAACAAAGAGAGAGAGAGAAAGTGAGGGAAGGGGAAAAGAAGGGGAGGAGGTGGCTGTGTATGTTAGGGGTTGAACAGTAGGTAGTAGTTTAGGGTTTTATAGTATAGGGTTTTGGGTTGTGGGTTATTGGTTAATGGGTTTGAGTAGGATCCAAAAGGAGATTGAGTCAAAGTTTACTCTAATCAGGGAAAAATAAAATAATTGAGATGAAACAGTCAAATCCCCACGAAGAACAGTAATCAGAGCAGATAAGAACAATGCATTTGTAACAAATATTGGCACAAAATTGGGTCGAAACAAAAGAAATGACTTTTTTTAGAACTGGAACAAAATACAGATCCTGGATTGATAAAAGAGTACAGGGAAATGAAATATAGCAGAAAATAAAAATACAGGAAACAAGGGTTACAACAGCAGCGACGCAGTCGCCAGTCACCATTGCCGGTGTTGCTGCTGTCTTCGACTGCTCCTCCGACAGTCAGTCGACGGCCACCTCCTCTCGCCGCACCTCCCATGCACCGCCCTGAGCTCCGCCTCCGTCGACAGCCACCCTCGCTTTCGCAGAGCACGCCTCCCCCTGGCTCTGTTTGGATGATCAAGCCATATCATCTGTCGATCTCCTCTTGATCATCTTCTTCATCATCAAGCTTTTCTAGTTGTTGATCCTCTTGATTGATCATCAAGTCCATCATATCTTGATGATTTGAATTCTGAACGTCGGATCTACTTCGTGATCATCATCAACATCTTGATCTTGATCTCAGCCGTCTGATCAATTTTGATCATCTTAATCATCGTCATCAGCTTGATCTTGACCATCCGATCTGATCTGATCGTAATCATCATCAAATCTTGGATCTAGCCGTCCGATTGTGTTCGTGATCATCTTGTTCGAGATCCGTTCGTTAGTATTGTGTTCATGCTTGGGAACCTATTCCCGTTATTCTCTTTCTCATCAGACTCGTCATCATTTCAAGGAAAGTAACTTGTATTCCTTTTTGTTGTATAATACAAGTACTAAATACCGCCTGTAGTATAGATCCAATCTTGTGCAAAACCTTTGTTATATCATGTCGCTGTTGTTGATCCATCCGTAGTCGTCTCTTGTTACACACACGACATGAAATAACTTAGAAACAATTAATTCTTGTTGCATATATGTATGTTGATTTGTGATCCATACTGTGGTGTAGGATCTTGTATGCATGATGTGTTAGTCGTAGTATATCTTGTTGTAGACTTGTTAAATACCCCATACCATGTTGCTTGGATATCCCTTATACCATGCTTGTATTTTGTCATATTTGGATTTGTTGCGCATGATCGATTTAATGCATAAGAGGATTTTTGTTTTTTGCTGTTGTCCCATTTTTGTACAGTATTTTAGACCCTATTAAGGTCAACAAATTAATTTTATTTGTGAATATGAATCGCAGATTTCGCTGCCTATTTTCCAGAATTTCTGACAGATCTTAGTTTCGATTTTTGAGTTGCAAGTTATTGCTATTTTACTACAGAGGTGTAGAAAATTCCAGATTTGGTTTTATGTGAATTCTGTAGAGTTATTTATTTTTATACTGATGTTAAATATAAAATTTGGATCTAATATTTTGCTGAGTATAACTAGACTTGAATGGGATTAACCCCAAATTTTTGTAGATTTATTTGATGACATCTAAAAACTATTCAATGCTTGCAAACAACTACTATACTTTTAGAATTTTCATGCTGTTCAGTAATAAACCTTAAATTCAATCTGATTCTAGTTGGTTTTGATAAAACTTTGTGAATATGAAATATAGCCTACTGTATCTATTTTATCACCCTTTTGACGGATCTGGATTTCGATTTATACTTTGTAACCTGTTGCTGTTTTAGTACTATTGCGTTGAGAGTTTCAGATTTACAAACTGTCTGTAACTTGCTGTCTTCTGATTTTATTTGACTATTCTATCCATGATGAAATATTATGAAACTATATTTTCTGATACTAAACATACTAGGGAATACCCCAGATTTTTTTTGGATTTTATCAGTAAGTTTTTATGCCATTTTCCTGTTCATGAATACAACCTTGTGATTTCTGGCTGAACACATTTTCTGTATATAATTCTGTTTTTAGCCCTGTTTCTGTGGTTATTATATAACTTGTATATATGTGCTGGATTTGGCCGGGAGTCTATTTTCTAGATTTTCTGACGAATCCAGATTTGCATGTCCGTGGCAACGAATATCTCAGATTTAGTGCAGTAGTGTCTGGCTGTCCATAACTGAAAGTTTCGTTTTCCTAGCCTTTTATGAGTTGTCTGTCACCTGTGCATATTTATGTCTGACCGGAACCTGTTCCTTGTTCTTGTCATGTTATTCTTGCCCTGTTTTGTGCACGTATATGCCAGTTTGATAATAATAACAAGTAACCAAGCCGGGGTTAAGGGAAAGACCTTAATAATGGACAATATAGGTATGTGTACTCAGAAGGGGGCCTCGTTCCCATTTTATGTTTGATTCATGTTGATTCATGAACCTGTTGCAATTTATATTTGATTCATGAGTCTGTTGATTTGTGAACCTGTTGTACTTTATGCTTTGATGCATGAATCTATTGGTTAGTGTACCTGTTACCTGTTGATTCACGAAACCGTTGATTCGTGAACCTATTTACTATTTGATTCATGAACCTGTTCCTGATACCTGTTACATGACGTTTGAGTATACGGCCCTATAGAAACCCACCACTAGATCTAAACGTAACTTGCATGTAAGCAACCATGTGGTAAAATTTGGAATGCATGAAGTGCTACCTAGATAGAAATTAATACAAAACTTGAAATAACACGATCACCTGCATATTCCTATTACCTGTACATGCTACTTCACACCTGTTACCTGTATATTTGCTTGCATGATACCTGTTACTTGTCACACGTCACATGCACATGTTATCTTATCACATCTATTTCATGCTTATGCTATACTTGCTTCCGTTGTTAATCTATTCTTGTTTATCTTTTCCTGTACTTGTTGCCTGCACTACAAGCGGCCCGTAACTTACATTGACGGGTGTTTTGTTTCTCTTTCCTTTTTCTGCAATTTGTTAAATTGCAGACTTTGGTGACCAGTTGCCCGATGGAGTAGGTGATCAAAGATTCTAGTTGCTAGAGTTCTTGCTAATTTACTTTCCTGTTATTCTTGAATAAATGTAATTGCTACATGAATTTTGTATTGGACAGTCTGACCCAGAATTTATGACTTTCCAGATTTGATTTATTCGAGAATATTTTTTTTATTTCAAGTAAATCTTGTTGGTATATTAATTTATTCATGCATGCGTGGTTGATTTCTCCTTGTTATTTCCTGTTTATTCCTGTGAAATATTGAAAAGATCCTTACAGCTTATGAATGGTGAAAGCCATTTGCTGGACTTAGTCGCGTATCCGTATTCCGTATTCTTTTTTGGGAAGTGAGGCGTGACAAGGTTTTTAGTAGTATCAAAGCTCAGGTTTGGCTAATGTATTAGTTGACTAATATATTAGACAAGTTTGGCTCGATCAGGGATTGTCTCAACAGTACACAGACCATGAAATAACATGAATGAATTATAATCAACATTGATCTGGATACAAGTCTTGTTCCGTTCATTTTGATCCCTCCTTATTCAATTTCTTGATTCCTTGCTTCTTCCACCTTTTGCAATTGTCCTCATTGCTGATTCCTTTGGGTATGAATTCATTCTTTTTGTACCCATATCTTTCTGATTTTGGTGCCATCCATTTTTTTTCTGCTTGGTTCGTCAGTCGGCATCGCTGGATCTCTTACGACTTGTCAGCAGCTTGGATCATCGACAGGAAAGGAAGTGTCGTCTTTCGCTCCACGGTGTGCATGCAGAGCCCCAAGATCTCAGGAAGTGTTCAGAATCTGAAGTTGCCAGGAGTTCGAACTTTATGCTAGAGAGATGCCATTTGGACGTGTCAAGGATGTGGTAAGCCACGAGGTAGATTGCTGGATATAATGGATGCTATTGGTAGAGTCTTCCGGATCAGAGTGGCGCAGTGGAAGCGTGGTGAGCCCATAACCCACAGGTCCCAGGATTCTCATGTTGTTTCTCCTTCCCTGCATTGTTGCTTCTTTCCATCCCTTGTACTCGTCTTCGTCTGTTGACTCATTGGCTGGTCTAACTCTTCTTTGTCCATCCTTTCTTCGATTCCAGCTCTATCTATTTTCTCATCTCTTTACTTTGTTATCTTGCAAGTCTTGTATTGTTTCTTCTTCATTTTTGATACCGGTTACTTCTTTCTTGCATTCTATTTTTCCATCATGCACAAATTCATTATTTGATTCAATTCTTCCGTATTAATTCTCTCTCTCATTCCAGTTCTACCTACTCCTTTATCTTACTCTGTTGTTTCTTTGTTTTGATACTATTTATTTTCTTTCATGCATTTTATTTGACATCATTGTTGTCCACTTCTTTCTTATTCTGGTGTTGCCAATATTTCATTTCTCTCCCTTTAATTCTCTGTTTGTTACCCCAAGTTGTTTTTTGCCTTGTCCTATGTACCGCCTAAGCAAATTTCCAGGACGAAATTTTATTGTAAGGTGGGTAGGATTGTAACCCCTGTTCCCGTATACATGTATTTTTTGTGTATTTTCTGTATTTAAAATTTTCATAACTTTTTTCTCGCTTTTAAATTCTTTTTCTAACAATTACATTTTCAATTTATCGAGTTTTAACAAAATATTATTCTGGTTTCTAAAAAATCTTCTATTTTATTTTATTATTCGAAAATTATATTTATTTCGAATAATAGTGTATTTTAATTTTAATTTTATATTCCTAATTGATCGATTATTTACATTTTAGCCCAAACCAATTATATTATTGTTATTTGGATTTTAATAAAATTATTAAACTCAAATTCCATTTTGATATGTATGTATATTATCATTATTGTTATTATTATTACTTTTGAATACTTATTAAAATTCGTCTTTCGTTATTTATTAAATTGTGGAATTCTATTGATCTGAATCTATAGTTTATGATTATTGGAGCATGGATTTTGTATACTATTTGATTTATTTATGCCATGGTATTTTTATTGATTTATTATTGATTTATTATTTTTAATCTAAAACCCTATAATTTTCTTAGTGGATTTAAACCCCTAAACCCAATACCCAATAACCCTATACCCTAATTCTTTTCCTATATAATTGTGTTTATTCTAAACCCTAATCTCCACTTAACCCTACCCCCTACTGTATACCCGCCGCCACTGTATAACTCCTTCATCCCCTACCT
The DNA here is from genome assembly GCA_017893485.1 of Hemerocallis citrina. NCBI lineage: Eukaryota > Viridiplantae > Streptophyta > Magnoliopsida > Asparagales > Asphodelaceae > Hemerocallis > Hemerocallis citrina. The sequence continues at coordinate 385,778,568 of CM030359.1, read as the reverse complement.
TCCTATATCCCGACCTCCTTCACTTCCAAACCCATACTCCCGATCTCCCTCCCCCTCCTGTGTGCACCCTGTTCTCTTTCCCGACCGCCAGCCACCCTCATGACCTCCTGTCATTAACAACAGCCACCGCAGCGTACCCCTGCATCGTTGTGCCTGCCTCATCCCGACGATCCAACAATAGCGTCGTTAGTCCTTTGCGCTGTCTTCCTCCCGAAGCAGTAACAGCCAGCAAAGCCCCATCGTCCCTGTGCTGTCTTCGCCCGACCGCATAACAGCAGCGACGCAGTCGCCAACTGCCATTGTTGGTGTTGCTGCTGTCTTCGACTGCTCCTCCAGAAATCAGTCAACAACCATCGCCTCTCGCCGCACCTCCCGTGCACCACCCTGAGCTCCGCCTCCATCGACAGCCGCCTCTGCTGTCGTAGACCACACCTCCCCCTGGCTCTGTTTGGATGATCAAGCCATATCAGCCGTCGATCTCCTCTTGATCATCTTCATCATCATCAAGGTTTTCTGGCCTTGGCCTAGCTGGCTGACACAGCTGGGGAAGTTGTGTGTTAGCAACGTTGTACAATACGTTGTGTTCGGTAGCGTTAGATGGAACCGAGATGATCGGTCTGATGGTATTATTACAGATTTGGTCATGAGAGTGTCTACACTTGGGTCGTCCCCGAATTATGAGACCGACGGACGGTTGGATGGCCGAAGCACCAAATATGGATATGTTAGCACCTTTAGGTGTATATTGGGCAGGTAGACGGAGTTATAGAGACAACCCAAAAGGTGTACTAACTTACTACAGAGACGAGCTCGACCAACTACAAGAAAAGTTCGTGATTTGGGTGTCGTATACATCCGAGCGGGTGGGAAGACTACCACCGGTGTGCACGACCGGGTCACAGCTGTGGATGACGACGGATCCACTCATCAACTTTGGTACAGTGGAGCATCCGCGGCCGAACAGAGTCCTTTGGCAATTCAGTTTTGAACAGGTTGTACCCGAACTAAGCAAAGACCTATACAATTTTGAGTTACACGCTGTTAGGGGTACCAGTCGTATGCCTACCCATGGTTGGGCAAATTTTCACCGTGCTCATGTTGCAGATTGGAATGAGCGACGGTTTGAACTCATAATTGATGAAGTTCCCCCTTTCGATGGCACGCAACAAATGAAGTACATGGATTGGTACAAGATTATTACACGTTTGTACATCTCTCCGAATATAGAACTACCTGATGGTATTCAACAACCAATTGAGGAGAGAGAGATTGAACCACCACCCGTGTATTCTAGTTCACAACCCATGTTCCAACCGAAGGCGTCATCTGTACGTACATTGGTGAGTAAAATGATTAAATTTTATTGAAATTTCCTTATTTTTAAAATGATTAAAATTTATTACAAGCCAGACTATGTTTAATATACTTGTTTTTGTGTTTTTTAGATCGATAATACATGAGACATGGCAAAAGAATGCGCGCGGGAACTCAGAAGTAATGCTGCCCAACCTATGAAGAAGTTCGCTCAGAAGATGCGCTCTTCATGTCGGGGCAATTTAGATGTTTTGGGAGAGGGTGAAGCTTTGAACCGTTATTTGGATAAATCCGTGCGTAAACAGCGACGTAAGAGCGTGAGGGTAGGCAATCTGGCCCGGGGAAACAACGCCAATATCATGCTCCATCTCCACCTCAAGAAGAAGAGAAAGAAGAAGAGCATCAAGAAAGTGTTGTTGAAGACAGACAAGAGGAGGGAGAGGAAGAAATTGCACAGGTGTCATTCCCAATCTGGCAACGACAACCTGCTCGGAAGAGGCGAGCACCACAAACTTACGCGCCCGGTGCTTGAGTGTTTCCCGAAACTATTCTTTCCCTCGTTAAATATTTTTTTTTTGTTGATTGTAAATGATAGAACCTATTGTTGTTGTTGTTGTTTTTAATTTTAGTTTATTCTTAATTTGGTTGTTGTTGTTGTTGTTGATTTTTCGGTTGTTACTGCTGTTTTTTTGTTGTTAATTGTAGATGGTGGGATTTAAGTGTTAATGTGTTGTTGTTGCTGATGAGATTGTGTATAGTAGTTTTTATGTGAATGTAGTGTAGTAGCTGTAGCTAATGTGTTAACATCTCATTATATATTTATTTCTTTTAAACTGAGGTCGTTGTTGACGACAACGGCCTAAGTTTTATCAATTAATAGGATTTTTGATGAGTAGTTCTCTGACTTTGGCCATTTTTTTAAAAACTTAAGCCGTTGTTGATGACAATGGCCTACGTTTTATTAATAAATAGGTTTTTTGATGAGTAGCTCTCTGACTTTGGCCAAGCCAAAAGGAGCAACAACTCATAAAAATCCATTTTTTTACACTCTAAGTTATATGTAAGTAATTGGATTTATTTGGGTTGCTCTCTGTCTTGGGCAAGTTAAAAGGAGCAACAACTCATCAAAAATGTAAAAAACATTTTTACACTAAAGCAGTTGTCTTCAACAACGGCCTAAGTTATATGTCAAAAATTTGTTTTTTTTATTGCTCTCTGTCTTGGGCAAGCCAAAAGGAGCAACAACTCATCAAAAATCCAAATATTCGCCTTAGTTATATGAAAATTTTGGATTATTTTGAGTCCCTCTCTATCTTGGCAAAGCCAAAAGAAGCAACAAACTAAGGTTATGAGTCCAGTTTTTTTTTAAACAACAACGACCTAAGTTATATGAAAAAATTTGAAATTTTTTGAGTTGCTCTCTATCTCTGGCGAAGCGAAAAGGAGCAAAAACTCATAAATAATACAAATTTCTTTTATAACTAAGACCATTGTCTCCAACAACGGCAGACAACAGCCTTAGTTATACGAAAAAATTTGGATTATTTTGAGTTGTTCTCTGTCTTGACTAAGCCAAAAGAAGCAACAAACTAAGGTTATGAGTCCAATTTTTTTTCTTTTTAAACTAAGGTCGTTGTCTCTAACAACAGCCTAAATTATATGGAAAAATTTGGAATTTTTTGAGTTGCTCTCTGTCTCTAGTGAAGCGAAAAGGAGCAACAACTCATAAATAATCCATTTTTTTTTAAAACTAAGGTCGTTGTCTCCAACAACGGCCTTAGTTATATAAAAAAATTTGGATTATTTTGAGTTTTTCTCTATCTTGGCCAAGCCAAAAGGAGCAACAACTCATAAATAATCCCATTTTTTTTGTTACTACCTTGGCCATTCTCTCCAACAACGGTCTAGGTTATCTGATTAAATTGGAAAAAAAAGTTTATGCTTTTTTACAACTGTCTCACCACTCTTTACGAACAGTGTCTCTCGAACTCTACACAAAAGACATTCATATGCTTGTATATCGTCTCTATATTTTATTAATTTCCATTTTTAGCCACCTAAATGAACAATATACATTCGTTAAGGTTAAATGCTTAAATAAGTACCAGTAAATCATTTATGTTTTAAAATTTTGTAAAAACCTATTTTTTATTTTTTATTTTAAACCCTAAAATGTAAATTCTTTTGGAATGTGCATACCTATTCATCTTAACACCTAACCCCTAACCATACCCCCCTAACCCATAATATTTCAACCACATGTTTGGTCAGGGTTAGGGTCAGGTTAATGTTAGGGTAAGGGTAGGGTTAGTATAAACGATTGAATCTAAAAGATTATACATAAGAACTAGGGTCGTTGTCTCATCCAATGGTGATGCTAGGTTATATGATTAATTTGGAAAGTTTTTTTTACACTTTAACAACTCTCTCTAAACTCTTTACAAACAGTGTCTCTCGAACTGTATGCAAAAGACATTTATATGAGTTAAATTGTCTTTATATTTTATTAATTTTCATTTTTAGCCATCTAAATGAACAATATACAATCGTTATGGTTAAATGATTAAATATATACCAGAAAATAAGATATGTTCTTCTTTTTGTACAGGGTTAAAGGTTTAGGGTTATGGTATGGTTCTGGGTTTAGGGTAGAGTTATGCGTAAGGTTATAGCAGAGATACAGAATAGTGAAGGGTTATGAGTAGGGTTATGGTAGAGATCGATAGAATTTTTTTCTCAGTACAAAAAAAAAAATGGCAAGGCCGTTGTCTTCAACTATGGCCTACGTACAGGAGGGTTATGCGAGGGTTAGGGTATAGCTGATACATTTCAATCCAACCAACATATAAATACACAATAAAATTAGAAACAACAAAACAACACTTGAGTCCAAACAACATGAATTTTTAACAACAAAGCTTACACATCAACAACATTCCAAATTATTGCATTTCAAATCTAACATACTCGAAATGTATATACAAAGATAATTTCACAACGCTTCATCATATCTCTCGTTGGAACTCTCTTCATCGGATGGATTCCCTTCTTGCGGATTGGTTGTCCTTAATTAAATGACAAGTTTTAGTTAGTGACAATTTTTTTTACCACAAATCAAATAAAATAAATATAAATTAATGAAGAGCAACTCAAAAAAAGTATTACCCCTCAAATAATGTTGGGCAATTTTTTGAATCATGATCCATTTGCACAATACCACATGTTCTGCACCGTCTCGGTTTTTTAAAGCGATGTTGATCTCTTATCGGCCTCAATCTCTTGGTACGAGGCCTTTCCTTTGTAATGTATTGTTGTGGGTCCCTCACACGTGTAGGTACATGTCCACTGCCTTCATCATGAGGTTGTGCACTACCATGCGGTTGTGCACTACCATGCCCTTGTGTCTATCATGCGGTTGTGAAGCCTCTTCGGGATGTTCACCCAATCGGGGTTGTAGCCGAGAGATGCCGTCAATGATCTTAACCAAATTCTTGAGCGTGTATTTGTAACTTTGATTGGAGGAACAACCAAGATCGACAATCTATTTTGCGTAGTATCTCAATTCACAATATCGGGAAGCAAAATTCTCGCTATTGCCTTCGGTTGGAATAGATGTATAACTTCTTCTCATCACATCCTGGGTCCATCTTCTTTTAATATATACATCTGGAAGAGAAGTGTGATGGCTGAATTGAAGAACCGCTAAGATATGCCTGCAAGGAATGCCAACGAACTCGAAGAAGTGACAAGAATATGTAATAATTGTATAGAGTTTGCATAACTGAAGAAGGCAAGCTGGTTCTGATTCTCCACAAAGTCTCAAATGGAAGGTTGAACTATCAGGTGTCTCAAGATCTGCAACGAATGTCACATTATACATGAAGCTTTTTGTAACTTCATCTTGGAATTTGTAAAAAAATTTTAAAGTGTATGTTCATGCCATTTGTGCCTCCAAAGCCCATTCACTCTTCAACTTTGGTCTCTTCTCCCGGTTACGATGATTTTCTTTCAATTCATCATGTCTTTGCCTTCCCAAAAAACGATCGAAGATGACGACAAATTCATGCAAGGAATATTTCTTTTCTGTATGATACTTCAAGGCAGAATGCGATGACTCAACCCGTTGGCTACTCAACATGCCGACCCAAAATGAATCTTTAGCATAGATGGTTGCCCAATTTTTACGGATATCAAATAGATCGTTCAACCATTTGTTATTCTTTAATCCGTATTGCAAATTTATGTACATATTCGGAACCATAGATTCCGAATAGAGATAGTCTTCAATGATTCCCTAAACTTGTTGACATCGTTCGACATACGCACCTCCTGTGATAACTTATCCAATATGTGCCAAATACAATACCTATGCCGAGTCTGAGGAAAAACTTTATTCACTGCGGCGACGATCCCACGGTCTTGATCGGTGACGATGCCGGATGGAGCATGATTCATTACACCTAACCACTTTTTAAAAAACCATTCAAACGAAGAGGCCGTCTCATTTGGAATGAACCCGCCTCCTAAGAAAGTCGATTGCCAATATTGATTCACTCCAATAAAGGGAACAAATAACATTCCATGTCGGTTCGTATTGTACGTGGCATCAAAGTAAAGTATGTTGCCATGTTCTTCGTAATTCATCCTAGAAATACCATCAACCCATATACAATGTGACAACTGCCCTTCGGGATCTACTTGAATGTCATAAAAAATGAAGGATCCGTCTGTTTCTTAGATTCGAAAAAATCAATTAGCATTTTCAAATCGTGTCCTTTCAATGCTTCTTGCAAGTCTCTGAGCAAATTTCTAACATCTTTTTCGGTGAATCCTACTTGATCGTGACCACCACTAGTACTTTCGAAGAAGAGCATTTTTCGACATGTCTGGATATTAGCTTGGTTGAATTGATCTATTATTCTTTTATCGGTATTTGACACGGAACGGTTTAGGGGCAAAAGATGCCTTCTACCGGGTGAGGTGAATTCGTGATTGTGTGCTTCATGAAATGAATACAACACCCACGTATTACTTGCTTTGTTCAGTTTTACACGAACGCAAGTCTCGCAACCCGTTCTACAGGTTGTTCCCCGTCTACCATCACTATGTTGACTTGGCGAAGACTCGACTTTATTACACAGATATGACTTATCTACTTCCACTCTTCCCTTTAAATTATTTCCACCCTTATGCATTGCAAAACCCCCACATCGAGCATATGACGTATAGAAATTTTCGGTCTCAACTAAAGTAGGAAACGTCATACCTAACTTTGGTTTTAGGTTTTCTTCGACTAACTACATGAAATCAATGATTGGTTCTACCGCAAAAAATTATCACCAGCAACCGAACTTTCTGTATCGTTGTTCATCTGAAAAAATAATAATTAAGCCAATATTAATACACACATTATATATACAACAGCTTGTTAATCGAAGATTGAGATATATATAGATACGAAACAAAATACGTGAGAGAACCTCACAAAACGACGTTCAAAACATAGGAAACTTTGCGATTGGGTCCGGCTTGCTGCACAAGGAAACGGAACTTGTAGAAGCAAGTTTCGATCCACGACTTGCAAGATACGGTCGTGTCTCGCTTTCGCTCATGAAAGAGGGGAATGCAATTCACGGACACATATAGCAAACCGTGGGTGAGAACTCGTAACTACAAGTTGCTTTGGCTTGTGAGTGGCGAGACCTACCTACTCTCAAAATTTCAAATTTTTTGAGTGGGCTCTCTTTTCAAAACTCGCTAAAAACATAAAAAATTATATGAGAAAACCGACAAACGACGTTAAAAAAACAAAACTTTGTGATTGGGTCGGGCTCCCCGCACACAAGCCAACGCAACTTGTACAAGCGAGTTCCGACCCACGGTTTGCAAGATACGGCCGTGTATCACTTTCACTCTTTAAAAATTCCAAAAATGCGATACATTGACGTATCTCGCAAACCGTGGGTTGGAACGCAACTACAAGTTGCATTGGGTTGCGAGCAGTCAGCCTGACCTACTCGCAAAATTTCGTATTTTTTGGATCTCGTTTCAACGGTATCCTACTGAAAAGTCGCTTGACAGAAAGTCAAAAATGAACTGTTGTTTTTGTTTGATATACAGTAGAAAATCGCACGAACGATATCAACAAAATTCCGAAACTTTGAAATTGGTCGGACGCACCACACATGAGCCAACACAATTTGTAGAGGTGAATTTCGACTCACGGTTTGCAATATACGCTGATGTATCGCTTTTACTCACGAAAAATAGTCGAAAGCATTACAGGGCCGTATACTTCATACCGTGAATCCAAACACACTTCTACAAGTTGTGTTGGCTTATGCGTGGTGAATCTGATGTACTCGCAAAATTGTAGAATTTTTGGATTTCTTTGTGCGTTATTACTAACAACGAACAACAACTAATACTATATCTACATCGACAATAACATTATAATTAGCTACGCATAATATACTGTCACGCCCCGCTTCCCAGAATACAGGAACACAGGTCCGTGACTGAGGCCCAACGAATGATGCGAATACATCATTCATAAGCTGTACAGTTAACTCAACAACAAGATAACACACAGGCTTGTAAAATCACAATAAGATAACAAAAGTACATGACATAGTACATGACATAATACATGACATAACCAACAACTGGAAAAGAAATATAATTACGGGTCAAACTTGTCCAAATTACAATAAAGATTACATGAATAAAACATGAACTAAAATAACATGAAAATAAACAAGACTAAAATCTTTGCTCAGCAACACCTTCGGGTAATTCTCCATCTGGGCCTGCAAGTATATTATTACAAAAAGAAGAAACAAGGAGGTACCCATTAATGCAATTCACGGGCCACAAGAGGTACAAGCTAACGGGACATTTATAAAACGAAACAAAAGCAGAGAAAGAGCAAGGAATCAAGAATCATATATAATAGGAGATATACAACATGCAAACAGAATTAGGAACAAGTGACATGCATGTAAATTAGTAAATAAATCCATAGGAACATGTACATATAAACCAATAAGCAAGTAAACGTGTCAACATGAATACATAACATGTAAACAAGTAAACAAGTCAACAGGAATATGTAACATGTAATTGGATCATGCAAGTGTACGTGTTAATCTCATGTCTTTTATTAACCTAACTATGTAGCACTTCATGCGTCCCATACCACATGGTTGCTACACGCAATCAGGTGAACATTTAGACTAGTGGTGGATTCTATAGGTCACGTACACGGGAAAACATGTCAAGTATATCTTGTATCAAGATACGTGCAATGTGGAACATGTAGTGTGACATGTAACATGAACATGTAAACCTGTAATTTTGCAAACTTGCAACTTGTAACTTGCAACTTGCATCGGAAAACCATGAGCTCCTGTTCGAGTATGTTCTTCTATATTGCCCACTACTAAATCTTTACCCTTATACCCCAGCTTGTTATTTTTATTTTAATCAAACATGAACAATAACTGGATCGGTAAATATCTACATGCAACAACAAGAATGGGTAACATGACAAGATCGAGTATCAAGACTTATACAATGCAGGAAAACATATTTCAGGGTTTATAAAACATGTTGTAACTACGATGTGATCAATGACATGTATGAAACTTAATCAACGTTCAAAATAGTAACAAGACAAGCAATTCATACACAACATCCTATATAGTTCTAAGAGTATATATGTGTGTATCGTATTCATGCAATGCATATGACAATAAAGTATTCGCGATCATGTACGAATACAGGATCAACGGGTTATGTATAGTACGAATAGAGTCAAAGAATATACTTGCGGTATTTTGCAAAGAAGCTTGTACTAGAACAAACGAGTTGTACAAAAGATACTTACCTGTTAGTCGACGACGATAAAATTGAAGACAAGAATAATAAGATCAGAATCTCGGGCAGAAAAGCACGTGCAAGATATGTGGCAGTCACGCCAAAATAGCAAATTCCCAAAAAGCAACAGCAACTCCACTACAGCAACAACTACAAACAACTCCTCAACAATAAACTCCAATTCTTCGCACACTGGATCAGGTTCTTCTTACAAACACCAAACACAAACAACTAAACAACAACTTCCAACACAAACTCCAAACAGCAACTCCCTAATAATAACCAACACCAACAATACCCAAACAGTAACCCAATAACTCCACTTCTGTCTTCTTGTTCCCAATAGCGACACACAGAGAGAGATAGCGATCGATGGCGAAAGAGAGAGAGAAAAGGCGTGGGAAAAGAGAACAGTGACGGAGACTAGCAACGGCGACGATAAGGTGAGGGATGGCAGGAGGTCGCGACGGGGTATCACGAAGCTGGCGGCAAGGGGTTGGCGACGGAGGAGGATGAAGACGGGCAGTGGCTTCGGTTGGAGGTGAAGACATGGCAGAACTTGGAGGTGGAACAGGTGGTGCGACTGGGTGGACGAGCGGGGAAGACGACGGGGGTGCTTCGAAGGTAAGGCGAGCGCAGACGGAGGCTCGAAGCATTGGTCGGCAATGGTGGAAGTTGTCGAGGATGAGGAGATGGAGAAGACATCAGAGGCTGTCTAGCTCGGCAATGGGTTGAGCGGAATGATCGAGGTGGAGATGAGGCAGGAGTGGAGACGGTGAGGGCGTTGAGGTTGAAGATGAGGCGGGGTTGGAGGGGTGGTCGACGAGCTCGAGGGTGGAGCGTCGAGGAGGCAATGTCAAGGCAGTTGCAGAGCAGGGGCGAGGTCGGGGTGGCAGGCGATGGAGGGCGGCAACTGCGAGAAGCTCGACGGGGATGCTGTGGAGTGGAGGTCGAGAGAGTTCGGGGGTGCGGCGAGAGAGTGCAGCGAATGGCGGGAATCGGGGGTGCACTGGCTGCGTGCAGCGCGACGCAGGGGGAGGGGGAGAGAGCAGGAGGAGGCGTGAGGTGGTCGAGGGGACTCAGAGGTGGGTCGAGGCGGTGAGGCCAGAGGGAGATGATGGGTAATGGGGTGAGAGAATGGGGCAGTTACGAGGAGGTGATGGAAAGTTTGAGTACCGGACAGAAAAGTGGGGGATACAGGAAGAAATTGTATATGGGTAGGGGTATAGGATTCATCTGTACAATTATATGGGTTTTGGGTTATTGAATTTGGGATTGGTTCATGGGCTCAAAATAAAATAAAATACTAATAGTAATATTGGCTGGGTTGGGCTAAACTATTGGCTCAGTTTAATTAAATAAAATCAAATATGAAATTGGGCTTAGAATAAACAATTGGATTTCAGATTAAAAAATAATAAAATCAAAATACAACATTGGGCTTACAAAATAGTTTAAATTATAAAATCAATTAAGGAAGAATACTTATAAGATACTGAGGATTTAAATACGAAAAAATACTTTAAAATACGTATTAATGGAAATAGGGGTTACATATACAAATTGAACACTAAAACATTGAATAATTTTTTTTAATCAATTAACCTAGCTAGATCTACTAAAATATAAAAAAGTTAATACCTTTCACAATGTGGGTTTTCAGAAAGGAGATAAAGGTGGTCCTTTCACGCTGATGGAGACAAAGGAAGGGGAGTAGAGTTTGGCTAATTTCTTTAGGATTAGGGTTTTAGGGTTTGGGAGATTTCGTATGGGTTAGGGTTTTTTTGTATTCAGAATCTTCAAAAGATTTCTTTTTAAGAGAGTGAGAAGAGGGAGAGATTGAGTGAGAAGCAACGAGCAAGAGAGAGCTAGGGTTTTCAAATCGAGAGAGAGAGAGAGAGCTAGGGTTTGGGGATGGATTTCGCGAGCTCGAGATTAAGAGAGAGAGCGAGTTGTCGACGAAGTGAGAGAGATGGAGATCTGAGTATGTATAAGTGTTTGGAAAAATACTTGTACATACCTAGGCCGTTGTTGGGAACCCTAACAACGTCCTAGGTTTAATTTTTTTTAACAACGGACTAAGAGTTTTTTTCGACAAAAAAAGTTCAGCCAAATAACGCTAAGTCTGAAGTATTTTTTGGCGTGAACTACCCAAAATGCCCCTCCTCTCCTAGTGGGAGATCTGAGCAGATCTGAGGGGCAGAGATCTGAGCCGTTGATCATGATCAAGAGCGATCCAACGGTTCAGATTGCTGTTTTCCAACCCATTGAAAAATAGACCCGTTTTCAATAGAGCATTTCCTTTTATATATATATATATATATATATATATATATATGCAATGGCTCAGAGGGTGCAGTGACAACATCACAGAGACCACCGAAAAAACTTATCGAACTGCCTGTAATCAGGAAATAGTTAGGGTTGCTAACCATAATTTGATTCATTTGAGGCATTAAGAAAGTAGTAAGATCAAGAAAATATGAATTGAATTAGTTGTAGGCTCAGAACACACTCGTATATAAGGATTTTGAAAATCAAGCATCAAAATTAGTCTTGGGTTGCATTATTATGCCAAGCCAACTAGTTCCAACAATGGTCCCCTTTCCCCCCCCCCCCCCCCCCCCCCCTTCGTCCAAAAAAATAAAACACAACTAATTCATCTTTAAGCTGACACTCAAAATATCATGAAAGGGGTGTGAGAAGAAGCTCTTGTTCACGATAAGAAGCTCTTCTCATCATCTCATAAAAAGAGTTTAATCATAATATATTACTTTAGAGCTGAAAATGCGAGAACCAACATAACCACAACTTAGAATGCTCATAAACAACATAAACAGAGCTATATTTATTTTGTTTCTAGGCTATTTGAGCTCTGTTTAAATTTTACACAATGTACACAATGTACATATATCTTACAACGTCATACATCTTACTGTAGTGAAAATGCCCTCCAACACTAAGACAAATCTTAGTCAATATATGCATTCAGTCAAAAATAAATACTAATTCATAAGAATCCAACCATCACAAAAATATAGTGATACGTTCAATTGGTGATTGTCATCACTGCCCAAATATCAGTGAATTGGGCTGGGCTCAGATCACTTAAATGTAAGCTAAACACTAGGGTTGCAGTTTAAATGCATTCCATCTAGTCAAACTTCATTTTCAAGATAAATTCATCATATTAGGAATTGAAAAAATGTTCACCAATATGGAAAAAAAATGCCCAAAATGCTGAGATCTGTCTAAGTGTTGAGGGCCTTTTGGGGATTTAACAACACTCATTCATTTCTTCCCTTTCTTCTCTTACACTTATTCCCGAACTCTATTCAACAAATAATTCTCATTGTACACAACCAAATATACTTCAAAATAATAAATAACCAACTTATATCCAAGTGTGACTCGTCATTGCCTACACACAACCAAAAGAAAATGCAAGAAGTTGAACATAAATCTTAAAAGCATGTATGAGAATTAAACACTTCCCTTCAAAATATTGTGAAATGGTAGTTTGGAGATGAAGAACCCAAATCTGAGCCTGAAATGTCAAGTTGGAAATGAAGAACCCAAATCAGGGGATAGGGTTTTGAGATGGAGAGGGGCGTCGAGAGTTTCTAGTTTGACTGCAGTCACTTGTAATTCGAGGTCGTCGTCAACCTGGGTTGCTGAGGAGTCTTTTTTAGCTTGATTGGGGTGGAGATGGAGGATATGGAGGAAGGTAGGGTTGGGGGTGTTAGGGTTTGGAAGTTAGAAGTGGTAAGGGTGGATTCGAGGGTCGGGGAGAGGGGGGAGTTCAGGTGAGTTCAAGGGCGTCGAGAGTCGGGGAGGAGCTAGGGTTTGCTTTTGGGTGCGAAAAGCATTCGGGATGAAGATGGAGGAAATGGAGGAAGGTACAGTTGGGGGTGTTAGGGTTTGGAAGCTGGAAGTGGGAGGGGGTGGATTCGAGGGTCGGGGAGAGAGGGGGGGTTCAGGTGAGTTCGAGGGCATCGACAGTCGGGGAGGTTCTAGGGTTTGGTTTTGGGGGCGAATAGCGTTCGGGATTTAGCGTGAGAGGTGGGATTGAGCATGAGAGAAGAAAGGGAAGAAATGAACGATTGTTTTGAAATCCCCAAAATGCCCTCAACATTTAGACAGATCTGAGCAATTTGGGCGGAATAGATATCAGCCATCGGATCGCGATCCTACGGCTGAGATCTTCAGCTCACGATACCATCTCATAATAGACTAACTCTCTCTCTCTCTCTCTCTCGCTAGCTATATATATATATATATATATATATATATATATAATAAAACAAAGCTATCATGTGGCTCTCCTTCAATCCTCCCCAAAATCAGAGGCTCAGATCTAACCTTACAAAACATGTTTTTCCCACCAAAAGTTTCCCCCAAAAACTCAAATTCAAATCCCCCACCCAAAACAACTCATTTATTTATTTAGTTATTTCTCTCTCTCTCTCTCTTCTATTCACAAAATACAGAAAATAAAAAAAAATATAAATTTTTTTTTTCAAAAAACCAAAAAAATTAAAATTTAAAAACTTTTAAAAAAATTTAAAAAAATTCAAAAACTTATTAAAAAATTTAAAAAATTTTAATTTTTTAAAAAATTTTCAAAAATAATTTTTTTTAGTATTTAAAATTTTAAAATTTTTTAAATTTTTTGAAATTTTAGAAATAAAACTTTAAAATTTAAAAAGTAAATGTTTAGATTATTGGTATTGTAGATACTTTCACACTTGCACTTGCGTTACCATTGTATTTAGACATAATCATAGTGGTTATGGTATTAGAGTAAGCTCTATAAAGCCTATATGATAATGTCCTTGCATAACTATTACAAGCATCTAAAATTGATGCTGAAGTTCAAAAAAACTCTATGCAATGTTTATAACAAACTATATGTATTCCAGCTAAGCTCAAGCTAATGATGCGAACGACGATAATTGAGCTTAAAGGTATATATACTGTTTCCTCATTTAATATGTTTACTACTTCAATTAATTTGCTGGACCTCCAAAACTATTTTATATAATCAAACCAGGTGCACCATTCTGTAGACGTGCTGTAGGCACGCGTCAACAGAAAAACCTAGTGTGTGTGTGTGTGTATATATATATATATATATAGGGAAAGGTTCCGTTGAACACTGGGGTAGTGTTCAACCTTGTGCGCACTGGCTCTTGGCCGTCCGATCATGATAGTCCCCATCCTTCCCCATCCAACAGTTCGGATTTCATCCCGCTCATCTCATGTTAATGGGGGGGGGGGGTAAAAAAGCAAATTCATACCCCCCCCCCCCAAAGCCATCTCATCTGTTTCCTTCCCTCTCTCTCCCGCTCAGCAAAAAAGAGAAAACCCTAGTGCGATTTCTCTCCCAAATCTGCAAAAAAAAACCTAGGCCTCAAAATTGATTTCTCTCCCAAATCTCCATCTCCTCCTTCTCCGATGCTCGTTTTTCCCCATCTTCGTCATCTTCGACCTCGGATTTGAAAACCCTAGCCCCCAAAATCATTATCGAGCGCACCCAAATCGAAGGGATTCTTCTCCAACTGCAAATGCGATCCCTCTCTTCTTGACGTTCTGAGCTGCGACGATCTCTTCCTCTTCCATCACCCGATCGTTGTGAGATGGTAAAATTTTTTTTTCTTTAGTTCATATTGTTGAAAAATACCCATTTTGCCTTAACTCAGTTTCAAAACTAATTTCTTATTGTTGAGAAAATACACGAATTTGTAGATGTTGTTAAAAAAATAAAATCATTTGGTTACTCACCGAGAGATGGATAATTTGTAGATGTTGTTAATTATTTGGTTATTGTTGAAAATACATGAATTCGTAGATCTCAGTTAATTACTATCTATTGGTTAATTAGTATGTATCAGTTGATCTTCTTTGACTGATATGTAGAATTGCAGCATAGTGTATTGAAGTAAACTTAATTACTATCTATAGGCTGAAGATGAACAAGAAAGAAAACTTATGAAGTTGGGTTGTGTGGTTTAGAACTCTGGAAACCACACAAACAATTGCTTTGTGACCGGAGCATGTTTTGGATTTAATGCTGTGTTTTGTAGTTATTTATTTTATTTGGTTATTTTAATGTGTGTCTAGTTGGATGGTAAGTGCAAGTTTACTCCTAGAGCAACACAGTTCAAATTTTCTGTAATCATCTCTAATCTGTGATATTATAGTAGTAATGTTGCCGATTTATTACATTTGTTAGAATAAAAAGTCATCTATTGTATATTTCGTAATAAGTTAATAGAATGTAATTTTTTTGTATATTTAGTGGCATAAACCTTAATACATATTGTAGGATGGCATCGAACTACTCTTCCAACCAAATTCACAACCATTACAGCTGTAGCTCCAGGTCTTCCCGAGCCAGTTCTGAACAGAGGATTGGAGGTCCAAAATATTTTTGTCGAATACAGACAAGGATCAAAGCTCCTCCTTCTTGAAATTTGTATTTTGTAGAAATTTGTATTCGTTTAGAAATTTGTATTTTGTAGTTGCTTTATTTTGTAATTTTGTATGTTGTAAGATAAGTTATCTAGTGGTGTACTTTGTTAGTTTGGAGGTTGTATCTCTGTAATGGTTGAATTTGAGTTGGGCTTAACTGAATGGGTATCCACAAGTAGTCTGTTTTATTGACGTTCAGATACTTTCTATGCTTTCTATATTCCAAGTCTGTTTTATTTAATTTTGATTTGCTCAGTGGTTGAATGTTTATTTTATTTTGTAATTTTGGGTTGATTGTGGCTTATCGATTGAATATTGGGTTGATTGTGGCTCGCTGGTTGAATTTGGTTGGCTCACTGGTTGACAACATTAATCTTCTGTTCTTACATTTGAAATACTTTGAGTAGGAGAATAGTGGGGATACAACGGTTTGTTATATAGATTATATATATAGCCAATTAACCATGTCGTTGGCACGCTTTCAGAAACCCTAAGTGATTGATATATCATGATCTTTTATCTACATTGCATCATTTATTTATTCTCTGTATTCTCCGGTTTATCAATTCTTATGAATCTGTAACCTACAGTTCATTGATGTCTGAACCTCCCCCTTCTTGAACCTGTAGTAGATCACACATATCAAAGTGCTTATAATCGGTTCACAACACTTTTGGTTCACAACAATTCCAACCAAAGCCTTAATCTTCAATAGCTCTTATGGAACTAATTAGATGGTTTCTGATCTTCTTCTCCTTCTCCCAAGCAAGCAGCCATAAGCCTCCAGTTCCATCTCAATCTCCCCAAAATGCAACATCAATACATGATAACAACATATTGGCAAGCTCCAGTTGCATCAAACAATGTAACAAACTCAAATAACATCTATCGGATTTCATAAAATTATATTCCAAAATTGTACAAACTCAAAATAGAGGTACAAACTCAAGTATACATCTAAGTTACAAAGTCCGAACAAATCTATCAAAAAAATTCTCCTTAACTTGTTCAACTCAGTCTAGGCGTGAATCATAAAAGGAATACGACATATTCGATTCAATTGATTACACATACAAACATTACAAAATAATCTCCCTTTGTGAGTGAAGAACAACTACTGATAGTCCAGCTGCATTTGTTTATCTTCTGGAGTTGATTTTGTCTTCTGGAGTTCATTCTACATCTGTCATTGGAAAAATATAAGTCAATGTTAGATGAATAGCTACCTCATTTATTAGATAGCATAAAATAATTATAAACTACATGGTCATTGTGTTCATGATTGAAATTAAAGTAGGCTCAGAATGTCACTCTATTTCACAAGACATTGTCTCCAATTGAGAACAACATCTTCAGTTGTGAATGCATTAAAAATTGATGCAAGGTTTGAGATTGTGTTGGTTTAATCACATATGGCTGCAGTTGAACTGCCACGCCGAAAAAGCTTTAACCATCACAAACCCCTACATCTTGTTCCACAATCAACTCAATGCATTCACACGACCAAAAAATCTTAATAACCCAAAGGAAACTATTAGCCAAATCAAAGTTATCAGCCAAAACCATAGTCCAATCAATCAGCCAAGGAACAAATGTATCAGCCAAAACAACCAGCCAGAAAATAGCAAACAAGAAATTTGCACACTACCAAAAACAAACCAAACATGTATCAGCAAGGGAAGATCAAACCAATGACTACTGATACTCAAGTATCAAAGCAAAAGGATCAGTCTATTGAAGTAAAACTCAAGTATCACCCAAAGAGCTAAAGGATTACTCTGGTGTAACCCAAAGAGCCAAAATATACTGAAAATTCTAGTATCAGCTAGTATCCTTTTCTGGGCACACAGGGTTGTGCACTACCCCAGGATACTAACAGATAGTATCCTTTTCTGAGCCCAAAAGCAAACCAAATATCATGCAGTATTGAAGCCACCAAACCAAAATCAAACCAAATTTCATTCTGGGAACAAAAAAACTTCTTCTGTTCACTCGAACTGTTGAAGGCACCAAGTATTGCTCCAAAAATAGCAACCATTAGGAGTACTACCCAACTGTAAGTATCATAAAAGTATCACAAAACTTCAACCTCAAAGCCAAAATCAAGCATATTCAATTGTATATTCAGTACAACTGAATATACAATTGCATACATAGCATCTGTTACTTCAATTGTAATAAATTCATCACTGCCTATCAATTCATCCGGTGGACTAAATAAATGTGGGGTATCATATTTACCAAATGGATTGTGAATGAAATACTTCCCTCACTTCACATTATCGTGAGAATCCTCGGAACTATTGTCAATAGAGGTATCCATCTCCTCTTCGGCGAATGCACTCTTGCTCCTCAACAGTGGGGGTAAATTCACCTTCTTGAACATACAAAAAATTGTCACCCAATTATGAGCAACCTTCACCAAACTCCATACCTATTACAAATTCGAACATATAATCAACATCTACAAAATCGTGTATTTTCTCAACAATAAGAAATTAGTTTTGAAACTGAGTTAAGGCAAAATGGGTATTTTTCAACAATATGAACTAAAGAAAAAAAAATTTTACCACCTCACAACGATCGGGGGATGGAGGAGGAAGAGATCGTCGCAGCTCAGAACGTCAAGAAGAGAGGGATCGCATTTGTGGTTGGAGAGGAATCCTTTCGATTTGGGTGCGCTCGATAATGATTTTGGGGGCTAGGGTTTTCAAATCTGAGGTCGAAGATGACGAAGATGGGGGAAAACGAGCGTTGGAGAAGGAGGAGATGGAGATTTGGGAGAGAAATCGATTTTGAGGCCTAGGGTTTTTTGGAGATTTGGGAGAGAAATTGCACTAGGGTTTTCTCTTTTTTGCTGAGCGGGAGAGAAAGGGAAGGAAACAGATGAGATGGCTTTGGGGGGGGTATGAATTTAATTTTTTACCCCCCCCCCCCCCCCATTAACATGAGATGAGCGGGATGAAATCCAAACCGTTGGATGGGGAAGGATGGGGATTATCAGGATCGGACGGCCTAGAGCCAGTGCGCACAAGGTTGAACACTACCCCAGTGTTCAACGGAACCTTTCCCTATATATATATATATATATATATATATATATATATATATATATATATATATATATATAATTTTCTCGGGTGGAAGTTGTGAAATCTCCCATGCTTCCCTGAAATTCCTTCTGTTAAAAAATGATTAACTTACCCCTGACTCAATTAAGCCCATTCTTTTTTTTTGTGATTTTTTTGGATTGCTAGAAGTCGAAAATACCTTTTCTGTAATCTCCTTCTTCCTTCACCCACCTTCTTCGTTCGTAACCACTAACACCACTACCTTCCCTTCCATTCACACCCACCAGCAATATCAAAAATTGATGATAAATCATCTTCATTGAGGAACTAGGTTTGCCCGTGGACACGTGCCTACGACACGTTTTTGTGAACAATGCAGCATATAAAAAGCCCTGTAAAAAGTTAAATATATGCACATCTTCGTGAAGAATAATGATTCTATTATTGCGAAAAATAAAACTCAAGCTGCAATCTCGACATGAGAACTAAATCTAACTAAATAAAATGGGTAATCAAAATTTTACCCAAGTATGAAACAAACAGCAATCCAAAATGCCATATCTTTGCATCCAAACCCCATATTGCAAATTACCTTCATCTAACACAAACACAAACATCAATCCTCAATTTCACTTCATCTAACACAAACACCAATCTAACACAAATAGCAATCCTCAATTTAACTTCATCTAACTCAACAAACACCAATCTAACAAAAACAACAATCCTCAATTTCACTTCATCTAACTCAAACTACCAATCTAACACAAACCCAACAAAACCTAGGCAATATAATATATATACCTGAGATGCCTTGAAGCTAAACAACGTGAAGCTTCGGTGGTCGTTCTCGGGAAGAGAGAGACGGTGATGCTTCGGTGGGTTGTGATCGATGACAGAGAAAGAGGGAGCGGGAAGAGAGAGAGAGACAGAGAGAGCGGGAAGAGAGAGATCAGGAATATTCACACACAGAGAGAGAAAGAGAGAAAGAGAGAGGGGGGGGGGGGGGGGTTCAAGAAGAGAGAGAGAGGGTATTCAAAATGTGGGGTTTGAAATTTTGGGCGGAAAATGTATTTTGGAAGGTTATATCTGGGTCTTTAATTTTGGGGGGGTTGAAGGAAAGCCACTTGATAGCTTTTTTTGTGTTTTATTATATAGACATATACGGCTCTTAATGACTATATATGTTATGAAGAAAAAACAAATGTATTGCACAGGGTAAAATGTTATCAAAATTATTTGAGAAAAACCACTGCTTAATTGAGAACCTCAAGCAAAAGAGAAGATAAGTATGTTCAATGCATCATTAACTGCCTGAAAACTTGCTATTTAACAAAAGACTTAAATTTCTTCTGTTGGGATTGGGGCGTCAACCGACGCCCGTTGTCGCAGCGGAACTAATAGAGCAATCAGGAAGTCGAAGTAGATGAGACGAATAAATTGAGAAAGCAAGTAGATCCACCAAACTAACACAAACACACCGATGATTTATCCCGGTTAGCTTTTGCTTAATTCGGGAAAAAATATAGGGAGATTTATATTCAACTAGAAGAGATTACAAGGAGTCATTGATTCGCTCAATACAAGGAATTAAACTCGTCCACCAAGAACTATATCTCTCTCGAGCCTCTCTTCGCAATGGAGAAAACAATCTATGAAGTACTACCTCTCATATTAGAGAAGTTTACAATATATATAGAAGAATAGAATTAAACCTAGGTCTAATCTTGATTCTCAGTCGTCCGATATAACCTGCAAAAGAAGTAACTGAATAGGAGTCGCACGATCTAACTTGGAGTTGAAGATTGGGCTAAAACGACCTAACAATTCGAAGCCCAAGACCGCCCAACAAAACTGGTCGACCGTACCACTCTCTGATAATACCTGTACTACGAGTGGTCGGGGGGCGCAGTCGGGGGTGGTCGGGGAGCGCAGTCGGGGGGTGCGGTCGACCGCAACTTGGGACAGTCGACCGCAACTATGCCTGCACCTTGCTGCTGTTGTTTTCTCTTCTACCTAGTTCGACGCTTCGACTTCCGTACTTAATCTTACCTTCTTCTAATCTGAACAACGAGTATTCAAGACACAATCCTAACATCTTCTTCTGTAGTCTGTTTCAGAAATAGGCATGTGAAGCCAGCTCTCCAAATAAACTGTCTAAATCTTGAAGAATGTTATTCATATATTTCATACGTTAGAGACATGCTTAGACAAGATGGACTCAAATTATTTCTCAGATAAGGAGAAGGAAAAAGAAAATCAAATGAGCATTGCACCAGGTTACTGAAAACAAACTTAAATATTATTAGAGAAAACGGGAGTACATTGGCGCTCCACTCATGCAGCCCCCCTATGGGTTGCAGGCTTGCAGCTGCAGCTGTTTTTTCCTCCCTTTTTTAAAAAAAAATGAAAAAACAAACAAACAAATACAGCTGCAGTTGGGCTGCACCATATATTCTCACATTATTATCCACCAGTAAAATTACACGTACAATGCACGTTTTAATCATTTCAAAAAAGAAAAATAAAAACTCTGACGTAGAGAGGGTTTGAACTAAAAATCTCTTTTATATTAGTTATGTACGTGCGTTGCACATGTTGGTAGAATGACAAAAGGACAAATGATACTAAGGCCTTCTCCCATTATAATATTATTACTAGTATTATACACGTGCTGTGCACGTGGAGAAAATTGGGGGAATGAAAAGGGTAAAAAAAATCTATCAGCACGTGCGTTGCACGGGTTAGGTTAAGGACAAATTACACTAAGGCCTTCTCCCATTATAGTAGTAGAGATTATTATTACTAGTAATTTACGCGTGCGATGTACATTTTAATAATTCCAAAAAAATAAAAATAAAAATAAAAACTCTGACGTACGGAGGATTTGAACCGGAAATCTCCTTTATATTAGTTATGTACGTGCGTTGCACATATTGGTAGAATGACAAAATGACAAATGACACTAAGGCCTTCTCCCATTATAATATTAGAGATTAGAGATTAGAGATTAGAGATCATCAAGTCCAAGATCCAAAATCTGAGTATTGAACAAATCGTAGATCTGAAATCTCTACCATTATAACTGGAGAAAGATTGCTCTATTGGGCTAACCAGTCTCAATAGATACGCTTAAAAAATACATACTAAGTTTTTGTGCAATCACGAGGTGTACTAGAAAGTTCTCAATGAATTCATTTTTATCAACCAACACACCAGAAGAACCCCAAAAAAAAAAAAATTGGTCACTGCCGGGTCCTAATTTTGTTGTCTACATTCATGCGCTAACCTGCCATGATTTTCATCCACATTCATCTAACTAGAACATCAAACCTACTATGACAGCTCAACCTTCGGGTGAAGGAAACACACCAAATATCAACTTTAATTAATGGGGGAAGACTTGGACAACACTTTTAATCACTGTCGTCCCAACCGAATACAACAGAGGTTGTTACAACACTTTTACACTTTAATCAGTGTCGCCCAGTCACAGATTAAATGTTCACATGGACCCAATTGAAAAGCTTGGGGCCCAGAGAAGAATGGTTTCTTTAAAACCGAATAAACTAAAGAGTTTGCAGACCAAAATGGTTGGCTATTATCTGCCAAGCAAAAGCCGCCTAAAAGTTTAGATTTTTTTTTTTTTTTTTTTTTTTCGAGGGTGCAGACCAAAATGGTTGGCTATTATCTGCCAAGCAAAAGCCGCCTAAAAGTTTAGATTTTTTTTTTTTTTAGGGAAAAGGTGAAATAAGGCCACCCTTAAGTTTAGATTTTTCTATGGTTAGTCTGATCTGATGCTACAATTTTAACAGGAGAAAATCTAGTCAAAAGATAACCAAATATTGTATCACCCTGTGGATTTTGCAACGCACCCTCTGAAATCGGAATTTTTTCCCAAACTGCCCCACTTTTTGAAAGTTTTTCCTAAACTGCCCTTTTTTTTTAATTTCCAAACCATCCCACTCGGTATTTGAAAGACCGAGTTTAGTACAAAATAACTTGGTTTTTTAAAAAACGAGAGTTAGAATTCAATTTTTTGAATTCTAACATTCCGTCTTTGAAAAGCCGAGTTATTTTGTACTAAACTCGATCTTTCAAAGACCGAGTGTGTTATTTTGGTTAATACTTTCGAAAGTGGGTCAGTTTGGTAAATACTTTCAAAAAGTGGGTCATTTTGGTAACGAGTTTTGCATTTACAGTAACTTTTCATTACCTATCCTCCTATCACATCTCGTTCATGCTGCACAATGTTATCTTGTGCTAGCCCTAAGCATCAGCTCATGCTTTTCAATATATGTACGTAGTTATTTGCCTATTTAGCTTATGTTTGTGCTTGCTTGTTCTGCATGATTGACCCCTCCTATATGTATTAGGGCTTAAGGTAAGTGGTTGTTTCTTGAATTTCTTAATTGTTTCCCAATCAGCTGGAACTAATTTTGTTATCCTTCATGACAATCTTGGGAAAAAAACAAAATGACATGTTTAAGCTGAAATCTAATGCTTTGACTTAGAGGTCCCCTGTCTCAAATCGTGCAGTCATTTTTGCTCGTACATCCTAAATAAATGAAAAGAACGCATGGATGCCTATAGAGGAAGGAGAGAAAAATCGATAAGTACTTGGTCAGAATTCAGTTTACTTCGTATGTAATCTTATTTATACGTTGTGTGCTATTATTATCTATGTTACCTAGTTTTACGTGTTTGATAAATGGAATTCAATAGATAATGCAGTAAAATCTGGTCTCCACACTATAGGAGGGAAGATTATTGGTTAATAGCACAGGCAATAGTTCCAACTGTAAGAAGTTCAGTATATAAAAAATAGAAAAGTTTGTGAATTTCGATATTGGCCAATAATTATATGTATTTGCTATATTGATTCCAGATACCACACTTAAAATCTACCGATTTTCCTACTCATATTTTGAAGTGTATTCAACAAAAGGTGTATTTGCAAGGTGAATATTTATTCTCTTCCCTTTTGATTAGAAAGATCAAGTTAAATTCAACTCTTAGTTTAGCATGCTCGCATCTTACCTATTTCCATGGAGTGAGTTGTGAGTAAAGTTGATTTTGAGAAAGTCCCCAACTTGTCATGAAAGGAAAGGAAAGGAATGTTTCGTGAAAGTTGTCTTTATATGATGAAAGGAAAGGACGGCTCGGCACAGGAGAGGATCCGATGCGATGTGAATCATCATGAGGGTCTTGAAGCCCTCCATGTGTTCAGCAGTATCGCCCTCGCCGTCATAGGTCTCGAACTGGGGAGGACGGAAATTTCGGGGTATCTCCGCCTGTAGGATGAGGGCGGAGAAAGGAGGTCGGACGGGCCTGTACCCCGGAGCTGTCCTTGGGCCGCCGTCGTCGAAGTTGTCGAGTCGGTCTTCCATTTCTTGGAGGCGCTTCAGGAGGTCAATGTCATACTCCGGCTGGATAGATGGGACGCGAGTCACACTGGCATCCGACCGGATATGGGAATGATGGATGTTCTCATCGACAGGGGTCCCCTGGATGGCCTCCAGGATTTTCCTCCGGAAGTCTTGGAACTCCTGGTGAGTGACCGGGGCCCGCTCGGCTCGGTTTGGTTGAGTGGACTGTTGCTGACCGATACGGCTGAGCGCCGGCCTCCGCCCTTAGGACGGAGGTTTTGGACGGTTTGGAGCCGAGTTGGAAGCGGCTCCTCCCCTGCTGTGGCTAGCCTGTCGGTTCAGGATTACCCCCTGCAGGTCGGGCTGGACCGGACGGGAGGCACTCGGTTGATGTGGGTGACTAACCCCCGGATGGTTGGATCCCTGGGCGTCGGTAGCGATGCCCCGTGAAGGGACGTCCTGCCGACGTGCAGAGGTAACAGCTTTTGTGGCTTTAGGCGCCATGTGAGCTCGGACTGACTGTACACCGTTGACGGCAGAGCTCGGGTCGGCGTCTATAATAGAGAGTTTCCCACAGACGGCGCCAACTTGATGCGGTTTGTTTTTGCGAGGCGTGTGGATGCACCAGGTGTGAGTTCTTACTCGATTTGTATTGATGGAGGAAGCTCCTATGCAAACGACCTTCGGCTGGACGAACGGTGCGGAAGTCGGCTCGGGTTGGGTGGAGGCTGATGCTCGGCTCGTATCAGGGGGCTCGGATCCGAGGTCTCGTGTACCTGCAGATGGTCTAGGAACACCGGGGTTGGTCCCGGTGGCAGACCCTCCGACGATCTAGTCAGTCACTAAGGGAGAGTAATAGTAACTAGGGTTTGAGTGGAAAAGATTCGATCACCTGGACAAAGGGTGGGGGTCTGGTATTTATAGGAGAAGCCAAACGGGTCTGGACCCGTTTGGGGCCGGGTTTGGACCCGGTTGCCCGTGGGGCTGAAGCGGTGGAAACCCGGGCGGTATAGGCCTGACGTGGCAGAGGCCCGGGCGATTTCCAGGCTTACGTGGCAGTGGCCCGGGCGGTTTTCCGATGCTAACGTGGTGGATCCGGATGATTCAGAGGCGCACGTTTCCTGAGGGGATCGTGTGGCCCAGGAGGGGCCACGTCATCTGACCCACATCTCACACATTTCCATTTGGTCTCGATTACATTTCACCTTCCAAAAAAGGGAAGGTTGCGTAACAATCACTCATCCTTGAGCATTTGGTCTAGATTCTAGAATGTGGGGATATCGCAGCTTACTTTGATTTTCAGGTAACATGAATCCCACTGCTACGTGGAATTATTGAAATAATTAAAGCTGAATGTTGACCCATCTCCTACCCAGAAGCTCTCGATCGATCACTATAAATTACCAGGATGCCTTTGTCCCAAAACTCACAACTAAGTCTGCACCGAAACTATATATACAACCTGTAGCGAATTTTTACATTTCACGCCCAACATCTTAGGAAAATGGCAAGCAAGATCTTGATCATCGGAGGGACCGGTTACATCGGAAAATTCATTGTTGGGGCAGCTGCAAAGTCTGAGCACCCCACACTGGCCCTAGTGAGAGACACCGCCCCCTCCGACCCTGCTAAGGCTAAGCTTCTTGAAGGGTTTAAGGAATCTGGAGTAACACTTGTTAAGGTGAGGTGGTCATCTACTTTTCTTTATATAAATTTAGTTAGTTTTACGGGGTCTTATCTGTGAATATTTGAGCTATAGGGGGACTTGTATGATCATGAGAGCTTGGTAAAGGTCATCAAGGAGGTGGATGTTGTGATATCAGCCGTAGGATTACAGGTGGCTGACCAGACAAGGATCATTGCGGCCATTAAAGAAGCAGGAAATATTAAGGTTAGTTCTTCTGAAAAAAAGTTTTTTAATATATATATATATATATATATATATATATATATATATATATATATATATATAATAGCTATTATCTTATTTATTTATTAATAATGGAGTTTTTTCTTCTGGGACATGACACATAGCAGAATTTTTCATCCGCGACACGACATGTTGGAGAAATTTTAATATTACACTAATATTATATTTCACAATTGAAATGCTTATATAATTGATATTAATTTTGGGGTTTGGGGCTCAAACTGGCACGAGAAATTGACTTGGACGAGGTCACCCGATCAGTAGGATTAGATTTCGTTGTATTTTTGTTTGTTGGTTGGGGTGTATGAGTTCCAGGACGCAGCATGTTGGGATCTGAACTTCATAAGCCTTATTTTTTGTTGTATGTTTTGTTAAATTCTTTTTAATGAAACGCAGGGGTATTCAACCCACCGTTTAACCATCAAATATTTTTTTTTGGGGTTTGGGGTTGTGCAGAGATTTTTGCCATCAGAGTTTGGACTAGATGTTGATCGGGCTCACACAGTGGAGCCTGCAAAATCGGCATTTGCAGGAAAGATTCAAATCCGACGAGCTATTGAAGCAGAAGGGATCCCATACACTTTAGTATCGTCCAACTATTTCGCAGGTTACTCCCTCCCAACATTGGCCCAAGCCGATTCCTTCGGCCCTCCTACTGACAAAGTTACTATCTATGGCGATGGAAATACCAAAGGTCGGTCGTTACTTCAACAAAGACTTCTCTTAACATGTCCAAAAAAGTTTATCTTCATTTCTCAAATTCATGATTTTCATCTTCCTAAGAGATGTATATGTATATGTAATAATAAACAAGAATTTGATACCTGAAGTGATTTATATTAAATCATCAATAATTGGTTGCAAAATGAACATGACAAAGAAAAACAAACAGGATAGTTGAATCCATAACTAGCAAAACTTCATCTGTTTATTATATATATATATATATATATATATATATATATATATATGAAATCTGAATATCAGCTACAGAGGCTTAATTTATTGTAGCAGAAAATTGTCACATATAAACATGCATTTTAAAAATCGTATTCCTTAATTTTATTGAGGATAAAATGACAGCTTTCTGAAGCTTATGCAAAAGTAAAAAAACCATCTTCTACAATTTTCGTGCTCAATTGAGACATATTGCACACATAATTAAGTTCGCTCTGTGATCTAATATATTTCAATTTTTCCGGAAGTCTTTAAGGTAGCTAGCTTTTGGCTAGAAAACAAGTTGACGGAAAATTTTAAACTTGATCTGTAGTTTTTTTTTTTTGTTGTTGCATTTAAGGCTTTTATTAACATTAACTTTAGCTTTTCTTTTCTCCAAAATTTTCAGCAATTTTTGTGTATGAAGAAGATATTGCTACGTACACAATCAAAGCTGTGGATGACCCAAGAACATTGAACAAGATTGTGTATATAAGACCTCCCAGTAACATCTACACTCATAATGAACTCATTTCCCTCTGGGAGAAAAAGACCGGCAAAACTCTAGAAAGGATCTACCTCACAGAACAGGAGGTCTTGAAGAAAATTAAAGGTAGGGAGAAATCTTGAATTAGTTTCTTATTTCTGAATTCTATTATTAATTTTAAAAATTGAGGACTTATTTATTTATTTTTTCAATTGTGTTGTTAAAAAAAACAGAGGCTTCACTTCCTTTCAACGTTATAATGGCAATCAATTACTCGGTCTTTATCAAGGGAGACACCACCAACTTTGAGATTGATCCATCTTTTGGTGTAGAAGCATCTGAACTTTACCCGGATGTCAAGTACACCACAGTTGAAGAATATGTTAGCCGGCTCGTCTAGTTTAAGACAACTTCCGGAATAATGCATCTCTCAGGGATTTAATTGTTGAAGTTGTGTGATCACTGGTGTTTGTTTTGTGTGAGAGAAAGTTTAAAATTCATAAGAAACTACTTTATTATGTGATTTGAAACATATTCTTATTGAATAAATTTCTTCATGTGGGTTTTTGGGCTACTCAAATATTTTTTCTCAATTCCCTTCAGAGAATTTGTACAATGGTCACTTCAGAAATCTCATCTAATTGTACTTTCCAGTTGGCTTCTTTTCTCTGGAAATATTTAAAAAAAATTAAGAAATGAAACCAAATGTATTCCATCTAGGGGTGGCAACTGGGCCGGGTCAACCGCCGACCCACCCGCGACCCGGCCCACGAACCCAGCCCGCTTAAGACTTTCACGGGTTCGGGTCGAACCCGGTGTACAGTACCGGGTCGACCCGGGTCGCAATATACGCGAATCGAATTCGCGAAATCCGGCCCACGAACCCGTTAAAAAAGCGAATTAAACCCGCTAACCCGCGGGTCGACCCGTGTGTGTCAACCCGCTCGACCCGTACGGGTCGAACGTTCAACCCGTGACGGGCCGACCGTTCGACCCGAACGGGTCGAACGCGTGGGTTCGACCGTTGGGGCAGCAGTCAGCACAGGCAGCAAACGGCTCTTAGAGCCGTTGCTGCCGAACGTTGCTGTTTTTTTTTAATTTATTTTTTTGTTTTTTCCCACAAATTCACCTATAAATATCCCCTAAAATTCTCAAAAAAAATTACACCTCACTCTCTTACTCTCTCTACTATTATACATCATTTTAAAGAAATTTTTGAACAATTGTAGTGTTCATCAAATAATTGTACAAGGAGGCATATACACGATCAAATTTCGGTCGTATCGGAAACAAAATTCAACGTCTTCAACGTCTTCAACGTCTTCAACTCTCTTCAACTCTCAACCTCTTCTCAACTCTTTAATTGCGGAATCGGCAAAGCGCTCCTCCATCTTTTAGCTTTTCTTCTTATTTTCACGGTTTTTTTTTACATACGCGTATTCTACGGTGAACGGTATCAAAATTTCTCTACCTCTCTTGTTAAATTTTTTTTTGCATTGTAGTTAAAATTATTGTTTGTTTTTTGAACTTCTCTATCTCAACCCTCTTGTTTTTTAGATTTTTTTTGTATAATTCACCGCTCGGTCCGCTCCTACATTGTAGAATTTTTTTTACATATTTGAGCGCATTACAACATTATGTCTAGATCACGCGGTAGCGGTCGTAGCCACCAAGATTCCTCCTCATCTTCACGTAGGCCACCAATTGTCCCAATTAGTGAGCCCGCCCAAGATTACATTGATCCTACTATGGAACAATGGGGTACACACGACATGGATGTTGTAGGTAACATTCAATTAGAAGAAGAAGAAGAACAACAACAACCCGAAACCACACAACCCCGTAGTAGTAGGAAAAGTAGAGGAGAAACTAGCGATTGGCACAATTTTATGAGTATATCCCGGACGAACATATTCCGGGTGTAGGTTTGAAAGTGTGTAAAACATGTAGCAAAACATACAAATTCAAGAGGGGTGACGGCACCGGTACAATTAGTAGACACATACAACATAATCACAAAGAACTTCTTGATCAAATACAAGGCCAACAAAAAATTAACCCTAGGACCGGTCAAGTAGATAGCCACCCTTATGATCCCGAACTCGTTCGTCGAGAAATGACCCGATTAGTCATTAAGGAAGAGTTGCCATTTTCCTATCCCGAGAGTAGGAACTTGGAAAATTTTAATCAAACGGCCTTAAACCCTCATTTTAAAAGAATTCTGAGAAATACTTGCAAATCGGATTGTTTTAAAATGTATGTTGAAATGAAGGACGCGTTGATTGCAATTTTATGGAGTTTAACTTGTAGGGTTAGTTTAACTTCTGATTGTTGGACGGGTGTCAACAATATTCCAACGATGGGAATAACCTGTCATTGGATCAACAATGATTGGATTCTTCAAAAAAGAATCATATCACTTGCGGCGTTGCCATATCCCCATAGTGGCGCTGAAATAGCAAACCGTATTATAGAAATTTGTGATTTTTTTCATATTAGTGATAAAATTATGGCTATTAGTTTTGATAATGCATCTAACAACAGTGTAGCAATTACTACTTTAAAATCTGCATTAAACCCTCCATCTGATAAAATTTTTCATGTTAGATGTGCATGTCATATTATAAATTTATGTGTTCAAGATGCATTAAAAATAGCTGATCCATATATACATAAAATTAGAAATTGTGTACATTTCATTGCATTAAGTCCAAGCATTTTACAAGAATGGAAAGCTTGGTGTAGGGTTAGAAATGTTCCTTTTAGAAAATTTCCAAAGGATGTTAGACACCGATGGAATTTTACTTTTGATTTACTACATGTTGTCACCGATTATAAAGCAGTTGTAAATGATTTTTGTATCGCAAAAAATATGCCCAATTTTGAAATGACTCCCGCCGATTGGTTTTTTGCCGAATCTTTATTGAAATTTTTAGAACCTTTTAAAACCGCAACTTTAAAGTTTTCAAAAACATATGAATCTACTTCTAGTAGCATTTTTATTGAATTAGTTAGCATGGTGCAAACATTTAACGAAATGTTAAATGATATCAATATTAGTGAGATTGTAAGACCTGCATTTCAAAAAAATTTGAAGTATTATTTTCCTCCTCCTATGTTGATTTGTGTTGCTACTGTTATGGATCCCCGTATAAAATTAGAAGGTACGAAGAATTTGATAGAAATGTTTTTTGGATTTTTAGTGAACAATGTAGAATTAACAACTGATTGCGCTACTTTTTTAGTTCAGTTTGAATCTACGTTAAATAACTTGTATGATTATTATGATAGACGTTTTGCTTCTAGTAGCACAACTTCTGTAGTTAGTTCTTCTTCTGGTAGTTCTAAAGGTAAAAGTAAAATTGGTGATAGAACATTTAGTCTACTTGAACAAATTCAGTCTAAAAAACCTAGGACTAATCAACCAAATGAATTAAATTGGTATAACCAACAGGATACTGAGCCTACTCTTTCCCCACTAGATATTTTACAATGGTAGAAAGAACATGAACACACTTTTAGTATTCTGTCTATTATGGCTAAAGATTTGCTAACTCCTCCTGTCTCTACAGTTGCTTCTGAGAGTGCATTTTCTACAAGTGGCAGGGTTCTATCTGATTACAGAAACCGGTTGAAGCCCGAGGCGTTGGAGATGCTCGTTTGCACAGAAGACTGGCTGAAGGCTGAAGATAGGACGCAAGGGAAAACACTATCAAGTTCTACAAGTGGGAGCAACTCGCCCGAAGAACAACAACAACAACAACAACAGCTTTTCATCTTATGTTAAATTAGAAAAATTGTAGTCAATTAAAATTGTACATAAGAAATATGTTATTGTATTAAACTTATTTGTGAATTGAATTCTTCATTTCATTTCGTTATAAATTGTTCAAATTGTATCACTTAAATTCGTATGAATAAAATTTCAAAATTTGTTGTCAATTTCACTCTTTCAATCTTATTATTATTATTATCACGATTTTTTTTGTTTATTAGTATTATTACTTACTTAGTATTATAATTAAACATCATTTGGGGATATTTGATTCAATTTGAAGAATTGTAGTATTATTACTTATTAGTATTATTACTCAATTTAGTGAATTACATACTTATCTCTAATATTATAATGGGAGAAGGCCTTAGTGTCATCGACTGTCATTTTGAAGACCCGTGCAGCGCACGTGTTGACAAAATGGCCCACTTTGGTAAATATTTTCGAAAGTAGACCAGTTTGGTAAATATTTTCGGAGATGGATCAGTTTGGGAATTATTTTCTTTTGGGTTATAGCCTAACTTTGGTAAATATTATCGAAAGTATACCAGATTGGTAAATATTTTCAAAAGTGGATCAGTTTGGAAATTATTTTCTTTTTTACCTTACTCATTATCCCTACAGTTTTTACCACGTGCACGTATGCACGTGTCTAATACTAGTAGTATTATAATTAAACATCATTTGGGGATATTTGAAGAATTGTAGTATTATTACTTATTAGTAGTAATGTAGTATTACTTAGTATTATAATTTTTTAAGAAATGTAATATTCATCAGTCAAAAATATGGTTGTTTGTATAATTGTATACATCATTTGTAAAATTATTATTATTATTAGTTCAATTTAAACTACCAAAAAAAAAAGTATATATATATATTATTAAACGGGCCAACCCGCGGGTCGACCCGGCCCAACCCGGGTTGAGCCCTAAAGGGTTCACGGGTTGGGCGGGCCACCCAATTAAGAAGTTGACCCGGCCCAGCCCGGCCCGTATAACACCCCAACCCGGCCCGGCCCGCCTACCCAAGCGTGCCAACCCGCACGGGTTGGGCCCGGACCGGCCCGGTCGACCCGTTCGCCACCCCTAATTCCATCCGGTTTTGAATTGGAAAAATAAAATCTCTAATAATAATATTATAATGGAAGCATACCTTAGTGTCATTTGTCAATCTACCAATACGTGCATCATACGTGCATAACTAAACTCTACTATTTTAATGGGAGAGTTGGAGTTTGTAAAAAACAAACCCTAACTTTGTAACTATATAAACACGTATAATACACGTCCAAACTACATCCAACAAATATAAATGTGCACCGCACGCGTAGCCCAAATCAAAACATTCAAATATAAATTATTATTTTTCTTATTTGATATATATTCATTTCATTTGATTACTTTACTTTTTTTAGACGTGTATCGCACGTACATTATACTATATGAAGGATATTAGGTTCGAGTTCTCACTATGTCACCAAACAAACATGTGCATCGCACGTGCAACTCAAAATTTATTTTTTAACACGTGCATCGCATGTACACATCAAAATTTTTTCTTCTTAATTTTTTAAAAATACGTGTATCGCCCGCTCAGCTCCATTTTTAAAAAAAATTAAGGCTTTCATCACACGTGCTATTTACTGTTGACTTACATGTATCACACGTTTAACTCCAACTCTTTATCAAAACGTGCATCGCACATTTCAAAATACTAGTATGATTATTCAAAATATACTATTCTGATTCAGACTCTTAAATACCAACACAACATATATACATGGCCTTCAGACGTTGAAAGAAATTGATAAGGTCATAGAGAAACGTAGGGGAAATTAAAGAACCCTGGTATTCACCCTCCGTTTCTAACCGCTCCCCCCATTTGGTTCTCTTCCCCCGTAAGAAAATAGAAAAACTGGAGCGCGCATCCCATTGGTAACACACCCCGTAAAAAAGAAAATTTTCTTTATCTAATAAAAGAAATTTTACAAAATACAAACACTGTATGCTTTCAATACAAAGACACAATAACATAATATCAAATAAGAAATTGCATAATTCTTGTCATACACACAATTTATTTTAAAACAAAAATCGATATGTACAATTATAAATATCAAACAAGAAAGAGCATACATAATTCATGTGATGTCCATCTCACAAAACCCTAAAAAAGATTGCATTTTTAAGTGGATAATCATCATTGACTAAGATTTAACAAATTTCATTTAATCTACGTTAGGGTTTTAACAAACCCTAAAAAATTTGACTGTTGATTAGAATCATAAATCTTAAAAAGACGAATTTTTAACATACCGTAGCTTGTGAGTTGCCAAAACCCTGATGTTCATTGACTTCAAGTGACTCAAAATCTATTTGATTAGATTCTTCTTGAATTCTCATTGCCTCTTCTTCTTCCACTTCTTCCATTAGAGAGTTGCATAAAGCTGAAGAGTCCAAGTGGTTTGAAAAAACAATAGGGGGGAGAAAGATGAAAAAAAAAATTGGGGTGGATGGATGGAAATTGTTAGTTTTGGATGGGGGGAGCAAATGGGGGGAGCGGAACCAAGAAATTGGGAGGGAAGGTGGGGTGAGAAAAAAGTTTACCCCCACAACTTAAAAATGATATGTCTGGGAATTTTAATTTATAAAGGGCAACTTAAGAACGGGGGTGAGCTAGAAAACGGGGGGTGAATACTAGGACTCAAATTAAATTAAATTAAATGTCTCAAACACTACTTCCGATATGAGATAGGCTTTTAGCTCGACAAATTGATTCAAGAATTGAAAAACTAGAGAAGATTTAGAACAGAAAGTAGGAGAATATATTTTATTAAGGTTTGAGAATTTTGGGATAATTTGGGATTGAGGAAAGCAGAACAGAGAAATCAAGAATAGGTTCTAAACTTGGATAAGGGCATCTCCAACCTTCCCTCCATTTTGGCGCATTTTTTACTTCAAAATAGTGCAACTGTTACATCAAACAATAACTTCATCTTCAATCCATAACTTTATTCCTAACTCCAAAAAGAAATATTGTCTGCATATTCTTTTTAAACTACATTTTATATAAATTCTTTTATAATTCTCTACTATTTATCTATTTCACTAATTGACCACATACATTTTTTTTAAGTATTAATCTAATAATATGCCTCATTATTTAACAAAGGGAATAAAATATATCGGATGAAAAAATTATTATATGACCATTCTAAATTGTTGATCCCTTTTATGTTATTTTATTGCGTTATGTATTTTCCATTGTTTTAAGTGGACGAGTTTAATTTGAATATTGTATTTTGCATTATGTATTTTGCATTGTTTTTTAATTTGAATATTTATGAAATTTTAATTAAAGTCAAAATAAAATATTTGATGTTTTTATATATTGTAATTAACATTTCGTATGATTTTAAAATATTAATTGTACTGAATATAAAATTAATAACCATCAATAATGAATAATATATAGAACACAATTAAAATAATTAAAAAAAAATTGGACTAGAAAGTAATTAATTGTGTTAGAAACTATAGAATTAGGCCAAAAAAATAAAACTTATAAACCTTGGGGGTATTTTTATATTAAAAAATAGAGCTAGATGAACAGTAGCACGCCAAATATGGCGTGGCAGTGTTCATTGCGCTCCATCCACTCAATTTTGGAGTGGAGAATGGCGCTGGGGTGGAAACCAACTCCAACTCCAAACCCACTTTTCCACTCCCAAATGGAATGGGTTGGAGATGCTCTACGCGAAAACAATACAATCTTACATCACAATTAACCTATTACATTGGATCTCTAGTAGAAACGTGCCACATGTGTCCTCTCCAATGGCTTTTGTTGCTACCATCCCCGCACGCCCTTCGCACGTGACGAACTCACTCAAATATTTCCTTACTGGTGGTTTGTCCAAATTTTTTATTTGACTGGTTAAAGGTAGGGTAAGTCCCTACCTCACTAGAGATATATTAATATAAAAATAAATACAGGTAAATAATACATAGGGGCAAGATAGTTCAGCGAAAAACAGATGCCGAACTCTTGGTCCCCAAAAAAGCTTACGGAAATAGTTATAGCAACTTAAGCACCATAGAGTTTTTCAACAAAACATCAAAATATCAAAAACATCAAAAAAGCAACTTGATGGCTGGTGTTATCCTAGGCTGAGCAGCTATCTCCCGCACTGTCATCTTGATCAATCCGAATGAGTGCCTGCTTGAGGAGGACGTCTTGCACTCCAGCTTGCTCCATCTCTTGAAAGAGTTCTGCCTTCTTCTTGCTGTTATCGAGCCCATCTAGCCAAGATCGAAACCAAAAAATTGCATTAGAAATAATTTCCTTTGGTTGCATAATCTTAGAAGAGAAAGTGTGTTCATTTCTAGCAAGCCATAAACTCCAACAGATTGAGATTGTCAGTAGGTGCCAAATGTGTCTGTGTATTTGATTTCCAAAGCACCAAGAAGTAAAGCATTCATGCAAGTCAGTAGGCAAAGTATGTATGTGGAAAAGTGCAGTGAAATATGTCCAAGTACTAGTGGCAATAGGGCAGTCGAAAAAGATATGGTAGGTCGATTCGATAGGACATGCACAAGCTGTGCATGTCGTATCTCCAGGCCAGCCTTTGGAGTGGAGGAATTCTTTGGATTTGAGTTTATCCCAATTCATTTGCCAGATGAAAAGTTTGCATTTAAGCGACGCTGAAGAAGTCCATGTTGCAGCAAAATACGGGGAATGGAGGCCGGAGGTGATAAAGAAGTTGTAAGCTGACTTGACAGTGAAATGGGTTGATGGAGTGAGTCTCCATGAAGGTTGATCTCCTGAGTGTGAAGGCTGGAATTCTGCAATCAGATCAAGTAGTTTCTTTTTCTCTTCTCAAATGGAATGGTTGGAGACACATTTAAGTCTCGGTTTCCAGAGCCACTTGCCATCAATCTAGGTACCTTGGAAGAGGACATCAGCTTCCAGATTCCATGCTGCAGCAGCTAGTGATGGACACATGGAAGTTATAATGTTGCCATTTATCCATTTTAACGTCCAAAAATTGATAAGGTTCCTCTTTCCTAACTTCCAACTGACATTTAGCAAGAATTGTTCTCTGAGATGGAAAATTTCTTTCCAGAAGCTTGAAGCAGTTAAGGGGCATGTGAGGATGTTGGATTTGCTTCTAAAATATAGGCTTCTTAATGTTTGGCTAGGTAGTGAGTCAGATGATACCAACTTCCACCACCATTTCATGAGAAGAGCTTCATTAAAGACTTTCAAATCTAGAACCCCTAGCCCACCTTGATTCTTAGGTTGGCAGATCTTCGGCCACCGCATGCATGCCACTCCTCTAGCATCAGTGTCGGAGCCACACCAGAAAAACCTACTGCAAATCTGATCGATTCTTATGATTACCCAAAGGGGTAATCTGAAGAAAGAAGCGAAGTAGACCGGTAAAGCACTGAGAACAGCATTTATAAGCACTAACCTCCCACCCCTAGATAGCATTTTGACCTTCCACACAGAGAGTCTTCTTTCAATCTTGAGGATCAGCGGCTGCCAATTTCTTTTGCTGAATTTCCCGCTAGATAATGGCATGCCAAGATACTGAATAGGTAAGCATTCTTCCATGCAACCTAGAATGGCTGAGAAAGCCTGTAGCTTCATCTTCGATTTGCCTAAGTAAACAATTGAGGATTTATTAAAATT
This sequence comes from Hemerocallis citrina, assembly GCA_017893485.1. NCBI lineage: Eukaryota > Viridiplantae > Streptophyta > Magnoliopsida > Asparagales > Asphodelaceae > Hemerocallis > Hemerocallis citrina. Next base: position 385,741,634 of record CM030359.1, on the reverse strand, counting down.
TATGGCCAACCCTGAGACATTTGCAAATAGATGTAGTGCTACTTTGAGGTTGATAACATCATGCTCGTCTCCTTTACAAAATAGCAGTGTGTCATCTGCAAATTGCAGAACTGACAGATTAGCAAGTGATCCTCGGACAGGAAGAGGTGAGAAAGCACCATTTCTGCGACCACTATAGAGCATCTAAGCTTACACATCTACAACTAAGATGAAAAGCATTGGCGAAAGAGGATCCCCCTGCTTGAGTCCTCGCTTGGAGTTGATTTGTCTTCCCCCCTTTCCATCAATGAGAATTGAAGATTTTGCCGTCCTCATGATCATATTGATCCACTTGCACCAGGCTGACCCAAAGCCTCTTGCAATTAAAAGCTGGTCTAAAAAATCCCAACCGACTGTGTTAAAAGCTTTTGCAAAGTCAATCTTCAACAAAAGAGCATCAGAGTTGCGTCTACTGCACAGGTTGATAGCTTCATGAGCTATAAGGAAACAATCCACTGTCGATTTACCTTTCAAGAGGGCACTTTGAGAAGAGGACACGAGGGAGTGTAGGATAGGGGCAAGTCTGTTGGCAAGGATTTTGGTGAAAATTTAAATGGAGCAGTTGAGCAAGCTGATAGGACTGTAATCAGAGACCAAATTTGCACCTTCGCACTTGGGAATTAACATAATGTTGGAGTTGTTCAGCCTATCTAGATCAATATCTCCTTTCTGTACCGACTGAAGCATGGCAAATAGATCATCCTTAATAGTATCCCAAAAATTATGATAAAAGCTCATCGAGAAACCATCGGGGCCTGGTGCTTTGTCACTGGTAGGTATAAAGATGCACATAACTTTGATTCTCATGCCCATGACGTCAGTCTAGAGCACAAAATTACCTCTTTACCCTCAGCCCTATCAGCCGGTATAACAGCTCGGAAAGTGTGGCCAACTACTCGAGTACTACCCCAGGCTTCTCCAACAAATCTGGGGCTCGGCGCTCGTGTAATACCCTGATTTTTCAATTAATGAAAAATTATTTATTTTGCACGTAGTGTGCACGTGCAATATTTTGGTTGAATTAAATCTTATAATTATTTTTATTGTGATGTGTATGAACATTTAAATATGTGTTCTCAAGTTATTTTATACAAAAGCCTTTTCTTTAAATAAATAGAAAGCCTTATTTTAAAAGCTTTTTTCTTAAAGCCCAAAATGTAATCTATTTATTTTATTTTTAAATAACCATTTTGGCCCATAAACTAAAGCCCATGGACTATATTTTTACACAACTTGTCATTTAAAAGATTATTTTATTTTTATACAAAATTTAATGTACAATTTTAGGCCTAGTTGCATGCACGTGCACTACACGTACACGTGCAAAATGCATGCTCTTCTTGTGGCCGGTTGTGTTCTTTTTGGAGGGAATTCAAATTTTTAATGGTGATCATGGTGGTGGTTATTTAGATGTGGGTAGTTATTTTAACTCCTACTCTCATCCTAGCCTTCCATCCTACAACCAACCAACTAATCCTAGCTCTCCATTCTAGTTGATTTTTAGTATAAATACCCCCTTCCATGGCTAGTTATTTTGTGCTTAATATTCCCTTCCAAACCATAGTCTAATAGTATTATCTAGTAGTAGTTGTGAGTTAAAAAGATTGAGTGGTGAGGGAGATTGTGCTTGCATTTTTCCAAGGAGGAGAGGCCGGCTATTCAAGGAAGAGACTTTCGGTGTTGGTGCTTTTGGAGAGCGTGTGCGCGCGTCTAGGAGGAGCTGCATCTCGTTGCAAGAACTTTGTTGCTATTGTGTTGTTTTCTCTCCATACAAGGTGGGTAGAATTTTCCTTATTTCTAACATAGGAATATATGCTAGATTTAATTAGCAAAAGGTTGCATGGAAATGTTTAATAAGAATGCACATTTAATTGAAAAGATGATCTCTAATTGATTGAATTATTGATATGCGAATTATGTGTGATTGTGTGCAATAAAAATGTAATTATAAAGTGGGTAAAATTCTCCATATTTCTAAAGTAGAAATGCTTGTTAGAATGAATGAATGATAGTGGGTTTAATTTTCCTTAAGAATGATGCTAGTATGATATTGAGACATGATACATGGAAAATACTAATAAGAATGCATGTTTAATTGGAAAGTTAGTTTATAAATTGATTGGGATGATTATGAATAACTTGTATGTGGCTTTATTTATTAAAATTGAGTTGTGGGTAAAAATTTTCCTATTCTTAAAGTAGAATTGCATGCTAGTTTAATTGGAAATTTGACGCATGAAATTGATTAAGAAAGAGCACACTTTAATTTGAAATGAATGACTTTCTTGAGTGATTGAGATGTGAACATGCTAATTGATAAGTGGTTATATATATTGTGACTTAGATTGATTAATGAAACCACATTTGTTACTATCAAAGAACTACACACAAAGTCAGTAGTTTTACCATTTCATGTGTTAATTAGACCCTTTGTGTTGATATGGGTATGAATAAATTCAAATAAGAGTATATGTAGATAAATGATTAAAATCAGTGCATTAATGTGAAATGTAGTGACAAAAAAGATTAGAATACTATGAGGCAAAGAAACATCAAAAAGAGAAAAATAGTAGTGTTAGAATGTATAAATTGAATTAATGGTTTGAAAATATGTTTTTATTATCACAAAAATTATTTTGCTCACGCTGACATATGAATTATGTGAGGGAGAATTATTCTGGAGTTATACAGTATAATTTGATGAGAGCAAAATGAAAAGAAAGCTAGTTGAACATCGAAATGTTCTAAATAACAGGGACTATAGATTAAATAAAGTTAGAATTATACTTATGACAACTGAGCACGTAGCTCAAGTGGTCTTGCAGTGCGGTTGGGTTCCTTGTGTTGAACGGTTCGATTCCCCTTAGCCGCAAATATATTCTCACATTTTGTGTAAACATATAAAATACCGACAGACAGTGATAAATACCCTTTTGCCCTCTTTATATCGCTGGCACAGTTCGGCCTAGTGGCGGGTGCTGTTGGCTGTGTTCTCCGTGTGCCTGGGTTCGATTCTTGCTATCGGCAAGTATGAAAAAATATATTTTTTGGGTTTTTAGGTGTCCAAAAATTGTGAAAAAAATATGGTTATTCTCATAAAAATATAAGGGACTTTATAAAAATAATTTGGAGATTATTTGAATGAAATAAACCATAATTTGTGAATAAAAGGCATAAATAGAACTATGGTTCTAGAGTATACACTTGTGAAAATTTATAACTTGTAAGAATAAAATGAAATGAAGTGCTAGGAGATGATTTGGCAAAAAGAACCTTTGTGGTGTGACATAAAGCAATTTATTCTCACTTGAGAATAATGTGGAAAAATATGAAGTATGAATATTGATTAGCGATGTGAATTTCAAATGTGAAATTATTAATTGATAAAGTGCATGAGTTCATGTATAATTATGGATTAATGAATTAGAGATCATGTTAATGAAAAAGAAATCCGTTGGTTATGAATATGATTTTATGAGTTATAAGTACTCAATATGGAAATTGTGAATTGGAATTGAATTGAAAGAGTAGCTAAGTCTCCCCCGGCAATTGGAAAGAAAATGAAATGAATTATTGAAATGAAAGACCAAGGTTGGTCACGTTTGTATAAATGGATAAGTCCGGTTTAGTGGAGAGGCTAACTCTAGAACTTTGATTTTTATTCATGATTCTATTAAACTAAGGACTAGAACATAGTGAAGATGTGATGAAAGTAAGAGAAAAACATTGAGTATGAGGGCCATTGGGTAGCGGCGAGAGCGTATCCCAGGAATTCCCATGATGAGTCTGGATGAGGATGCTGCTCCAGAGTACCGTCCCGGTGGCGACGCTCGTGGAATATTTGAAGACTACGGGTGGTGTACGTCATGTCTATGGTGAGAGCTGAATTACCACAGGATGTCTGCATGATGAGTCATGTCAGCGATGGGATTCCCTCCAGAGTGCCTAGACATGAGTTCGTAGGTCAGAAAACATCTAGGATACTTACCGTAATTACAGTAATAGATTAAGTCATAACAAGGGATTGAACCCTACAAAGATGAAGAACGATTAAGGGCTTGCCCTCGGACCTATGTAGTATGGGATGCTTTTCCAACAAGTGAAGGGGCTCGTCTCACGACCCTCGACGCTCGGCTAAGCGAGCTCCTACTCTTCAAATCTCAACGTCCCTTAGCTTTTCCAACAAGTTAGGGGGCTCGTCTCCCGACCTTCAACGCTCGGCTAAGCGAGCTCCTGCTCTTCGGCACTTGACGCCCCTCATGACTCCAAAAAGGGATCCCCTTCATCCTACGCCGCTGGTCTCTTCAGGAAGATACGGACCCCATTGTTCACCGTACACACCACTCCCCTCTTCCTACAGAGGCAAAACTACTCCTACACGGCTGGATTATCCAGCCCTCCAGGAGTGGGGGGCTCCTGATATGGGTTAGATGATGTGGCCCCTCCTGGGCCACCAGATTCCCTCAAAACCCGCTCTCCCCTGATCATCAGATCAACCCAGAGCCTCTTGGGTTTCTGCTATGTCAGGCCCACGAGCAAACGGGTCTAAGCTCGGCCCAACAGGATCTCAGACCATTTTGCTCTGCCTATAAATACCAGGCCCCCTCCTTCATTAAAAGGTAATCAATCTTTCTCCTCTGAAACCCTAACTACTGTTGCTTTCTAGTAACTGACTAAATCGTCGGAGGACCTGTTACCGGGATCTCTCTCGGTGTTTCTAGGCAGAGTGCAGGTACACAAGACCGAGCCGAGCCCCCCCCCCCCCCCCCCCCCCCCGCCCGATCCGAGCTGAGCTTGCTGGATCCGAGCAGAGCATCCGTCCTCCATCTCACTCCTGCTACCCCCGAGCCGTTCCCAACTGAGCTTCGAACGTATAGCCAGTACCGCGACTTTCACTATACAAATTACAAAAACTCACACCTGTTGCAGCCACACCCCAAAAACAAACCGCATCAGTTGCCAAAGTAATTACGTTCGTGGACTCAACAACTATGCTCACCGTTGGGAATGGTGAGTTAAGCTGTTTCATGCTCGTCATTGGGACACAATGAGTTTAGTTATATTTTTTTGAGACACTCAATGTTCCCAACGGTGAATTCAGTTTAAAAAATTTCACAAATAATTTGCCGTTCCCAACAGCGAGGTTCTTTGTACTGGACATGCTGCTGGGAACGACGACTGTGAACTTTTTCACATTTCACAGAGCGTAAAAAGTCTCTATTGGACTTGGTGAAATTTTCAAAGAATAACTCGATGTTCCCAATAGCGAGGGAAAAAGAGTTACACTCGCTGTTGGGAACATCGAGTTTACTAGGCCACTACTTTATTCACTCAAATTCATTAACTGCTATTCTCATTTCACTCACTTCCCTCTGACCTTTATTCATCTCCTTCCTTATTGAACCAAAACCCTAGTTTCATCTACATCTTCTACTTCAATCGTTGGTTGATAAGTTCACTTGGCGGAATCTTTAACATTCCCCAACAAATCTCTAGCCGCTACGTTCTTTTTTTTTATCATAAGTGACCACATAAAGGTATGTTTTAACTTGACTAATACAATGTATTTGGATTTGGTTAGGGTTAGGATAAAGATTACGCTTTAAATTAAACTCGCGGGTTAGGGTTAGAGTTAGGGTTAGGGTTAGAAATTGAAGAGGGGTTGTGTTTGGTTCCAAGTTAATGTTAGGTTTTTATTATGCACATCAAGTGTTCGATGAATTGTGTAAGTGATCAAATTGTTCGATATGCACATTTGGTGTTTGATGTAAAGCATTAGAGCTGACATTTGAATGTTGGTGATCCCACATTTGTTAGTGTTGACTTGTTTGTGATCAATTGCATTCGTATGTAGTTGCTTAAGAATTATCAAAAGGCACCGAGAAATGCAATGTAGATGTTGCATTTTTTGCAGGCTCATAATGACCCGACCTAGCGATTCTGGACGCCGTCCTCCTACTGCATCCGAGTGGAGAAAGCTCATGCAGCAATAAGAGTTGTTTTTTATAGTTTTGAACTCCATGATATGTAAGGGTGGTAAGGGTTATTTATGTTAAGTTTGTCAACGAGCGTTTGTGATGTTAAGTTGAGATGTAGTTATGATGTAATGTTTATTAAGTTTGTTGATAAGTTGTGATGTTGTTATCGTGTGATGTTTGTTAAGTTTGTTTTTTCTATGCAGTTGTTGGAATTACTTCTTCATATGTTTTAATTTAGTATTTGTTTGTACTTAATATATGACTCTTCTACGATGTTCGTTTATTTGTGGAATTGTGCTCCGTATGTTGAAATTCTGGAGCTAGGATTTTTAGAGATCTTTGTAAAGAGGGGCAATACACAATTGGATTTGACATTATACAATTTATATTGGACACACCATTCTCAATAGCGCGGAAGTTATATTAAGGTCGGTGTTCCCAATAGCGATTAGTTCAATCTCAATTGTTGTTGGGAAGAGCATGCTCAATTTTGGATTTTTTTCGAGAATTATAACAATTTCATTATCAGTAAACTCGTCGTTACCAACAGTGAGTGTAGCTCTTTTATCCTCGCTGTTGGGAACAGTGAGTTATTCCTCAGAAATTTTACCAAGTCCAACAGAGAGTTTTCACTCTGTGAAATATGAAAAAGTGCACAATTGCCGTTTTCAACAATGTGTCTAGTACAAAGAACCTCGCTGTTGGGAATATCGAGTTATTTTTGAAAAATTTTTAACTGAAATCGCCGTTGGGATCAACAAGTGTCAAAAAAAAAAAAAAAAAACTAAACTCGTTGTGTCCCAACGGCAAGCATGAAACAACTAAATTCGTCGTTGAAAACGATGAGTTTAACTGTTGAGTCCACGAGCACAATTACTTTGACAACTATCATCTTCTTGCAAATAGTTGTAAAAAATGGCATTAAAAAAACTATTCTTTAAGTAAAAAATAAAAGCAAACTCTTGTTTTCACTGTCTCGATAATATTCTCCTTTCTGATGTAGACAGTACTAAAGAAAACCCTCACAATATCTATTCTGAACAAGAAATAAAGAATCTATTTCTTTAATTATTTTATAGATAACCTTGTAGTTTATGTGATATCCATACGAAAGTTATATATCTTGTTATGATTTCCAGAAGCTGAGATACCAATTATTAGGAATTTATTGTTGAGTTTAGCAACAATAAATTCAATTTCAATGACGAATAATCAAACAAGTAGATCAAAGTAAGTACATAATGATTTGTTTCGGGTTGGCAATGCCTAATCCAGAGGAAAAATAAAAAAAAAATATTATTCAACTAGAGAGGATACAAAGTACTAAACTCGCACAAAAAACCTATCTATCTCTCAAGCCTCACTGGAAGATAATCTATTGTTAACAATGAAGAATTCTCTTAATTGCTCTTTACACTAAAGTACTCTCTCCCCCTCTCTCTCTCCCTCTCTCTCACACGCGCGCACATGCACACACACACACACACACACACACACACACACACACACACCTCTCAAGAGATCTAGAAAACCCGTACGTTTTAGTCTTGATACATTAGTCATCCGATATATCACGAATGAAGAGACACATGGTAGGAGCCGCACGATCTAACTTGGAGTAGAAGATGTGCTTCAATCATATCACTCGGACCCAACCCATTGCTATCGTCGGCAGTCGACTACAGCCCTAGAGCAGTCAACCGCAATGAGCTGACTCAAGTCATAGAGTTCTGGTTTGGGCAGTCAATTGTCAAATGCTTCTGACTTGATGTTGATGTTGCTCTTGCTGATGTTGTGGCTTCTTCTCACGGCGACGCTTCGACCTTTTCTCGCCATGTCATCTTCTTCTTCTCATTGAACTCAATAGTATGTAAGACATAAAACCCAACAATCTCTACCTTGGATTGCATACACATGTTATCAACATTATGTGATCAAACTCATCTAAACTCTCTCATTCTCCACCTACAAACAAATTTGATTCATTGGCTTCTTTAGCTAATTGAATTTATCTACTACATTTTTTCTCAAATAAGTACAATGGCTCACCCTAGTAGGCGTTAACACGGATACACCGCCTTCCGCATGAACTTCACCTACACTGAGGCACTCCACCTCTCGACAGTATTCGAACCTCGTGATTCTGCTTTGATGATTCTTGTAACGTTTCATGGACATAGGGCACAGAAACACATGGCCAAAATTTCTCAATCTCACAAAGTCTGTAGAGATTGTGCGAAACACCTCTCTTTACCTTCATCACCTTATGACGACCTTCCCAAACTGATAGAACTCCACCTTCAGCCGTGTACCTGTAGTCTCATGCTTCAGGAGTTCCTCAGGATTAAGGTTCCATTTTAACAAAGGAATATGCATGGCATTATCTAGTGTGTACTCCTTTCCGTTGCGCTCTTCCAACTCGACTGTTCTCTCGCCCATTACTTCATAAAACTCACCAACCACCGTTCTCACACAACGATATCCTGTGAAGTTCTAAGTAGAAAATATCCCCCTCTCGAAGTATATATAAGAAGAACTCCCCAAATCAAGAAAACAATCTGAATGCACATCTATAGAATTGGAAACATTAGTACAATATAAAGTATCACGTAATTCAGCGGCACTGGCAATACTAGCAATGTTGGAGCTTTCATGATTCAGCAACTTTCTACAATCCCTCTTGTAATGCTCAATCATTTTGTAATAGTGGCAACAACTTCTTTCCTTACATGCACTTTTTCTTCCACCCCAATGCATCTCATTGAAGTAGATGCAAATCACTAAGTCCCCGTCCTAAGTCTATCCTCCTCCAAGCCCTCGATCACCAATGCCACCGAAAATTTCTCCTTGGTAGACTTTCCGTTTAGCATGATGGTTATCAAATACTTGTATAGATTTGGTAGCGAATTTGTCAAGATGAAAGCTTTAAGATCTGCATTTGACAACTTCAATTTAGATGACCCTGAATTTGTTTCCCCTATATGACCTTGAAGAGCGATATTTTCCTTCTTTGAGTAATTGAACAATTTTTTCTTACAGTACATCAATTCTTATAATGACGATTCTACGTCGTTAGTTATGAGTCTTGCCACAGACTCGCCGCGCTTCTACATCTGACTTTGTTCCCCAAAAACATCCGAATTAAACTCAAAACTTCTGAATAAATCTTCAACTGAATATCCTGCTTTATGGCAGACGGCCTCCCCTGCTTGATATTAGTAGAACTCTGATATGTCATATTCTCCAAAGAAATTCGAGCAACTTCTGAACTGCGGAAGATTTCTGATCTGATGCTCTGATACCAATTGCTAGGATTTGCGAAAGCTCTGGTTCCAATTATTAGGAATATGTTGCTGAATTTAGTGACAATTGATCCAATAACGAAGAATCAACAAGTAGATCAACACAATGCATCATCTTCTCGAAAATTGGGAGGATCACGTAGGGGCACATTTTTTTAATGCAATCTGTAAACTTTTATCTCCTGCTGTAGGATTTTTATGCCTAGTTGGGCTGATCAATCTTTTCCCCTCAAAACACCAACAAAATGTACCAAAATGTCAAAATAATAATGTGTATCCTTGCTCTAAGCACCACAAGTAACTCATTCACACACACAAAAATGTTTAGAAACTTGAAGATTGATATCCTATATGTACTTGGAATCAATTTTAAACTAGTAATTTACAGCTGCGATGCACGTTTTAATAAATATATAATTTTTAAAGTAAAAATTTTGTCATGATCTGGCTTTGAACCTGAGACCTCTTTTATATTACTTATGCACGGACAATGCACGTCCTCGAACCTGAGTCCTCTTTTTATATTACTTATGCACAGACAATGCACATCTTAATAAAAAACAAACTTAAAATAAAAAATTTGACGTAGTGAGGACTCGAATCTGAAACTTCTTTCATATTAGTTATGTACGTGTGTCACATACGTGACAGATTGACAAACGACGCTAAGGCCTTCTCCCATTATAATATTAGAATATTAGAGATTAGAGATTTATGTGCAAAATAGGTGTACAGAAACTAATCCCTGGAAAACAACACATAACACAAATTCGCATCTTCGACTATTTTATTTTCCTTAAACTCGTCCCCTACCAAGAAAAAATATATAGAAACCTTCTCATTCTAAAAACTAATGACAATAATTTTTTTCTTTATTTCAACCCTTTTGTTAAATAAACTTTTTTCCTTTGAATGTATAAGCTCCTTTCATATAGTTATAATTTGATATTGAAATGTAATTCGTTTGAAGAATGTTAATTTTTCATTAACATGCCCATTTTATTTTTGATACGATGGATAGAGCCTTATGACTCCAGCCCCAAAAATATATTGCGATAAAAAAAAAAAAGTTTTGCATACAAAAAAAACCAAATTTTACGAATAAAACAGCGGGGAATACAACAATAAGTAGCCCCAAGGAACAACAACAAGCCACAGCTGAACTACAAAGGCTACACCTACAGTGGAACCATAAGGAAACGCAGAAACAGAGCAATCAAGCAACAAGGCAGCCGACAATCATCTCCAAAGCAAAAAGGACAGGAGTGGCTGGCTCAGCAGGCCGGACACCGAACCCGAACAGCCAACAGTAAGGACAGAGGAGTGCTGTACAAATCAAACGCCAACAGAGCAGCAGCTCACCGAACGAGACCAGCACCCCACCCTGCAGGAAGCACAGAAGAACGCAACCAAACAAGCAACAAAAAACCGCTAATAACAGTGCTAGGCCTAACCCCAAACTCAGAAAGCGAGCAAAATAAACAGAATAGGAGCATAACCCAGATAATTCCTGCACTGCATCGCAGTCGCCCCCAAAGAAAAAGCAGAACAAAAGGTTCCCACACACTGCAACGTAGTGACAACCAAGAAAAACCGGGCATAACCCCCACACTTGCATCCAACAAGCAACAACAATGCACCGTGCACATAACTGGGCCTAACCCCAGACAGAGCAAACGACACAGAACAAACAACAAAGGAGCAAAATAAGAGCAGCCCCTCCACTGCAACGCAATCCAAACCCAATAAAGAAACAAAACAACAGCATCCCTCGCACTGCAACTCAGTGATAACAACTTAGACCAGAGCCGGCCAAGAGCCAAAACAACATTGGGAGCTAGCCACAAAATGAGCATGCACAGAGCGAACACGTAGAGTTAATTCATAAATAGTAAAGGCCTAAGAGACGAAAAAAACACATTGGCCCATCAGGGGCAACACCCCATTAGGGTAAAACACCAGAACGCCAGAACAGAAGAAAGCAAAGGACAGGGGGAGCAACATCATAACAAACCCCCAGCATGACAGGGAGCAGCCAAACCAAAAACAAAAAACCAAATGAAACAGCGAGCGACTAAAGCCGAGTCTAGAGACTCGCTTCAAAATTGAAACAGCAGGCCCTCCAAGAGGAAGTCTCCAAACCAAAACCACTACCTCAGGTCTGCAAAGGAAAAGGAATATGAATTAATTAAGGCTACAAAAGAAAAGCACGATTAAGAAAAATTAGAGCAATAAAAGCTAAACGCCTCATCGAGACGATTTAAATGCAATGCAACCATTTTATCCAATGTTAAACTAGAGGGCCAAAATTTGAAATAGAAAAGTAACTCATCGATGTTAAGGGTATTTTTTTCCAAATAATTTTTTGAAGAACTTTTTTGCCAAAAAAGTTAAGTAAACTATTATGTGTAATTAATCGAAAAAATCTTAGAAATATTTAAATTGTTGGATTACTAGATTTAAATAAAATAGTCAAAAGAGCTAGTTCAAAATCATCATTAAATGGGGGTTCCAACAAGACTTCTCTTTTGAAGTAGATGCTGCTAGGTGCCCATGTGCAAATATTCCCGCATTTTTGGTAGAGAATAGTTATCATAAGAGCATCCACAGTCGTTTGCTATAATTGCCATTTTTCCAAATTTTAGCAAACGAATAGAAAAGTAGCGCTGCAGTCGTTTCTCATTTTCCCATATTTTGGCAAAGCTTCTATTTCCATTTCTCAAATATGAGAAATGAACTGAGCTTTCTCAAATTATAAAGAACGGGGTATGATACCCCGTCTCTTCGATATAATTATTTTTTAATCGTATCAGACGGACGATCATACCCCGTCTCTATCGTTAACTATTTTTTTTTTTTTTAAAAGTGCTCAGACGGGGAATGATACCCCGTCCCACAAATTTTCCCAATTTTTTTTTTTAAAATCTCCTCAGACGGGGATAGATACCCCGTCCGGGGTATCATTCCCCGTCCGGAGATATATTTTAAAAAAAATTTTTAATGTTTTTTTTTATTCCTAATATCCCCTTCATAGTGGCCTGGCATTCAATTCTCATTTTTTTGTAGCCATGGGTATTAAAGTCAATGTCACCTTATATTCAATTCACAGTGGCATTCAATCCAAGTGGCATTAATGGCCTGATTTCATGGACGGGGTATGATACCCCGTCCGAAGCTATGGTCCTTTTTTTTTTTTTTTTTTTTTTTTTTTTTTTTTTTTTTTTTTTTTTTTTTTTGGATTGAGAGACGGGGAATGATTCCCCGTCCTACCCCATTTTAATATTAAAAAATGTAAAAATGTGGGACGGTAAATCATATCCCGTCTCTAACGAATATGAGAAAAATTTAGCAAACCACGATTGCGCGACCTTCGTCCATTTGCTATTACTGTAGCTGCCATTTTATAAGAAATGAGAAAAACGACTGTGGATGCTCTAAGCATAAAACTGTAATTATTTTGAGGCCAAGCATATTTATCAAAATAATTTCACAAACAGGCATATATCTCAAAAAAAAAGGAAAAAAAAGAAAAAAAAATGAAATAATCTAACTTGAAAATAAAAAAAAGGTGATGTGGTACTGTTGATGATGTGGCAAGCAGAAAGTGTGGGGAAAAAATATGTTAAAGAATTATTTTTACTATGAACATAATTTGGGATTTATTTTCGAAAATAAGTATAATCAAGGTCCAAAATTGCCTTGCATTTTCCTGATCCTTAATCCACAAATCAAGCCTCTAATCTTATTCCCTCCCACAGTACACATTGCCTTGTCCAATCTCACCTCCTCAATCCCATCCAACCTTCCTTAATCAACCTATACCAATATTAATTAGTGATAATCCTGATTCCCACCAGCCTACCTTGTGGACATCTGAGAGCACAACAATTGAGGAGAGTAATCTGTCTATAAAGGGAATAAATTGTGTAAGATGGAGCTGATGCTACTTCACCTCAAGCCCAAAACTCTTCAGGTGGTTCTGGAGCATTGAAAATCATAGCCTGGAATTGTTGGGGGCATTTGAGGGGGCCCGACAATTCGCTATCTTAAATCCCTCTTGAGAGCCACCTCTCTGTCGATTGTTTTCATTTGCGAAACTGATTCCGCCGCGACTGTCAGTACTACATCCTCTCTCAATTATTCAGGTCATCATAAAATACCGGCGGTAGGATACGGTGGGATAAAACTTGAGCTTATTTTTAATGGGGAAAAGGGGTATGAGCAACTTGCTCATTTAGTAAATAAGCAATTGATGATGTGGCATACATGTGATTGGAAAAGCCTTAAAAGGGTTAGTTGTCCAATGTATCACATGCATGCCACATAATCAATTGCTCATTTACTAAATGAGCAAGTTGCTCATATCCCTTTTACCCATTTTTAATATTAAAACCGTGGGTTAACATCCCCATGTATTTCATTAAAAATATATTAATAAAACAAATAACCAAAGTATGATAAAGAAGAGAATCCAAGGCTTTATCTTTACAATAAACTAAGCTCAAACTCAAATACATCGTTGACACAGACACGTACAAGTGATTTGTAACCACACCAATATTTAATCTACTTAGATTTAGCCCTCAACTCTCCATAGTTATGACAATACATTAGTAAATCAAACTCCAAACTTCGTAGCAAAACTTGAAAAACCCTTGGATTCAGTGCCTACGCCTCCATATCGACATAAACATCGTCCAAAAACACGGATTTAGTGTCCTAGACCTCCTTCGTTCCACTAACATTGAACAATTCGAACCGACATGTGCCTTAGCTTCTTGGGCTACACCTACAAGTGCCCTAGCCCTCCTTTGTTACACCAACATAACGAATAAACACTCGAATCAAGGTAGAAAAAGACAATTGATGCCCCCATGTTGGGTTCATATGTCTTGCATAGACATGTTCGATGAAGAAGATGATGAAGCGATGAGATGGATCAAAGCGAATAATTGAAGAAATGAAGAAGCAACAGCAGCAGGGAACATTGAATAGGACAGTCATTTGCACAGTCGACCGTCACCCCCTCGGGTCTGAGTCTTAGTGATTGCAGTCGATCGTCTTGCGCATCTGATGCAGTCTGGGTCTAGTCTAAGGGATTTATGTGAAGCCCAACTTCGTTTTCAAGTTAAATCGTACGGCTCTTAACGTATGGTTATCTCTTCAGTATTCATCAAGTGGTTAATGTATCGAATGTATCAAACTGAGGTTTCTCTAGATCTCTATATAATCAACTATAACGGCTCCAAGAATGTAACGCCCCTGCCCCGAGCTCGGACAATTTATACAATTTGGAAGACAAATTATTTATAGTATAGTACAACTGCCCACCACAGGCTGCCTCTCAAAAGGTGGTTAACCGAATTGGTGACTCTTGATCATATACAATAGAATTTATATGTTATTTTATTCATGTATCTTACTGATATGTGACAAATCTCACTTACCTCTCCCGTTCTCTCTCTCATCCGAGAGAAAGAAGTTGTGGGCCCCAGCGCCATGTCAGCAGAGTACACAGCGCCAAAGCCTGCTGGCTTCAAACCTCTTACCGGGTGGGCCGCACATCTCATTGATGTCGTCAGCATGTTCAACAGCCAAGCTTGTTGTTCTCATTTCCATGTGGGCCCCCCTTTTACTATTCAACTTCACCATATTTACAAGAATGCCATCAGGCCATTTTATACAATTTGTTATCTCCTCTGTTATAAGATAAATCATATATATATACTATTATATTTATTTAGAAATTACGGGGCATTACACACCACATCTGCTCTCCTATCCGCCCGACTAATCATGATCCCGAAATCCACCGCCCGATCAATCATAGTCCAGGATTTAATGAGCTGCTCTCCTATCCGCCTGATTAATCATGAACCCGAAATCCACCACCCGATCAATCATAATCCCGAATTTAATTGAGGCACCACAGTCCTGAAATCCACTGCCCAACTGGGTCTATATGCCCCACACTCGGTGTCGAAAGTCGACTCTGATACCATTTGTGACGCCCCTGCCCCGAGCCTGGACAATTTATACAATTTAGAAAATAAATTATTTATAGTATAGTACAACTGCCCACCACAGACTGCCTCTCAAAAGGTAGTTAACCGAATTGGTAACTCTTGATCATAGGCAATAGAATTTATAAATTATTTTATTCTTGTATCTTACCGATATGGGACAAATCTCACTTACCTCTCCCGTTCTCTCTCTCATCTGAGAGCAAGAAGTCGGGGGCCCCAGCGCCATGTCAGCAGAGTACACAGCACCAAAGCCTGCTGGCTTCAAACCTCTTACCGGGTGGGCCCCACATCTCATTGACGTCATCAGCATGTTCAATAGCCAAGCTTGCTGTTCTCATTTCCATGTGGACCCCCACTTTTACTATTCAACTTCACCATATTTACAAGAATGCCATCAGGCCATTTTATACAATTTGTTATCTCCTCTATTATAAGATACATCATATATATATATACTATTATATTTATTTAGAAATTACGGGGTGTTACACAACCACCTTTTGAGAGGCAGCCTGTAGTGGACAATTGTACTATACTATAAATAATTTTTCTTCTAAATTGTATAAATTGTCTGAGCTAGGGACAGGAGCATTACAAATGGTATCAGAGCAAACTTTTGACACCGAGTGTAGGGCATATAGATCCAGTTGAGCGGTGGATTTCGGGACTGTGGTGCCTCAATTAAATTCGGGATTATGATTGATCGGGCAGTGGATTCCGGGATCATGATTAATCGGGCAGATAGGAGAGCAGCTCATTAAATCCGGGACTATGATTGATCGGGTGGTGGATTGCGGGATCATGATTTGTCAGGCGGATAGGAGAGCAGATGCGCCACATCGGCTAGAAATGAGATCCTGCACTAGATTGTGCATGCCTCGTGCTCAGCGAGGACGCTGATTTCTGAAGGGGGGTTGTGTGTAACATCCTGTAATTTTCAAAGAGTGTATATATATATATATATATATATATATATATATATATATATATATATATATATATATATAAAATAAATTACAAAGCTATCAAGTGGCTCTCATTCAATCTCCCCTAAAATTAATGGCCTAGATTGATTCTCACAAAATATATTTTCCAGCCCAAAATTTCATACCCCAAAATTAAAATCCCCCCCCCCCAACCCTAAAAAACTCATTACTTTATTACTATCCCTCACTTCTCTCTTCACTTTTTCATATTCCTCTCTTTCTCTCTCTCCCTCTCTCTCCCATTCTTTCTTTATTTACTTAGAAATTTAGATTTTAAGATTTCAGGTTTGTAAATTTTTAGAATTTTTATGTTTTTTTATTGCACATGTGATATGGCTAAAAAATGGAATTAAATCGAAACCGTCCAAATCGGGCACGAATCTTAAAGCCTAGGGGTAAAATGGTAATTTCACTTGACGAATAGGTCTGAAGCAGGCACTGGGTCTTCTCCCCAAAGACCTAATAACCCACAAACGGATCCATCTCGACTGGGTGCGGGTTCCAACCCGCAGTAGACCCGGTCCAGCAGGATAGAATTAGGGTTTCTGATTAATCCTAATCAACGGCCCTGATTCGTATCAATCATTTCACTAGGAATTAGGGATTACATTCCTAATCTGTTTCTAGGGATTACATTCCTAATCTGATCCCAAAGGCGGCTATAAATACCCTCCATCCACCACCATTAAGAGGTAATCAATCTTTTGCCAATTTACGCTCTTTCATAATCTTCTCTGATTACTGACTTGAGCGTCGGAGGGTGCGTCGCCGGGATCAACCCCGGTGTCTCGCACTTTTTGCAAGTAAACGGCGGGAGTCAACGGTCAAACTCCGGTGGAACAGGTTTCAGGTTTGCTATTCAAGTTTTCCAAGAATCCATAAATACTATTTGTTTATCCCCACACCAGATTTAGCGGTAACAGATTGGCGCCATCTGTGGAAAACAGTGACTAGCAGCCCTCCCTCTTCCCGTTGGTCAGATCTGCCCAGCCATGCCTCCCCGAAAGCTGAGATCCCGAGGGTCCAACCGCGGACCCACTCCCCCTCAACCACAATAGGAGATCCCTCTCCAAACCGTCCAGCCGGCGGGATTTCCCCCTCAACCTGATCAAGCCCCGCAGCAGGACCAACCTCCTCCTCAGAACGTCGGTGCGGAGGGCTCCCGTCCCAATCCTCAGAAACAACCTCTCCAACATGATCACGTCTCCGTGCACTACCCCTCTACTGATTCCATGGCATCCCACAATCCTTGAGCATCAGAAGACCTCTGCAACACTCTCGATAATCGGTGCAAAGAAAAGGATCTTCACCGCCGTTTGGATGAAAGGCGGGCCCGAGAGGGAGCCTCCTGCCAACACCGTCCAAATGAGCGATTGCCTCATCGCCGAGAATACAGAAGGTCCCCTCCTCGCAGAGACTGGAGAGAGTCCCCCGGCCACCATAGGAGAAGACCTC
This sequence comes from Hemerocallis citrina, assembly GCA_017893485.1. Lineage (NCBI taxonomy): Eukaryota > Viridiplantae > Streptophyta > Magnoliopsida > Asparagales > Asphodelaceae > Hemerocallis > Hemerocallis citrina. Next base: position 385,723,848 of record CM030359.1, on the reverse strand, counting down.
ACTCTCCTGATGATCGGCGACCTCCCAGGAACAATGACGCACCCATCACTCGTGCCGAGTTCCAGCAATTCCAAGCAACCATCTTACAAGCTCTCAATCTCCGGCCCAACAACAGAAATGCTCCGAGGGTCCCCACTCCTCCTCCAGTCCGAAGTCCTCGCCAACAGTCCCTAACTCCTCCCCCAGCTCCTAGCAACCCCCAGCACATTCCTAGTTCTCGCCGTTCAAGGAGCTATCGTCGTCGTAGCCCCCGCTCTCCCTCGTACGAAGACGAGTCTAGAGGCTCCGTTGATTACCGTCGAAGGGATGACGCTGTCTATCGTCATCTCCACGAAATGGAGAGGCACTTGGGTCAGCTAGACAGAGAAGAAGATCTTAGAGGAAGGACCCTCCGCCCGAGTCGACCTCCTTTCTCTCGAACCATCATGGAGGCACCCGTTCCAATAGGATTTAAACCTCCCCAATTCGAGACTTATTTTGGGGAGTCTGACCCCGTCGATCACATCGAAAGCTTTAAGACCCTCATGCTCATCCACCAAGCTTCCGATGCTCTGCTGTGCAAGACCTTCCCCGCTACTCTCAAGGGTCCGGCTCGGGAATGGTACTCTCGCCTTGCCCCATCATCAATATTCTCCTTCGAGCAATTCGAGACCCTCTTCGTCACCCACTTCGTGAATAGCCGCCGAACTGAGAAGACCAGCATTTCGCTACTCTACCTCAACCAGAAGAAGGGTGAGATTCTGAGAGACTATGTGAAAAGGTTCACCGCGGAAGCCAGGTCCATTGCTTCCCTCGACCAGTCGGTCGCTGCAGCAGCATTCCAATCAAATGTCCTTAACTCCAGCCTCTGCTCCTTCCTTGCTAAGAAGCCCCCGCAGAACTTCTCCGATCTCCTCCTCCAGAGCGAAAAGTATATTCGGGCCGAGGAAGCTGAGCACCGCCCCAACTTGGAGGGTCCTTCCTCCGGGTCCAAGAGAAAGGGAACATAAGAAGAAGGAGCTAAGAAACTCCAGAAAGACAATGGTGAACAGCGCCGACCTCCCCCCAGATTCAAAAAGTTCACTCCTCTTAATGCCAACATTTCCACAATTCTCATGGAAGTTGAGAAGGAAGGGGTGATACCTCCTGCCCCGAAGATGAACACCCCCGGCAAGAAGAAGGACAAAGAGAAGTGGTGCCGCTATCATCGAGACCATGGCCACGACGCCAATGATTGCCGAGCCCTGAAGAACGAAATTGAGGCTCTCATTCAGAGGGGGCAGCTAGCCAAATTCGTGAGAAAAGACCGAACCAACCTTCCTCTTCCTCCTCCTCGGGGGGCTAACAAGCGTTCTGAACAACGCGACGAGACGCCCGAATTCGAAGAAGAGCGTGTCCTACACCTCATTCATGGGGGCCCAATGGGGGGCTCCTCCAACTCCTCTCAAAAGGCGTTTATAAGAGAAGTTAATTCGGTTCGCGGCACACCTCCCCCTAAGGGCCTCGGAGTACCCGTCACATTCTCAGATGAAGACCTTGAGGGTGTCCGAACCCCCCATTGTGACGCGCTTGTCATCAACCTCCATATGGCTAACTTTAAAGTGGAGAAGATCCTGGTGGACAATGGCAGCTCCGTTAATATCCTCTTCCTCACCGCTTTCAAAGGTCTCAAACTATTCCGGGACAGACTTAAGCCCGCCGGCTACACACTTCATGGATTTACGGGAGTGCCGATGACTATTGAAGGGGTGATCACCCTCGACGTAACAGCTGGCAAAACTCCTACTACCCGAACGGAGCCGATGGACTTTATGGTCGTCGATGTCCCAGCTGCTTACAATGTGACTCTGGACCGACCTGGCCTAGCTGCTCTCGAAGCCGCCCCTTCTGCCTATCACCTCAAGATGAAGTTCTCCACCCGGGCAGGAGTAGAGGAAGTAAGAGGCAGTCAGGAAATGGCCTGCAAATGCTACATGACCTATACTGGAGGTCCATTCCTCTCCTTCGAAACACTTGAAATCCTCCAAGAAAATGTCCGACAGACATCCGAACCGGTGGATGAATTAGAGTAAGTGCTCTTCTCTGAGTATGATCCGAGCCGCAAGTTCTTTATCAGTAAGACCCTCCCATCTGCCCTATGCTCTGACATCGTCCAGTGCATTAGAAAGAACCGCGACCTCTTTGCCTGGTCGGCCGCTGACATGCCTGGAATTTTCGAAGAGCTCCTAGTCCACCACCTCAGCGTCGCTCCGGGGTCCAAACCGGTCCAACAGAAGAGGCGCAAGTTTGCTCCCAAGTGCCAGCAAGCTACAAAAGAGGAGGTGGACAAACTCTTAAAGGCTCGGTTCATACAAGAGGTCAATTACCCCGAATGGCTCTCGAATGTTGTAATGGTAAAAAAGGCCAACGGGACCTGGAGGATCTGCATTGACTTTACCGACCTAAACAAGGCGTGCGCCAAAGACCCCTTCCCTCTTCCAAGCATCGATACTTTGATTGACGTCACATCAGGCCATGAGCTTCTCAGCTTCATGGATGCTTTCTCCGAGTACAACCAAATCCGCATGTTTCCCCCGGATATCCTGAAGACTTCCTTTGTAACCGATCAGGGCCTCTACTGCTACAGGGTAATGCCTTTCAGGTTGAAGAATACAGGTGCCACTTATTAACGCCTCATCAATAAGATTTTTCAAGCACAGATCGGCCGAAATATGGAGGTATATGTTGACGATATGCTTGTGAAGAGCATCCATGGGGCCGATCATGAGGCCGATCTGCAAGAGGTGTTCGACGTACTCAGGGAGCACGATATAAGGCTCAACCCGAACAAGTGTGCGTTCGGAGTCGCATCGGGGAAATTCCTAGGCTTTATGGTCAACCAAAGAGGAATCGAAGCTAACCCCGAGAAGATCAAGGCCATATTGGACATGGCTCCCCCGAAGAATGTTAAAGAGGTTCAGAAGCTAACAGGTCACCTTGCGGCCCTAGGGCGCTTCCTTTCCAAGTCAGGGGAGAAGTTTCTTCCCTTCTTCAAAGCTCTCAGGGGGGCTAAAGGCTTCGAGTGGGGTCAGCAGCAACAAGATTCAATCGACCAGCTAAAGGCTTACCTAGTCAATCCTCCTCTCCTCAGCAAACCTGTTCCCGGAGAAGCCCTCTACCTTTACTTAGCCGCCTCCGAGAAAACCCTCAGTGCTGTCCTCGTAAGGGAAGAAGAAAAGACTCAAAAGCCCATCTATTAGGTGAGCAAGGTACTTCGGGATGCCGAGCTCCGCTATCCAAGGATAGAGAAGATGGCATACGCCTTAGTCATGGCTGCAAGAAAGCTTCGCCCATATTTTCAGTCCCACTCGGTGGTCGTTCTCACCGACCAACCGTTGAGGCAAGTCCTTCACAAGCCGGAGACTTCCGATCGTCTCATGAAATGGTCTATCGAGCTGAGCCAGGATGATATAACCTACCAGCCTCGGACCGCGATCAAGGCTCAGGCCTTAGCCGAGTTCATCGTCGAGAGCACCTTATCCGAGGTCAACCAAGCAACAAATGGACCTCCTATCTGGTCGGTATATGTAGATGGATCTTCTTGCAATGAGGGAAGCAAAGCAGGGGTCATTCTGGCAGGCCCAGACGACTTTGTCCTCCAATACTCCCTCCGCATCAAGCTTCAAGGCCTCCAACAATGAAGCGGAATACGAAGCCCTTATAGCTGGTCTCGGAATGGCTCGCAAGGCAGGGGCATGACGCCTCCACATATTTAGTGACTCTCAACTAGTCGTGAATCAAGTTTTGGGCGAGTATGAAGAGCGAAATGACCGAATGGCTAAGTATCTGGCCAAGATCCAAAATCTCATGGCTCTCTTCGAAGAGGCGCTTATTCGGCGAATCCCCGGGGAGGAAAATGCCCAAGCAGACGCTCTCTCCAAGTTAGCCTCTTCCTCCTTCCAAGGTCTCGAGTAGACCGTCTTAATTGAGGTGCTCCTGAAGCCGAGCATAGAAGAAGAAACTCCCGACTCCATGGAGTCGCTGCCGGTTCAACTTCAAGATAATTGGATGAAACCACTGGTAGAATTCCTAAGGGATGGGCTCCTCCCCGAGGACCCTAAGGAAGCTCGCCGAGTCAGAACCAGGGCGGAGCGGTATACCATTGTTGAGGGGATCTTGTACAAACGCTCATTCACACAAGTTGACGGCAGACCTTATCTGAGGTGCCTCTCCCCCGAACAAGCCACATACGCCTTGCAAGAGCTTCACGAAGGCATATGCAGGGCACATTCAGGGGCCAGGTCCCTTACCCGGAAGGTGTTGAATTATGGATATTTCTGGCCTACCCTTTTACAAGACGCCGAGCGACATGTTCGGCAATGCAGCTCTTGTCAAAAGTACTCCAACATTCGTTGCTTACCCCAAGCTCACCTCGCTTCCCTATCAAGTCCGATCCCCTTCACAATGTGGGGGATGGATTTACTAGGGCCATTTCCCCCAGCTCCCGGCCAACTCAAATTTTTAGTCATGGCAATCGACTACTTCTTGAAGTGGATAGAGGCCGAGCCCTTGGCTACAATCACCGAGAACAAAGTTCTTCAGTTCTTCTGGAAGAGCATCATCTGCAGGTTCGGCATCCCTCGGGTCCTCATAACCGACAATGGAACACAATTTACAGGGGCCGCATTCCGAGCTCTTTGTGAAGACCTCGCCATCCAACAACGCTTCTCCTCCGTCTCCCACCCACAGTCGAATGGTCAAGTTGAAAATGCTAACCGACAAAACCTCTTCGGTATTAAGAAGAGGCTGGATAAGTCCGCTAAGGGCTTATGGGTTGATCAGCTCCCTAACGTACTGTGGAATTACCGCACTACGAAGCGGACCCCCACGGGAGAGTCGCAGTTCAATCTCACCTATGGGTCCAAAGCTGTGATCCCCCTGGAAGTCGGTGTACCCTCTCATCGCCTAATTGCCTATGAAGAAAAGCAAAATGCCAGGGAGCTTCGGGCAAATTTGGATCTGGTTGATGAGCTCCGTGAAAGAGCTTTGATCCGCCAGCAAATCTACCGAAGGAGGATCGAGCAGGCCTACAATAAGAGAGTCAGTCCCACTGACCTCATAGAAGAGGACTTAGTCCTCAGAAGGTTAGCTATCTCCTTCCGCAGTCAGAAGAGTAAGCTAGCTCCAAATTGGGAAGGACCCTACAAGATCACCAAAGTAGTTCGGCCTGGAGCTTACCGTCTAGAAGATCTTGAAGGCAGAGAGATCCCAAGGACCTGGAACACCGACCATCTCTTGAAGTACCAAGGGAGCGCATCAACGCCTCTCTAAGTACCTTCGGATGCTGAGCCGTTCCATTCCGTTCACTTGTATTTTGATTTTGTTTTCTCCAATGTAATACCGGCTCGCAACTTAGAAGCAGCCGACTATTAGTTTTTAATAAAGAGCATTTTTCCTCATATCTTACTTGTGAATTGCTTGTATCTCTCTGTTTTTACCTTCTTTAAACTCTAACGACAAGTTCGGAGTCCAACACTTGGCTCGACTCCGCTTCGTAGGCTCGCTCTAAAGCGAGCTAGAAGTGGTTCGCTATTCGGAATAGCTCCCACAATCGTTGACAAACTCTAACGACGAGTTCGGAGTCTAACACGTGGCTCGACTCCGCTTCGTAGGCTCGCTTTAAAGCGAGCTAGAAGTGGTTCGCCATTCGGAATTGCTCCCACAACCGTTGACAAACTCTAACGATGAGTTCGGAGTCCAACACGTGGCTCGACTCCGCTTCGTAGGCTCGCTCTAAAGTGAGCTAGAAGTGGTTCGCCATTCGGAATTACTCCCACAACCGTTGACAAACTCTAACGATGAGTTCGGAGTCCAACACGTGGCTCGACTCCGCTTCGTAGGCTCGCTCTAAAGCGAGCTAGAAGTGGTTCGCCATTCGGAATTGCTCCCACAACCGTTGACAAACTCTAATGACGAGTTCAAAGTCCAACACTTGGCTCGACTCCGCTTCGTAGACTCGCTCTAAAGCGAGCTAGAAGTGGTTCTCCCTTCGGAATTGCTCTCACAACCGTTGACAAACTCTAACGACGAGTTCGGAGTCCAACACTTGGCTCGACTCCGCTTCGTAGGCTCACTCTAAAGCGAGCTAGAAGTGGTTCGCCCTTCGGAATTGCTCCCACAACCGTTGAAACAAACTCTAACACACGAGCGTCAAAAAGAAAAAAAAAACTTTTATTGAGTACAACGAACAAAAACATTAAGTTACAATGCCAAGCTATTACAACGAGGTGCTACAAAGCCAAGCTATTACAACGAGGTGCTACAAAAATTCCAAAGTATAATACAACTCTTTCAACGTTTCTTCGGGACGGGGACGTTTGGGTTTAGAGAAATCCGAGGCCGGTGCCGCTTCGCCTCCGAGCTCGTCTCTACGCCGACGAACCGAGACACCTCCTCGGCACTGCCTCTGATAGTGGCACCAACTAAGGCTCCGCTAGACAAGATGGCCATGCCACTCTGAGAGTCGGCCGGGCTTCGACGAACGATAGGTGGACGAGTCGCGAGCTCGTAGAAGGAGATCCCCCTCTCACTTTCCTCGCGGGTGCACGAAGTGCTTCGGACGTTAATCCTCACGGGCTGAGGTTTAAGGCGAGCGACTTCTTCTTCAAGTTCGATGATCCTATCCTTCAAAATATCGTCTTTCACCGACACCTTGAACCGAGGAATTTTTGCCGAGCTAGCATCCCCGGCACAGTCAGCTATGATTCGGCGAAGGTTGGTCACTTTGATGCTTTTGTCGACCGTAACCCTCCTTAGCTGCTCAACCTTCGAAGCGAGCTCGTCGCGCTTGGCCAGCGCCGAAGTTAACTCATCCTCCTTCGCCGAGAGTTCTCCTTCGACTATCTGCAAGTGATGAATCTCAGCCAATAACTCGCTATTCGTCTTCTCCACGTTGAATAGCACCCTCCTGATTAACTCAATCTCTCCCTCGAGACGAGCTTCGCGTGATCACTTAAATAATTCCGTTCGCCGCCGAGCCGCTGCGGCGTCCGAACCAAGTTCGACAATCTGAAAAACCAAAGCATTCCATTGGAAGACGAGTTCCGAGCCAAACACTTAGACAAATTCAAAGAAAAAAGAAATTTTTCATTCATATCGAAAAGAAGTGGTGGCCAGTCCGCTATAAGGCTTTACAAAAAAAAAGAGAGAAAAAGGGATTTATGCAAAAGACGGGGAGATCAAGGATCCACCTGAGGCGACGGGTCGATCACAGGTGCCTCGCCAGATGGTCCCTCGCCCCCCGTCGCCCTGTCTTGGGGGTCGACCACCACAGTCTCGGGGTCGGCAGGCACCTCCTCGTCCCGCTGGTCACCCTCCTCCCCTTCTCCTTTCTCCTCTTCGCCCTCCTCCTCTTCGCCGGGCCACAAGCGATATCCCACTCTTTCAAAGCCGGGGACACGAGCCTCGACGTGGTCAAGTGCTCTCGCATAGGACAGCTCCATGTTCCTGGCCATATGCTTCTTCGCCTCGGCTTCAACCTCCTTCCTGGCCACCTCCGCCGCGGAGTCCCTCTTCGCCTTTGCTGCCTCCAGGGCCTTCGTCGATGCGGCCAGCTCCTCGGCAGCTTTAGCAACCTTGGCAACCTCTGCGGCGAGCTTCTCATTAGCGCGCTCCAAGGCCGTCTCAAGATCGGCGTCCCGAACCTCCAAGGCCTCCGAGCGGTGCTGCTCCGCCTCGAGCTGCTTCACCGCCCTCGCCTTCTCCTCCCTGTCCTTGTCACAGAGGGATTTCAGCTCCTTCTCCTGCTCGGAAAACTCTTGAACAAGGTGGCCGAAGTGGTAAGTGGCCTGCAATGAACGAGCATTAGGTGGTTGTAAAATCCGAGCTATGGACTTAAAGAAAATTTTCAAAGAAAGATACTTACCGACATGAGCAACCGAGCGATCTCGTAGGTGTCGTCCCAGGTCGTCCTCGCCTTCATAGCGGCTCGGTCTTTTGGGGTCGCGAGATGCTTGACGGCCTGCATACACATCTGCGAATCACCAAGAAAGCCGTCGTGGTTCTTCACCCGCCAGTCAGGGACGAACAACTTCTTGTGGGCCTCAGTCAAGATCTGCTCGGCTTGAGGCGTCAGAGGTGGGGCCTGCAGAGCCTGTGACGCCGAAATCGAAAAGGCCTCACTGGCCGGGGCAGATGAGGCCGGGGTAGGCGGGTCTACAAGAGCGGCCACCGACAGAGATGGCACCTGAGGAGCAGGGGTAGGGTCGGCAACTACCGAGGGGGCCTTGGAAGGTCGTCCGGATGTGAGCCCGGTACTCGGCTTCTTCCTCTTCCTACCATCGGCGACCTTGCCTCGCTCAACATCATGGCCGTGAAGTCCATCTTCGGCGCCTCTGTTTCAAGCAACGGAACCAAAAAAGGCAACAAGTTAGAAAATCGCCACAAAAAAATGCAGCGAGACTTCAGGAGCATACTCTGGTCGATTGGACTAAGGCTCGACCCGTGTAGCACCTCCTCGGTCATTCCTCTCCAGCTTAACATTGGGAGAGCAATGAGCTTCGCCGCAACCTCCTCTTCGTCCGGACTCAGCACCGGGTCAGCCCTTGCAAACTTCGGCACCTCTTCCTTCCACCGAGTCGGGATGCCCAACGGCGAGGGCCCCTTTAATAGGAAAAACTTCTCCTTCCAACCTTTTATCGAATCTGGATTCTCTATGAGCTTAACACCTCTCCGGGGTGACAAGTAGTAGCGAGGCTCGGCCTTCGACATCCGGTTGATCCGATACAGACTCCGGAGGATTACCATGTCTGGCTCGACCTCGGTGATGCGACACTGCAGCAAGAAGGCGAGCACGTGGCGCCAAGTGTTCGGCATAAATTGCACCGGTGCCAGACAATACCAGTGGAGAACCTTCAACACGAAGGGGTGCAGAGGGAAGCGCAAGCCAGCGCACAAAGAGTCGAAGTCGAACACGCAGGTGTCCGGCGATAGCACGGTGTTCGCTCGCATCCCAGGGCCGGGGAGGATCAGACTATACTCCGGAGGGATGGCGAACCCCTTTCTGATCCAGAGGAGGTCCATCTCGGATAATACCGAAGCAAGTTCGTCCACCTCGGTGACCTCCCTCGGGGCGTTCTCCTCGTAAACTGCCGACCGACCAACGATCGCCTTCTTCAGCAGATCGCCCTCGTACTGCCTGATGCCGGCATGACCAGACAGCACACCAGGGTACCGACCCGACTCGGGGGCTCGCCTCTCTGGCTCCACGATCTCCTCGACTATGGGAGACCGGGCCACTACCTTCTTCTTCACGGCCGCAGACGACCTTACCACTTTCTTCCCCTTTCTCCGGCTCGCTGCTTGACTTCTCTCCTCGGCACCACTATCTCCAGAGGACGATGCCTCACTTCCCGAGTTTACCCTTGACATCTCTAAAAAATATCTAAGGCAAAAACACTAACCTCGATGTGACGTAAACTTGGAAGTGACGTGCACGGTTGGAATTTCTTCGCCGGAAATCGCCTAGCCCACGTGACAGCTAGCACCACCACCTTGGAGCACAAACCACCGCTAACCGAGCGAAACTGAGAGTAAAAGTAAAAATTTAGAGTGAAAGAGAGAAATGAGCTAGGGGGTGAGGAGAGTGGGGACTTATAGCTAAGAGAGCGACGTTTGGGCTCTCTAGGCATTTAAGGGCCCACCAAGGGAAGGCAAAACGACAAAACGGTGAGTTGCGACGTTTCAAGATAAGAACTCGTCAATTTGCTTAACTCCATCGCTCGGAGACTAGCACCTCGACGAGCCACCGAACCACCGGAGCGCCTCACCGAGCTACCGAGCCGAAGGGACGAGGTACCGACCTCCACATATAGAGAAAAATTCTGCCGAGCCAGATTCACCGTCGGATCGTCCCAAAATTCGTGGCAAAACCTGATGGACGGTTCAGATCGCGCCACACCCACAAAACAACAAGATAACATTTTCTCATGATCTGAACCCCGTCCTCATGATTCGCGCCGTGATGAACGCTCCAGATTAAGCCACGCGTTCCTTCCGAGCATTCTGCCGAACCACCGGAGCGCCTCACCGATCTACCGAGCCGAGGGGACGAGGTACCGACCTCCACATATGGAGAAAAATTCAGTCGATCCAGTGTCACCGTCGGATCGTCCCAAAATTCATGTCAAAACCTGATGGACGGCTCAGATCGCGCCACGCCCACAAAACGACAAGATAACGTTTTCTCGTGATCTGAACCCCATCCTCGTGATTCATGTCATGATGAATGCTCCAGATTAAGCCACGCGTTCCTTCCGAGCTGCCAGCCACCGGGGTGCATAGCCGAGCTACCGAACAGCTTAGCTGAGCAACCAAGCTACTGGGTCAAAGGGCGATCTGCCGAACCACCGGAGCGCCTCACCGATCTACCGAGCCGAGGGGACGAGGTACCGACCTCCACATATGGAGAAAAATTCAGCTGACCAGTGTCACCGTCGGATCGTCCCAAAATTCGTGTCAAAACCTGATGGACGGCTCAGATTGCGCCACGTTCACAAAACGAAAAGATAGCGTTTTGTGGAGATTTGCACCATAATGGACGCTCGAGATCGTGCCACGTAGCTCGGCAGATCCCAGCGCTCCGTGCCGAGCTGCCGAAGAGTCGAGCCGAGGTGCCGAGGTACCGACCTCCACATACGGAGAAAATACTAGCCGACCCACTCAGATCGTCTGATCCTCCAGAAAATCGCACTCGGCGACGATAAAGGGTCCAGATCGCACCACGACATAATTCGGTATTAAAAATTAATTTTTATTTATTAAAACCGTTTTATTTATTTAAAAAATTGCAAAAAAATGATTAAAAATTCAGGAAAATTAATTAAAAATTTTAGGAAATAACTATAAATTTGGGAAAATATTTTGAGCCCCTGAGTAAATAATTATTGCCGAGAGTGGTTGATTAAGACCCCCGAACGACGAATCAGCACTTTGCAAAATTAAATAAGTGATCCGAAAGATAGATAAAAATTCAGGAAAAATACCAGAAAACCAGAGGGGCTCAAGAACAGCTTAGAGCACGCAACTAACCCGGAAAATCACCATACTGCCCCATACAAAGAATCGTCACCCCTCATTTGGACTCCGATACAACTCCGCAAGCCATTAAAACAGCAAAACTACTCCTCAAAGGCTGATCAAACTCAGTCTTCGGGAGTGGGGGGCTCGTGATATGGCTAAAAAATGGGATTAAATCGGAACTGTCCAAATCGGGCACGAATCTTAAAGCCTAGGGGTAAAATGGTAATTTCACTTGACGAACAGGTCTGAAGTGGGCACTGGGTCTTCTCCCCAAAGACCCAATAACCCACAAACGGATCCATCTCGACTGGGTGCGGGTTCCAACCCACAGCAGACCCGGTCCAGCAGGATAGAATTAGGGTTTCTGATTAATACTAATCAACGGCCCTGATTCGTATCTATCCTTTCATTGGGAATTAGGGATTACATTCCTAATCTGTTTCTAGGGATTACATTGATCCCAAAGGCGGCTATAAATACCCCCCATCCACCACCATAGAGGTAATCAATCTTTTGCCAATTTACGCTCTTTCATAATCTTCTTTGATTACTGACTTGAGCGTCGGAGGGTGCGTCGCCGGGATTAACCCCGGTGTCTTGCACTTTTTGCAGGTAAACGGCGGGAGTCAACGGTCAAACTCCGGCGGAACAGGTTTCAGGTTTGCTATTCAAGTTTTCCAAGAATCCACAAATACTATCTGTTTACCCCCACACCAGATTTAGCGATAACAACATGTTATATTGAAAATAGCAAATATCTCTTCAACATTTAAATTTCATCATATTGCACACTTAAAGTTCTAAGAAGTTGGATTTTACACCCTCATTTATAATTATTTTTCAACATACTATTCAAATTTAGAAACATGGACTTTTATTTACAACTAATTATTATCATACTATTCAAACTTGAACTACATAATTGTTGTTTTACTGTTTATAGGGCTTTTTCTGTGTTGTATCGTTCCGAAGATGTGCCGTAGGCACGTGCCCACGGGCAAATCTAGTATATATATATATATATATATATATATATATATATATATATATATATATATATATATATATATATATATATATATATATATATATATATATATATATATGAAAGAGGTGGTTGTTTGTAGAAAGAAATATATGCAAATGGCATATATGGTAAATATGTTGAAAATGTATGGAGATGTAGGGCCCACGATGGTTGTAAACAACAAGCTTGGCTGTTGTATACATCTATTGGCTTCGTCAGGCTATGGCTGACATGGCCAGCACGTGGGGGCCCACCGCCTTGATCTGGCTTCATCCGGAGAGAGAAAGAGGAGTTTGAATGTGGGATTTGTCCCACTTCGAAAATAAACATGAATAAAATAATATATAAATACTATTGCCTATGATCAAGAGTCACCAATTTGGTTAACCACCTTTTGAGAGGCAGCCTGTGGTGGGCAGTTGTACTATACTATAAATAATTTATCGTCTAAATTGTATAAATTGTCTGAGCTAGGGGCAGGGGCGTTACAAAGAACGATATAATTCTATTAAGTGCCAAATAGAAGAGAATAGCATACTTCATCTGAGAGGTGAGAGATTTCTCCATTGTAAACAACAAGAAGTTTTAGTTAGACTTGAAAGAGGGTTGTGGTGAGAATTGTAATATTCTTGTATCTTCTCTAGTTAAAGTAATATCTCGGTTTTTCCTTCCTTAAATTAAGGCAAAAACCCCAACCGTGATAATTTTTTTATGCTTTGTGTGATTGATGTGATCTAGTATTTCCTTGGTGGTTTGTATTGATCGTGTCGAAGACTCAACAAGATCCTCTAGAGGGAATAATTTCATAACAAGTTGTATCAGAGCATTAGGTTCGTGAGTTTGTTCGAGTTCCTTAGAGAATATGACGGATCAAAAGATGAAAATCAAGCAGTTTGACAGTAAGATCAACTTCAATCTATGAAATGTGGCGATGTATATCAGAAGGACTTGCATCTTTCCCTAGAAGAAAAGAAGCCAACCGACATTAAGTAGGAGAAGTGGAATGATATTTGTTTGAAGAACTTGAGTTTAATCCAGCTGCAATTACCGGACGAAGTCAAGTGTAATATCCTTGAGGAAAAAAGTGTGGCGAGTCTATATGCGAGACTCAAATCTGACTACTCGGGATCATCGTTATTAGATTAGTTGTACTAGAAGAGGAAGTTGTTTTGTTTCTAAATGAAGGAAGGTACTCATCTTCAAGATCATATTGTGGAGTTCAATAAGGTAATATCTGAAATAAAGGCGATTAACGTTGATGATCTTAGCGAATAAGATAAAACTTTCAACTTGATATATTTACTGCTAGTTTCTTATGATCACTTGATAACTACCATGCTATACGGAAAATCTGCCAAGAGGAGACTTACAGTAGTCGGGGTGATTAAGGGTTTGAAAAAATATGAACTGAGGAAGGAGACTCATAAAGGGAGATCTATTTCTACAAGTTGTTTAGCCGTGGATGGTGATACTTCAATTGAAAGGGATAGAGCAAACAACGGTAGGATCCATTGCCATCATTGTAGAGAAATTTGGCATTACTAAAGAGACTTTCGCAAATGGCTGAGTCAAAAGTGTGCTACTACAGGAGGTGATCAAGTCGACTAGCCGGTGTCACTGATTTAGGTAAATCTGGTGATTCTGAACTATGTATTCTTGTTTCAAGTTCTTCAGATGTGGATTCAAATTTGTATCTTGATTCAGAAAGTTTTTCACATATTTTCTTCGGTAGGGAGATGTTTTCTACTTACAAGTCTACAACAGGTTGTAGTGTGAGAACGAGAACCTGTGAAATTTGTGAAGTGGTGGGTGAGGGAACAGTTGAATTAGAGATGCCAGATGGTAAAAGTTACACTAGAAGAGGTCATGCATATTCCAGTTATGAAGCGAAATCTGAAATTCTTAGGGACTATTGATTCTCAGGGTTAGGGATGGCATCCGGGGCGGGTCAGCCCGCGACCCGCCCAATTCGACCCGACCCGCCTTGGCCCGGTTTGGGTTCGGGTTGGACCCGTTATCCTAACCGGGTCAACCCGGGTCGGAAAATTCTCAATACCAATCCGCTCAACCAGGCCCATCAACCCGCAAACCCGTTAAAACCTGCCCGGACCCGACCCGTGACCCGCGGGTTTGTGGATTCAACCCATTTGAATTTTTTTTGATTTTTTTTGAATATTTTTTTTGTGTGCCATATATATATATATATATATATATATATATATATATATATATATATATATACATATATTGAAAATATATATGTATATATATAGGCATATATGCATATAGATATATAGATATACTCTAAATTTATCAAAAATTTAGAAAAATTAGTGTGGACATCAAAATTAATTGATTACTACCCACTACTCAATTAGACAACCCCCACCCTAGCTAATTATAGCCAACTCAACATCCTCACATCTCTCATCTTGCCAATGTGAGACTAAAAAATTTCAAAGTTTAAAATCCAAATATATTTATTCCCACATTGGTAAGATGAGAGAAGTGAGAAGATAGAGTTGGCTATAAATAGCTAGGGTGGGGTGGGCTAATTGAGTAGTGGGCTATAAATAGCTAGGGTGGGGTGGGCTTATTGAATAGTGGGCTATAAATAGCTAGTGAGCAATTAATTTTGTTGTTCACACCCATTTAATCTAAAATGTACAAATTTTTATTTTTTTGGAAGTTTAAAAAAGATTTTAAAAATATTTTAAATAGTCGGGCCAACCCGTGACCCGACCCGACCTGGGTTGGACCCGAATGGATTCACGGGTTGGGCGGGTTGACATTTTTCAAAACCAACCCGGCCTGGCCCGATTAACATTCGCACCCAACCCGAACCCACCCTACTCGTGTTCCAACCCGGACGGGTTCGACCCGACCCGGCCTGGTCGACCTGTTTGCCAACCCTACTCGGTGTTATAGGTACACAGCTCGATGTGGATTTTTTGCAGTTTGGGAGAGTCGTCATGAGGTGATGAGGGGGGGGGGCAGGGTTAGCACAACCTCTACTAGCTTTGTGGGAGTAGGAAAACTCAGTCGTCTGTTTGGAAGCTCATTGTTCTTAAAGCATCATCTAGTAAGCCGTCACTAAAATCACCAAAGCGAAACTGCAATATTCGAACATTGTTGGAAGGTGGAGAGGGCCTTTGGGTAGGTGGAGTTCGTGTGGAGGGTGGCACCTCTATGATAACATCTACTGGGGTATGCCCTTGAAGGGGGTATACGATTGAAGGAAAAACAGGTGGAGGTAGATTTAACTAGCAGAAATAGTCATAGAACCGGTTTGTTTATAAAGCGGAGATGAAAGAGTCTAAAAGAGTTTAAATCACACGGGTGTGGATTCATGAGTATGCAATCCAAGGTAGCGATTTTTGGGTTTATATGCCTTGCATACACATGTTCGATGAAGAAGACGATGAAGCAAAGAGATGGATCAAAGTGAATAATTAAAGAAAGGAAGAAGCAACAGCAGCAGGGAACAGAGAAGGGGACAGTCGACTGCACAGTCAACTGTCACCCCTTCGGGTCTGAGTCTTGGTGATTATGGTCAACCGCAATCTTGTGCAGTCGACCGTCTTGTGCAGCTAATGCAGTTTGGGTCGGGTCTAGGGGATTTGTGTGAAGCCCAACTTTGTCTTCAAGTTAGATTGTACGGCTCTCAACGTATGGTTATCTCTTTAGTATTCATCGAATGGTTAATGTATCAAGTGTATTAAACTAGGGTTTCTCTAAATTTCTATATAATCAATGGTTATGGCTCTAAGAACGATATGATTCTGAGTGTCAAATAGAAAAGAAGAGAGTACTTCATGTGAGATGTGAGAGATTTCTCCATTGTGAACACAAGAAGTTTCAGTTAGGCTTGGAAAAGGATCGTGGTGAGAATCGTAATATTCTTGTATTTTCTCTAGTTAAAATAACATCTCAGTTCTTCCTCTCCTGGACTAAAGAGAAAGCCCCAACTAGGATAATTCTTGTGTACTTTGTGCGATTGGTGTGATCTAGTATTTTCTTGGTGGTTTGTATTGTTCGTGTCGAAGACTCAACAAGATCATCTCGAGGGAATAATTTCCTAACACTCTAAACCTTTGGAATCATGGTGAATACCTGTATTTTTTGGATTTTATATTAAAGTGTTTTTCTAATCGAAAATTTATTCATTTCAAATAATGATGTGTTTTGATCTTATTTTCTAGATCTTATTGATCAACTATTTGTATTTGAGTCCAAATTATATATATATATATATATATATATATATATATATATATATATATATATATATATATATATAGGGAAAGCTTCGGTTGTGCACTACCTCTAGTGCACACGGCGTGTGCACTAGGCCTTCGGGCATTCATATCGAAGATCCGAACCGTTCACATTGATCTACACATCTAAATTAGTCTAAATATGTAAAATCAAATCATTTGAAATTCATTTACTCATCCATTGAAGTGTTGCAAAATTGTATGGCTGAAAATCATTATTTTTTATAGTCACATGATGGATGGGCAAATGAATTTCAAATGATTTGATTTTACATATTTAGACTAATTTAAATGTGTAGATCAATGTAAACAGTTCGGATCGTTGATATGAATGCCGAAGGCCTAGTGCACACACCGTGTGCACTAGAGGAGTGCACAACCGAAGCTTTCCCTATATATATATATATATATATATATATATATATATATATATATATATATATATATATATATATATAGAGAGAGAGAGAGAGAGAGAGAGAGAGAGAGAGAAAGGTTCGGGTGAGAACCATGTCCTGGGGTGAGAACTTAAGGGCCTATCCCAGTTATTCATCTGCGTAATCTTAACGGTCAAGATTTTTTAAAATTAAACAATAAGATTAATTAATATTTGCATTAAGATATTAATCCCTTTAATTAAGCGCTGGGGACCGCGTAATAAAAAGAATGAAAGATCACAGATTATTAGGCAACATATATTGCCTTTTTTATTTTATTTAAAAGGAATGAAGATCACAGATTATTAGGCAACATATATTGCCTTTTTTATTTTATTTTCAGCCGAACCACAATCTTCATCAGGATGAACAATATTTGTTGCTACGTACAATGTTGCTAAATATGAATTTTTTGTTGCTACGTACAATGCAGTTAGTTGCTATTCAAAAAATATTCAGTTGCTATATGGAAACTGACAGCATGTACAACATAAGTTTGCAAATTGATAAACAAACAAACAATATATATATATATATATATATATATATATATATATATATATATATATATATATATATATATATATATATTCCTGCTAAAATATGCACTAGTTGTATCTACTTACAATACAGTCAGTTGCTATATAGTGAACAAATTGGTGAAGGAACGAATTGGTGAATGATTCTGCAGTTGCTATTAATTTGGGATACAAAATCTTCTCCAATATTTTACGGGAATAAATTATTTCTCTCTCCAGTTTGACTAAATTTTCCTTAACCGTCACACACAAAAAACGGGAATAAATTATTTCTCTCTCCAGTTTGACCAAATTTTTCTTAACCGTCACACAAAAAAAAATTCTGTACAGTATGATCTATTATCTTATTATGTACTTGCATAATCTCAGCCATACAAAATGATTTGATGAGTGGTTCGGAGAGGCCCTTAGGTTCTCACCCCAGGGTTGGTTCTCACCCGAACCGACCCCTATATATATATATATATATATATATATATATATATATATATATATATATATATATATTGGGTTATTTTAGTAAATTGTTAAATCGGATGTTATTTTATTGTATAATTTTATTATTATAATAATTAATTGTCGTTTCTTGATTATTTAATTAAAATTTATCTATTGAACTATTTTGTTATTGTACAAAACCTAGTTTTCTTGGCGAATTCTAAATTATTTTCAAGCCCAGTTTATATTCAATTAATTTGTATTATTTATTTATTTATTTGGATTTAAATTCTTGTTCATGAAACTCTTTGATCTTCTTGATGAATTATTTTCTTGTTAATCCTATTTTTCTTTTTTTATTGTGGGTATTTCTGATTTGAACCCTATTGATTTGGATCTACCTCTTATTGAACCCTACAACCCAATTTTATTTGTTCTTGACCCAAATCCACTTTTATTGGATCCTAAAGCACTAACCCAGTACCCTAATTGTACCCTATAAATACAACACTAATGCAAATCCTAGAAAATTGCACAATTCTGAAAACCCTAACCGCCTACTCCCTCTCATCCTCTATCTCTCCTTCCGTTCTCTCTCTTTCTTCTAACTTTTTCCTGCCTAAACCCAAATCCCCTAACCCTCTTCTCCGATCATCTTCTCCGGGGACCCTCGTTGCCATCAACCCCTCCCATTGCGCCACTCCCCCACATCGCAAACCCCCCGTCGACTCCCCCTTGCCCCGCTCTGATTTCTATCGACAGCAACAGACCCCAGTCCCGATCACCGCTTCCTCCTCGCCGTCGACCACCAGTCGATGCGCCGCCATCGTGCCAGCCTAGCACCGCCAGCACAACCCCCCCGATCTCCCCTCTCCTCTTACTCCGCTCTCATCGACAACAACCAGACCCAACCCCCCTTGGCTGCTCCTATTCCCACTCGACCTCAGACCCTGCCGTCGACCGTACCTATCGCCTTTGCCGTTGACGCCGCTGCCAGCGATGCCGCCGCACTCTGGCTGTTGTGGCCTGGCCGCTGGTTGCTACTATCTCTTTGATTTTGTTGCTGAGCTCTCTTGCTGTGTTTGCTGTTATTGCTTTTGGGGATCTTTATTGCACGTGTATTGTGCGTGTTAAATTGCTAGTTCGTGAGTTCGTTACTTCGGGATTCTCATCCTGTTATTCTTGGTTTTCGTTCTCACCGTTTATAAGGCAAGTAACTTGTATTAAATTCCTTTGCATATACAAGTACAAAATATCGCTTGTAGTGTAGTTGGGTTCTAGAGACAATTTGTGTGTGAACCCCTTGTTGAAATTGTCTCTATTGTGATGATTTGACCATAGTTGCCTCACGACATATATGACATGAATTAACCTAGGGTTGACCATTTTTTATGTGTATGTTCATGCTATCTTGAGATATCTGTGTTTGATGTGTTATTCGTGTTATACTTGTCAAATACTTGTAAAATACCTTATACCATGTTGCTTGGACATCTAGTACACCATATTCCATGTTATCATCCTATTATTTCCCTATTGTTATTATCGTTCATCTCATGTCTCTAGATTGCATATTGTATTGTTGCATTAATGAAATAATTAACAAGCCGGGGTTTAAGGGATTGACTAGAGTAGTTGATGATATGGAGACTGTACTCGGATGATGGCCCGTGTTATTGTTATCGTCATTGTGTGAGAAATTACACATGGCCCGTGTTATTATTGTTATCATCATTGTGTAAGAAATTATACATAGCCCGTGTTATATTATTATCGTCATCATACCCAGTACATGAACTATAGAGTCTACCACGATAGCTAAACGAAATTGATTGTATGCATCGAACCTGTGGTACGGCACATATGGGACACAGTAGTACATGCATTAGTTAGGAGTTAAGATGATTAATAAACTTAAGGATTAACACAACATCGACATTGCATATTGTTTATCATTGTTCCTATTGATATCGAATATTACATGATATTTGTTTACTTGACACTTGATACATGCCACTTACACTTGTTCATCTAGCCATGCTAGTTGTTATATTTTGTTATCACGTCTATTTCATGTTATTTGTTTATCCTTCCCATGTACTTGTACCCTGCACTACAAGCGGCCCGTTACTTGCATTGACGGGCATTTTGTTTCCTTTTTCTCTTCCTGCAATTTATTAAATTGCAGATTTTGGAAAATAGTTGCATGCTGGAGTTGGAGAACAAACATTCTGAAGACGACTTCTTTCTAATTACTTATTGCTTAAATGAACTTATTGTATTGAGACTTATTACCATTGTATTGGGATTTATTTTTGTATTGGACTTATGTCCCGAATATTGTTATTTGTTTCCAGACTTGGATTATTATTGTATTTGGATATTTTTATTGCCTAATTCCAAGTATTTTTGTTCATGAGATTATTATTATTGCATGCGCAATTGTTCTGTATTGTTTATATTGTTGAGTTAATCGGATAAACAGCTTATGGGTGACGTTAGTCATTCGCTGGGTTTTTGTCATGTACTCGTATTCCGTATTTTTGGGAAGCGGGACGTGACAATACCATTATCCCTTTTAAGAAACACTATAACATATAGATCCATGGTAAGAACTACAATCCGCACCCCCAAATACCCAATCTTGCAAAACCCATCCACCACAACAAAAGATCTGGCCATCCCCACGACGACAATATTTCTGGTCGGTCATCCCCACCATGGCATCAAATCCAACAAGCATCCCCACTAATACAACTTGAGCATCTCCGACTCACCACTGATGGATCATCACGAACAGATCCATTGGTTAGAGAGTATATCTGCTCACCAAGTTTGTTGTCCCCATCCACTACAGCTACAGTGACACGAATGCCCCTCAAGTATTCTAAGTCATGAACAAGACTTTCTTTTTGAACTAGACTCGTTTTTGAAACAACGAGTCTAGTTTAAATCCACTCGCTGTTTCAAATAACAAGTTTAGCTTTAGTATTTTGAGACTTTGCGAATTTCTCTAAGTATTGGAGACTTTGCAAAATTTCTCCAAGTGTTGGAGAAATTCCTACAACTAAACTCGTTGTTTGACTGTGTTGTTTGAAACAGTCAAACAACGAGTCTAGTTCAAATCCACTTGATATTTTAAACAGTGAGTTTAGCTTTAGTGTTTTGAGACTTGGCGAAATATCTCCAAGTGTTAGAGAAATTCCTACAACTAAACTCGTTGTTTGAAACAGCGAGCGAGCCTAGTTCAAAACAAACAGTAAGTTTAGTTTTAGTGTTTTGAGACTTGGCAAAATTTCTCCAAGTGTTAGAGAAATTCTTATAACTAAACTCATTGTTTGAAACAGCGAGTTTATCTTTAGTGTTTTGAGACTTGGCCTAAACTCACTGTTTGAAACAGCGCGTTTATCTTTAGTGTTTTGAGACTTAGCAAAATTTTTCCACGTATTGGAGAAATTCATACAACTAAACTCGTTGTTTGAAACAGTGAGTGGGTCAGTCTGGTAATTAGTTTTAAAAGTGATCAATTTGGTAAATATTTTCAAAAGGTAGGTCATTTTGGAAAAACATTCCCAAACCTGTTGGTATCACACGAAAAGAGAAGCACCAATGTAGCAGCTCACAAAATTGTTAAAACTTGTATTGGTTTGAACACCCTCTCCAGCCCTCCCCTCCTCACATATCAAGAATGTTGTATCCAATGGAAGGAGAAGTTATAAAATAAATAAATAAATAAATTATCATGTATAGAACTGGTATTCTATATTTTGAAAGAGACATTACTAATACTAGAAATTTACACGCGTGATGCACGTTTTAATAATTTCAAAAAATAAAAATAAAAACTCTCACGTATGGAAGATTTGAACCGAAAACTTCTTTTATATTAGTTATGTACGTGCGTTGCACATGCTGGTAGAATGACAAAATGACAAATAACACTTGGGCCTTCTCCCATTATAATATTAGAGATTAGAGATTAAATATCTTTCGGAAAACATTTTACGAGAATTTTGCAAAATAACCAAACACATGGTAATTTTCCAAACACTTGTAAATTGTAGCAGTAATTTGTAATCTAGCCTATAAAAATATTTGTTTATTGTCAAAATGTGGTAAAGTTTTCACACATGAAATGATTTCTTTTTATTTGTTCCTATACTTTGTACTATTGAATAAAATTCTTTGTAATATTTTCATACAAAATACATGATTCTATGGTCAACTTATGCCCCAATTCCAGGGTTCTACATTGTTTGTTTCCATGCATATTTGATAGTAGTGCATAGGAATCTATAGACATTGGATATCTCACAAAACTAATAGGCCTTCATTTATTTTCGGGAGGTGGGTTGATTTGTGATTATTTTTTCTAATTGGTCCTAAAGTATATGTGATCTCATGAAGCAAATTCATAAATATGAAGAAACAATAAATCAAAAAAATGAAAAGGAAAAGGAAAAAAAATCAATTCTCCTCCAATTCAATTCATTCATGTTTACAAACTTCCGACTCAACTAATAAAAAAAATCCATATAAAAAATATCAACAAGAAAAAAGATAACAAATCACATGAAACAAATAAGATTTCTATCTCTATCCAATATATATGAATTTCAAATGTAAACCCACACCTCCTCCCTTCCTCTCATATACAAATCATAAATTCATTCCCCCATTGTTACAAGAATTTCCCATGTAATTCTTTAAAACAAGAAAAGAAAATATATTAAAACAAAATTTGCAAATTTTAACTACCCTCTGGCCTCTCTGTTTCATCCCCCCTCATGGGTGGTAATGGAGCTGGTGAAGGAGCTCCAATTGGCACTCTTGCTTCTGTATTCTTCTTCATGTAGCCTCTCTCTAATGAAGTCATCATTCTTCTTCCCTTTATCTCTATTCTTCCCTTTTCTACATTTCCACCAAACTAATGATTAATTTACCATCTTATGTACGAGGTAGAAATCAAGAACTAAAAGAAATAATCCCCGAAACTATATTCTGGTTTAATGAGAAATAACAAAACAAGAGTTCAAGGCGATAATTAAAGCATCACGTAAACGAATTACCTTGAGAATAGAGATTGGGTTTTGCGGATGCGGACCAAAAGATTAGAGTTGGGGTGATGAACGTGAGCAAAGCCCAGAAGACAAATATCAATGCATACCCTCTAAGTGGCATTCTTTCTTTCTTTCTTTCTTTTTTCTTTTTTTTCAGAAGAGATGAAAATGGAGGGAATAGGAAGGAGAAGAAGACTAAGCAATAGAGGAGAAGGATTGGTGTAAATGGTTGCACACAGAAAAGGGAGGGAGAAAGACTGACAAAGGAGATTGTCACATTTGTTTATGGTTCCTTCATTGTGCTTTTGTTTTGTTTTAGAGTTAGCAACTCTATTGTATTAGGCTTATTAGTTAAGACAGTAGGTGACGGGTTGCTAAGGAGGAGACTCTTGATTGAGAGAGACCCCCACACGACAGTTGAATTGCACATGTAAAGAATGAAATCGAGCCGGCCATCAGATTGTTTTGGGTTGCCTGTTCAGACAATCCGATGGCTCTGCTCCATTTCTTTAGGCTAATCATGTCATGCGTAACATGTTTTCTTTTTCTTCTTCTAATTTCTCAACAACCTATGGACTCTCTCTTCTTAGCCATTCATCGAACTTTATGTTCAATATCATGAATTGTTAGGGAATTGTGGCAATACAGAGTGGTTTGAGCAAAGTAGCGAGAAGTACAAACAAATCTGATGAGCAACCAAACAAGTAGATCATATCAATCACACAAAGATGAACAACCAAACAACTCTAATCCGGAAAAAAATATAAGGAGATATTATTCTAGGAGAGAAGATTATAAGGAGTTAGTTACAAACTCACTCACCTAGAACTATATCTCGATCATCATTTACAATAGAAGAAATATCAATGAAGTACTTGTCTCTCTTAATGGAGACTATTACAATACATAGAGATCTAAAGATTCCTAGGTTGTAAAGAAACATAGGTTGTGTACCTGCAGTCGCGTGCTTCCAGAATTTTCAAGGATATCAGATTTCGTTTCTGTAGAGGAATATGCATGACTTTTCTTAGAGTGTACATGTTACCACCTAATATCTCTAACTCAATTGTTCTCTCATCCACTACTTCACAAATCTCTCAGGTTCCCGTTCTCACACAACGCCATGTTGTAGACTTGTAAATAAAAACTTCTCCCTCTCGGAGTAAATATGAGTAAAACTCCCTGAGTCAAGAAACCAACCAGAATCCACTTCTATAGAATTTGAAACAAGAAGATATGAATCATCACCAAATTCAGTAGTACGGACCACATATATTAATGACCCTACCAATGGACCAAAACTTCGAAGTTGTGGTAAGGGTGAGGGTTTTAATATTTATATTCTAACACGCCCCCACATGTTGAGGGCCATCTTTTTGGGTCAATACCTGGACTATACACAGCGGTATTATTTTTTTTTAATCCGCATTTAAATTGCGCAGCCGGTGAGATTCGAACCTGGATTGCTCTGATACCATATTAATGACCCTACCAATGGACCAAAACTTCGAAGTTGTGGTAAGGGTGAGGGTTTTAATATTTATATTCTAACAACATAAGTGTTAGCACTGCTAACATTGACGCTCTTCTGATTCAGCAATTTTCGACAGTCCTTCTTGTAATGCCCTATTTTCTTGCAGTATCGGCAACATATCACACCTTTATGCGCACTTTGATTTTCAATTGTAGGGTCTTCCACCGCTAAGCAACTTTTGGAGATAGTCTATAATTTATGAATTTCCACCCTAAGTTGATCTTCCTTCAAGCCCTTGATCACCTCAGCCACTAAAAGATTCTCCTTAGCAGACTTTCCATGTAGCATGATAATTATCAAATGCTCGTAGGAATCTGGCAGTGAATATATCAAGTTGAAAGCTTTGTTTTCTGCGTTTAGATCATCTACGTTTATCACCTTTAGCTTAGATAATAGTTTATTGAACTCCACAATATAATCTTGAAGAACGGTACCTTCCTTCATTGAGAAACGAAATAGTTTTCTTTTTTAGTACATCTGATCCAATAACAACGATCCACAGTAGTCAGATATGAGTTTTTCCCACAGACTCGCCTCACTTTTTTCTCCAAGGAAGTTGCACTTGACCTCGTCCACCAACGAAAATCGGATTAAACTTATGGGTCTTTTACAAATCTCATCATAATTCTCCTTCTTCATGTCAGATGGTTTACATTCCTCCTTTAGGGCAAGATGTAGATGTTCTTGAATCAGTACATCATACATGTCCACCTTCCAGAGATTGAAGTTTTTCTTACCATCGAATTGCTTGATCTTCACGTAACTATGACCTGTCATCTTAACCACGAGACTTGTCAACCGAAGATCTAATACCAATTGTTAGGGAATTGTGGTGCAGCAGAATTTTTTGAGCAAGGTAGCGAGAAACACAAACAGATTTGATGAACAACCACGTAAGTAGATCACACCAATCACACAAAGATTTGTCCCGGTTTGGGCGAACTCTAATCCGGAAGGAAATATCGGGAGATATTATTCAACTGGAGAAGATTACAAGGCGTTAGTTACAAACTCACTCACCAAGAAGTATCTATCGAGCCTCACTTACAATGGAAGAAATATCGATGAAGTATTTGTCTCTCTCAATGGAAATTTTTTCCAATATATAGAGATCTAGAGAAACCTAGGTTGTAGTCTTAATACAATAATCATCCGATATATCCTGTAGAAAAAGCCACAAGATAGGAGTCGTACGATCTAACTTGAAGAGGAAATTTGGCCCGAAATAAAACCAAATATCATCTGCCCACCGTCAGAGGTCGACTGCCCAAAAGGGATGGTCGACCACAATAATCCAATTCCAATCTAGAGAGCACGCAATCGGGGGGTCAATCGACTGTTGCTCTATGTTTTTAACTCTACCGCCCATTTGGGCAGTCAACCGTCAAGTGCAAGCTTGTTGTTGCTGCTGCCTAACTTCGTCTACTCAATGCTTCGACCTCCTCACTTCATTGTCTTTTCTTCTAATCGAACACAAGTATGCAAGACATACAATCTCAACATTTATATTATGCATAAATATTATTTAATGCATGGATTGAATTTTGATATTTTTTTTGAAGAAAAATTGAATTTTGATAGTTATTATTCCATTCTAATACTTTACCTCTGCGCTAAAGTTTCTCGATTTTTCTGTGTCTTTTTTCTATCATAATTGATGACTTTATATTAAAAGTTTTTAAAACGATATCGAGACTGAAGACCATAGAGATAAATATGATATTTGGAAAGTACAAGTAATCCGGCTGTGGCAACTTCCTCATAAAGAACGAAAAAATGACATGTATCTACGAAAAAAATGGTTTTTTTTTGCTGATTTCATTGAAAGAATGTGCATCAATCACAAGATAAAGAGTAATTCTTTGATGCTTTCTATTCAGCCACATCAAACTTGGACAGATAACCAACCTTCGTCATGTAACTAATCCAACCAAGTCACATGACATTTTTTAGAGAGCTTCTCTCTCTAGAAGTTCTAGAGAGAGAAACTCTCCTCCCAAAAAAACCCAAACCAGAGAAACCCTAGATCTAGGAGTGTGGGGGTGGCAGCTAGGGTTCGCCGCCGCCGCCCCGGTGACTTCTCCCCCGTCGTGTTACCCAACTTCCCTCCTCTTCCCGGTGAGCCGCTCCTCTTCGACGATAATGAAGGCCCAGATTGCAGAGCCAAGCATCAGATCGCTGAGCAACTGTGTCGCGCTAGTCCTCTCGCGATTGTGTTGCGAATGCCGTGGTCCTGGCTATGGTCCTGGCCGATGGAGGTGCGCTGTCCCCCCAGACAACGACGACCCTTATCTGTGAGGTCGGTGGTTTGGCATGTGAGTTTCCTCCCGCGATTGTCGCGAACACCGTCCTGGTCGATGGAGGTGCGCCCCCCCCCCCCAAAGACGATGACGACCCAGATCTGTGAGGTTGGTGTTTCGGCATGGGGCCCGTGCCCCCCCCCCCACCGATGACGATCTGATTTGCCCACCTCATCTGTGTGGGGTCGGTGGTTCGGCATGGGGCCGGTGATTGTTTTGATGTGGCTGGGGGTTGTGAAGCAAGTAGTATTGCACGATTGTGGGGCGTGGGCTCGAAAATGGAGTCCCTCCATGATGTGCGCTCACTCATCGCCTCCCGAACGAAGGTGGACAGCTCCCACGGTGGGGAGATCGTGCTGATGCCATGTCCACCTACAGTGGGGAAGATGACCCAGATCTGACCTTGGATATGGTCGACTGTTGCTCTGCTATGGGAGGTGGGGAGTGTGAAGTACGTTGTATTGCACGATTGTGGGGCTTGAGCCCGAAGATGGGGTCCCTCCATGATGTGCGCTCACTTGTTTGGGGGTCCAACGATGTCGTCGGTGCAGTCTTCAAAGTGTCTACTATCAGGCTATTGAGCTTCCTCTAGCTTAGGCCACTGTCTCGTAACAGCGTTGTCTCTTTTCTTGGGTTGGGAGTAAGAGTCGAGATTAGTCTGTATGGTGAGAAACCGCCTGCAAGAGCGAGAGCATGAGAGAGGTGAAGGTATCCTCTCAACGGCTCTCTCCTAGAGCATGGTGTTTGGTGGGGTGAGCGAGATAGTCGGTTGGTGAGAAATCGCCTCAAAAGGCACAATCGTATGAGAGGTGAAGGTATCCTCTTCACGGCTATCTCACTGGTAGCGACTGTGGGAGCTGTTGGCGCGTTTGTAGGATGAGTGGTGGAGCTGGTGGGAGGGTGTGATCGCTGTGCATGTGTCAGAATTCGGTCTGCGGGGCTTGGGCCCAAAGATGGGGTCCCCCCAGCGAGGAGAAGGCAGGGATCGGCAGATGATAAAATCATGCCAGACTAGCTTCAGGTGGGTGTGCATGTGCCGTGGAGGTAATGTACGAAGCTAAACTGACGTACATACAATTTTGCTGGACCAAACTTGTTTGTCGGCCCACCCTCCAGGGTTGTTGGAGGGACTTGTTGTTTGTACGGGTCATGTTGCTTCATGTATGTTTTATTTGCTGTATGTAGGTTCTAAACTGGCTCAGTTCGCTGGGTTTGTATCGTTAATTTCTGATTAATGAAACTGGGTGGCCATATTCCACCTTTTCCTTCACAAAAAAAACTTGTAACTCCTGTTTCCCCAAATCCGTATTTTTTGTGTTTAAATTTTTGTAAATTATTTTTCCGTTTTCAAAATTCTTTTGTTAAAATGTATTATTGGATCCTCTGTTAAACCATATTCTAATCGATGGTCTTATTTGTGACTGTTTTCCAATAATTTTGTATTATAACACAATTCTTCTTATTATTATTATTACTGTTATTTTATTTTTATTATTATTTTTCTTTTACTATCCTTATTTGTTAATTTAAAAACCTATCTCTATGTATTACTCATATTTATACTTATTTCAAATGAATTCTATATTTTAATGCAAATTATATTTTGTTATAAACCCTATTTTATTTTGTTATCTTGACCCTATTGGATTTTAATACCCAATATATTTTAATACCCCAAAATCCAATCTCCTATTGGATCTACTTTAATACCCGATAACCCTATCTATATAAACCTAATTAACCCTATACCCTAACATAATCACTGTTTTACTCTAAACCCTTCAGCTACGATATACCCATCGTTCTCTCTCTCCCGATCCTCCACCCCCACCGTCCTGCCTCCATCGGTGCACTCTCGATCTCCCTCCTGCTCGCGCCGTCGTCGACAGCCAGCCAGCGCACGTCCCTGTGCTTCCCCTAGCTCCGCACAGTCCCCGGTGCTCCTCCTTCAATCGTGCACCGGTGCCCTCCTCCCCAGCTTCTCTCCCGACCACCCTGTGTGCGCCGCCCTCACAACCCCACCCCCGTGCTCCTCCGCGGCAGCCACGACAGCCCTGCAGCGCCTTGATGCACCCCTGTGCTCCTCTCGACGTGCGGCTGATAGCAGCAACATCAACCTGAGCGACAGCACGACCAGGTTGCTGTCCCCCTGGTCGCCACTGCCTGCCTTGCCGGCACTGCCTTGTGTGCCGTCCATCAACAACTAGGCCAGCCGCCAGTCGAACCAAGCCAATGGCCAGTGATGGGTGGTTCTTGATCAATTGGATCTTAGCCGTCCGATCCTGTGATCTTGATCATCTTGATCTCTTTGGATCTAGGCCATCCGATCGTTGATCATCGCAATCGTGATCATCGTCTCCATCATCATCAAGATCTTGATCTCGACCGTCGGATCTCTTTTGATCATCGCGATCGTGATCATCATCTTGATCTTGATCTTGATTTTGATCTTCGATCTCGGCCGTCGATTGGTTGATCAACTTGATCTCGGCCATTGATCATCTCGTTCGTCTTCTACTTGGTGAGTTAAACATTTGATCCACTTTTTTTTCTCATTCATTAATTGTCAATCGTGAAATATTAATTCTTTTAGCACTCTTCTAATTCTTATATATTTTATGTTCGATCTCGGCCGTTGGATTTGCTTGATCTTCAACTTGATCATCATCTTGATCATTATCGAGATCCGTGCCGATCGTGCTCGTCGTCCGGAATCCATTCCTGTTATTCTTTCGTCGGATTCATCGTCGTCCCCAAGGCAAGTATCTCCTTGAACATTTCGTTTTCTAGTACAAACTTTTCCTTGAAAATACTGCAAATAGTTTATGAATGTGACTCCCCTTTATTTATCGTTGATAATCTCATGTTTCGCCTTATCTATCACATGATCTAAGAGTCACAACCCTTCGTCGATACATTTATTCACAACTAATATGATTATGAAACATTTCATACAAAAAGGTGTCTTACTTGGTTGCTGTCCTATCTTGTCTTGCTGTTTCGACCCCTATAAAATTAAAATCTGAACTTGAGTCCTGAATATGAAATGTAGCCCTATGTGTCTAATTGCCAATAACATGCAGAATTTTCGAATTCCAAGTTAGGATTTAGGAGATATTGCAGTTTTACTGCTGCTGTGTCGGTAATCACAGATTCACAAAAACTGTTGCACCACTTTGGGTTTGCCATTATTTTAACTATGCTACCAGTGAGTAAATGACTTGAAATTTTTCATACTGATACTGGACACCCTAGAGAACATTTTTTAATTTTCTCAGAATTAATTAATGATGTTTCAACCCTGTTTCATATGTATAAACTAAGTTTTACAAATTCTGGCTGAACACAAATACTGTATAGTTTGCTGATTTGACATAAATTGCTACAACTTTTGTGTACCTTAATTATATGTGTTGGAACCGGGCAGGAGTCTAGTTTCTAGACCTTCTGACGGATTCACATTTGCTACCTTGTAGCAACGGAAATCACAGTTTTGGTGCAGCAACGTCATGTTGTCCAGAATTGGAATTTTCGTTGTTCTTGATATTTTGATTTGTGTTGACCCTCGAATATGCTATATAATTATCTTAAACTTGTTCCATGTCCTTGATTATGTTTACTTGACTTTTTTCGCACACTTTCATGCTTGCTTGATGATAATAATAAATAACAAGCCGAAGTTTAAGGGAAAGACCATAGTAGTGGACAATATAGGTAAGTGTACTCGAAAGGAGGCCCATGTTTCCCAGTACTTGGTTCATGAACTTGTTGTACCTTGATGGATTCATGGAGCCATTACTTGGCTCATGAACTTGTTGGATTCTTGAACCCATTATGTGGTTCTTGAACTTGTTAGTGGATTCACGAACTTGTTTCGTGAACTTGTTATTTTATTTTCCGATTCATGAACCATACTTGCTTGATACTTGATGCCTGAATACACCGCCCTATAAAATCCACCACTAGATCTAAACGAAATTGCATTGAATGTAGCAACCATGTGATAAAAAGATGACACATGAAGTACTACCTAGATAGTAATAACCACAAGACTTGATACATAAATACTTGAACATGATACATGCTTACTTGATACTTGATTACATGATACATGAGACTTGATACTTAGACATAATACTTGACACTTGCTACTTGATACTTGTACTTACATGAGACTTGATACTTGAACATAATACTTGATACTTGTACGTGATACTTGTTACTTGATACTTGATATCATTACATGTTCACTAGCCACTTGTTCTACTACTAGTATTTGTCACCCAATCTTGTCACTCGAGTTGTCTTTCTTGTTAGCTAGTTTCTTGAATCCCGCTACTTGTTGCATCCCTATTATATTAGGTTATGCATTCTTGATTCCAAATCTTGTTTCATATTTCTTGTACTTGTTTTACTATTTGTGGTCCTAACTTGCACTAAGGGCGTCTATCTTGTTTTTCCTATTTTTTTCCTTTTTTATATTTATATATACAGACTTTGGAGACGAATTGCCTGCTGAAATTGGTAAGCAGACATTCTAGGCTTCACTTGGAGCAAGGACTTGCTTAAAATATTTGTTTTCTTTTGAGTTATTTATTTCATTTGCTACATGAAACTTGTAACGGACTTATATTCCCGAGTTTTATCTTTTGTTCCAGATATGAAAACCATTGGGATATTATTATTTGGTTTCAATTGTTTTCTGTTGTTTAATAAATTATTCATGCATGCGTGGATGTGTACATTTTGTTATATTCTTGTTATGATGCTGAGTCGATCCTACAGTTCATGAATGATGAAAATCATTCGCTGGGCTTTGTCACGCGCTCGTATTTCGTATTTTTGGGAAGCGGGGTGTGACAAAACTAATCCAACCAAGTCTTAATTAGATGGGTTTTTAACACGTGTACCCTTAACAAATAAGCTAATATCATATATATCTCTCACAAATAAATATAATCGTATTTGTCCCTAACAATGTGACCATTAACCATATAAATCCCTTAGTTTATAAGATAGTTGAGATTAAGATTTGAAGTTTATGGATGAAGTTGATGTGGTTATGAGGCTTGGATATTTTTTTGTGGAGGTGGCTTCAGTCGGAGGTGGTGGTTCGGCGGTATGAATAGAGTGGAGTTTGGTTACCAGTAGGAATTGGTAATTGCTAGAGAAGAAGATGAGGAAAAAGTAAGAATTTTTTTTGCTGCCAATGGTCGAAAATGAAAAGCATTCAAGCACCAACACCCTATAATCGAACCCGACACAACGAAATACTACAATCACCGGTAGAATTCTAACCGAGTGTCAACTTGAGTGAATCTCAAATTACTAGTGGCAAATATGATAATATTCATTTGTGATGGGAACATATGATATTAGCTTAGTTGTTAGGGGTACACGTGTTAAAAACCCTAATTAGATTTCTCTAAGCTTGCAGGGTGGTTACAGATCAAAATAAGAAATTAAGTCATATTATAGACCTACCAAAGCATTAAAACACAACTGCTTTGTAACACCCCGGGTCCGCTTAGCAATCTGCATGGCTACGCGCCCTACAGAACCTAACCACAGCCTCACCACATGGCACAACCTCACCAAAAGCGATATAGCTTAGTAGGTGATCTTGGATCATATGCAATGTAATATATGATAACTCATACCCTATTTCCCAACCAATTGGGGCTATGTAAATGTAGGGGTATTACAATCACCCCTCCTTTGGACTTAGCGTCTTGGCTAAGCTTGAGCCCTTCATCTAGCCAAGACCTCCTTTTTAATCGATATGGTCCACATAGATGTCACTACCCTAATCCCACCAGCGTACTGATCGGGTCTTCCTACTAGCATACTTCCCCTGGCACCACTACCCTGTGACCCCACCATCGGTGTCGAAAGTTGACTCTGATACCATTTGTAACTCCTCGAGCCCTACATAACCTAATCACGGTCCCACCACATGGCACAACCTCACTAAAAGTGGTATACCTTAGTAGGTGCTCTTGGATCATGGGCAATCTAATATATAATAACCCATTACCCTTCTTCCCAACCAATATGGGACTATGTAAATCTCAGGGTATTACAATCGATCCTTGACAATCTAATATACCCCTAGATTTACATGAGTTATTATATATTAGACTGCCTATGATCTAAGAGCACCTACTAAGCTATAACATTTTTAGTGAGGTTGTGCCATGTGGTGGGGCTATGGTTGGGTTCTGTAGGGCCCGGGACATTACAAAATGGTATCAGAGCCAACTTTCGACACCGATTGTGAGGTCACAGGGGTGTACACTTATGGGACTAAGGTAGTGGCATCCATGTGAACCACATCGACTAGAAAGGAGATCCTGACTAGATGAAGGGCCCGAGCTTAATGAGGATGCTAATTAAGTCCGAAGGAGGGGTAATTGTAATATCCTTAGATTTACGTATGAATTATTATATATTAGATTGTCTATGATCCAAGAGCACCTACTAAGTTACAATACTCCTGGTGAGGCTATGCCCTGTGGTGGGGGACGTGGTTAGGTTTTGTAGAGCTCGGGGCGTTACATGTTATGAAAATGAAAAACTAGGATAGTGGTTAAGGTATGTGCGTCAGAATAAAGAAGTCATACATCCAACTATTTGACACATCTCTTCAAGACTTCAACTAATATTTTATCGAAGCAAAATGGAATACGTCCATTTATTTGACTAATAAGAAAATAACGGAACAGAGAACTACAAGAAGGGTCAACACCAAGAAATGAATTAATCACCACCCCCATTTATGATATATCCGAACTTCGGAGAGATCAATTAGGGAGCCTTTGCGATGCTTGCTTCTTATATGCAAGGGTTAGCTATGAACCCTTGTGTAAAGAAATGAGACCCATCTTATGCTTAAGAAATTGATAGTTTTGAAATGGTGACAAAATGATTGTCTTAATGCTATTGAAGATAGCCTAACTAGATAATAATGCACTAATCATTACATAGGAAAATGGTAGGGGATGTCAAAAAGAAGAACCAAAAAAAAATTCCATTAGTGACTTTGGTAAGAGGTTGCTATCAAGCCCTTGGCCAAAGGGAAAAAAGATAATAAAGGAATGCTAGTGCTTAAGTAATGCTTACTGGCAGAAGCAATTGTGTCTTCTTGTCATTGGACCCATAAATCTCACATTAGCTAACCAACCTCACCTTCGACTAGGAATATCATCATATAATTAAGCTAAAACCCTAGTGTGGTTATCTAACTACCCAAGTTTGATTAATTTCTCACTAGGATAATATGGTATGGTTGTCATATAATTCTGGGATTTAGGTCATTCCCCTCATCATCAAAATCAAATACATTAAATTTTTAGCATTAGCACTCAGAAGAGACTTACATAATTGCATGGATCTCTAAAATTAGAAGGGTCATTGGAGATTGTACCGTATCACGTTGTACAGTAAAGTTTGTGCACGTAAGATTACCCTACGAATAATTGTCTTCTATTCAAAGTTTTGGGAAACACTGTTCGCCAGATCATGATCCAAAGGTTGGCGTTCCTCTTCATCCATTGTCGAAGTCACATCTATTGTGCCTAAGTAATAGATAAATATCAAATGTGAGGCAACTCTTATACTCAATAGGCATCTTATCTTTCTAATAATAGTAACAAGTTATGTGAACATGAGCATCAATCATACATACTAATAACACACCTGGAAGTCAACTGAAGTGAGATATGAATATCGGATTCAACCACTATGTATGCACACAAGAGAATCTCAATTGGGTATTTGGAGATAACAATTATACAGTTTTTAAAAGGTTAGTGTTGAACACACAACCAATTAAATAAAACCAGCCTAGATTTCTTGAAGTTAATTATTAGTGTAAGACTTGAGCCTATTTCCATGTGCTTTGGATGGTTAGCATCAACATTGTTGCTTGTGGTTTGATGGATCACATGGTGGTTGATGATATGAAAGTTCTGTTATCTATGTAGTCAAATGCCTTAGGATGAGATTGGTCAGCAAAGAAAGGGAAAATCCTTGTGTTTCAGCTCAAGGAACTTGTAAACTAAGTTTCTGGAGTAATTGAATCTAGGCGAAATCACAAGTTGTTGTTTTACAAAGATTGAGGTGGTTTTAGAGTTTTTTTAGTTTTCCAGAAGAAAGGTGGAATATGCCACCCTGTTTCATTGAAGTGAACCCAACCAAACAAAGCCAAGAACACCAGGGGAAGTCAAAGGTAATACCTCCCCACATCCCTAAGAGTATTAGGTTTACCATCCATTTAAGGTTCTTCGCAGACCTTTTCTCTTAGGGTAGCAATTCATACCAGATTAGTCATACCATGACCAAATAAGAACTATAATTCACTCGGCAAGGCACACCAGGAACGATTTGGACCATTCATCACGATCGATTCACACAATAAAATGTCTGCGCAATCATTTAACAAGCGTTGCAAAACAAACGAATTTTCACTAACATGGCAAACTGCAATAGTTGAAACATGAGGAAATAACCTCCAAGCCATTTGAATTTTTTTTCCCTACACATATTTATGAATATGGATCATCCATTAGAGCTCCAACCACCAAATGAATATGAGGAAATAACCTCATTTAGATACGAGGGTTCGTTCCCTCAAAATTACAAGCACAGAGGAATGAGGGTTCTATCCCCTCAAAAGTACAAATGGCTAGCGAGTATTTTGGTACGAAGAATGAGTAGAACTGATCAATTGAGACTTAACACAAAACAAAGCAACAAGATGCATTTGGTTTCTGGGTTGAAAGTTGTCAGGCATCAAATTCTCATACATGGAAGAGAAAGTGCCTCTTATTTGTCCAAAACTTGGGCACAATATTGTTAGAACATTACCGAAAAAGTTTTAACAGAAACAGCTTCTCTTTCTAATAGCAAGTAAGATTATTTTAGTAAGTAGTTAACCTCCACAATAGCCATGTTGAGATTTATTGCCTCAAGCTTTCGACGATGTAGGATGCATAAAGATCCCTGCATGTATTTCATCCGCAGATTAAAAGTTGCGAACACTTTAAAAATATATAAATTGGTGAGAAGAAAAAATATTACAAATTGAGCCCTCGCTTACATGGAGTGTTGTATTGCTTTAACTGCATCTTCGGCAGGAAGGAAGTCATCTACAACGACCTTTTTGTTCTCGTCCTTCTTGTCTATTATTCCAAATAGTTAAGGGAAGAGTTTTAAGAAACTGACTAGACTAAATTATAAATCTATTGATGGCCTAAATTCAAAATTTTAGGTAGAAGATTGCTTTCCTACAACTATTATGTTGAAACAAATTTTCTTTATACCCACATTGTTTCAAGATGGTGAATGTACATTCAGAATAAAATCACACAAGTACACTATGTAATGCAATTTTAAGAGCTTAGTACTGCAACAATAAGCTTAATTCTTATTTAGACTTAATATTTTTATAATGGTATAAATATATGGGAATATCCCTTTTTTTGAAGTTAACTGGGTTTTATTTCAAAATAAGGGCACAAAAACAACTTTCCTTAAAAAAAAGTTGGAAATTTGCTTTTCTGCCCAGATTTCAAACAGAAATCTGTATAGGGGTTATGGAAAATTCAGAAGATAATTAGTCCAAAAAACTCCATTATTTATGGAAAGAGGATACAGTCTTCAAAGAAACGGCGAATCTCTTGAAGGCGATGAGGAGGAAGCTCTTTGATGTCTCTGTAGTGACAATACTCGGGATCATCGGCACATACAGCTATAATCTTGTCATCCTTTTCACCCTGAAATTGTATCATAGATAAGAACTTAAATAAATTGACTGTCATCTAAAGCATAAAGACTATGTAGAGAATTTTGCTTTTATTCAAGGAGACCATACTGAACTAGCTTGCAAGTGGGAGAAAAAATCTTAGGGTAGTTTAATGGCTTTCTTGCACTTACATGGACACTGGATTTTCTCAAACTTTGGATTTTCTCAAACTACCAAGAAAATAAGAAAATTAGGTTCATTAGTTGCTCTCTAATGAAACATGGCAGATTAATTGGCTCACTATTTCTTTCGAGGAATAGAAAAGCTGCTTATACTTCATAGATAGTGATTTCACTTGGTTGGGTTGAACCTGAACCCAGTACACCAAAAATCAAGATGTTTATACTTTAAACCTTGCCTGAAATGAATCAGAATTTATTACCACTATCCCATATCCTGCAACCCGAAAATGAACAACAACCAAACCTGTCTGATTACACAAGTTATTTTTATATATCTATGCATTTTACTATAGAAATTGCCTGTATAGTATAGAAAATTATGTTTCATATATGTGGAGAAAATGATAGAAATGTATCTTTCATGAATTTTACCTGATCAATCATTGGCATCAACCCAATGGCACGAGCACGTAAGAAGGAACCAGTCAACACAGGCTCCTGCACAAAGAGTAGGGTATATAGCATCTATATATAGTATATGAACAACCATTTGTAGCTTATAAATAGTGAAATACCTGCATTAGAACGACGACATCCATGGGATCACTGTCTTCACATATAGTCCGAGGAATAAAGCCATAGTTGTGTGGATATACAATAGAAGAGTAAAGGACGCGATTCACCTGATTTACGTTTTCAGGTTTTGTTACATCTCAGTTCATAAATTTGTTTCTGCTACTATATAGGAATATCAAGAGTAATTTTTATGTATCGAAAAACTGCATAAGATGGTGAAAAAATGATTGAGTTGGTCTTCTTGAATCAAGAGAACCTAAAAACTACTTTTAAACTGGAATTAATCATTAGATTTACACTTGTCATAGGCCAAGTGCTTTTGCGTTAGAGTATCAAATCAGAAAGAGTTGACAAGAGAAGATGTGAATTCACAATTGACAGGTAAAAAATGAAAAAGAAGAAAGAAATCACTAATTTCATCTCCTATCTTTAACTTTTTGTTATTAACGGAACAGCTGTAGCAAAATGGAAGTTAACAAATTTCGACTTATGGTCAGGAGCCTGAATTAAGCCAGTACTACAAGCCAGATTTTCATTAATAATGAAATGTCCAATTTTAATTGTAAATTTATGCACGCACCAGCATTGAGTTCTAGCTTAAATGGGAAAGGGTTTGGATGGGTAAAGGGAGGTCTCGGGTTGAATCCGGCAATGACTTAGCCCTTTATTTTAAAAAACAAAACAAAACGAAACAAAAAACAAAAAACAAAAAGTTCATGACTGTGCACACATGCACAAATTTCATTGAAACAATCTTAAGAAACTTAAAGAGCTTCTAGAAGAGGTGGGGGGGGGGGGGGGGGGGGGGGGGGGGGGGGTAGGAAGCAGAAAAAAGTATGCCAGCCTCTCATCTTCCTCAAAAATCACGCCCTTTTAAAAGATTTACCAGATCACAGTGGATTTTGGAAGGGGGCACGGATTTTGAGGAGGATGAGAGGCTAAAGATCTCATGCCATACTTTTTTTTGCTGCCCAACAAGGCAAATGATTTTTTTTTTCCTTTATAGATTAAAGTAGCGTGCATGTATACCTAAAAGATACTTTAACATTATCAATTACTAGTAATTTATACGTGCCATGAACGTCTTAATAAAAAAAAATTAAAAGTAAAAACTCTGATGTAGTCTGGTCTCCTCGAACCTCGAACCTCCTTCATATTAGTTATGTACGCATGATACACTTAAGTTGGTATGTTTACAAACGACAACTCTTACTCTTCCATTATAATATTAGAGATTAGAGATTTCATTAACAAGATGCACACAACTCCTTGAATTCTCAAGTATTAGAGCAAAATTCTTCAACCACAAATAAAAATTCACATAGGTCCAAAGTTTAAACCTTCATAAGACCAGTTGCCTTGTCCAGCTCGTACTTAACCTTGCTACCCTTAGTGATCTCAACAACCTGCAGCAATTAATAACTGAGTGAACCCAGGTCACCTATCATCTCAATTAGAGCTTTGAGAGAATAAAAGAAGTCAGTCGACGAATATACAAAGAGAGTTTTCTATAAAAATAGATATATTTAGGAGTAGAATATCAATCATCTAAAACAAGATTTAGTCGATGCCTAATGTAGCAAACCCCTGATAAATATTACCAATGGATAAAAAGAATTAATAATTGTATAACTAAAAAAGATGATCGTTTCCCTTCAGAAACTTACGCAATTGAAAACTTCTGGAGCCCCAGGCCCTGTAAGAAAAAAGAAAAAAAAAAGACTCGGGTTAAATAAGAAACTGAATATGACTTCTTAATAAATATGAATATGACTTCTTATTTATTTTATCAAAAATAAATATGAACACTATTCTTTAAAAACTGAAAGAAAGATAAATGAACTTAATTCTAAATTTGAATGAAAGAACACAAAAAGGATCGATCACTGTTTGTACCTATTTCCAGATCATGCCAGGGATGAGCAGCAACTGACTTTTTCGAAATGGAAGAAAGGATTCTCTTGTTGAGTTTAACATGAGGGAAACTTGAGTAGCCATTTTTATTAGCTTCACTAGCCATGCTGTTCTTCATAAATT
Source organism: Hemerocallis citrina (assembly GCA_017893485.1). Taxonomy (NCBI): domain Eukaryota; kingdom Viridiplantae; phylum Streptophyta; class Magnoliopsida; order Asparagales; family Asphodelaceae; genus Hemerocallis; species Hemerocallis citrina. Next base: position 385,684,659 of record CM030359.1, on the reverse strand, counting down.
TAGAGGAGAAAATCATATATGTGGGCAATCAGGTAATGACATATATATTAATTTAATTTTTCAATTTCACAAATGATTTTGGTTACACAATAAAACAAACTGTGTTGTTCTGAAAGTGACTAGATAATGAAAGCAGCTAGATATGTTGTCGTTGCATTAGTCAGAACTTTACGAAGGTAAAATGAACCAATGCTGTCTGTCTCTTTCCAAATAAAACTAACAGTTAATTGATGATTATAATGATTTATAAGAAATTATAGAACAACAAAAATAATTAAATCCTGCCGTAGATGTAACTTGTTATTTGTCTTGAGTTTAATGTTCTTACCAGTCACTGAAATACGTATGATATTGTATAATGTTGTGCATACAACATAATTGATGCATTGAGTTATGTTCTTAGTAATTTCTTTTCTAGCCTTGATTAATATAGATTTGGATAATAATAAACTTAAGGCAAGCAAGACTCTCTTTATACAAAGATAGCATATTATAGAATATCCAAATAATGCACTTCCGAACCAAACAATCTAAGATCATTGCCAGAACACAATAGTATGCCATAAAAATCATACAAACAACGACGTCCAAAGTTTTAGGTCAACTTTCAATTGCAAGAAAGTATATATCATCTGTAAACTATACTTTATTTTCCAATTCATTAAATAACTTCTTAACATAGATTAATATAAGTAATAAGTTCAAATCACATTGAGGTGTTTACTGTTAAATGACACCACCAGACTACCAGAGTGTGCGCAAGATAGTCCTAATAGCAGACTACAGTTTTGATAATCAATATTGAAAACCCAAAGCTCTGATTTTTAAGAACTAGTGCAATGAGTTAGGAAGAAAATTCAACTAAGCGCCCAAAATAATATGAGATGAAAGGATCAAATCGTTTTCCCTACAATCAGTACAAAGAATTACCCGGAATCTCTAATTTCCCTATCAAATTAGACAATTGAATAACTAATTCTTCAAATAAAGGAGGGAAATTCCAACATTTAAATCACCCAATAATCTATCTACAACGAACACTTCTATTATGTGGATCACAAGCGGGACACATATCATCATTGTCTCCACATAGATGTCAGAGGATCTACCCCATAACTCGTAGTGCTAATAGCGGAAACACACCACAAGCAATAGAAACTCCCAAGACTTTGATGAACCAAGAACAAGCCACCACAATATATGAACGATCTCACAAGAACACAATCAATATGCAGAGATAACCAATACTTCTTATTCCCCAAGAAATACAAAGATTACAAAAGAGATTACAACTCTCTCTCTCACCTTTGAAACACTTGGCACAATCCCCTCTTGCAGTTAAATAATGATCAGATCTATTCAGATGACTAAACCCTAGAGTTTACAGCCATATATATAGCCCCCAAGTAAACCCTAAAAGATAAACACAAATCTAGCAATTGGGCCTTTAAACTCGTTAGCCCAAAAATAATCAGCCGCCGAAGTCGGTCGACCGCACCTCCAAGGTCAGTCGACCTCAACGTGTAGAACTAAATCCGAGGGCTGACCGGTCAACTGCACCCCCAAGGCCGATCGACCGTCCCCTCCTCTGTTGGACCTCTACACTCAAAGAACTCTCAGCATACTAGGTCGATCAACCGCACCCCCAGGTCGGTCGAACGCAACTCTCCAGGCTGCATTCTTCTACTCGTTGCTTATCTTCTCTTGCTTCTTTGTCTCATCCTCTTCTTCTCTAACTTCAAGTACTCAGTGCCTACGTGTATTTGAGGCCAAACCCTAACAATCTCTCACTTGGACCAAATACACCACGCTTCAAAGTTATTGCAATCTTCTCCTCGCATTATCTCTGCCAATCTCCCATTTTCATGGAAGACTCAAGTACTCCCTACTCTCATGAAGAGTACCTCTGCCACTCCACCACGTGGAGTGCACCAACAGCCCCTCATCGCCTTATGAAGGATGTGCTCCACCAATCGTATAGAGCACGAATACCGGAGAAACAACCTTCTGTGTCGGATTCCGTGTTATGAGACTCCCCAACTCGCAAGATCTCCATCAACACCGGACATGGTTCAAAGCCTCTCAATGCACCCTCTGTACTAGAAACCTTCGTGGACGACACCTCCACAAACTCTGCAGACCGTTCAACCCCTACAGTCCCAATTCGGTTACCCTCATCGACATCACCCCGCATATCGATACCAGTGCTCTCTATCACACGAGCGACTTGAAGCTTCAAATGCCAATTTGCAAAGTACCCTCACCGCAGCAACATCTTGCTCTCTAGAATAACTTCCATGGCTAGCAGCTCCCACTAAATTAGTAATTTTTCTTCGACAACTGAAAGAACTCGGTTGCACCCCACACAACCTACTACTCTATTCTGGCTGAGAGTGAACTACAGGAGAAACGTTCCTCACGTCTCTAAGCAAATACAGCGTTCCCTCACGCTTCCCTTTTACAATCACCCTTGAATCTACAGCTATACACCACTCTCCACTACCAACTGTAGTAGACAACCCCTCCTTGTCTAACCTTCCAATCGAGATAAGATTTTTCTTCAAGTCTGGAACATGTCTTATCTCCTGCAAGACAACACTTTGATCATCAATGGTGTTCACGCGAACAATACCAACCCCACGTACAGGACACCGGTGACCATTTCCTATGATCACATCTCCAAAAGAACCCTCCTCGTAGTCATCAAATATCTCTCTCCTTGGAGTGCAATGAAAAGAAGCTCCCGAATCAATACACCAATCTTGAGTGTCCAACTCCTCCCAAGCTGATAAGCATAACTCCTCAACAAGCCCCACTTGAGATTCCTTTGGGGTATCTTTCTTCGGTTTCTCCTGCTTCTTCTTCATATAAGTCTTGCAACTGCACATCATGTGACCCTTCTTGTGACAATACCAACCCTCAGGCCCATGTCCCCCATCGCTGTCATCCGACCCACTCTCAGATGAACTGCTCTGATCCTTTCTTGTTCAGCTGCTCTTAGATCTCCTACGTCTTTTCTCAACGTACATGACGGAATCTCTAGAAGATGATGATGGATATTTCATGTTTCTCAACCTTCTTACCTCCTCATTCAGAATGCTACTCATCACATCATATAGAGTCGTCGAATCTATCATAGTGCCTATAATAGTCTGTTCCATTGTACCATAACTATCAGGTAAAGTAGATAGAAGTAACAATGACTGTCCCCTCTCTGAAAACATCAAACTTGTAGCTTCCATCTGGTTGTAAACCATACAGTAATTATTCACATGCTCTGCTACTGAACCCCCTTCCTTCAACGTCATATTAACCAATTTCTTCAGATGAAGAATTTGATTAGATGCCGGCGGTTTCTCATACATATCCGTGAGAATCTCCATAGCCTCCTTTGTGGTCTTTTCCTTCGAGATATGAAATAACGCCTTCCTACTCAACCTCAACTGAATCTGTCCTAGTGCCTTCTGATCCAAACGATTCCAATCCGCCAAGGCCTTCGCATCCTTGTCTGTACCTACCGGTTTTTCATCAAACAACAGACCATCAAGATCTTTTTGACGAAGATATGCTATCATCTGAATCTTTCACATCGTGAAGTCACTTCCATCGAATCTCTCGATCTTCATCTTGTTATCGGCTATCTTGAACCAACTGCTCTGATACCACTTGTCAGAGGATCTACTCCACAACTCGTAGTGCTACCACAAGCAATAGAAATTCCCAAGACTTTGATGAACTAAGAACAAGCCACCATAATTTATGAAAGATCTCATAAGAACACAATTAATATGCAGAGATAACCAATACTTCTTATTCTCCAAGAAATACAAAGATTACAAAAGAGATTACAACTCTCAATCTCTCTCTCCCACCTTCGAAACACTCGGCACAATCCCCTCTTGAAGTTGAATAATGATCAGATCTATTTAGATGACTAAACCCTAGAGTTTACGGCCATATATATATCCCCCAAGTAAACCCTAAAAGATAAACACAAATCTAGCAATTGGGCCTTTAAACTCGTAAGCCCAAAAACAATCAGCCGCCGAAGTCGGTCGACCGCAACGTGTAGAACCAAACCTGAGGGCTGACCAGTCGACTGCACCCCCAAGGCCGGTCGACCGTCCCCTCCTCTGTTGGACCTTTACAATAGCATCAAAGACGGTAAAGATTCACCCACAACCTTTTTCTTCAACATTTCTATTTACAAACTAATGTGGCACAATCTCATTGGAAATGTCTTGTAGAGTAGGTAGTAGTAGGTTGTAGATATCTTCAATGAGTGCCACTTAAGATTGTAAGGTTGTAAAGGTTGTGGGTGTAGCATACTTGCACAAAATTTCTCGTGTGTCAGTGTGTCAGTGGTCCTTGTCATATCTTGCTCGTTCCTGACTTCTCCTAAGACCTCAATTCTATTTTGGGCAAAACCAAAAGTACCCCTCAACGTTTAACATGAATACAAAATGCTCATATAACGTTTGAAATATACATTATACTCAATCCTCTGTTAACTTAACCCCATCTATTAAATTAGAATTATTAAATTACGTTTCTACCCTTATCCTTTCATAATTAAATCCTTCTTCTTTCTTCCTTTTCTTCATTCCTAATTCCAGCATGACGTATCAACAATAATAATTAGATTGACAGCTTGATTAGTGGAGAATCAGATTGACAGCTTGATTAGTGGAGAATCAGTATGAATATATTCAGTTTTGGTAAATCTGTTGATAGCTTGATTAGCGGAGAATCAGTAGGAATATATATTCAGTTTTGGTAAGTCTGTTGATAGCTTGATTAGTGGAGAATCAGTAGGAATATATATTCAGTTTTGGTAAGTCTGTTGATAGCTTGATTAGTGGAGAATCAGTAGGAATTTGTTAGCTTGATTTACTCCAATATCAGATCTGGTAAGTTGTATATATATACTACCACATACTAATAACAAATCAATCAAGTTATTTACAATCTCTCTTCTTCTTTATGGTATCAAAGCCAAAACGATCCTGCCCTCTTTCTCTCTAATTAAGGACGCCGCTCCTTACTCTAACCCTCACCCTTGCCTCCAATGGCCAACGACAGCACCTCCTTTATTTCCAACCCCTATGAACCTTCCAAACCCTTTGCCTGTATCACTCTTATCAGTGTCACCAAGCTTCTCCCCACCAATTATCTTAATTGGAAACTCCAAGTTGAAGCTCTCCTTGATGGCCATGATCTCCTCAAATATCCAGATGGATCCTTCCCCGCGCCATCGGAAACAATCTCCACCACTGCATCGCCTCCAGTGACGACCCCAAATCCTGCCTATCAGACATGGCATCGACAGGACCGCCTCATCTATGGCGCCCTCCTCACCACTCTCTCCAATGAAGTGGCCTCCCTGGTGTCTCAGACAAAGACGTCGCATGATCTTTGGACCCTTCTCAAAAGCACCTATGCCAAGGCATCCTGCAGTCATCTCAAGCAACTAAAGGAGCGTCTCCGTACTGCTTCCAAAGGTACACAATCCATCACAACCTATATGCATTCCCTGAAGCAAACAGCAGATCTTCTTGCATCACTTGGATCTCCTGTCTCTGTTGAAGACATGACTGACCATGTCTTGCGCGGTCTCGACGACGGCTACAGAGCCGTCATTGACGGCGTGAATGCAAGGGACATCCCAATCACCTTTGATGACCTCCTCGATAAGCTTCTCATCCAGGAACTCTCCATCGTTGCTGCTCAGAGACAGAATCCTGCTCCAATTACAGCCTTGAGTGCTCAGGCTCGGCCTAACTCCAACAACAGGTCTCGGTCAGGGCAATTCTCTGCACAGTCTAATCAGCGCATTGGCTACCGCAACCCTCCAAAACCGTTTCTAGGCCGATGTCAGTGGTGCAATGTCAAAGGGCATGTTCTATCTCAGTGCCACACCTTCAGACAGCAACACCCCGGTATCCCGCCTCCCCCTCGGGATCCTCCGGCTTACACTGGACAAGCTCGGGCCAATACTGCAGCTGCTGGCCCATCTCAGACTGGTTTTTTGGTTGACAGTGGAGCAACGCATCACATCACCAATGATCTTGCAAACCTGGCGCTTCATCACCCGTACACTGGCCCCGACTCGTTGTTTATGGGTAACGGTTCAGGTTCAAACATCTCTCATTCTGGAACACTTTTACTTAATGATTTATCCTTGTCTAATGCCTTGTGCGTTCCTTCCATGAAACAAAATATCATCTCTGTCTCTAAACTTACCAAACAAACTAACTCTGCTGTTGTTTTCCTGCCAAACTCTTTTTATGTAAAGAACTTGCAGACGGACCAAACAACCCATAAAGGCCCATGTGTGGATGGACTTTATCTCTGGCCCGCTACCTCACCGTCCGTCCACACCGTCCACACGGAATCCTCTGCATCATGGCACCATAGGCTTGGGCATCCTTCATCTTCAATCTTCAAATTTATTCAACAGCATTTTTCTTTGGGCTCAAATAAATTCCAGCAATCAGATTGCAACTCATGCCAAATTACCAAATGTCACAAGCTTCCTTTTCATGAATCCACTCTAAAATCTTCTTATCCATTGGAAATAATTTTTTCGGATGTATGGACTTCTCCCATTTTATCCATTGATGGTCTTCGTTACTATTGCATGTTTGTTGATCATTTTACTCGCTATATCTGGCTCTATCCAATGAAACACAAATCTGATGTGCAAACCATATTCCCAAAATTTAAATCACTTATTGAAAATTTCTACCACCACAAAATAAAAATCTTATACACAGATAATGGTGGCGAATATATTGGTCTTTGTCCCTTTTTAAGCAACCATGGTATAAGTCATCACACCACCCCACCTCATACACCCGAGCACAACGGAATTTCAGAACGCCGGAATCGTCACATCGTCGAAACCGGTCTCTCTCTCCTCCATCACTCGGGATTGCCCCTAACCTATTGGCCTCACGCCATGAGCACCGCAGCCTACCTCATAAATCGCCTCCCAACTCCAATTCTTGGGTATGAATCACCCTATTCCAAATTGCTCAACATTAGCCCGGATTATCATAAGTTAAAATGTTTTGGATGTTTGTGTTTTCCCTGGATTAAACCATATGCTGATCATAAACTTGCGCCAAAGTCTGCTATGTGTGTTTTTGTAGGTTACTCGGCTGATCAACATGCGTATTTGTGTCTCGACCCCAAAACAGGAAGGATTTACACTTCTCGCCATGTGAAGTTCGTAGAATCTGAATTCCCGTTCAGCTCTCTAGTGGCTCAATCCAATTCAAGTGTAGAGCAACAAACAGGCCCACTCCAACTCCATTTTACAGCCTATAGACCAACCCATGGTGAGTACCACTCTAAACACACCTGAAGACTTATCCGCTGCCACTCCCTCTCCCTCCATCACCCACCCACCAAATCTGGCTCCATCATCACCCTCAAACGAACCCACCCACACCACTCAATCCTCCAGTTCAATCTCCTAACCATTTGCACAACTTCCTGCCCTACCAACCCAACCCGTTGTCAAGAGACAGAAACCCAATGGCGGTGGGATCATCACCCGGTCTCAAAACAACATCGTCAAACCCATCAACAAGCTCAACCTCCATGTCCGACCCTCCTCTCCCATCGAACCCAGCACCATCACCCAGGCTCTTCGCGACCCTGATTGGCGCTCAGCCATGCAAGATGAATTTGATGCCTTACACCGCAACAACACTTGGGATCTTGTTAGTCGGTCCTCTGCTCAGAATTTGGTTGGCTGTAAATGGGTATTCAGAATCAAACGGAATCCGAATGGATCGATTGATCATTACAAGGCTCGGTTAGTTGCCGAAGGGTTTCACCAACGCCCTGGTTGGGACTATACGGAAACATTCAGCCCAGTTGTTAAACCGGTAACCATTCGAGTCGTCCTAACACTTGCAGTTCGCCAGAATTGGTTCATACGTCAGCTTGATATCAACAATGAGTTCCTTCAGGGGACACTCAAGGAGGAAGTCTTCATGATACAGCCACCTGGTTTCGTCAACAAAGACTTCTCGGATCATGTCTGTCGCCTCAAAAAGGCACTCTATGGACTAAAGCAGGCACCCCGCGCATGGTACACGGAGCTCCGTGTATTCCTGCTCTCCATTGGCTTCGTAAATTCAACTGCAGATGCTTCTCTCTTCATCTACCAAAAACTGAGTGTTACACTGTACTTATTAGTGTATGTTGACGATATAATTGTCACTGGGAGCTCCTCTGCCGAGTTGTCTAAACTCATTGCCACACTCGCTGCTCGTTTTTCATTAAAAGACCTTGGTTGTCTTAGCTATTTCTTGGGTGTTGAAGTAATTCCTTCCGCTGCAGGTATGTTTCTTTCACAAAGAAAATATATCACTGATCTGCTACATAAATCTGGCATGGCAGATACGAAACCGGCATCCACTCCCTTGTCTGCTAGTGTTCCATTACTCAAGGATTCAGGTTACCTCCTGCCTTCCCCAACTGAGTACCGAGCACTCGTTGGAAGTCTCCAATATTTGAGTCTTACTCGCCCAGATATTGCTTTCAGCACCAACAAACTTGCACAGTTCATGCAGAACCCACGAACGACGCATTGGTCTGCACTCAAAAGAGTGCTCCGATATTTGGCGGGCTCTTGTGACAAAGGAGTATTCATTTCGGCAACTGCTCTGCTGAATTTTTATGCCTACTCGGATGTGGATTGGGCGGGCGACAAGGATGATTATATTTCAACAACTGGTTATTTGTTGTATCTCGGCAGCACTCCCATCTCTTGGAGCTCCCGAAAACAACGATCTGTTGCTCGATCATCAACAGAAGCAGAGTACAAAGCCTTAGCTGACACGGCTAGTGAGCTACTATGGGTCCTTTCCTTGTTTACAGAACTTGGTCACACACCCACTACCAATCCGGTTATATATTGCGACAATCACGGTGCCACAAATCTAAGTGCTAATCCTGTTTTCCACTCTCGGATGAAACACATAGCCTTAGCCTATCACTTTGTCCGAGAAAATGTCCAACATGGCAGGTTTCGAGTGTCTTTTGTGTCTACTGATGATCAGCTTGCTGATATTCTAACAAAACCACTGCTTCGTCCTCGGTTCGAGTCCTTACTGTCCAAGTTGCATCTCTCTTCCAGATTATACAACTTGCGGGAGGATATCAACAATAATAATTAGATTGACAGCTTGATTAGTGGAGAATCAGATTGACAGCTTGATTAGTGGAGAATCAGTAGGAATATATTCAGTTTTGGTAAATCTGTTGATAGCTTGATTAGCGGAGAATCAGAAGGAATATATATTCAGTTTTGGTAAGTCTGTTGATAGCTTGATTAGTGGAGAATCAGTAGGAATATATATTCAGTTTTGGTAAGTCTGTTGATAGCTTGATTAGTGGAGAATCAGTAGGAATTTGTTAGCTTGATTTACTCCAATATCAGATCTGGTAAGTTGTATATATATACTACCACATACTAATAACAAATCAATCAAGTTATTTACAATCGCTCTTCTTCTTTATGACGTACTCCATTATGTGGGTTGAGTGGGACAAAGAGTTTTGTGCATGTCAAGATCTATATGCTTGATGTCACTGCTAGAAAGATATCAAATGCTTCTACTGGGAAAACACCTCTTCCTATTTGCAAGGTATGTGATATGTTGATTTGACATCGGCATAGTCCATATGTCATACATTATGGTCTCACTGGCAATGAGTATTAGATCATTAATAAGATTAATGATTACCACATATTTCATATTGTGTATTTCAACTAAATCTGAATATGGCATATGTTCAAACTATACTTTTTAGCTTCAGCTACCTCTCCAAATTGCAATAAACCACAGGCTTTATAATCTTCCAGTTATAACTTCTACAAGCTCTATACAACCAGATCATAAAAACATGTTTAGAGGGAAGAATGAAGTGATCCTCCGCTTTATTGATTCTTCTTCATTTGTTATATTTCATCTCCCTGTATAACTCATTTTTGATAGCCCTTGTTCGTATGTTCCAAACTGGTATCCTACTACTAGTTATTTAGAGCATCTCTTTTGATGGATTGTGGATCGGTGCAGATTGAATACCAAGTCGATCACTGTGATAACTCGCTCTCTGTTCAAAATACTGAGAGTAATCTTAGGTCTGGTGATCGTCGTCAAAAAAATACAGTCTAATTTGATATTCATCTAAATTTAACAAGTTATTGATTATGTATGAAGTCATAGATCGCCTCTATGGGTTGCATGGCACTCAACAAAGATTTAATTTTACATTGTGCGCTCGTGATAAGAGTTCTCACAACATATTCAAATATGACTTCTCTTTGTGATTTAGCTTTCACTCATTTGAACTTTTGATTTTCTAAGCTAAATTCCTACTGTTTGGTCAGTATTCTATAATTAACCAAAAGTTATTTGAAATGGGCCTTTTACATGCAATTAATTTTTTATGTTTCTGATAAGTTTCCTACTAAAAGTTTTGAAACCAAATTATGATATGCAAAAAAGTTAAGGAGCAATTACTCTGCAATTCTTTTCCTAATTGAAAGGCACATAATATTTTGTATGTGTACAAATCAGGATGGAAGGCTGTTGTGCATTTCTCTTCCAATATATAGAAATGTAGAAGAAGCAAGAAACGAGGCTGGTTACGTTGTCGGAATGTCAATCTGCTACCCTGAACCAGGCTCTGCCAAGGTTGCAAATGGAGAGCTCTTGACTCGTGAATCCAATTATAGCGGTAAGGTTACGCACACTGGAGCTATGGGAGTTTTCTTTATCTTAGTGACTGAACCGCAATCAGGAATAAAGAAAGAGGAGAAAGAAGATGGATTTAATTATGAAAGGGTAAGGATAGAAATGTAATTTAATAATTCTAACTTAACATATGGGGTTAGAAGAATGAGTATAATATATTTTTTCAAACGTTAAATGAGTATTTTGTATTCAGGTTACTTTGGTTTTTGTCCTTCATTTTTTCCATGAATAAAAACCCACCCAAAACTCATACAATCTATCAAACCCCAAGACAATAACAATTTAACAAAACAAGAAGATGGAACGAAATAAGCATAATTAAACACCATATGGGATCATCTAACCCATTAGACAAACTTTAACACCTATTAACTTTCTAACAATTAGATATAAATTACAAAAATATTTTCCATTAAAAAAACATATAACCCATAAAAGATAAGACTTGATCATTCATGAAAAACCCATCTAGTGCCATTCCAACAACATAATAAAAATGAGTAAAAATGAAAATTACATGACTTAAAAGAGAAACATAACTTACTTTTTTGCTACAAAAGATAGAGAAACTGAATATCTAACTCAACACAAAGACTGAGACAAGTCTAGTTTTTGTGATAACCTAAAAAATATAGTTATTATGAATTTTAGGAGATGAAAAGAGACACTTACAGAGAGAAGAGAGGAGAGGAAGACAGACGAGTTTGTTGAGTTGGTGACGTAGGGGGCTAAGTTTACGAGGAAGATGGGTGCTATTTATTTTGGGCGCCCCTTGCTCCGCAAGAATGTCCTTGGAGAATCGTCGCCGTCGGATGTGGTGATGAACATGTGGACGGATAGATTTGTTCCCGTTAGAGGGTATTTATATAGAAGGTAATTTCGAGCATATGCTTTTTTTATTATTATTATTTTTCTAAGAACAATATGGAGGTTATCCAAATTTGAGAATATATGCTCCTATGAAAAATAAAGAAGATATAATTAGTAGGTAGGTAATCCTCAGTTTGCCAAAGCCCAAATGCCAAGTGTGCGATAGGCGATACTCCCATCAATTTCTTAGGAGAGCATAACAAATCATATCAATTTCTTGAGCATAACAAATTGCATTACTTTCTGGATTTTTTTCCGAAATAGGTCAATTTTTTAAATTAATTCTCAAATGGATCACTTTCGAAACTATTTCGAAGATAGATCAGTCCTCCTAGACAGTAGTTTTAAACTGCGATCTCTTTGGTAACAAGTACATACCATATAATGTTAAACTCCTAGACTTGAGAAAAAAAATTTAGGTGTAAAATGTGAAAAATACAAGGCTACAGTTGGGTACTATGGCCTGGATCACAACTACAGTCTAAGTACATATCATAGCTAATATGCTCCGAGACATGGAAATTTTTTTTAAGTGTAATATATGAAAAATACGAGACAACAGTTGGGTATTGCGGCCTCGATATAACGTAGACTGCAGTTCACAACAGCGGCCTCAGTTATATGTATCGTAAGACCCAGTTTTTAGCATATAACTGACGCCACAATTGTGAACTGCGTCTTATGTTATATCGAGGCCGCAGTATCTAACTGTGGCCTCATATTTTTCACATTTTATACTTAGTAAAAAAAAAATTCTAAGTCTCGAAGCCTATTAGCTATGAGATGTACTTAGACCGTAATTGTGAACTGCGACCTCGTTATCAAAGAGTCTGCAGTTCGGTACTGTGACCTATGAGAATTAATCTATCTCCGGAATAAGTTTCTAAAATAATCTATTTTGGAAATTAGTTTCAAAAAGTGACATATTTGGGGAAATCTCTCTTGCTTTCTGTTTGTAAAATGGATACCTAATTTTAATTATCAAAGATATCTCTAATCTCTAATAATGACCTTATATCACCTTACGTGCATTATACGGGCAACTTCATCTTTCCCATTATACACTTTCAATCTACCAACTTACGTGCATCGCATGTAAAACTCCAACTCTTCCATTACACTCTTCATATTACTTTAAAATATATATATTTATTAACACATGCCTCACATGTGCCATATTATATTATTTTGAAAGTTATATATTTATTAAAACGTGCATCGCACGTGCTAAATACTAGTTCCTATTAAATAAAAAATATTAAAGGTATCTATACAATATATTATGCTAAGATCACTTTTGGTTCAAGAACTTTTCTTCTTTTTACTTTTAAAAAAATAATTTTTTAAAAAAAAAAAAAAGCAAATGTATGGGGCAACCACATCCTCTTTCTCATTCCAAATTATAACTGGAATCATGTCTTAATCAAACCTAAAAAATTGTGCAATATTATATAGACGTTATTAGATGAATTTTTTATAGAAAAAAAAAACATTACATGAATTTGTTTTAAAAACGGTTTTTCTGTTTTCTCATTTTTTGTTAAATTATGTGCAATATCTATATATCTATATATTTATACAATGTATTACAGGAAGGCCACTTTTGATCTAAGGGATTTTTATTTTTATTTTATTTTTATTTTTTTATTTTTTTTAAAGAGCAGATGTAGGAATCTAATTTTTAAAATGAAATCCTACTCCTTAATCAAACCCAAAAAAAATAGTGCAATATTTTATAGATGTTATTAGATAAAATTTTCAAAATAATAGTTTTGTTATTTTTCATTTAATTTCTGAAAATTATATGCAATATTGCATAGGGTTATACTAGTAATATATTATGCTACGACAACTTTTGGTCAATGATTTTTCTCTTTAAAAAAAAACAATGAGAGAAAATGTAAGAGGCAACCACACACTATTTCTCAATCCAATTTTTGAACTATAAATCTATCTCTTAATCAAACATGAAAAATCGTGCAATATTGTATAGATGTTATTAAATGAAATTTTAAACAAAATATTAGATGATTTTTTTAAATTAGTTTTGCTATTTTCTTATTTTTTATAAAATTATGTGCAATATTGCACAGGATTTATACTAGTATATATTTATACAGTATATTATGCTAAGACCATTGTTATATCAAGATTTTTCTCCTTTCTCCATTTAAAAAACAAAAAGGAGACAAAAAAAGGAGAGTAAGAGGCTACTCAGACCACCACTCATTTCTCTCTCTTCACTTTTAAATTTCTCTCGAATTTCAATTTAAAATATCTCCAAATTTTAAATTCACAAAAACATATCTAGAAACACATTAAAGTAGGTATTGACTTATTTTAATTAAAACATTATCTGAAAACACATTTATGCGCACAGTTATTGAATTATATACATTTATACGATATATTAAGTAAGATAATACCACCTTTAATCCAATGATTTTTCTCTTTTTTACTTTTTAAAGCAAAAAAAAGGAGTCAATGTAGGAGGCCCCATCATTTCTACATCTAAATTTTGAAATGGAATTATATCGTTTAATCAAACCTAAACAATTGTGTAATATGTTGTTATTTTCTCTTTTTTTTAAATGATGTGCAATATATTGCACATGGTTTTACTAGTCTATACAATATATTATGTTAAGACCACTTTTGGTCCAAAATTTTTTCTCATTTTTTTGTTCTTTTTAAAACAAAAAAGAGCAAATTTAGGAGGCAAGCCCCTACTCTTTCACCATCCAAATTTTCTACAGAAATTATATCCATTAATCAAACCTAAAAAAAAATTGTCCAATATTGTACAGATGTTATTAGAGGATAATTTTTCAAAATTAATTTTCTTATTTTCTTATTTTTTATAATATTTTGTGCAATATATTGAATAGGGTTATACTAGTTTCTAGTATTCAATACAACAGAATAAATAGGAGGAGGAAGAGAGCTAACATCTCAATCATCAAAATAAATGTTGACTTGGGTACGCGAAATATGAACAGATGGAGACCATTCCTCGGCTCCAACGATGGACTTGGGCGTGAAAGGGGAGAGGGAGATTTACAAAGTTTACTAGTGAAACTTTTATTTTGGAATGTACGTGGTATGTGGATGGAGTATAAAAGTCGTTTGACTAACGATACTGTTAATACTTACATAATTGGACTCATAGAAATAGGCCGAGTTGATGCCAGTTCGTCACTGCCTTCTAGTTAATCAGGCTTTGCATTACAGGTTGATGGTTCTCATTTTGAGGTAGTGGACGAGCTGGTTGGATAGTTGGCGGTCTCCATTAAACCGGCGGGTACGAAATGTGATGGTTGGATATAATATAGATGATCAAAACGGTTCGTGACTGTTAGATATTATAGTTCCATATTGGATAGTTGGCTAGTTTTGTATTTGGTTCCTCCTATATATAGGAGATATTGTACTCAATTATCTCTCAATTCAATATTTAGTATTGTTCTCATCTTTTTGATTTATCCTAACATGGTATCAGAGACAATTACTCAAATTTTCTTTTCTTAAAATTTTCCTATCCAAAATTCCTCAAATTCCAATAGCCAAAGTTATACAAATTTCTTACAAAAAAAAAAACAAAAAAAAACGAAGGCATCTTCTTCGGCAAACCCAAATCACCGAAGTCAAGTCATCTTCTTCGGCAAACCCAAAAATCACCGACGCCATCTTCAACTCGTTAGATCGTCCTCGTCAGATCGCCGATTTTCATCTTCAAATTCTCAACGACCGAAGCCATCTTCAAAATCGACCGAACCCATCTTCAACTTCGTCATCAGATACTGCCGCCATCTCAAAATCCCGCCGCTATCAGATTCGAACTTCAACTTCGTCATCAAATCCCAACTCCAGATCCGAACTTCAACTCCAGATCCGATCTCCAACTCTAGATCCGAACTTCAACTTCGTCATCAGACCCCGTTGCCATCTCCGACTTCAAAATCGACCGAAGCCATTATCAAACTCCAGACCCAGCCGCCTTCCAACATACGCCATTACCCGGATTTTATATGCCCTATTATAACCTGAAACCCTACGAAACCCACTACAAGTTACCGCCCGAAACCATACTTCTGTAACCGTAAATAAAATAAAATAAAATCTTTTTGCAGGTACTTGAATCTCTCATGGAGCCTCAATTTCGTCAGTACCTTCCAGTCTCCACTGATTTCCTTCTTTCCTCTGCTAAGGATTGGACTGATTGGTCTGCTTCTGTTGAGGCCACTCTTCTCGGCCATTCTTTATAGGGTCACATTGATGGTTCCACTGTTCGTCCAAAAGATTCCGATACTACCGCTTCCGCTGCCGATAAGCAACTGATTCACACATCTCAAACCAATTGGGATGATCATGACCATCGAGTTATTTCCTTCCTCATCTCCTCTGTCGACCGTAGTCTTCGTGCTGATTATCTTCGAGTTCGTCCTGCCAAGGCTCTTTGGAAACACTTGGTTACCCAGTATGTTCAGAATAGTGGAGCTCGTGAGTATCAGCTCCTTGTTCAGTCCATTCTTGATCGGCAGGGTGATCGCAGTATTCAGGAACATTACACAGCCATGTGCAATATCTGGCGCGAATTACAGCAACTAGAGAACAGTGAGGTGCATGTCACTCGTGAACGTCGTCAGTTTATGTTCTTCATGATGGGTCTTTGACTAGAATACCAGTCTTTATGCATTCAATTGATCCATCGAGATCCGGTCCCTCGTCTTGAAGTTGCTATTGCTGAGCTTGTTGCTGAAGAAACCCGATTATGTGCTCTCCCAACTCCAACTTCTCACTCATCCTCTACCAGTGAAAGTGTCCTTGCCGTTGCTCATCGTCCATCCTTCCCACGCAAGCCTCGCCCCAGCTCTACGCCTACTCCATCTGCCCATCGCAGTGTTCCTGATCGTCATTCCCATTGCACCCACTGTCAGCGGGATGGTCATACTCATAGTAACTGCTTTATTCTTCATCCTCGGCTCCCTGCTCAGGCAGAACAGCGCAGACAACAACAGGGTTTACCTCCTCTCCGCACACCTGGTGCGATGGTCGTCACTCCAGCCATGCATTCTCCTGCTCCCTATGATATTCCACAACACCGTCTAGCTCAACTGGATCTTCAGAACTCGGATCAGTCTATCAGTGCTGGTTCATCTGCCTCTGCTTTCTCTGTCACTGCTGGTATGTCTTCTTCCTGACTTTTAGATTCTGGTGCTTCACATCATCTCACTAGCAATTGTACACTACTCACCACTCGCACTCCACTTACCTCTCATTCACCGTCACTTTACACTGCCAATGGTTCACTAATTCTCACTACACACTCTGGATCTATTAACACTCCAACTCTCACTTTACCTTTCGTCCTTTATGCCCCTCGTTTATCTACGAACCATATTTCCATTAGTGCTTTATGTGATAGTGGCCTTACCATTACCTTTACTTCTTTGGACTGTACCATACAGGATCCTCCGACTGGTCATATGATTGGACGCGCTAGCAGACATGGACGTCTATATCATCTAGATTTTCTTCATGCTCATGATTCAACTTCTAGTTTTGCTGGTGTTGTCAGTTCTGATGCCGATTTGTGGCACAGACGCTTAGGTCACATTAGTGTGTCTCGTTTGAAAAATTTGGTTCGTAGTGGTGCTCTTGGTCATTTTAATTTTACTTCATTATCTGTTTGTTAGAGTTGTAAGTTGGCAAAACACTTAGTCCTCCCTTTTAACAATAAAAGCACTTCTCATTCTACTCATGCTTTTCAACTTATTCACTCTGACATATGGGGTCCATCTCCCACACCTTCTCAAAAATGTTCTCTCTATTGCGTTAGTTTCATCGATGATTTCACTAGACACACATGGGTATTTCTTATGCACCAACGTTCTGAGATACCTGAGATTTACCGATTCTTTATGACCATGGTTCACACCCAGTTTGGGGTTCGTATCAAAACTTTTGCTCAGATGGTGCTCGTGAGTACACCTCTACTACTATGCGATCGATTCTTCAGTCCCATGGCACTCTTTTTCAGCAATCATGCCCCCACACCCATGAGCAGAATGGTGTAGCTGAACGCAAGCATCGTCACATCCTTGAGATGGCTCGTGCTCTTCTACTCTCCTCTTCTGTTCCTCGCTCTTTCTAGGCTGAAGCTGTCATGACTTCTGTCAGTCTCATTAACATTACTCCTTCGTCTGCCCTCTCTGGCATCACTCCTTATGAGGCCCTCTATCACTCATCCCTTGACTACAACATGCTCCATATTTTTGGTTGCACATGTTATGTCCTTCTCCCTCCCACTGAGCGCACGAAACTCACTGCTCGCGCCGCTAAGTGTGTTCATCTAGGTCTCAGTTCTAAACATAAAGGTTATCATTTTTTTGATCCTGCTGCAGGTCGTATTCGTATTTCTCGACATGTCTCCTTTGTAGAAGACTCACCCTACTACTTAACCTTTCCCCAGGACACTAATTTTCTTGATCCTTCACCTATTGGACCTACTTCCACTCCACCCATTCCATTTGATCCCACTCCTTTGGCTCCTTCCGCTTCGGCTATAGACAGTCCCCCCATTATTCCTACAGAGACACCCCTTACTTCTCCACCACCTGCATCCCCACAGTTGCCTACACCCACACCTCCTAACTCACCTCCACATATTTCCCTTCCACCACCAGTGCGTCAGTCTGCACGTTCTACTGCGGACGTCCCACCACACCGCTACACATCTGATGCCACTAGTCCCTCTGACCAATTTGGTTTTGCCACACTAGCTTCTTACTCACCCCAGTTTCATGCATATCTCACTGTTATACACTCTTACATGTGAGCCCGGAACCTATAAAGAAGTCGTTCATCAGTGACCGCTATACCAGTTGGACGTGAAGAATGCTTTTCTTCATGGTACCTTATCTGAAGTGGTTTATATGCATCCTCCTCCTGGCCTTACTACTCCTCCTCGTCATGTTTGTAGACTTTGTCGTGCTATATATGGTCTGAAACAGGCCCCTCGAGCCTGGTTTGAGTGTTTTCGACTTTTCATTACCAAGGCTGGCTTTCGTCAGAGTTCACAGGACCATTCTATGTTTATACGATCATCACCGCAGGGGAGGGTACTTTTACTACTATATGTTGATGATATGATCATTACTGGGGATGACTCCGCTGGCATTACATCCACCCAGAAATATCTTCACCAGCAGTTTCATATGAAAGACCTTGGTAAGCTACATTACTTTCTGGGTTTAGAGATTGCTCATGGATCTCAGGGGATACTTATTTCTCGGCAGAAATACACATCAGATATTATTTCTGCTGCATGTCTCTCTAATACTCGATCAGTCGATACATCCTTAGAGCTTCATGTGAAGCTTCGTCCCACAGATGGTGAGCTCCTTCCTGATCCCACTAGATACGGCAGATTGTTGGACAGCTTGTCTACTTATGCATGACCAGACCCGACAATACTCATGTAGTTAGTATTGTTAGTCAGTTTGTTTTCGCTCCTACATCAGTTCACTACGGTGCTCTTCTTCGGATCTTCAGATATCTTCGGGGCACTATCACTCGCTCATTATTCATGTCTTCTACATCCAAACTACAGCTCAGTGCATATTCTGATTCAGATTGGACAGGTGATCCGACTACCAAAAGGTCTACTACAGATTTCTGTCTATTTCTTGGTGATTCGCTGATCTCATGGTGAAGCAAGAAACAGGCAGTTGTTGCATGTTCTTCCACCGAGGCTGAGTACAAAGCAATGGCAACTACTACTAGAGAGATTGTTCATGTTCGCCGGTTGTTATCAGATATGGGTTTCACTCTTATAGGAGCTACTTCACTTTATTGTGATAACCGGAGTGCATTGCACATTGCAAGCAACCCGGTATTTCATGAGTGAACGAAGCATATAGAGATTGATTGTCATTATGTTCGTGCGCGCTTTGAGACATGGACCATTTCTCTTCATTCTGTTACCTCTTCCCAGCAGACTGCAGACTTTTTCACCAAATCCCATACTATTCAGAGATTCCGATACTTAGTAGGCAAACTCACATTGTTTGACCCATCGTTAGTTTGAGAGGGGGTGTTAGATATTATAGTCTCACATTGGGTAGTTGGCTAGTTTTATATTTGGTTCCTCCTATAAATAGGAGATATTGTACTCAGTTATCTCTCAATTCAATATTCAGTATTGTTTTCATCTTTCTGATTTATCCTAACAATGACTAATGAGATTAGGCAAAGACATAGCTTTTGGGAGGAACTGCAAGTACAGGGGTGAAAACTAGGGGTCCAAACGGATCTAGAAAACTCTGACTGAATTTGGATTCGGATTCGCATTTGAATTTTCACGAATATGATAAGAGAAATACATACCGTTTAAAAACCAGATCCAAATCCGATTAAATTTTCCAAATATATTTGAATCTCAATGCGAATATGGTTATTAACGAATAATCCAGATCCAATCCGGATGTGAGAAAAAATATGCTAGTGACTAGTGAGTCTAGACACATATATGGAACTTATACAAACTATTTATATTTTGGCTAAATTTGAAAGGAAAAAAAAAACTCACTGCAATATTGCCCGTTTTCAAAAAACCACTCATTTTTTAGTTGTTGAAAAAACCGCCTTCAGCTATGTTTTCAAAAAACCCAATGCGGCAGCATTATGTTCCATTAAGTTTTTTGACATGTGCAGCGCACGTGCCATTTTTCTGACATTTTTGCCCCTATATTAAAAAATCTCATTCATCTTTCCAAAAAAAAATTTCAAAAAATCTCCCAAATATAATCAGGTTGTTTAAAAACCATCATAGAACTAATATTTTTTAACCATTTACTTTCCACCGAAACCCCTGCTCACATCCAACCCGATCTGCTAAATCACACCCCCACCCCCCCGCTCGGAAACCCTAGATCTCATCCAAACAGTGGCATTGAAATCCTCATTTAAAAGATGTCCAAAAAAGTCCGAAAAAATGGTCGCTACTCTAGAGTGCTAGTTCTCATGTCCAACCCCCTCTGCTCCCACACCACCACCTCCTCCTCCTCCCCCGAAAAATGGCACCGCCACCAAAACCCCATCTCTCTCAAATCCTCCATCCACGACGAATTCAAATCCAAGGAACAACAACTCTCCTCATTCTCAACCTCACCCACCTTTACCCCGGCAGCCAGCTCCCCGAGAAACTCATCTCTGACATCCGCCGCCACTTCTACTTCCTCTCTCCCTCCTACACCCTTGCAGCCTTTCCCATCAAAGACATCCTCCTCCACCTCTGTCTCCTCGACCAATCTGCCTCCTCCTCTAACCAGCTAGCACTTCACATTCAAGAATTCAAAGATGGACATAAAATTTATCTCAACACTGCACTCGTCGTCAAGATTACTTTCGCTTACAGTCACCCAATCTCTCTCCCTCTCCTTGCGGTGTCCACTTTGTTAGTCTCCTGCAGAAATGTGCAGGTGTTCAAGAAAAAAAAGTTGACATTGGGTGTTGTGGAGACACAAACACTGATTGAGGGTGACAGGGAGACTATTAAAGAGAGAGTGGAAAGTGCTTTGAGATCCGTGATGACGAAGCCGATGAAGAAGAAGATTCCTTTTGGGTTTTGCTGGTGTCGAGAGCGAAAAGGAGGGATGGGTTGATGAGAGGGGAGTGGATTGGGGTTGACAATTGGCAGAATGTTAGGATAGAGAAGGAGGAGATTGCGCGGTGGATACTTGATTCGAAAGAGATTGAGTTCAGAGAGTAGATCGGGGTGAGATCATTTAAGGAGGGTATAGAGGGAAGAATGTGTGTATTTTGATGTGCATTTGTTAATTTCAGGCATTGATGGTGTGAATGTGAAGGATAATATGAGTTTTTTTAAATATGTATTCTGGAAATGAATTCTGAAAATGTATGTTTGTTTGATATAGTGTCTGGTATAAAGGGGTTTATAACCATGTATCTATGGAATTGTATTGTAGATTTGGTTTGTATCAGGAAGTGGTTTGTCTCCTGTTATATTTCATGTTTATGCCATATTTCTTATGATAATTTTTATGAGATTGTGTGGACTGTGGTGGATGAAAATATGTGAGAATATTATATAATGTGTATGTTGTTGGTGAAAATATGTGAGAATGTATGATTGTTAGATTTGGTGATTTGTTGTTAGATTTTGATAACAGTTCGTACCTAATTGGGTGAGGTTTCTACTAAAAAAATCATTAGTTCCATGATGTTTTTCAACAACCTGATTAGATAAGTGATGTTTTTAGAAAAAAATGGAAATGTGAATGAGGTTTCTTGATACAAGGGAAAAAATGTCCCAAAAAAGGCATGTGCGATGCACGTGTTAAAAACATAACGGAACATGACGCCGTCGCATTGGGTTTTTTGAAAACATAATTGAGGGTGGTTTTTTAAAGAAAAAAAGATGAGTGTTTTTTTTAAAAAAAAACGGGCAATACTTGAGTGAATTTTTTTTCTTGAAATTTAGCCTTATTTTTTTTGAAGAAAAATTTAGCCTTATATTTTATATGATCACATTCCACAATACACTGACTGTGTACAAATTTTAGCATATGGTGCATAATGATATTTGATAATGGTAAAAATCACAACCTAGGGTTGTACGATTCCAGCACATATCTCAAAGCTTTGACAGACAAATTAGTCACAACGGGTCTCTTTAACAGGTCCGGGCCTTCATCAGGACCATCTACGAAAACATGGGCCATTCTCAAGCTCATTAAAAGTGACAAATTATGCCCACTAGGAGAGACACCCAGCCCATAAGGGTTGTAAGTCAAATGTCTTATCCCCAGACAAGAGAGTCTTATCTCTTAAAGAGGGGAATTAACGAGAGATAAAGAATTCATATCAGTCTAACATGTTCATCTCAATCTCCTAATCTATTTCTCAGGCCTATAAATACCTCACCCCTCCTAAGTCAGAAAGTAATATGTAATTGACAATTTCTCTTTCAAACTCTCTTTCTCTCTCTATTCTGACTTGAGCGTCGGATGGTCTGTCGCTAGGGCCACCCCCGGTGTTTCAGGTTTTTTGCAAGTCCATCGGCCATGTTAGTAATCGTCGAATTTAGATCACGATGTTCAATCAATGGTTCAGATCCACTCCCAGGAGCTCTAACCACTTTTTACGGTGACGATCAAATGTTAGATCTTTAGTAGTTTTCTTCAAATTATAAACTCACTATTTTGCTCCCACACCAAAATAAGCAGCAACAATATTCTAGACTCGAACTTAGTTTGCTCAAAAGTTTATAGATTAGCACTTTATCTTATCTTTTTTTTAACAAAGTAAACTATTCAAATCAAGCAATATTACTTTAATTCGTGGCTCATTTGGATATAGCTAATTAATGTATACTGCATATTATTTGTATTTCTTACGTAGGAAATGTTTATTAATCTTCTCCTCCCTCTCTTCATAAGCTATAAGCACCAATTTGAAGAATATTAAATTGTTGTAGAAATCTTGGTATGCATAGTGATTATGTCATAGTTATATTCGTATATGTAGCCATAATGACAAATTATGAATGTTCCCTTACTGGATTTATCCGTATTCTAATACTTCTTTTATATTCATTTCCGTTTTTCCAAATATGGTAATGAGTTCTTTGACAGATAAAAGTCTGTATCCGTGTTCGTATTCGGACTACAAAAAGAAATAGGAATATAGAGTCACTATTATTCACTTCGTATTCGATCGTAGCCCTAGTGAAAACGGATACGACAAAATTAAGTTTGATCCGACATCATATCTGTAGTTTTTTTTTTCAATATAGATATCTGGTGTGGCTGGAGTCGTTTGACTCTATCCGTTCACATCAAAAAAAAAATATAGATATCTGGTATCCGTCTTTTGAAAATATGACATGGATACCAATACTGATAGACTGAAATATTTGAAAATTATATCTGAAGGAACGAATTTTATTATCAAAAACATAGAGACTTACTAAAAAATGCTTAGTTTTGTATTAATTAATACTTAATAGTGCTATTTAATAAAATTCTACTAATAATTTTATTTGACCCGAATTTGTATGCTTTTTTTTAAATACCAAATATGGTAATTATGAGCTCTTTCATGACATCTTTTTTTCTATTTTAAGAGCTAGCTAAAAATTTTTGAATTAATTTTTTTATAAGATACTTTTGAAAATGTTTGCAGAAAAAGGACAGTTGCTAAAGTATTTGTGTTCATGGACTCAATAACTAAACTCACCATTGGGACTCAACAACTAAACTCGCCGTTCCCAACGGCGAGTTTAGTTGTTGAGTCCTCGCCATTGGGAAACAGTGTATTTAGTACTAATTTTTAGTTCAAACTTTACAAAGAAAACTCGTTGTTCCCAACGGCGAGGACATTTATACTAGACTCGCTGTTGAGAACAGCGAGTTTAGTTTAAAATTTTCAAAGAAGACTCGTTGTTCCCAACGGAGGACATTTACACTAGACTCATTGTTGGGAATAGCGAGTTTAGTTCAAAAAAAAAAATCTATGGAGTTATTTTTCGAAAATTCACTAAATCCAACAGAATATTTTACTCTCTGTAAAATTTCCTACATCCTCGCCATTCTAACAGCGAGTCTAGTGTAAATGTCATCACCGTTGGGAACAACGAGTTTTCTTTGAAAATTCTGAACTAAACTCGTTGTTCCCAACAGCGAGTCTAGTATAAATGTCCTCGCTGATGGGAACAACGAGTCTTTTTTGAAAAGTTTGAACTAAAAATTAGCACTAAACACGTTGTTTCCCAATAGCGATGATAAAACAGCTAAACTCGCCGTTGGGAACGGCGAGTTTAGTTGTTGAGTCAATGACCGCAAATACTTGGGCAACTGTCCTCTTTCTGCAAATATTTTTGAAAGTGTCTTATAAAAAAAATTAATTCAAATTTATGTGTCTTTACCATCCTTCTTTTTTCCCAATATTTCAAAACAGGCATCCTTTTTTATTTTTCCTATTCTAGTAATCTGCAACTGCGATCCACATTATAATCAATTTTTATTTTTATTTTATTGAGTAAATAATAAGACAGAATCTGGCCTCGAACCTGAGACCTCCTTTTACACATACATACTTTTTTACAAACTATCTTTAGTGACACAAAATTTTATTTTATATGAGTGACACTTTTGTAAATAATTATGTCGAAAATAAATTTAAATTTTGAGGGTATTATGGTAACTAACAACAGTTGAATAAATGAATGGTTAATATAACTCCCACTTACAAAAATGAATGGTTGAGATTAGATGGTTGACTGTAGGGGTGTAAAATGAACAGGACGGTCCGTCGTCCGTCTGAGTTCGGCTCGAGAAATGACCCGACCGTGGACGTCCGAATTGTTATACGAACCGAACTTGAACAAATTATTAGGTCCGATTCTTTACCGAGCTCGAGTCAGACATAAGTCCGTCCGAGTATTATTTTGGTCTGATGCTTTATCGAACCAAGTCCGGACTATAAAAATTTTGTCCGACCTAGACCGAGCTGGACATAAACCCGTCCGAGTAGAATTTCGGTCCGAGCTTGAACATATGGTTGTCCAATCGCGTCCGGTCTGATTTACAACCCTAGTTGAATGAATCTATTTCTATTATAAAAGTAAGAATAAATCTGTCCAGAGTAGATCTGAGCTGTTCATCTTAGTTTTATAATATCTTAGATCTAATCTGGACTATAGAAATCCTTTAAATATCTCAGGTCTAGACCGCTCATCTTATTCTCAGATCTAATCTGGACTATACAAATTAATCTCTCATTTATAATTCCTAATACCAAACTCTAACTCCCCAAATCTTCTCTCCCTACCAGTTCCCACGTCGCCCTTTCTTTCTCTCCTACAATCCCGTCAAGTCACTGCCTTCCAATCCACAGCCAATCGACGGTGACGCTGCCTCTTCCTTCTCTTTCCCTCGCGGATCACCAGATTCCTGACAATTTTCACCACCAAACTCTCTCTCTCTCTCTCTCTCTCTCTCTCTCTCTCTCTCTTTTTCTCTCTCTCTCTCACCGGACGATACCGAAACCCTAGACCGCCATTCGAGCTAATTTGAAGCGCACAACACGAAAGAAGAAGCTAAGTTTCTCTTTCTTCCTCCTCTTCTAGGTTCTCCTCGTATTTTCTAGGGTTTCACTCTTTTCCCGCTCGTTTTCTTGACGAACAGTCGTGCACAAATCAATGGTGGAGAAAAAATCAGGTTGAGAAGGTTGATGTAAGTTTTCTTTTTGTGGATTTACTGTCTTGCATGTCGTTTTGTGTACATTTTGTGTACATTAGCTGTAATTTTTATTTGTGTTTGTGTTTGAATAAGAATGGTTCAATACAATGCTTCTAGCTCGTTGTTTTGTATGTGGTTCACTTGATAAGAAAATCGAAGAAAAGTAGATTGTATTGTTTCAAGTATGAATGTGTATAGAAGAGTCATTGCAGAATGTAGTTCATGCACTTTAAGTGTTTGGTGTTTAGTCTCACAAAGAGAAGGAGACTGATATGTTAGATGAAGGAATGACACTATAAAATAGTGTGGAGAAACCAGTCAAAGTAAGCACCTTGGAGGAACAACTACAGATCATGATTTAAACACTATACAACTAAAACATGATCTCCGTGCTTTGACTACGTGGATCAGTGCCAACCCATAGGGTGGACCATACGGTAGAATTAAACACAATCACAACTCAGAACCGAGATCTCCCAGTGAAAAGTAAACAATGTAACAAGAAATAAATTCAAAGAAGTAGATCACACAAGATTCACTTGGTTCCGTATCAATCTTAGATCTACATCTCTGAGTAATGTTCATATGAGATATTCATTTTTAAAAAGGGAGATACAAGTTCATGCCAAGCTACAACAACCCAAGAAGAAGATGAGTTGCATCCAAAGATCGAAACATTTTACAGTCCTCTGTATTATTTGAGGTACTGAGAAGCTGATTGTATGGATCAGAAATGCAGCTAATACATTGAGGGAAATAGCCTCATATATATAGCCAAAGTCTATGAAAACTTTCAATATTGCCTCAACATTCCAATATAACACTCATACATCATACACTCAATACACAAAATTGAATAGAAATTTCTTTTTTCTAAATCTTCTCCATCTCCAATTGATATTGCACATGTGCCTATAGCCCTGAATAATGCTTCAGCTTTGTACACCATTTTTACCAGAACCTCCCAGGCCGAGAAATTGTTGTTAAAGAACTATGCAGTGAACTGCAAATCCAGTAGTAATAGGATCATTTGTGGTTGACCTTCAGTATAGGATTACATTAAAGTGTGGTGACTTGTCACTTCTTCACCTTCTCTTAGACGGATACGGGCGGATATGGTGTCAGAGCTTCTTCACCCTAATCCTGGGAAGCACGGATACTTCACGTAGGCTTACGTACCCGTATCCCGTACGTATCTGATACGGGATACGGCAGGATACGGTGGGGTACGTACGGGATACGTCTACCACCATATCCTACAGTCCCTTTGTACCGGATATGGGGGGATACAGGAATGATTCGGCGAGATACGGCAAAATTATGCCCGGCCCATTTAAAACCCTATCTCTCCCAGTCGATTCCCAAATCCCTCTCTATCAAAAAACTCGTTCCCAAATCCCTTTCTCTCAGAACACCCGTTCCCAAATCTCTATCTCTCAAATCAGCCTCCATCGATCCAAACCCTAACTCTTCAATCTCAAACCCTAACTTCAATCTCCACTCCTCTTCCTCAATCTCATCTTCCCCTCGACGGCGATGAAGCATTCCCCTCGACGGCGTTGCAGATCGGTGGCGAAGCTCGGGCTCGATGGTGACGCAGCAAAACGACAACGAATCTCGTCGGTTGACGGCGACGAACTTCGACGATTGATTTATGCTTTTTTTAAAAAAATTATGCTTTCTTTTTTATGTTTTCTTTTTAATTTATGCTTTGATATAATTTCTTGAAAACTTTCTCCTTGTACTTCTGAAATCATCTTTTATTAGCTTGAAGTTAGCTGGAAGTTTTGCAAAAATTAATCTTGTATTAGTTCTGCAAAAATATATACTAGGTAAAATTAGCTGGAAGTTTTGGAAGTAATTATTAATTTGAAAGACAGTGGGCAGTTTTGGAAGTAATTGTAGATTAAAGGATAACTTGATTAGGAACTTAACAATTGGAATAGGCTTAACTTGTATTGTTGTTAGCAACTGGATGTGAGGGTATGGGAAAGTCGCTTTAGTATTCTATGGTTGAAATAGTTGGGGTCTTTTGGTCTACACTCTTGTAGTTTCCGGTCTATCAATTGAGTCTTACACGAATAAAATTTATTGGAAGCTATAGATTTTCTATTGGCGTGACCATGTGAATCTTTGTAAATGTTCTAAATATTGTATTTCATGCTGTGTTTCTTGATTGTGCTTTAGTTTGTTGATTAGCTTTTCTCTATTGTGCTTTAATTTATTTAAGACCTGTTAAGTAATCTTTTATATTTAAGACCTGTTAGTTTATGTTTTTTTTAAAGACTATCTCTCCAAACATGGTATAACATAGTTCCACTTAATAACAACAACATTTATAAATTACATTTCTCTTGGACAAAAATTACAATCACACGGTTACACTTACAAGTTACAAGTTACATTTATAAACAAACTCGCATTGTAGTTTTACAAAAAACACATTGAATCACTTATTAACAAGAGATATTATATATTACCGTATCCCCCGAACCCGTGTCCCCATACGCGTGTTGCCGTACCCGTATCGGTGCTTCATTGCCCTAATCCCATCGACCTCTGAATGTCTCGTGCATGACATAATTCACTTAAAAAACTACACGAACATTATCTTTATCCATTCCAACTCTTTGATTCCTCGCTCCAGTTTCTATTCATGATTTTCTGTCTATCTTCTGAAGTATCTGTTTGTTTTATGGTGCAAAGCTCTCGTTCCCGTTGCACTCTGGAGATGTACTAAGCAAAGCTTTTGTTATACTGTACTATTATTGCAGGAGTTGCATTTGTTCAGGTATGAAAAAAATGATTCTTCCTTTTTTTTTCCTTTGATATCGTTGTGTTCATTGTTAGCATCTACAATTTGGATATACAGGACAAAATCTTTGAATTGCATCTGAGATTTGATAGCCTTTCTAATAAGTGATTCACATATATGTGCTTAAACTTTAAACTTCCCATATTCTCATGTATGTGCTTAAACTTTAAACTTCACATATTCTCATGTATGTGCTTAAATTTTAAACTTCCCATATTCTCACTTTGGTATCAAGTTGTTGCTCCTGAGAAGAGAAGATGACTCTATTTTGCTTAGCTAGACGACTTTCATGCACAAACACATACTTTATTTTGCTTTGCTTTCTTTTTATCTACGACTAAAGAATATAAACGCAATTTAGGAAATCAAAATACTGATGGGCATGGAGACAGAGACAGTGGAAGCAACCGATGAAGGCGTACACTTGGGATTACGCACTTAACTTTTTGTGATTTTGTGCTTTTAAGCACTTGTACATATATGTAATTATTAGAATCAATTGAATTTATGGAAGATTTGAACTGCATTGTATAATTATTATGTTTGATTATAGGAATAAATTTGTGCTTGAAAGTACTTTTTTCTATTGTTTATTATATTTGATTCATAGATTTGTGAAAAGATTATTAGAATGAGTTCATGAAAGTGATTGTGGATTGAATTATAGATATTTTGAATTGATAAAATAAATAACAACAGCAATAACAACCATCCCACTATTATTTACACACACATACCCCCAAAAAAAGAAAGAATAAATAACCATTTCCAGTGTTTTAAAACATCGGGATAGGCTATTTAATGGGGGGAAGTTTAAAAAAATAAAATTACCCTATCACGGTGTTTTCAAATGCGGGGATAACTTTTGAAGCTACCTGATGTCTGCAAATGTCGGGATAGCCCTTTCGCATCTTCTGCAGAGGTATTCCCGGTGCTTGCGGTGGCATTTTTCAAGACGCCGCCCGTGTCAAGCCCGACATTTAAAAATGCCGCGAATGCCCTCTTCATTTGTAGTGTATGTGGCAAGCATATTTAGTTAGCAGACCATTAAGAGATCTAAGTTTTATCATGTGGCAGACATGCTCTGGAGAGAACCATACATTCATTACATCGGTTTGTTTCCTCCCTTATGTATTAGTCGGTGTGGATCATTATGGAATGTCATTTAGTTAGAGAATCTGTAGTCGTTTGTCATTTATCCAAATTTTTCAAAATTTGGAAAAAAAAGCGATGTAGTCGTTGGCCATTTACCCAAAAATTGTGGTTCGCCGCTAGAGTAGTCGGATATATCTGGAAAACAAAATGACAATTGCCA
This sequence comes from Hemerocallis citrina, assembly GCA_017893485.1. NCBI lineage: Eukaryota > Viridiplantae > Streptophyta > Magnoliopsida > Asparagales > Asphodelaceae > Hemerocallis > Hemerocallis citrina. Next base: position 385,654,617 of record CM030359.1, on the reverse strand, counting down.
AAATATAGCAAACGAAAGATAATTTTTCGTCTGTTCGATCGGACGAAAGATTATTTTTCGTCCGAGAGAATTTTTTTCATGCGTACTCATCGAACGAGGAATTATTCTCCGTCCCCTTTTTTTTAAACGATCGGACAGAAAATGACCCATCCGTTCCATTTTAAGAAAACAAAAAACATCCCAAACGAAACTTTATCTCGTCCTAGGATCCAGGTAAGCTTTGTGGGTTTTTTTTTGGTTGAAATGTCACTATCAGAGGATTTACACCATTTTTTTAGGGTTTTTGTTTAGGGTTTTTTTTAACGTCGGACGGAAAATAATTTACCGTCCATCCTATTTGGATTTCAAAAAAGCCAAATTTTGACTAACAACGACTACAAATGAAAGCTATTTTTCCTATTTTCTATTTGCCAAATATTCAAAATTTGCCTTTAACTTTAACGACTACAGATGCTCTTAGTAGGGTTTGTTTTATATATCATGTTGAAAAAATTCTGAGCAGAGAACCATACAGTATTCCGAGTAGAGAACCATAATGTGAGTAACTCCATTATTGGAATGTGTGGTTAGATTGATGATGCAGTTTGTTTCTGGGAGACGTGTGGATGCACCAGGTGTGAGTTCTTACTTGATTTGTATTTGAAGGAGGAAGCTCCTAATCAGACGACCCTCGGCCGGCCGAACGGTACCGGTGCAGGCTGGAGTGAGGCGAGGCTGGATGCTCGGCTCGGATCGGGAGGCTCGGATCCGAGGTCTTGTGTACTTGCAGACGGTCTTGGAACACCGAGGTTGGTCCCGGTGGCAGACCCTCCGACGATCTAGTTAGTCTCTGAGAGAGAGTAGCAGTAACTAGGGTTTTAAGTGGAAAAGATTGATTACCTACAGACAGGGGGGAGGGTCCGGTATTTATAGAGGAAGCCAATCGGGTCCAGACCCGTTTGGGGCTGGGCCAGACCCGGTTACCCGAGTGGCTTAAGCGGTGGAAAGCCGGGCGGTATAGGGCTGACGTGGCGGACACCGGAGTGGTTTCCGGGCTGACGTGGCAGAGCTCCGGGTGGTTTTCCGGTGCTGATGTGGCAAATCAGAAGGATCAGAAAGGGCGTGTATCCTGAGGGGATCCAGTGGTACAGGATGGGCCACGTTATTCCTGACCCATATCACAAGCCCCACGCTCCTGTAGGGCTGGGTGATCCAGTCGTGTAGGAGTGACTCTTTGCTTCTGGGGGAAGAGCAGATGTTGGGGTGAGAAGGTAGGATCTGTTATTTTTCTGAAGAGGCCAGGGGTTAGGAGGAATGGATCCCTGGTTGGAGCTGGCGCAGGAGGCTGTGTAGAGGAGTAAGAGAGCCAGAAGGGCGCATGTCGAGGCCCGGGGGTCGCGGACGAGCCCGCGGGGTCGGCGGACGAGTCCCAAGGGTCGGCAGACGACCGTCTCGCTAGTTTGGGAGAGCGAGGGGACGTCGAGGCCTTCCGTTGGGGCTGGTTTGCCGAGCGTTAGGGATCGGTGGCCGAGACCCTTAGGGGTCGGTTTGTCGAGCGCTTGGTGGTCGGCAGACGACCTCCTTGGGTTTGTGGACGATCTTCCCGCTAGTTGGAAGAGCAAGGAGAGTATTTGGTGTTTCGGGATGCTATCCGAGTGCCGAGCCACACTGAGCTCTAGGAGAGTGATTGGTGCTCGGAATTCTATCCGAGCGCCGAGCCCCCAAGTGTCAAAGGGGAGCGATTGGTGCTCGGTATGCTATCCGAGCGCCGAGCCACACTGAGACAAAAGGAGAGCGATTGGTGCTCGGGATGCTATCCGAGCGCCGAGCCCCTCAGAGTAAAAAGGGGAGCAATTGGTGCTCTCGCTGCTATCCGAGCTCCGAGCCCCTCAGAGTAAAAAGGGGAGCAATTGGTGCTCTCGCTGCTATCCGAGCTCCGAGCCCCCACTGAGAAAGACGAAGGTGGCCTGGCTCGAGCTTTGATCCGAGCGTCGACCCTTTTGTGAAGAAGAGAAGGGGAATTGGCTCGCGCTGCTATCCGAGCTCCGAGCCCCGACTGAGAAAGACGAAAGTGGCCTGGCTCGAGCTTCGATCCGACGTCGACCCTTCTGTGAAGAAGAGAAGGGGAATTGGCTTGCGCTGCTATCCGAGCTCCAAGCCCCCACTGAGAAAGACGAAGGTGGCCTGGCTCGAGCTTCGATCCGAGCGTCGACCCTTCTGTGAAGAAGAGAAGGGGAATTGGCTCGCGCTGCTATCCGAGCTCCGAGCCCCCACTGAGAAAGACGAAGGTGGCCTGGCTCGAGCTTCGATCCGAGCGTCGATCCTTCTGTGAAAAAAGAGAAGGGGAATTGGCCCGCTCTTCTATCCGAGCGTCGACCCTTCTGTGAAAAAGTAGAAGGGGAATTGGCTCGCGCTTCTATCCGAGCGTCAACCCTTCTGTGAAGAAGAGAAGGGGAATTGGCTCGCGCGCTATCCGAGCTCCAAGCCCCCACTGAGAAAGGCGAAGGTGGCCTGGCTCGAGCTTCGATCCGAGCGTCGACCCTTCTGTGAAGAAGAGAAGGGGAATTGGCTCGCACTGCTATCCGAGCTCCGAGCCCCCACTGAGAAAGACGAAGGTGGCCTGGCTCGAGCTTCGATCCGAGCGTCGACCCTTCTGTGAAGAAATAGAAAGGGAACTGGCCCGCGCTGCTATCCGAGCGTCGACCCTTCTGTGAAAAAGTAGAAGGGGAATTGGCCCGCACTTCTATCCGAGCTCCGAGCAACCACTGAGAAAGACGAAGGTGGCCTGGCCTGGCTCGAGCTTCGATCCGAGCGTCGACCCTACTGTGAAAAAATAGAAGGGGAATTGGCCCGTGCTTCTATCCGAGCTCCGAGCCCCCACTGAGAAAGGCGAAGGTGGCCTGGCTCGAGCTTCGATCCGAGCGTCGACCCTTCTATGAAAAAAGAGAAGGGGAATTGGCCCGCGCTTCTATCCGAGCATCGACCCTCCTGTGAAAAAGTAGAAGGGGAATTGGCTCGCGCTTCTATCCGAGCTCCGAGCAGCCACTGAGAAAGACGAAGGTGGCCTGGCTCGAGCTTCGATCCGAGCGTCGACCCTTCTGTGAAGAAGAGAAGGGGAATTGACCCGCGCTTCTATTCGAGCTCCGAGCAACTACTGAGAGAGGCGAAGGTGGCCTGGCTCGAGCTTCGATCCGAGCGTCGACCCTTCTGACTTGGTGAAAAAAGGCTTTTTTTTCTCTAGAAAAGGTGAAGGGGTAGTGGGGTAATTTTACGCTTATTGCTGATGTCATGGCGCAAAGATCAAAGCTTTTTCAGATCTTGGTGGCCGTTGGATCTTGTCAGATAAGATCCAACGGCCAGATCTTTATTGCGAGAATCGAGGAGTTGTTTTCCTCTTTAAAAAACCCCATCCCCTTCTCATTTCTTCATCTTCATTTTCATTACTCACTCTCCAATTTTCTCCAATTTTCAGCAAGAGCAGGAATCTTACTTGTCGTCGGCGGGTTTTTCGGTGATCGTAACTTTCTACGCTCCAGGTTAGTATTTTTCTTTTACCAATGTCGCGAACTCAGTCCGGATCTGAGGCCAGCTCGGCGGAGGAGTCTGAGCTGGAAACGTCCTCGTCCTTGAGCAAGTACAAGGTGAAGGAGGAAGTTCTTTCAGACCCTGGTTCAGACGGAAGTGACGATGTTGTTTTTGTAGTGTCCCCGTTGAGGTCTAGGAGACCGGGGAAGGAACCCATGGAAGAGGGTGGCGAGGAGTACGAGGGGGACAGCGAGGATGAGGACGAGGAATCGGATCAGGAGATGGGTGATGATGACGAGGAGGGGGACGAAGATGAGCAGGTCGACGAGGGTGACGAGGAAGGCGAGGGAGACAAGGAGGAGGAGGAAGGCGAGGGAGACGAGGAGGAGGTCAATGAACAGGAGGCCGGTCAGGGCATGCCCGGGGGGCCGGCTGGGGTCGGAGAGGACCTTCCTCCGCTACCCCCTTTGTCGATGCCGTCCCCCGAGCGTAAGGCTCGCCCTCGTCGGAAGAAGAAGGTCATGACAATTCCCCATAGTCCCTCTTCGCCCGATGAGGACGCGCCGAAATTGGGTCTCGATGTTCCCCCAGTCACCTTTCGGAATCCCATGTCGATTCATATGTACCCTGACGACATTAAGGACATCCAACCGATACCTCCCGTGCTGGGCGAGGATACTCGGGTGAAGATCCATGCAGACAGCACTCCGAGCGTTCTGAGGCCGGAGTATCTCAACATTATCAGGGTTGCCTATTACATTCCGCGGGAGTACGAGCTCCTCCTTCCAAGCCCCGGTATCCGCCCTACCATGGTTCTGGCCCCAGGTTACTGCATATTCCCAGAGGATGACTTCCTCTCGGGATTGAAATTGCCCCTGCACCCTTTTGTGAAGAGGGTTTTGAACTGGGCGGAACTGTGCCCTATGCAGTATAGCCCGAATTCTTGGAAGCATCTTATCTGCTTTATTCTGAAATGCCAAGAGAAGGGGGTGAAGCCGAGATTGACGTATTTCCAGGCCATCTTTGGAATTGGTTCGCTCGGAGATCTGGAGGGGGACTTCTACTTCTCACCGAGGCCACACAAGAAGGTGGTGCACGGCCACCCGGACTCGATAAAGGGATGGAGGGGCAAGTACTTTATCATTAAGACCGACGGGTCTTGGGAGATACCGACCCAGTGGAACTTCGTAAAGCCGAGACACAAGCCTCCGAAGAAGAGTGATTTATTAGCCAAGGAGTGGGAGAAGGTGGAGGCGATAGTGGGGGGTCACAGTATTGCATGGCCCCGAGTGACCGAGATTCACCTCGCGAGGGCCGGACTGAGTCCCGCCGACCCTAGTATGTTTCTTTCCATATTTGTTCATCCTCCTGTCTTCGTGTTAACGTTAGCCTTTTTGTTCCATCTTTTTGTAGGGATGTCGATACAACAGGCGGACGCCAAGAAAATATTGCTCTCCGCGGCCGAGAAGACGAGGGTGGAGAAGAAGAAGGAGGAGGAGCAAGATCATCTAGCGATCGAGCGGAAGAAGCTGGCCGGCCAGGCTGCGCAGGCCAGAGGTTCATCCCAGGCGCCTGCCCCTGCAGCCGAGGGGCAATCCCCGACGAAGAAACAAAAGAAGCACCACTCGCACCACTCCCACTCGTCGAGATCGGCTCGAGACGCAGCGGGCGGCTCGGGCAAGACCGTGGAAACCCCGCAACAACAGCTTCCGTCGGTACGTCCAAGTGCCGCGGAGCTGGTGGGGAGGATGGGTACGATGCCCTTTGTTCCTGACTGGTCAATTTTGAAGGGGGACAACATTCTCGACGGACCCGTCTCGATGAAGTTCGTCTCGAAGGCCATCACGGAGCACGATGGGATGGCCTTGGCGGTGCAGACGGCCGACCAGGCCTATATGCGGTGGGCCCAGTCCCACCTCTCGGTAAGTCGGTTGAGATCTGCTTTTTGACTTAGCTTGGAACTTATCATTAATTTTGATCTCTCTTCGAACAGGCGATGCTCCACGGCCAGCACGTCCACAAGTGCCTGGAGAAGGAAATTCTCTTTGAGCGGAAAAATGTGGAGAAGTACCTTCGGGAGCTAACTAAGGCCAAGGACGATCTGAAGGCGGCCCAGGATCAAGTGCTCGTTCACGAGGCTCAGCTAGAATCGCTCGTCAAGATCCATAAGCAGGACCGAGACGATCTTTTGGCGAAGGTCGCTACTGAGGCGGAGAAGGGGAAGAAGGCCCTAGCAGATTTGGAGGCAATTTTGGGGGAGACCGTGGTGACGGCGCAGGACGAGGCGTACGAATAGGCCAAGTCCCATTTTAGGCAGATATACCCCGAGCTGAACGTCGACCACCTCTGCTACGGATGGCATTCGGACTTCCCTCCGACCCCTGGCGGTGATGGGACCGGGGGAGCCCAAGGCGATGACGAGGTGCATCCCGACCCCCAAGAATAGATAGATGTTTTTGTTCTTTTTGTTTTTGATGTAAATGCCTACAGCGGACTAGCCACCGCGGTTTTTTGTATCAAAATTTTGGAAAGAAATGATAATATACTTTTTGGGCTGACCCTTCAAGACTTGCGTTTTTGTGATATTCGTTTTTATCTTTTGGTAGAGGCGTGGGACTCGGGACCCTGACCCCGTTTTGGCTTACCAACGAAAGCTAGCTCGGGACCGAGAGGCCGCCAAGAATTATTTTTTGAACAAGTCAAGGGAGCTCGGTCTAGAGGTTGCTCGTCTGAAGAAAGTCGTAGCCGATCGGGACTGGTGGGTAATCGAGACGGACTAGTCTGCCTCGGATGCCTCTAGCGGGCGCTCGGCTTCGGAGTCTTTTCTTCGTGAGACCGTTGTGGAGAAAGAATTGGAGATTCGCCGGCTGAAGCTCATATTGGGTGCGGGTCTGATTGAAGAGGCGAGCAACTCGACCCCGGGGCGGTCGCTGCCGTTTTCATTGGTTGAGGCCCAGCCGGACGATGCGGGGAGCTCGGTGGCAGGAGTGTCTTCCCTGGTCAGCCCGACCGAGCGCGATAGGAGCCCTGAATTTGAGTTCCCCGGCGAGCGCGAGTGAGTTGTGAGCCTTCTTTTTTCTTTGTACTTGTACCGACGTTCATTGAGTTGTAAGCAATGAGTAATCAATAAGAACATTTGTTTCCCGTAACCTTGATTGCCTCGGATGCCGAGGGTGGTCGGTGTGACAGATACGAAGGGTCGCTACTGACGCGACTGCGTCCTTAATTGCGACGTTTTGCATTCCCATGAACATTTATGGCGACATTTCGCCTTCCGTCGTTTCGCATTCCCAGACGCAATAAATGGGGGCCTCAGGGGGCTATATAATCCCCCACTCTCCTTGTTGGTTGTCAGGCAGTGAGCCATTTGACTTGGGTGCCTGCCGAAGGCAGGCGCCCAGAGAATGAAAGATTTCCGAGTACCCCGAATCGGATGCACACCGATCACCCTCGGACTATTCGAGGTTCAGGCCGTTATGGCCGTGAGACCCCGGGTGGTTCGTTGGTGAGCAGTGTGCCGATCGATTGGTTCAGGGGGTCGGGGCGAGCCGAAGCGTGGTGGCTCTTCTACCGTTCGGGAACAATTTGGGGTTTTGGGCTCATAAGAGTCGTAAACCCCAAGTTGTTCGGGGGCGAGAGGAGGGTCAGCTGAACAGCTCGAAGGCTCGGAGCGTTTCTTCCGAGACGAAGAGAGCAGCATGTCGACGTCCCCCCTGCCATCCTCGAACAGTTCGGGGTTTAGGCCGGTCGAGGCTGTAAAACCCCGGGTTGTTCGTGGGTGAGAGGGTGGTCAATAATTCGGCACGAGGCTCGGGGCGTCTGCCGAAGGTGGATGCTCTAAACCTTAATAAAATTTTGTCAACTCTGGGTGGGGACCGAGCTTGGTGCTTTGGTTCGCCGAGCCCCCATGTTTGTGAGAACCATTCTTGGAAGAGTATCAAGATCGCCGCCGAACGTCAAGGTTGCAGTGCCTTAGAGAAGGCACCCACCTTGCTCGGGGTGACGCCGAGCTCCTGCACATGTTCTCGGGGAGAGACGGTGCGGGCGTGGCTGGCGGATGTCGCCTCGTACATAGGTTGATGGGCTGTAAGGAGCCCAAACCGAGCGAGGGACGGATGCCGAGCCCCCATACCAGTGTGAAAGGCACTGCAGGAGTAGCAGAGGGTCGCCGCCGAGCATCAAGGTCGCGGTGCCTTGGAGAAGGCACCCGCCTTGCTCGGGGTCGACGCCGCGTTCCTGCACATGTTCTCGGGGAGAGACGGTGCGGGCGTGGCTGGCAGATGTCGCCTCGTACATAGGTTAATGGGCGGTAAGGAGCCCAAACCGAGCGAGGGACGGATGCCGAGCCCCCATACCGGTGAGAAAGGCACTGCAGGCGTAGCAGAGGGTCGCCGCCGAGCGTCAAGGTCGCGGTGCCTTGGAGAAGGCACCTGCCTTGCTCGGGGTCGACGCCGAGCTCCTGCACATGTTCTCGGGGAGAGATGGTGCGGGCGTGGCTGGCAGATGTCGCCTCGTACATAGGTTGATGGGCTGTAAGGAGCCCAAACCGAGCGAGGGACGGATGTCGAGCCCCCATACCGGTGAGAAAGGCACTGCAGGCGTAGCAGAGGGTCGCCGCCGAGTGTCAAGGTCGCGGTGCCTTGGAGAAGGCACCCGCCTTGCCCGGGGTCGACGCCGAGCTCCTGCACATGTTCTCGGGGAGAGACGGTGCGGGCGTGGCTGGCGGATGTCGCCTCGTACATAGGTTGATGGGCTAGAAGGAGCCCAAACCGAGCGAGGAACGGATGCCGAGCCCCCATACCGGTGAGAAAGGCACTGCAGGCGTAGCAGAGGGTCGCCGCCGAGCATCAAGGTCGCGGTGCCTTGGAGAAGGCACCCTTCTTGCTCGGGGTCGACACCGAGCTCCTGCACATGTTCTCGGGGAGAGACGGTGCGGGCGTGGCTGGCAGCAGAGTTGTTTGATTGGATGCACGTTACCAGACAACCAACTAGGCCGAGCCGCCCGAGCCCCAAGCCTGTATGCGAAGCTTTTTGGGCCCGCAATGTTATCCAAGCGCCGAACCCTAAGCTTCTAAGGGAAGCTTTTTGGGTTCGCGCTGTTATCCGAGCGCCGAACCCTAAGCTTGTAAGGAAAGCTTTTTGGGCTCGCACTGTTATCCGAGCGCCAAACCCTAAGCTTGTAAGGGAAGCCTTTTGGGTTCGCGCTGTTATTCGAGCGCCGAACCCTAAGCTTGTAAGGGAAGCTTTTTTGGGTTCGCGCTGTTATCCGAGCGCCGAACCCTAAGCTTGTAAGGGAAGCTGCTCTGGCTCACGATTCCGTCCGAGGGCCAAACCATAAGCCTGTAAGAGAAGCTGTTCTGGCTCGCAATTCCGTCCGAGGGCCGAACCATAAGCTTGTAAGAGAAGCTGTTCTGGCTCGCGATTCCGTCCGAGGTCCGAACCATAAGCTTGTAAGAGAAGCTGTTCTGGCTCGCGATTCCGTCCGAGGGCCGAACCATAAGCCTGTAAGAGAAGCTGTTCTGGCTCGTGATTCCGTCCGAGGGCCGAACCATAAGCTTGTAAGAGAAGCTGTTCTGGCTCGCGATTCCCTCCGAGGTCCGAGCCATAAGCTTGTAAGAGAAGCTGTTCTGGCTCGCGATTCCGTCCGCAGGCCGAGAGTGGAACATTTTCTCTATTTGTAACAAAATAAGAAGCCATGGCTTGTTTTAAGAAAGCTGGCATATTTACAATATATTCGAACTATTACAAAAGACTAGGCACGAAGTGCCAATTACAATCACGATAATTTACATGGAGGCTACTCCCCTCCTAAGAACTTGATCAGGTGCTCCGCATTCCAGGGCCTCTTGATGGGCTTGCCGTCGGGATTTGCCAGGCGATATGTGCCCGAACGTACGACCTCTGATACCCTGTAAGGGCCCTCCCAGTTTGGTGCTAACTTTCTTTTCTGGCCGGGGTTGGATACCGCCAGCTTCCGGAGGACAAGATCCCCGAGTTTGATGTCAGTTGGGCGCACCTTCTTGTTGTAGAACCTCTCGATCCTTTGCTGGTAGATACTCCTTCTGAGGGCCGACTTCTCCCTGACCTCGTCAACGAGGTCCAGGTTGGCTCGTAGCTGTAAAGAGTTACTTACCTCGTCGAAGGCCATGATCCGAGGAGAGGGGATCCCTATTTCCAGGGGAATGACGGCCTCTGTGCCGTACGTCAGATTGAAGGGCGACTCCCCTGTCGGGATCCTCTTCGTCGTTCGGTGGGCCTAGAGAACACTTGGCAGTTCGTCGACCCATAACCCTTTGGAGGAATTATTGAGTCGCTTCTTGAGTCCGTCGAGGATCTGACGGTTCGCATTCTCTGCCTGCCCGTTGGACTGGGGGTGACATACTGAGGAGAAGCGCTGCTGGATCCTGAGATCTTCGCAGAACTTACAGAAATGCTTGCCTGCGAATCGGGTCCCATTATCTGTGACGAGCACTTGAGGGATCCCGAACCGACAGACGATGTGTTTCCAAAAGAATTGTTGCGTCTGTTGCTCGGTGATCCTCACTAATGGTTCTGCCTCGATCCATTTTGTAAAGTAGTCGATCGCCACAATGAGAAACTTTCGTTGTCCCGTTGCCTTTAGAAAGGGGCCTACCAGATCCATCCCCCACATTGCAAAGGGGGTCGGACTGGCCATGGACCGGAGGTTAGCTTGCGGAGCCCTTTTGATGGGGGAGAACCTTTGACAGGGGCCACATTTCTTGACAAGGGTTATGGCGTCTTGCAACATGGTGGGCCAGTAGTACCCGTGATTCAAAGCCTTCCGCGCGAGCGAGCGGCTTCCCATGTGGCATCCGCCGATCCCCTCGTGTAATTCCTTGAGAGCGTATTCGGCTTTGTCGGGAGTGAGGCAGCGGAGATAGGGTCGGCCATCCGAGGTTGTGTAGGACCTTTTGAAGAGTGTGGAGTCGATCATTGTGAATCTTTATGCTCGGGCCCTGACCCTTCTTGCCTCAGCTCGGTCTTCGGGGAGCTCTCCTTTGACGAGAAATCGCCTAATAAGAGTGGTCCAGTCGTCGGGGGGAGCTCCGTCTTTAATACACAGGACCTCCGGGGTATCGATGCTGGGTTTCAACAAGACTTCGATCAGGACCGTGCGGTTGAGACCTTCGAAGGACGAGGAAGCCAGCTTTGACAGGGCATCAGCCTGGACATTCTGTTCCCGGGAGATTCTCAAAACAGCCGACTCGTCGAAGGACGTTAGAAGGCATTGAACTACATCTCGGTACCGGACCATTCGATCGTCGCGGGCTTCGTATTCCCCTTTGATCTGGTTGACCACGAGCTGGGAGTTGCTAAAAGCCCTGATCTGTCTGGCGCCAGCCTGATGAGCCAGGGTGAGCCCGGCGATCATGCCCTCGTACTCGGCCTCGTTGTTGGAGGCCGGGAAGTTGAGGCGGAGGCAGTATTGGAGAAGAAAACCATCCGGGCCTCGCAGAATAATGCCAGCTCCGCTACCCGCCTCGCAGGAGGAGCCGTCGACGTAAACTTCCCACGTCTGGTCGGCCTCCTTGCTCGCGGGATGCTCGGAGATGGTGCATTCCGTAATGAATTCTGCGAGCGCCTGCCCCTTGATGGTTGTTCTGGGTTGATAGCCAATGTCATACTGGCTGAGCTCGATCGACCATTTGACGAGTCGACCCGAGCTCTCCGGCTTGTAGAGCACAGCCTTCAGGGGTTGGTCCGTCAGTACCTGGACCGAATGAGAATGAAAATATGGATGGAGTTTTCGCAAGGCCATGACCAGGGCGTACGCTACTTTCTCCATCCGGGAGTATCTGGTCTCGACGTCGAGCAGGACCTTGCTGACATAGTACAGAGGCTTCTGTGATCCCTCCTCCTCCCGAACGAGAACGGCGCTGAGCACCTTCTCCGAGGCTGAAAGGTAGAGCCAGAGTGGCTCTCCTGGTTCGGGCTTGCTGAGGAGGGGAGGGTTTGCGAGGTACTCCTTCAATTGGGCGAAGGCCTCTTGCTGTTGGGTACCCTACTCGAACCCTCCGGTGCCGCGCAGGGCTTTGAAGAACGGAAGAGACTTCTCTCCAGACTTGGAGAGGAAACGGCTGATGGCCGCCAGTCTCCCCATCAGCCGCTGGACCTCTTTGATGTTCCTGGGAGGAGCCATGTATAATATGGCCTAGATCTTCTCGGGGTTCGCCTCGATGCCTCGCTGGCTGACAATGAAGCCAAGAAACTTTCCCGCGGAGACCCCGAAGGCGCATTTGGCCGGATTGAGTCTCATATTATGGGTTCGAAGTACCCCAAAGGCCTCCTCTAGATCGGCGACGTGATCCTCCCCTCGCTGGCTCTTGACGAGCATGTCGTCTACGTACACCTCCATATTGCGCCCGATTTGCTCCTTGAAGACCCGGTTGACGAGTCGCTGATAAGTGGCGCCTGCGTTCTTCAGCCCGAAGGGCATGACCCTGTAACAGTATAGCCCCTGGTCTGTAACGAAGGACGTTTTGGCGATGTCAGGAGGGAACATGCGGATCTGGTTGTAGCCTGAAAATGCATCCATGAAGGATAGGAGCTCGTGACCCGATGTTGCATCGATAAGAGCATCGATTCTGGGGAGGGGGAACGGATCCTTCGGGCACGCCTTGTTGAGGTCCGTGAAATCTATACAGATCCTCCAGCTCCCGCTCGCCTTCTTGACCATGACGACGTTCGCCAGCCACTCGGGGTAGCTGACTTCTTGGATGAAGCGTGCGGCCAGGAGCTTGTCGACTTCCGCATTTACCACCTGTTGTCGCTCCGGAGCGAACTTACGTTGCTTTTGGACAACCGGCTTCGATCCGGGGATCACGCTGAGTTTGTGCATGATGAGATCCTCGGAGATACCGGGCATGTCAGAAGGCTTCCAGGCAAAGAGGTCGACATTGCGGCGAATGCAGGTGATGAGGTCGGACTTAAGGTGAGGGGTGAGGGAGCGACTTACTCGAAATTGCTTCGATGGATCCCCTGTCTCGAACGAGACATCTTCCAGCTCGTCTGCCGACTCCAGCTCTGGCTGTGTCCTCTGGGGCTGCATCTCGATGGCGTCGAAGGGAAACACGCCACTCCCGATTGCTGTCATGTAGCATGAGCGAGCCGCTTCCTGGTTCCCCCGGACTACTCCTACTCCGGTTTTGGTGGGGAACTTCATTTTCTGGTGATAGGCCGAGGGGACAGCCTGGAGGGAGCAGAGGCCCGGGCGACCGAGTATCGCATTGTAGGCTGCCTTGATGTTTACCACCATAAAGTCCATGGACTCGGTTCTTCGGTTTGGGGTCGTACCTACCGTGACATCTAGTGTAACGATCCCTTCAATTGTTACAGGGACGCCCGAGAACCCGTGCAAGGTGTACCCTGCTGGCTTCAGCTTGTCGCGGGAGAGCTTTAGGTTCTCGAAGGCTTCGAGAAACAGAATGTTGACCGAGCTCCCGTTGTCCACAAGGATTCGTCGAGCGTCAAAATTGTCCATACTGAGGTTGATGACGAGGGCGTCGCAATGGGGGAGTCGCACTCCCTCCAGGTCTTCCCCCGAGAAGGAGACGGGGAGTTGCTGGATCTGAGGGGGAGAGGACCTTGGACGGCGTTCACATCCCGGATGAACGCCTTGCGGGAAGTGTTCGACTCCCCTCCCATGGGCCCCCCGTGGACGCAGTGCAATATGACTTGGCCCTCAGGCTCATCAAGCTCCTGCTCTCGCTCGAGGAGCTGCAGGGGAGCTCGAGGAGGAGGCGGAGTCCTCCTGTTCCTCGTGTCCCTTTTCCCCCGAGCTTCCTCTCGCTTGTACTCTCAGAGGTACCCTCGCTGAATAAGGGCCTCGATCTCGTCTTTCAGGGCACGGCAGTGATCCGTGTCGTGCCCGTTGTCCCGGTGGAAGCGGCAGTAGAACCACTGATCCCTTTTCTTACTGGTATTGTTGGACGGACGAGGGGGATACTGGACGAGGTCCCTGTCCTCGATCGCCAAGAGGATGGAGGACACATTCTGGGTTAGCGGGGTATACCTTTCAAAGCGAGGGACCGGCGGGACCTTCTTCATGGCGCCCGTGTCCCTTGGAGCCTTCTTTGATGGCTCAACTTCTTCGGCCTTCCGCTTTCCTTTTCCGGGGGCCTCCCTGGACTCTTCTGGGTTTAGGGCCTCCTCCGCCCTGATGTATTTCTCGACCCTGTTGAGGAGGTCAGGAAAATCGATGGGGGGCTTCTTCGCCAGAGAGGCTTTCAGCTGTCCATGACGGACGTTGTGCCGAAATGCCACGGAGGTGATGCCAGGATCGAGAGAGGAGACCGACCTTGCCTCTGCTGTGAACCTCCGGACGAACACCCTGAGCGATTCCCCCTCCTTCTGCCTGAGTCCAAGCAAAGAAGCACTTGTCCTCTCAGCCTTCCGGCTGGTGACAAAGTGGGCAAGGAAATTGCCCTCCAGCTGGTCGAAGGAGTAAATGGAGCCGGGGGTCAGCTTGGAGAACCATTCACGAGCCGGACCCCGGAGGGTGGCAGGGAAGGCTCGGCATAGCAGGGAATCCGAAGCGCTGTGAATCATCATCAGGGTTTTGAAACCCTCCATGTGATCAGCAGGATCTCCCTCGCCGTCATAGGTCTCGAACTGAGGTGGTCGGAAATTTCGAGGTATTTCCGCTTGGAGGATGAGGGCGGAGAAAGGAGGTCGGACAGGTCTGTACCCCTGAGCCGCTCCGGGACCACCGCCGCCTATGTGGTCGAGGCGATCCTCCATTTCTTGGAGGCGCCTTAGGAGATCGCCATCGTCCTCTGGTGGGATAGTCGATGGGCGGGACATGCTGGCCTCGGCGTCCGACCTGGTTTGAGAATGGCGGACATCCTCCTGGTGGGGGCCCCTCGAAGGGCCCCCGGGATCTCCCTCCGGAAGTCCTGGAACTCCTGGTGAGTGACTGGGGCTCCCTCGACCCGGTTCGGTCGGGCCGAAGGTTGCCGTCCGACGCGGCTGAGCGCTGGCCTCCGCCCCTGGGACGGTGGTTTTGGATGGTTTGGGGCCGAGTTGGAAGCGGCCCTTCCCCTGCTGCGGCTAACCTGTCGGTTGATGATTACCCCCCGTAGGTCGGGCTGGGCTGGACGGGAGGCACTCTTCTGGGGTCCCTGGTGGGGAGCCCCGTGATTGGATGCGTGTGCTTCGGCGGTGGGACCTGGTGGGGCCAAGTCCTGCCGAGGTGCGGAGGTGGCAGCCTTCTTGGCTTTGGGGGCCATGAGAGTTCGGCTGTCGAGGTACCTTGACGATCGGGCTCGGGTCGGCTTCTGAAGCAGCTTTCCCACAGACGGCGCCAACCTGATGCGGTTTGTTTCTGGGAGACGTGTGGATGCACCCGGTGTGAGTTCTTACTCGATTTGTATTTGAAGGAGGAAGCTCCTAATCAGACGACCCTCGGCCGGCCGAACGGTACCGGTGACAGGCTGGAGTGAGGCGAGGCTGGATGCTCAGCTCGGATCGGGAGGCTCGGATCCGAGGTCTTGTGTACCTGCAGACGGTCTTGGAACACCGGGGTTGGTCCCGGTGGCAGACCCTCCGACGATCTAGTTAGTCTCTGAGAGAGAGTAGCAGTAACTAGGGTTTTGAGTGGAAAAGATTGATTACCTGCAGACAGGGGGAGGGTCCGGTATTTAGAGAGGAAGTCAATCGGGTCCAGACCCGTTTGGGGCTGGGCCGGACCCGGTTACCCGAGTGGCTGAAGCAGTGGAAAGCCGGGCGGTATAGGGCTGACGTGGCGGACGCCGGAGTGGTTTCCGGACTGACGTGGCAGAGCTCCGGGCGGTTTTCCGGTGCTGATGTGGCAAATCAGAAGGATCAGAAAAGACGTGTATCCTGAGGAAATCCAGTGGTTCAGGATGGGCCACGTTATTCCTGACCCATATCAATTGAAATGTCGGAAAAGAATAGGTTCATCTAGCTATTATAGGAATAGTTGATTAACGATAATTAGATGTACTACATAATGCTAAGAAACATAATAATTGGCTTACCTTATTTCTCGTCTAATGAAAACTTTATGGTCTTCTAATCTTAGTTTCATGCAAGGATTTCTCTCCCTACTGCCAGACATATAATGAGATCTAATCTTGAACGTTACATATTTATGTAACAGATGAACATTAAGGGATTCATGGTGTAATTTATGAAAACATTCAATTATTTACAAATATATTATTAAAAAAATTAGAAATTAATTCCTAAAAATAAGTCGAATAAATAATGCAAGCTAACATTTTGAACACGAATGATATTGAATTTCTTGCAATTAACTTTATAACTCGATTCCTTAGCTTTTGTAGTTCACATGTACAAAGCATATTCTAGCATGTTCCTCTAATTTGAAAACACTGCAAAGTATGTGTGGTGGGAATGAAAATCTGACAATTTCTAATCTCTGACTTGTTATACGTACATCGTCTGTTTTGAATTTTAACATCTAACAATGAGAATGATTTGAATTGGATCTGGCTTTGTTTGGTTTGTTGTTTTTTGTTTATTTTTTTGTTTTCTGAAAATATGAAAACGCGTTTTTGTGTTTGGCCTGGGGTTTTTTGGAAAACGTTTTCCAAAAACGAATAATACGCTTTTTTTGCTGTGCGCTCACGAGCTCTGCTCCTTCAACCTCCTTTTTGCTGCTCCTTCACGCTCCTTCACGCTCACGAGCTTTTTCCTCATCTCCTTCACGCTTCGGTACAGCTTCTCCTTCGTCCCCAAAACCCTAGATCTGTTTTTAGAAAATCGATCAAAATACTTATTTGAGACTTTCGCTCACGACCTCTTCTTCCTCCTCTCCGTCACGCAGCCAAGAGGTCCCTTTTTTCAGTCTTCCCTAAAACCCCTAGATCTGAGCCGCACTAGCACTCTACAGTCGGCGCCTCTTCTTTCCCTCTCTTTTACCTTTCTCTCCTACTCGATCTGAATCCAAAAAAAACTCCCGATTCCCACACCGATCCCAACTCATCTTCTTTCCGCCCCTTAGGCGTTCTCTGAGTAAAATCCCAGATCTGAACTGAAAAACCACCACCACCGCTCACCGATTTCCTTTTTTTTCCCTGTAGGGATATAGTTCGATCAAATTTGTAGACCCCCAATTTGATCGACAGTTTCATGGTCTGTGAAACCCGAGCAGCTTGTAGAAGAAGGCGCGCTCGAGCTCGTTTGAATCGAATAAAACGTCATTTGCGCACTGAATCCGTTGGTGACAACTTCTCTACTGCTGAATCGAAGGTAATCTGTTTTTTTTTAACGTTTTTTACTGTCCGATCTTGGAGGATTTTGGGATTACTACGAATGATTTTGGGATTACTACGAATGAGGATTTTGGGATTTTGGGATCTTGGAGGATTTTGAGATTTTTGTTCATTTCAAGGGATCTGAGATAGGTCGGTGGAGAGAAAAGTTTCTATTATTTTTTTTTATATAAACAGAGATGGGCAGACTGAAAATAATATGATGTTGATGCCGTTGATGTATAAACAATAGGGTCAAGAGTTGTATTATGGTACAGAGCTCGGCTAACATGATGTTTTAGCAGTTTCGTATGAACTTGAATTTATATTGATGCCGTTGATGTTTATAAAATAGATGACTAGTAGGGGAAAACAGATCGAGATGGAATCTGATTTTGATCCAAGTGTATGGCCGCCGTCCCATGAAAAGGCGTTTGTCGATATGATGGAGGCAGCGGTAGACCGTAGCCCTCTAAAAAATACCACATTCGATCATAGAACTTGGAAAAAAATTCAACATGATGTGCACGCCCTTACGAATCGAAAGTATACACTCCCCCAACTACATGGCAAATACAACAGGCTCCGACAGCAATGGAGGGCCTTTCGGGATGTGAAGTCGCACACTGGGTTAGGTTGGAATGAAGAAATAGGAACTATTACCTGCGAGCCAGTAGTGTGGGATGCTTATGTCAAGGTTCATATACTTCATCATGAAGCTATTATACTATGTGATTAACATATAGTTATACTTAAACGTAAGATTAATTTATTTGTTTATCACAGTTTTAACTCAATTTTTTTGGTAGGCGCACCCGAAGGCCAAAGGTTTTGATGAGGAAGGATTGGCCAATTTTGATGCCTTAACGAAAATTTTTAAAAACAGCATGGCTTCAGGCTCACTTGCTAGGGCTTCAACACAAACGCCCCTAGAAGACGTTGAGGCTCGTAGGATCGATGAAGAGTTCGCCCAACAACATGTACCATATGTACTATCCGATGATGAAGGCGATGGAGCACGGGGAGTTGAGAGGTCTCGAAAAAGGAGATCTGCCAATTCAAGTGGGCGAGCAACTAAAAGCACGAAGACGTCTGGCAAGGACGATGCTATCAGTTGTGTCGCGGATGCAGCCCGCTCAAGACAACGATACTACGATATCCTAGCAGACAGCCAAGCCCAATCAACTCAACCAAACGCACAAGCTCCACCCTCTACTTCCAATGACCCTTATTCCATGAGTGAGGCCTTGAGAATATTGAATTCAATGACTGGGGTCCAACCCCAACAGATGGTTAAGGCATACCATCATTTTTTAAACAACCGAGAGGCTCGTGAGGCTTTCGTTGGGGTGAGCGAGGAGTTTAGGTATTGGATCATTGACAGTTTGTGAGATTATAGGGTTTTTTAGCCATTATGAGCGCCCTACGAATTATTTCTCTGTCTTGTAATGAGTATGTTTTTAATTCTTGTTCACATTTGCGGTTATGTTTATGGTTGTCCATGGAGAATTATTTGACGATGCTTATGTATTTGGTTTATCTCTACTTATTTTTAATTGGATTAAATCATATTTCAATTTAGGGTTTACAAAAAACAACACAATATTTGGAAATCATTTCTAATTTTACACAGTTAGGTACTAACTGCACCGGCACAACATAGTGATGGACAGGTCGGTGGACGATGACATGGCTGACCTTGAAGACTTGGAAGACTTGGAATTAATCGAGTGGCTTTCCTCCTTTGATAGAGAACCATATTCCACTCCCACTCTATCAGGGCAAGAGTATTTGACAGAATTGTTAAATGGTCCTCCGTATAAGTTCCATCGCATGTTTCGTATGAATCCAGCTTGTTTTATGTCTCTGTGTCAATTTTTGAAGGATGGAAACTATGTCGAGGACACAGAGTCGTCATCCCGACGTAGGCGTGTTTCTTTTGAAGAAAGTGTCGCCATCTTTTTGCTGATCGTCGGCCATAGCAACAGACAAAGACAGGCAGCTGATCGATTTCCTCATTCGACACACACAATCAACAAACATTTTGCCAAAGTGTTGAAAGGTTTGGCCACTGCAGCGATAGTTCTTATTACTCCACCAGATCCAATAGATATACATGAAAGGATTACCGGTTCCGAAGATTTTAACCCATGGTTTCAGGTACGTTCCTGAAAAAACATCGATATAAATTTTGTTGTAATCTTTAATAAATGATTTTTACTGTATTGAATCGTTCCGATTAAGCGTCGTAACCACATAACCATGGACGTACATTGTGTTTTATTATATTTGAATGGAAAAGATAACATATAGTTTTCAAACTGAACAA
This sequence comes from Hemerocallis citrina, assembly GCA_017893485.1. Classification (NCBI taxonomy): domain Eukaryota; kingdom Viridiplantae; phylum Streptophyta; class Magnoliopsida; order Asparagales; family Asphodelaceae; genus Hemerocallis; species Hemerocallis citrina. The sequence goes on along the minus strand of CM030359.1, from coordinate 385,635,525 downwards.
TGTAGGGAGCAATAGGTGCTGTTGATGGCACATTAGTGGATGCTTGGGCACCTGCTACCCAACAAAATACTTGTCGGTCACGGAAGGGTAACATAACACAAAATGTTCTAGCCATTTGTGATTTTGAAATGATGTTCACGTTCGTTTATGCGGGATGGGAAGGAAGTGCCAACGACTCCCGTGTAATTCAAACAGCAATATCACAAGGATTGCTTCAAATCCCGGCAAATGATAGATATTATTTAGTAGACTGTGGTTATCCCAATATGCCAGGTTTTTTAGCACCATACCGAGGCGAGCCGTACCATGCACAAGACTTCCAAGGGGCAAACAATGCGCCGACTGGCCATAAGCAACTTTTTAACAAGCAACATGCAAGGCTACGAAATGTCATTGAAAGAACTTTCGGAGTCTTCAAGAAAAGGTTTCCTATTTTCAAATCTATGTCCAACTACACTCCAACAAAACAGGTGGATATGGTAATTGCTTGTTGTGCCGTACACAACTTCATAGGAAGACATAGCAAAGATGATACCTTTTTTGTCGAAGGAGCGGATGATGAATTAGGTCATCATCAACAAAATAACGAAATCCCATCAACATCTCAGGGATTGGATATGTCTGCTGCCTCATTGAACCGTATGGGTAGAAAAAGGGATCAAATTGCTGTGGCTATGTGGAATGCGAGGCATTGATGTCATTTGTGATGGACTTGTATCATTGTATCATTACTATTATAAATTCTCATAAGCATATTTTACTTTCAGTTATTTTTTTAAATGATTGAGATGTTGTCTTTACTAATTAATTCAATGATGTACAGGGGTTGCACATTATTTTTCCTCGTTGGTTTTAAGTAATGATGTATAAGGATTATTTTTCTGAAGTTGCACACTATGAATCATTTATTTAATGAATTGTAGGAGTGACTTGTGATGAATTAATCCGAACTGAGCTTTATTTTTCCTCGTTGGTTTTAAGTGATGATGTATTTGGATTATTTTTCTGAAGTTGCACACTATGAATCATTTATTTAATGAATTGTAGGAGTGACTTGTGATGAATTAATCCGAACTGAGCTTTATTTTTCCTCGTTGGTTTTAAGTGATGATGTATTTGGATTATGTTTATGAAGTTGCACACTATGAATCATTTATTTAATGAATTGTAGGAGTGACTTGTGATGAATTAATCCGAACTGAGCTTTATTTTTCCTCGTTGGTTTTAAGTGATGATGTATTTGGATTATGTTTCTGAAGTTGCACACTATGAATCATTTATTTAATGAATTGTAGGAGTGACTTGTGATGAATTAATCCGAACTGAGCTTTATTTTTCCTCGCTGGTTCTAAGTGATGATGAGATGGATTATGTTTCTGAAGTCGCACACTATGAATCATTTATTTAATGAATTGTAGGAGTCACTTGTGATGAATTAATTCGAACTGAGCTTTACTTTTCTCCTTTGGTTTTAAGTGATGATGAGATGGATTATGTTTCTGAAGTTGCACACTATGAATCAGTTATTTAATGATTTGTAGGAGTTACTTGTGATGTAGTAATCCTAACTGAGCTTCACTTTTCCTCGTTGGTTTTAAGTGATGATGCATTTGATGTATTTTGATTTATGCAGTGAGTAAGACATGGCCCTTTTTTGCTAGTATATGCAGTGAGAAAGAAAGGATATTGTGAACATTGATGATTTGAGAGATGATATCAGAGATGGCTGTTAACTTTGTTTGGCAGGGAAAATGGATGTGTGCATATGATTTCAAAGATGTAGGACAAAGTGTAATCTACACATCATTTAATTGATTAAATCTGTTGAAAATATTGTGAAATGATAGGTTATTGGGTATATATATGATCGATGCACAGGAAAACTTGGTTCACTTTTGATTTATTTAAACTTGGTTCACTTTTGATCTCATTTACATATCAAAAGTCTACCAAACATCAGTTTATAGCATACCATAACTCCAGTGTAACTTCAATCATCATTATAGATTTGTAATATGAATGGTTTTGGAGTATATAAATGTATGCATTATGGCACTAATTAGCTGTTGGAATATTGCAATACTGAGATATGATCCGTGAGACCATAAAAGCACAGGAGGCAAGGAAGATACAAGTTTCTGGAGATTTGTCGGATTTGTCTGCATTTAATGAGAGACTCCGATTTATTACTGAGGTTTGCATCTTTCACAGGTATTTTTCTTCTCCATATGTATTTCATACATTCTAAAAAAATCATATTGATTCCTCTTTCTCTCTGATGAGTGTCACTTATGTAGACACTGGTTTGTCAACAATTTACACAACTCTGATGTTGTCTATTTGGACTAGCTGATATCGAAATATAAAAGCAATATTCATCAGTTCTCTATAGATCTTGAGCTTATCTGGAAGTTGGAGGTTACTTTCTATCTTCTGTGTGGGAGATATAAATGGTCTTAGTAACTCAGACAGAAAATGTTATTCATCGATTGAAGCGAAAGAGAGAAGTTGGTTTTCATGTTGAAATTTCAGCTGGTCTAAACAGACTCTAGAACAATAAGAGCTATGAGCTTCTTTCAGAGTTCTTGCCATTTAATAGTCAAGCAGCTGCCTAAATTCAAGGATAGCTTGGAAGATTTGTTATGTTGTACTCTTAAACTCTGTTATCCAGTACAGATTAAAATTATCTGAAATCATGAGGTGATTATAGTTGTGTTTCATACACTGATAAGTCATTTGCACTTTTATGCTTTGATCTTGGAAATAGTTTGGATTTTGACCCGCTTGCGGGAGGAAGTGCATGCAAAACATCTGGTAGTCATGGAGTTATAATTTTATGTACTTCTCAAACTACCAATTTCTGGTACATGGCGGTCTAACCTGTGCATGAGTATAATGCTAGTAGGTGTACAAGGCTTTTTTGGTTTTAGCTGTTCGCATTCTTTTTCTTGATTAAGGAGTATTTTTTGCTAACTTCATTTACTTTCGTAGGAATCAATGCATCTTGCCGTCTGAGACCATTGAAACCTTGTATATCAGTATATACACTGCAATACTTGGAGCAGAAACTCCGCAGAAACAACTGTAAGAACACTCTTTTTGTTTTTATTCCTCTCTTGAATCATAACATGTAGTAATCTATTTAAACTTTTGTCAGCTTCTGTTGTTTATGTTGACTAATATACATGCTATCTCAATATTGGTTTAATGACATGGATACATAAATTTAAAATGTGTTAATGACTACATTGGGATAGCTACTCACTTGCAGCTTATTGAAAATTGAACTAGAATGAACAAACCAATACAGGATACAAAATGGTCTATTATATGGTTCTTCATTTTTAAACCAGTAACTTTTATAAAGAAGTAAAGTTAAATAGACCTGACCTGGCTGATTCATGTCATATTCATATGATTGTTCAGCTCCAGTTATAATTTCTAACTGTAAGTTTATTTATATATAACTATAAATTTGGAGTTGTGTAAATTGTTGACAAACTATCCGAGAGATTACATTCTGCATTGTAATCAAACTTACAAAGTTACATAAATAATATATATGACTTTTGCTTCAGTCATCTGTTTATCTAGATCTTTTGAATTGGTGAATCTAATTTGAGGAAAATAAAAATAAAAAGTGGATTGGTCTGCTTTTTTTTTGGGGAACAACTAGGTGAGGAATGTGGGTATAGATCTAATGCCTACCTAGTTACTGTTTTCTTTGAAATTAATTTATTTGGTGCCAAGTAGTATTGCGGAGGATCAAGTCATATTTCCAACAGTAGGTGGGGAGGTGTCATTTGTGCAGGAGCATGCTGAAGAAGTTGTGTTCGCATGCTGATCAAATAATTGACACCATCTTGAAGCATTTCCATAACAAGGAAGCTGCGGTTGGCTTCATACTTGTCAATATACTGACATCTATTGATATATATACCATTATTTACAATACAAGGAAATATTTTACTTATTTATTTTCTCTTCAGGCTCTTCCTCATGCGAGGAAGCATTTCTCTCTGAAGAACAAGAGGGAGCTTCTGTACAGGAGTATATGTGTGATGCCCTTGAGACTACTAGAGCGTATTTGGCCATGGTTGGTTGGGAACTATCAGTAAAATAGGTAGATTAAGTTCTCCTCCAATCTTAAACATCAGTTTTTTTTTTTGGGTCTGAGTTCATCATTAAACCTGCATTTTACTGGATGGGAGCTATTTTTTGGTCTGAGCTACTTTTGTAAGGTATTGCAATTTACTGCCAGTAGTGTGGGATGCTGGTTGTTGCTTTGCCTTTTGAGCAGCTGGCGACATATATGCTGCTGTATTGCTGTTTGGAGGCAGTGAGGGATTTTGAGCAGTGAGGGTTTAGGCAATGAAGATGCATTTTGCGAAGCATAACCAGCATCAGAACCAATATTTGGTGATGCCATTGCTGATGAGGATGAAGTTGGAGATGGGGAGATTGTCGTTGGTTGAGCTCATCGCCTAGGAGCTGCACCAACAGCAGTAAATGCTTCGCTAGTTCTGAGCCTACGACTATTTCCTTCATTCATCAAATGAATCAAATTAATAATAACAATAACTCTTTCCTGATGTTCACAGGGTTGTTGTATTGCTGTTTGCATACAACTGTATTGATGTATGCTTACTGTATTGCTGTATTCCTGTATGCCCATCTCTGATATGGATTTTTGTATGCTACTAAGACCTGGATCAAATGTATGCTGAATAAATTTTATGTATGCTTTCTGTGAAGGTTCTCCCTATTACTGCTGTATTGCTGTATTTTGTTTGCTATTAAGACCTGAATCAAATATATTCTGGTTCATTTTTATGTATGCTCTGAGCTTTGAAAAGGTCTGATCAGCTTGGAAGTGTTCAAATTTGTATGTATGCTCACAAAATGGGTATTGTTTTCTCTGAATACATTCAAGATACTGCAGTATATTGACTTGGCATAGCACTGGATTACGTGGTTCTTCCTACAGTACCAACACAACATTTGGTTATCTGAACAATTTTTAGTCGCATTTTACACTCTCTAATTCAGAAAACAGTTTTCAGCTACAAACAGCTTTCAGATAACAGTTTTCAGCTAGAACAGCTTTCAGATAGCAGTTTTCAGCTAGAAATATAACCGAACAGCTTTTAAACTCTCTCTTTCAGCAAAACAGCTTTCAGATAGCAGTTTTCAGCTAGAAATATAACTGAACAACTTTTAAACTCTCTTTTTCAGCAAAACAGCTTTCAGATAGCAGTTTTCAGCTAGAAATATAACCGAACAGCTTTTAAACTCTCTCTTTCAGCAAAACAGCTTTTAGATAACAGTTTTCAGCTAGAAATATAATCGAACAGCTTTTAAACTCTTTTTTTCAGAAAAACAGCTTTCAGATAACAGTTTTCAGCTAGAAATATAACCGAACAGCTTTTAAACTCTCTCTTTCAGCAAAACAGCTTTTAGATAATAGTTTTCAGCTAGAAATATAACCGAACAGCTTTTAAACTCTCTTTTTCACGAAAACAGCTTTCAGATAACAGTTTTCAGCTAGAAATATAACCGAACAGCTTTGAAACTCTCTTTTTCAGAAAAACAGCTTTCAGATAACAGTTTTCAGCTGGAAATATAGCCGAACAGCTTTTAAACTCTCTTTTTCACGAAAACAGCTTTCAGATAACAGTTTTCAACTAGAAATATAACCGAACAGCTTTGAAACTCTCTTATTCAGAAAAACAGCTTTCAGATAACAGTTTTCAGCTGGAAATATAGCCGAACAGCTTTTGAACTCTCTTTTCCACAAAAACAGCTTTCAGATAACAGTTTTCAGCTAGAAATATAACCGAACAGCTTTTAAACTCTCTTTTTCACAAAAACAGCTTTCAGAGAACAGTTTTCAGCTAGAAATATAACCGAACAGCTTTTAAACTCTCTTTTGCACGAAAACAGCTTTCAGATAACAGTTTTCAGCTAGAAATATAACCGAACAGCTTTTAAACTCTGTCTTTCAGAAAAACAGCTTTCAGATAACAGTTTTCAGCTAGAAATATAACCGAATAGCTTTTAAACTCTCTTTTTCACAAAAACAGCTTTCAGAGAACAGTTTTCAGCTAGAAATATAACCGAACAGCTTTTAAACTCTCTTTTTCAGAAAAACAGCTTTCAGAGAACAGTTTTCAGCCAGAAATATAACCGAACAGCTTTTAAACTCTCTTTTTCACAAAAACAGCTTTCAGATAGCAGTTTTCAGCTAGAAATATAACCGAACAGCTTTTAAACTCTGTCTTTCAGAAAAACAGCTTTCAGATAACAGTTTTCAGCTAGAAATATAACCGAATAGCTTTTAAACTCTCTTTTTCAGAAAAACAGCTTTCAGAGAACAGTTTTCAGCTAGAAATATAACCGAACAGCTTTTAAACTCTCTTTTTCAGAAAAACAGCTTTCAGAGAACAGTTTTCAGCCAGAAATATAACCGAACAGCTTTTAAACTCTCTTTTTCACAAAAACAGCTTTCAGATAGCAGTTTTCAGCTAGAAATATAACCGAACAGCTTTTAAACTCTCTTTTTCACAAAAACAGCTTTCAGATAACAGTTTTCAGCTAGAAATATAACCGAACAGCTTTTAAACTCTCATTTTCACAAAAACAGCTTTCAGATAGCAGTTTTCAGCTAGAAATATAACCGAACAGCTTTTAAACTCTGTCTTTCAGAAAAACAGCTTTCAGATAACAGTTTTCAACTAGAAATATAACCGAACAGCTTTTAAACTCTCTTTTTCAGAAAAACAGCTTTCAGATAACAGTTTTCAGCTAGAAATATAACCGAACAGCTTTTAAACTCTGTCTTTCAGAAAAACAGCTTTCAGATAACAGTTTTCAGCTAGAAACATAACCGAACAGCTTTTAAACACTCTTTTTCAGAAAAACAGCTTTCAGATAATAGTTTTCAGCTAAAAATATAACCGAACAGCTTTTAAACACTCTTTTTCAGAAAAACAGCTTTCAGATAACAGTTTTCAGCTAGAAATATAACCGAACAGCTTTTAAACTCTCTTTTTCAGAAAAACAGCTTTCAGAGAACAGTTTTCAGCTAGAAATATAACCGAACAGCTTTTAAACTCTCTTTTTCACAAAAACAGCTTTCAGATAGCAGTTTTCAGCTAGAAATATAACCGAACAGCTTTTAAACTCTCTTTTTCAGAAAAACAGCTTTCAGAGAACAGTACTCAGAAAAAATTTATTACCAAACAGTTTTTACACTCTCATTTTCAGAAAACAGTTTTCAAAAAACACATTTTAGGAAACAGTTTCAGAAAACAGGCAGCGAGAAAACAAAAAACAACAAACCAAACGCAGCCTAATAGCTTTTGTTCTATCTGTAGTTTGGAAATAAATTATTTTCTTCACATTTTTTCCTTCTCTTTGTTATTCTTGCAAATGCAACTATCAATTTATAATATGCATTAAGATAATAGCATGGACGTGCATTCAAGTCTAAGGGATCACTGTTCAGTTAACGAGCATTGCAGGAGTGTGTTAGATTATGCATGAACTAATCGTGTTTGTAAAGAATTATTTGTGAAATTTATTATTAGATATGATTGATGTTATCACCTATAGAAATTAGTTACTTAATGAGTTCAAATTTTTGTACTTTGCAACTACTTGAGAGTTTGAGTGCTACAATGTGAAAATGTATTCATCTAATGATTAATGAGTTTCATACTAAATCTCTTACCTTTAAATAATACGTTTCCCCCCTTATTTTTTCTCTTTCTTTTTGTAAATGATTCCCCTTTCGAATAAGAGATCTATTGAAACTTTCTAGGTAGGTTACCAATGGATGCAGCTCAGGCAAATTCATATTTAGGATGGGTATCGCAATGGCCTACATCAAGTCATTGAGATTTCAACATATATATCATTTTATTATTATTTTTTCAGTAGTCTAATTTGTAACTACTTGTAATGCATTGTCTTATTTTGAGAATTTTAATTTCTCCTTACTTACACAACGTGCACTTGTTATACGGTTCAATTTCAACTAGTGTTTACAAATTACACGTTGTCTACAAATGATAACCCCAACTCTTCCATTATAGTATTAGAGATACTAGTAATTTGCATGTGCAATGCACGTTTTATTCAGAAAATATATTCAAAAAGTAAATAATAAGACATAATCTGGTATCGAATCTGAGACCTTCCGTTACTTATACATATTTCTTACAAATTACCTATAGTGGCACAAACTTTTATTTTACATTTGTGACACTTTTGTAAATAAATATGTTAAATAAATTTGAACTTTGATAGTATTATGGTAACCAACAACAGGTGAGTAAAAGAATGGATAATATAATTCATACTTAAAAAGAATGGTTGAGATTAGATGATTGATTGTCTACAAATTACATGTTGTTTACAAATGACAAGTCTAGCTCTCCCATTATAGTATTACTAGTAATTTTCACGTGCGATGCACGCCTTAATAAATATTTTTTTTATTAATAGTAAAAATTTCAACATAGTCTAGCCTTAAATCTAATACGTACTTTATATTAGATTAGATATGCACGGACAATACACGGATTTGTTTATCTCCAAATATTTGTATTAATTGAATTTAATTTGGATGTATATTACACGAGTTTGCTTAGTTACAAAATTAGAGTTTGTTTGTTTACCAATCCAACTCTCCCATTAAAATAGTAGAGATTAGAGATTAGAAATTAGAGATATTATTATTATTATTTTCTCGTAGAACAAATGAATTTCGTCATTTCTTCTTAATTTTCAGGGGTACTAGTTACTACAATGAAAATTGACGGTCGTGGGTAGGTTGAAGTTGACTTTTTCCCTCCATTTCTAAAAGAAGACAGATGGTAAAAAATAACATTTTTGAGAGATATTAGCAGAGATTTAGGTTAATTAAAAATTTTAAAAAAAACTTAAAACTAAAGGACAAAAGTCAATCTAGTTTTAGTACAAGGCTAAAACCGTCCAAAAAGTCAAAAAATTTAACAGACAAGAATATTCTTCAGCATATTCCCTTTCAAAACTAACTGAAACACAATATAACAAAACTTTAAACACCTTAAATGCGATAAACAAAAAGAAATAGTCCCCATAACTGCAAAATTCAGAAAAGTTATAACCTCCTTTCCTGCAAGCTGAAAGCAAAATCCCCATTTTACCCTTCAAATTTCTTCTCCGTCCCATCTCCCCCAAAACTCCCAAATTCCTTAACGTAACCCTAATTTTCCTTCTCCTCCTCAAATCGAATCCCACATCCAAACCCTAATCATGGAATCCAACCCCACCGGCGCCGCCGACAACGCGGCCGCATCGGTGCCACTCGCGAAATGGAGGAGCGACTTTTCCCGCGCTTTCCGGTACTACCTTGACCGGTCAACGCCGCACCCGATGGGGCGGTGGATTGGAACTCTGGCTGTGGCGGCGGTGTACGTGCTGAGGGTGTACCTGATTCAGGGTTTCTACATCGTATCGTATGGACTGGGAATCTACGTGTTGAATTTGCTGATAGGGTTTCTGTCGCCGATGGTGGACCCGGAGATCGAGGCGATGGATGGGCCGTCTCTGCCGACAAGGGGGTCGGACGAGTTCAAGCCATTCATTCGGAGGCTTCCTGAGTTTAAGTTTTGGTGAGTTTCTGGAATTCTTTTTTCCTGATTTTTGTATGAATACTGGTCTGGTCAAGATTGCAGAATAAATTTAAATTTGGTGGAAAATGAGCTAGCTAGTTTATTATGTAGAATGTATATGTTAATTAGATGGAGATCATATTTGGTGGTTGTGTTTGATTCGCATCCCCATCTCCCACATTCGACATTCTACAAAATATAAAGGAAGAATCAAACAACTGTATGAGTCAATAAACAATTAAACACATGGTAAATCATAATTATCTTTATTAAAACACCAATATTTTTTATAGTTAGGACTTGCTTACATGATTCTTTTTTCATTAATGAAAATACAAACATGGGCCTAGAATTGTCAGTAACATTAACACACAAATGTATTATGAAGGGTATCTTATTTAATATTTTCAGTGTTGATCATATATCAGTATATGATTGTATATTGACTGAATCATACTTATTCTATACATAAAAGTCTCAAATGACAATCTTCATTCATGAGATAATGTTTTGAATTTGAGAGACAGGGAAAGAGAAGGATACCTCAGCGGCCTAATGGTTATGTGGGTTCACTGGAGCGGGAACTAGAGCGTGCCAAACGTGTTATAGTTAGGGTTTTGGTAAATCTTTTAACTTTGAGAGTAAGTTTTTTAGGATGATGACTGATGAGAGTTTGAGAGGGAAAAATATGGAAAGAATGCAAAAAGATACCTGAGCCCCTTAGATTATGGTTAGTCAATAAACTTTTTTGTCTAATGAGGTTTAGTCAATGACTAATCAAGTAAATGATGTTTTCACATGCAATCATGCTGGCCAGTTTGGGCCATTTCCAACTGATATGGAATTAAAAGTATTTTAGTTATCATTTAATTGTGGGTTGGTGATTCTTGAAATATTTAGTTAATATATAATACTAAGTATATAAACTATAGGGTGGAATATATAGGATCTCATACCAAAAGGCTTAATCGGTTTTAACCGACCTGGACCAAATTCCATATCCTAAACCGGAACCCGACCCAAACTGTAAAAATTTTCAATAAAATAACTGTGCCCGAACCGTTTAACCGCAAACCCAAACCTTTTCGAATGGTTCAGTTTGGGTGGGTTCAGTTTTGCAGTTTAAACCAAATAGTGCTCACCCCTACCCCTTTTGGACAAACACCTAACTCGATCTATTATTTAAAGATTACCTTACTGTTTAACTGAGAAGTCCTAGCCACGGCTCTTAGATTGTTTTGTAGTATTACTCTCCCTTTGATGCAGTTCTGCAAAAAGGGTTATTGTTTCATGTCTTGAATGATTTTAGCACAAGCCTTGAATTTACAAAATATGATAATTGTGCCTGCAAACTATTTGAGATTATTTTGATGCCTAGGTAATTAGTTTTATCTTCACTATTTTCTCTTTAATTTCCCTTTAAATATTATAAAAGTACAAGTTTATTCTTCACCTAGTTGTCATTTGGAAGGTTGTGGAGGGATTAGTGATGGTGGATAAAGGTTGGTATTGAAAGGGAAACTTAGGAAAGGCATTTTACGTCATGAATATGAATGTCAACTGTCTGTTGACAACAGGAGAAGGATTGAGAGATTTAACATTGGGAAACTTGGATTTGGGGATCGTTGCCTGAATATATGGACGAATTTCTCTCTCTCTCTCTCTAAACCTCTTGTTTGTGCTCAGGAGGTTTATATTTCGTGTCTGTTATATGCAATGATGTAGGTGGGTAAGAACCTTCTCACAACCTGTCATTGTAGGATTCCGCTAGCTTAGGGAATAAGTGAGTTTCTATTTGTTTATTTGAACATCATATGCTAGGGGAAGTTTATGAACATTCTAGAATTTATTAGTAAACATCATTTGTGCATCCATTTTTAAGACTAGAATTGTTTTCAAGTTGGAGGGTGGTTGTTTGTTTATTCAAATAGCTTAAGTATAGGGTTTTTTTTTTTTTTTTTTTTGGGGGGGGGGGGGGGGGGGGGGGGTTGGGTTTTATATGTTAACAAATGTAGAATGGTTGGTGAGATATTTTTTGTGTTTTTAACAAAAAAAATTGACATCTGAGCTGAACAATGGAGAGGTTGTGTAGGATGGACATTTCGGGCAGGAATTGCGGTCAGATGAGTAGTTGCTTGGACTTGCCAAAAAATTGAATATTCCTTTCCTTGTGAGGATGCCAAAAGGCCCAAATGGCTCTGTAATTGTATACTGACATTAGAAGATTTATGTTTCATTCACTTCCTTGTTACTGATTTCTTTAAAACTGATGTACAGTGAAGGAGGTAATTGTAAATGAACCTGGTTAAAATTTGATGCTGAGATAAGCAATTAGTTATCAACCATTATTAAGTACTAGTAATTTGCACATGCGCTGCACGGCTTAATTTTTTTTTTTAAAGTAAAAACTCTGATGCAGTGAGGACTTGAACTTGAGACCTCCTGCATATTAGTTATGTACACGCAATACACGTAAGTTGGTTTTGTTGATTGGAAAATTAATTTGTATGTACATGCGTTTTACGGGTTTCTTGGATTTGTATTGGGGAGTTACTTTGTACGCCCGATGCATGGGTTGGTAGATTTACAAACGACAACTTCAACTCTCCTAGTAATTTACACGTGCAATGCATGTCTTAATAAATAAGATTTTTAAAAGTCGGATGTAGTCTGGGCTTGAACCTGAGACCTCCTTTATAATAGCTATGCACGGGCGATGCACGAAGTTGTTTGTTTACAAATGGCAACTCCAACTCTCCCATTATAATATTGGAGATGTACGTGCATTTTACGGGGTTCATGGATTTGTATTGGGGAGTTTGTATGTGCGATGTATGAGTTGGTAGATTTACAAACGACAACTTCAACTCTCCTAGTAATTTACACGTGCAATGCATGTCTTAATAAATATAGTTTTTTAAAAGTAAAAATTCGGATATAGTCTGGGCTTGAACCTGAGACCATCTTTATAATAGCGATGCACGGGCGATGCACGGGTTTGTTTGTTTACAAACGACACCTCCAACTCTCCCATTATAATATTAGAGAGGAGAGATTTATGCTAGTATTGTGCATTGTGCTCTTAGTTATTAACCATAGTCCTGGTGTAACATCTAAGCATAGTATTTACACAATAAAGAGTTATTTCTCAATAATTTAAGCGGTTATTTCATTTCTTAGCTTTGTTTGAGCCCTCTGTTGCATCATTGAAGTAATCTATTTAGTATTTGATTTCTTTGGCTTGCAAACATGAAACTATAGATAATGACCATAATTAGCAAAAAATGTTTTCAAGTAAATTTGTTTTGCATTACATGTAGCCTTATTTTATTAAGCATAGTTAGTCACACATTTTAGACAGGAAAGAAGACTGGGTTTTATATTCACATCAGCTTTTTATAAGGGAGAGGAGAAGTGTAATTTCTAATGTCTTAAATATTTTCTTATGTAAATCAGGTACTCTATAACAAAAGCCTTCTGCGTTGCATTTGTGATGACCTTCTTCTCTATCTTTGATGTGCCAGTGTTCTGGCCCATACTTCTTTTCTACTGGGTTATTCTTTTCGTCCTGACCATGAAGCGCCAGATCTTGCATATGGTCAAGTACAAATATATTCCATTCAGCATTGGGAAGCAGGTGCTAACCAACTCTAATACGTGAACTCAAGTAGTGTCATCTAATTTTCACTAACTCTGATGTAAAAGTTCCAAGTCTCTTCATATTTAATGACTTTAGCTGAAGCCACCATTGACCTCCAATACCTAGTCTCAATTTAGTGAAGGGAAGGGTAGCAGTCTCCAAAACTGTTTGAATTAGGTTCTCATGTCATTGGATTTGCATGCACTTATTTGTTTTAGGTTGCTATAAAGCCTGCTAGATTTCCCCTTTGTGGAACTGATGGAGAAAATTTTAGATTTAAGTATTACACGTTTAATTTTCTTGGTTAAGTTACGTGCTTACTTAATTTCTAGTTCAATTGCGTGTTTTTAATTTATAATTTATTTTATTATTTTACTTTTTTTTTCTTCTTGTAAGATAGTCTTGTTCCATTTTACTGCGAAACACTCCCCAATTTTATCCTGGGCCTCCTCCTTCTATCTGTTTACTACTTGGCACAACATAGTAATAGCCTATTAGGCTCTGTTTGGTACCAACATATGGAGACCTGTATAAACTATTTGCCTTTGGAAGTATTTAAGCTATGAAGAACAAACACTTGTAGATCAATCTACACGTATATCCACACTACCGCTACCTAAAATAGATGTCCGGTAAACCTAAAATGTATTGATACAAAATTTCAAAAACACTTAAAACTGGCACTTCCTCCATTTCTTCAATCAATCACATCTGTAGGTGATTTTAGTTTTTTGCAGAGTGTATTTTCCCGTAAAAGAAAATCTCAAGTAAACAGTTTTTCTTCACATAGCTCACAAGTATTTTTAGACCCAGCACTTTGTTTTCAACAAAAACAGACAGAGCGTATCTTAAGATACCAGCTTATCCTCTCAGCTATATTTCCTTTGAATTTCTCTTGCAATCTCTCTCTCTCTCTCCCCCCCTCTTCTTCTTCCTGTTCCTGTTTTTCCTTTAGAATAAACTTCTGTCTCCTTTTCTCCACTAACTTATCTGCACAAATCTGATGAAAACAGAAGTACGGAGGGAAGAAGGGTTCACCGTCGAGTAGTGGCTTTCCCAGAGACTGATCTCTGATTGTGTGATTCTACTACAGAAGGGCGGAAAGGAAAGATGGGAAGCTGGACCTGGGAACTTGGGGTGTGGGTCACTTAATGTATTATGCATACTTCGATATGAAATATTCATCAAATCCTATTCTTAGAAATATAACTGTTGATATGTTTTTAGGTACTTATGCTTATGTAGTAGAGACAAAATGACAGTGAACTCTTCTTATGTGGTACATATCTAATATAGTATATAACATGATTCTTTCTCTCCATGGTGTTCTTCCTAGCATTACAACATTTTCATGTATCCCTACGGAGTCAGTTGTCAGCTTCAGCATACTAATGCTACTAATGTTAAGAGAAAACTGTAGTGACAGAGCAGTATATGTTCAGTTCATTGCCAAGGTTACATTCATCAGTATGTTAGAACTAGGACAAACTGTGATGAGTTATTTATATGTAAATGTGAGTTTCGTGGTGATTCTTGTTTAAATTTTGCTGAATAGCATGGTTGTTGCTACCAAATTCTTGACAGCAAAATTGTCTGCGAACAATATGTCCAAGTTGTCGTCTTAATTTTAATGATTCTTTTTTTATAGAATTTGGGCAACTATATGAAAGCTGTACTATTTATTCTACTATTCTTGCTCCTTATTCGGCAGTGGTGTTATTTGTATTCTAGCTACCAGAAGTGATACAGCTCACAAGACATGAACGCTTGCAATATTCATCTCTAGTCTCCCAAATTATAGTAATTGCAAATTAATTTCTCAATTAGCCCTCATTCATCAAATTAATCGCCATTTTCAACCGAATCTACTACATTCAAGTGAATTTAGCCTCCAATTAAAGTAAGTCGTTTCGTTAAACTATCAATTCGATATGCTCAATTGAATTTACTACAAGGCTACAACCATCACTGAATGAGTTAGTTACTCCATTGGAGACAAAAATTGAATTGAATATAATAGATGTAAGTTAAATTGGGAACTAAATTGAGTTTGAATGACTTGTAACTGAGGAACTAAATCGCAAGCGTCGGAGATTGTGTACAACTTCTTTCTTATGAATTATCCCAGCGTTTCAATAATTTGGGAGACTAATGCAAAAAACTTGTTAACTTCTCTATGCAATAAATTCCAAAAATCCCTTTATTTAATTAGAAATTGGAATCAGAAAGGCATAGAATAGAATAAGAAGGGAGATGCAGCGATGAAGCAGAGGAAGAGAGAGAGAGAGAGAGGAGCAATAGGAATGTGGTGAAGATAACAATGGTGAAGCTCCAATCCAGGAATCCAATCACCATGAAAGCGAAATGCAGCGGTTCGTCATTAATTTTAACGAAGTTGGATGTTGCCCCTATTCTTGGAATCTTGTCTATCCTTTCCTTAAATCTATCCCTCATTCTCACTCACTCCCTATCGCTCCCGGATCTTCAGCAGCTATGGCGATCACTCGAGAGAAAAGAGGTACGCAACTTCATTTATTACTATTCTTATTATTCTTATAGTATTTGGCTAGAATCCCCTAGGATTCTATCCTTTGTTTTAAAATTTTATTATTATTATTATTATTATTATGGAATCCATCCGCACATTAGATCCATGCTTTTTTCACTTGTTAGTTAGTTAGTTGGTTAATTAGTTGTACTTAATTGCTTGCATGTTAATCTCCTTCATTCGAGAGGGGTGGTCTCTTTGCTTTCAATTGTTCTTAGCTAAGAAACGCAAGCATAGATTTCATTTTATAAAATTTATAACTAAAACACAATCGTACATATATACAAATCAACAAGATATATACATCATAAATAAAAAGATTAAGTCGGAAAGGAGAGGGGTGGGTGTATCATGTATGCGTACCACAACGTTAGATGTGTTCGGTGCTAATGATTTGGGGAGAGCTAAGCTAGTCCTTTAACCTTTGATAAAGAAACTTCTTGTGTTGTGGTGTGGGGTGGTGTGGTGTGCTTACTATAGCCACCTACAACTATTCCAGTCTTTTAAGATGGGTGCAAATAATATCGCATAAGGAATCCCCTGATTTCTTGCAATCATGAAGAAGCAGAATTTATTTGCCGTACTAGGCCACTTTTTGAAAATATTTATGATTATAGACCAGTTGCGAAACTGTTAGCGCTCATAGGCTATTTAGTGCAACGTCAACAGCGGCCGCTATTTTTATTAGCGGCTTGTTCTATTTAGAGGTCGCTAATGGGAATAACGGCCTCTATTTAAAAATTTTGAAATTTTTGTTTACGGTCGCTATTCCTATTAGCGATCAAAGCATATATGAAGTCGCTAATGGGATTAGCGATCTTCAATGAACTGTATTCCAACACTTAGTAAAATCTAAAGAGTTTTTACTCTCTGAAAAAATAACAATCAATTTATTTCTGAAATTGAGGTCGCTATTTAGAATAGAGACTTTTATTGTACTAGGGTCGCTATTCCTAATAGAGGCCTTAATTGTGCGACTATTTTGTAAATTTTGCAAAGAACAAGGCAATTGAGTTTCCTACTGAGGTCGCTATTGCGAATAGCAACCAAAGTATACTAAGGTTGCTATTCCCAATAGTCACCTTGGTTATGATTATTTTGCAAATCTTACAGATAGTAAGGAGATTTAGTATTCTACTGAGGTCGCTATTCGGACTAATGACCTCAGTTTTAAATTTTTTTTTCCAAAAGAGCAAAAAGTTTTCTAAAAATCGCTAAATGTCTCAATACATTCATTTGAGGTCGCTAACCTCATATATACTTTGGTCGCTAATGAGAATAACTACAGTAAACAAATAATTCCCAATATTTTAAAACATAGGCCGCTATTTCCATTAGCGACTTTCAAAATGAAGAGGCCGCTAATGAAAATAGTGGCCGTTGCTGACGTGACACCAAGTATCCCACGAGCGCTAATAGTTTCGAAACTGATCCATAATCGCAAATATTTTCAAAAAGCGGCCTAGTACAGCAAAAAAGTCGAAGAAGCAAGCACTCAGCTCAGAAAGGGATGGATGGATGGAGGTAAGTCCCCGATGTGTTCACTGTACGATTTTCTTTTTTTTCTTCTCTATTTAATCCTTTGCCAAAGCTTCCTATTTACTCGCTATTAAGTAAGTTGCTTGGATTTGGGAATTTAGCATGAATTATTTAATGTTTTGACATTCGTCTGATATCCAGTTGTAGCATCATACACTGCAAAATGGATGTGGTCTACTACTGCCTATGCCCCTTCATAACATTTCACAAGAGTTGGTCGATTTTAAATGGATATTCCCAAAATAACATCATTATACTGGAAATAACTGCTAAACTTGTGGTCCAATATGTAGGGAAAATATCGTTGTAACATTCTGCATAATAGAAAATTCACTTTGTTAATGGCAAAAAATGAGTATCATGTATGTCTCTCATTTTTAGGCTGTGCTTAACTTTGTTCAATTGCAGAGACCCACGATCCGTCGGAAATGGAGAATGCCTCAAGACCGAACAAATCCTCCCTATCTCGTCCTTCATCTCGACACAAGCGAAGTGGCTATGAACCTTCTGACACCGACACTGACTGGCTGGAGACCCCTTGGCATAATGGGAAGTTGATTTCTAATAGATCTAAAACCCCTGACCCAGCACGAACCTTCAGGTCTAAAACCCCGGATCCTTCTAGAAGCATTGCTTCAATTTCGAGCAGGTCGAAAACTCCTGATCCTTCTAGAACCCATAGTCCCTTAAACCGTAGCCGGAGGTTCACTTCAAAAGAAGATAATGACTCTTCAAGAACTAGTCCTGCCATGAGAAGACACAGCAGATCGCCATATAAGCCAAGTAGATATGGTGATGACGGACAGTCTGTTCTAAGAAGAAATACAAGTTCTTTGAAGGTTTCAGAGCATCGCAGTAAAAACATTTCTCCATACAGACCTAGAAGAGCGGTGGGAAATGATGAAATTAATGAGCATGAGGGCTCATTGCAGAAGAGAAACCAGAGAACACCGTCTATACTTCAAAACACCCAGGATACAGGAGCTGATTCGCAAGCTCAAGACATCTCTAGGATGAGTGAGAGGTCTCGACTGAGTGGCTTGCCCAACCATAGTTGGAGTAGGTCGATATCTGCTCTAAAACCAAGAGTAGAAGAGGAACAACAGGACAGGAGGCCATCACCACTAGCTATGTTCGCGACCTGTAAAGAAAGTGAGCGTGTATATGATGATGAAATGCAATATGAACCTAATGAAAGAATTGCTAATGTGAAGCTATCTGAATCTCCCTTAGCTGACAGTGTTTTGATGCAGAGCACTGAGTCCATCTCACTTGGCGATATCTTTATTTCTCGTATTGGCACAGCTCCCGAAAAAGTGCCTACTGTTAAGAATACTGATATTGGAAGCGGACAAATTCAACAATTGAATAGAGGGATGGGAAGTTTTAACCAGAAAACTCCAGTTGTTACAGTTAGCACTGTTCTTTCTCAAACAAACACCAGCACAAATTCAAGTAATGGTAGAAGCACCAATTACAGCGGTAGATCAAGTGATACCAGTGGAAAACTGAGCAAAAGCAGCAAAAAGTTCACTGTTAATAGACAGAGACTCCAACCAGATACGTGGCTGTCGTGTATGAGACGTGGATCATGCAACAAGTCAAAGTCACCCGACTCCAGGGCAATTGACGAGGCGTCATTAATTGAGAGGGCAATTGTAGTCGAGGAACTCAGACCTTTCTGGGCTGATAAGCATAGCCCACGTTCGTTGAGTAAATTTATTTGTCACAAACAAGAAGCACTATATCTCAAACAGTTGGTAATCATTGCTAGACCTTGACAGCATTCTTAATCATGCTCTTCTAATCTTCTTTATCACATTCATCATAATTCATTACTTTTGAATGTTGCAGTAGATTCTTCTTCTATTACAATTCATATGCAGTTTGGATTTGATGGTCTGCTGAGTTTTGATTTTTTAAAGTTCTTGTCCGTATCTAATCAATTGAATCTAACCATCATCTTGCTTTATCGAAAAACTGTTACCTCTTACACAGAATGAGTGATTGACATTTATCTGGCATGCACGCTGGTGCATTAGAGATTTTCTAATAAATCAATTTGTATAAATTTTTATAATCTAATCATATTTACCCTTTTATATGTCAATAAAGCTTATGCTTAAAATATTGCAATGACTGTAAGTGTTGGCTTCAGATTATTGATCAGTGCTTTCTAATTAGTCATGGAAAATTTTTCTTAAAAGAGGAGCAATTTCCACATATTGATTCTACCATTTTTGCATGTCTTAGGTATCCAACAACAATTGTCCTAATCTTCTGTTCAAAGGACCTTCAGGCTCTGGAAAGAAGTCATTGAGCATGGCTTTGCTGCGTGAGCTTTTTGGTGACTCCTTGAAAGTATGATCGGTTAGAGTCATAGTCATTTATTCTGTTATACATTTTTCTATTTGGTAAAGTAACCCAGAAACTTATCTGCCATTTTTGCAGACTACGAATGTTATAAGACATTTCCAAGTTCAGGTATCTGCACATTACTTTCCTAAATATGGTCTTGCTGAATCTTCATTGTTTCTAAATTTTCCCTTGACTATGCATCTTTTACTATTTCTAACTCACTTTTATTTTACATTTTAACTACTTAGAGGTTTTTGTTTAAGATTTAATCATCTAGTTGTTGATGCCTTAAATAGGAAACAAGGACTACACAATTTTCTGTGCCGATGGCTTCAAGTCCTCACCATGTGGAACTTAATTTGAAATCTGAATCAAAAAATGCTAGATACACTTTGATGGCTCTTGCGAAAGAACTAACAGATGATCATTCGCTTGCCCCTGAAGTTAGCGAAGTCATTTTCAAGGCAGATTACAAAGGTTTGCTAATGTAATACTGAACCTGGATTTTTTTTTTTAAAAATGCTTTCCTGATGCTAGTGATAAAAGATATTTCTTTTTTTGTTTATCCAGTAATTGTTCTATATGATGTTGATAAAGTTGCTCACAGTGTGCAACACTTGATTAAGTGGATAATGGACCGTTATTCCGATGCATGCAAAATATTTATTTGTTGTGAAGATGATGCTTATATTCTTGATGCCGTGAAGGCTCGTTGCAAACTTATTACTATGGATGCTCCAGTTACGCATGAGGTAAGCATCAATATTTTCTCTGTGTCTGTCTTTGTATATGATACATTTATTTCCATATACAAACACAGATGCACCAAAGAAATTCTCACTGGATCATATATATATATAATATAGTGCTATGATCATGTGAGAATCAGTGAGAACCAAGTGTGAACCTTTTTTCGGATATAAATTTAAAAATCTGAACCGTTCATTTTGATCTACACATATAAATTAGTCTACGGAAGAGAAATCAAGTCATTTGAGATGCATTAAAGTGTTACAAATCGTATGGCTGAATAACGTTATACTTTATAATGACATGATGGATGGATAAATGAATTTAAAATGACCGATATTACATATTTAGACTAATTTAGTCATTCTAAACAATTTGAACGATTCGAATCATCCATGTGATAGCTATGTAAGGAGTTCACACGAAGCTTATTGTGAATATCTATATATATATTTGGTTAATTTATTTTATGACATTGTTTCTGTTAGGTTTTGTGAGAAATTAACAATTGGGAATTAGGGTTTATCTCTAGATCAAAGTTGCTTGAGATATTCATCCTAGGTATCAAGATTGGAATACATAGACTGCTATCACAAGCCAGTATTTATTCTTAAATACTGGTTTGGGTATCGGGTTATAAGCCCACAAACCCGCGTTCCAATATCCAATCAATTGTACATTCATTACACGTGTTACACATATGCACGTGCTATATTTATATAGAGAGAATATACCAATATATCCAACAATCTCCTCCTATATTCTCAATATATAAAGTACAGGATTATCTCATCAGATCAGTATACAACTGACTGGCTGATAGCAGTCCATAAAGGAAAAGCATCATAAAGGTATAGTTTCATAGGAACCAATAGAATTATAAAACTGAATAGTTCAATCAAGACTAAACCAATATAATTAACTAGTTCCAAACCATATCCAATTCACAATAGTTCACAAAGACTAAACCAAATGGAATAATCTGTCATAGTTTCAAAATCAAACAAAACAAATAAACTTCAAGAACAAAATATGAGTTTTAAGCTCATGAACACAAGAGTCTTAAACTCAACAGAAGTTTTACCAAGCAAGTGACTAATTTATTCTCAAAAGAAATAAATTGAAATTCTATCCTTGCACACTGCTTTATGTTTACTCCTCCATTTTGAGCAAATCATTATTTTTGAAATCTATGTTGATAGATTCAACTCCTCCATCTTTGCTAGCTTATTGAAAACTAGAATATCAAGAGACACATCTCTAAGAATTTCAATATATTTCACAAAGTATCTAGTTCCACAAAAGAACTTAGTACAATTCATAATTAGCTTAGCAAAAATGTAATGCAAGCATCACAATCAAGTATTTTTAATAAGTAAAGTATATGAACTTTATAGTTTCTACACAAGAACCATACTATGTTTCATATTGGAATAAAAAGATTGCCGTTTCAATCATGGTTTAACATTGAATCATCAAAATTGGAATGAAACATGTATCCATAAAAGACATATCATCAAAATTGGAATGATATTTAGGACAATTTAATCATCGGAAACACATCGACAAGTTTTCATGTTTCGTATTGGAATAATATGATTATTCTAAGTAAATTTCCTAGATATATAATACTATCAAAATTGGAATGACATTATATATTTGTGGAATTTATGTCGAATCATCAAAATTATCTAAAACATGTCAACTGCCTCTAAAATTGATGCTTAAGTTTGAACTTCTCTATGGCTCCAATTGATTCTAAATTTCAAAACTTGTTGGATGTTAAAGCTTTGACTCAATAGCTTTTAACTCCACTTTCCCCCACAATTTTGATAATTAGATCACTTTCAAGTCTCTTAGCAAGAGCATTAGCCATACTTGTCGCAATTGCACTTTATCTATGAGAAAGTTCAACTAGGCTTCTTTAAGCCTTAATATACTCTTCTTACTATTATAGAGTGAGTTATGAGCTGCAGTGCATTGTATCTTGATAGTCGCATAACAGAATTAGAGAATTACTTAAACTTCTTAATGGATAACTAGCAACAATTTCTTCAATCCACTCAGCATTTTTCCCTGCAGAGGATTACACATAGAGGTCTGATTTCATGGATGATAGCACAGTGCCCGTTTGCTTTTTATTTCCATAACATTTCTGTTTCTCCTAGTGTAAACACATATCTACTAGTTATTGACTTTCACTAAATTCTGAGCATCATAATGCATCAGATTAGTCATTCATTCGAAGAATGACTAGAGTAGCACAAAGCAAACTCTTGAATACCACTCAGGTATCTCATTAGCCTCTTAAGGGCACTCAAATGTGTATGGAATTATTAGTGAATCTGCAGATCATACCTACCTCAAAGGCTATGTCTATTCTAGTGCAGATCTTTGTATACATGAGACTGTCAATTCCTTTAGAATGATCTACATGTCTCATAGTTGCACCATCATTAGGTGTTAACCTTTTATCATAATCATAAGGTGTTTCAAAACGCACTTTCAATCACTATATCCCCACTTTTGAAACACATTTTGATTTGATGAGTTTGACTAAGAGTTATCCCTTGCCAACTGAAAACTCACCCTTATACCTATGGTGTCCACAGTACCTAGGTTTTCATGTTGAAATCTTTGAATAGCACAATTTTAACTTCATTTGTAATAAAGATGTCACTTCCAAGAATATGCACATCAACAGAACAAGTAAATAACAGCCACTATATTTGACATACCACAAAGTTGAAGGCACTGATCTGAATTACTTGATTCATATACTAGGCTCTTTTAAAAATTTGTCAAATTATTTATTCGCTGGCTATACATGTTTTAAGAATATACAATCATTTTACTAAATTGTAAATCTTGTTCACTAAACATATTAGTTCAAAACTTTTCAATACAAAACTGTTCAGTACAAAGCCTTTTAAATATCCTTTATGAATGATAAAATTTTCAATAGATGTAAGGGTAAGAAGAATACTTATTGTAGCAATATGACAAACATGTGAGTAGACATCAAATAAATCTACCCCATTTTTCTGAGTCAATCTGTTAGCTACTAAAAAGCATTGAAATTGCTACTAAACAATCAAAATTAAGTTTCTTTTACAAAACACCACTTACTAACTATAGTTTTAGCCCCTTTCGGCAGATCAACTAAATTAAAGTATTATTGTGTGACACAAAATCATCTCATTGTCTACTAAAGACTCTTCTAAGCTCATTTGTCATTTAGGTTTTCAAGTGTCAATAAGGCTGGTTCTTGATTCCAACTGTGAATCATTGAACATGTCTGTAGGACTAGATATTTCATACATTTATCTTTGATGAACATATCCTCAAAGAACTTTGCAAGTCTAGATTCTTCTAACACAAATTAGATAGATCCAACATCTGTCCACAGAGCTACATTCTGCACTTTCTAAACACACAAATATTTGTTGTAGGTCCTACTTTAGGCCTTCTAGGGTCATGTACTTTAATAAAAGTATCACAACACACATTTTCACTTTAACAAAACTATTTGTATTTTCATACCATGATTTACAAGGTGTATTCAATTTAGAGTGTAGTAACACATTAGAGATATGATTAACAATACAGCATCACTCATAATTACACAAGACAAACAACAGTCAATAATATAGAATTCAACATTTCACTAAGTGTTTGATTCTATCTTTTTTCAATACCGTTTGACTGTTGTAAGTAGAGTGCTCTAGAGATTATGCCCAATGCAAACTTCTCTAAAGTTGTTAAAACATAGTCACCACCTCTATTAAATCTGAACCCTTGATTTTTAGCATTTAACTATAAAATTAATTCATTAAGAATAACAAGTGCTTCATTCTTCATATATATGACAGATTTATATTAATCAACTACAAAAGCGATTAAAGTACTTCTGACCAACAATTGTCTCATCTAGTCACAAAACTACTGAGATCACAAATATCAAAATGTATTGACTCAAGAAGTTGTGTGCTTCTAGAGACCATACTAAATGATTTTCTAGTGATCATAATCTGAGCACAACTTTCATATTTGTCATATTTTAATGGAGTGTCATTTAGTAGAGTTATGAGTTTTAACAAGAACAAACAATTTAATATATAGTTCATAGTGATTCTAAATTTCAAAACAACTTGGATGTTAAAACTTTGACTCAATAGCTTTTAACTCCATTTCCCCACAGTTTTGATAATTAGATCACATTTCCTCACAAACAATTGAATATATAGTTCTCAAATCTTAGCCAATTATGCTATGTTCAAGAACACAATTAGAACTATTATTATTAATTGTCTCATTTGTTAAACTCAACTTATACATACGATTGACAATATATGCACTTTATGAGAGTTAATACAAAATTACTCTATCACATTTTACGAGAATTAGTTGCTTTCTCTAATGGTTCTAATAATGTTCACTAGCTCAAACAAACTGAGCAAAGAGTTCTTTCCTTTACTCGTTCTTCATCATCTTCATAACGCTAAATGAGATAATGACTAACATATTATAATTCAACTTTGCACACACAGTACAATGAACGAGAAGGAAACAAGACGTAACTAGTAGAGTCATATTCTACATTAAGAGATGCTCTCTCCTAAGTTACAGACATTTGTTATACATCTTATACAATTTTATTTTACTTTAAATTTTAGAGAAGCAAAAGTGTAATCTCATACAAACTGCAAACAATGGATTTGTCAAAATATCTATATACATAGTATGATAAAACACTTAACAATCCTAAACATGCTAGTTTTCCAAAGCGAAAATAATTATGATCTAAAACCTTCAATCATATGATCAAACGCACAAAACGTTAACACATTCATCACATGAAAGTACTAAGCAAGATTAGAGTAGATCATACCGACACTTCAAGTTAGAAGTGTTTTCCAAATTCCATGGAGAAACCTGTGTGGTGCAGACTTATTCAACCGTGATGCATATCCATCGTCTCCAACATACACAATTTGTAGATAACATTGAAGTTCCTACATTCATCAAATTGTAAAAGATTAGCCAATTAAACAAATTATTAGCACTATCTAATTCTCAACAATTTAATTGGAGATTCAATTTTATAGTCAAAGCCTATAATTTATCAAAATGCGCATTTGATCCTTAGCACGTAGCCAAAGCAGTTATTCAAATTTGTATTTAATTAAACAATGCTTAAACGGTTTGAACTTTAGCACTCAGCAACAAAATTCAAACAAATAATTAAGTAACAGTTTAAATTGAGTGAGAAACTTATCTTTAATTTAGATTTGAATTGGAAGTACATTGCAGTAGATCCAGTCTTCTCCCCAAACGGAATACAAAAATAATACACAATGGATTGTCTCCACTGGTTAGATCCAGATCTGATTCCTTTTGACTTGATCTGGATCTGATCCAACAGTCCAAACACCCAACAGCAATCTCCAACCAATAGAGCAACTGTTGGACTGGATCTGAATCTGGATCTGCTCCAACAACCCGAACACATAACACCGGATCTCAACCAATGAGATTCCCTATCAAAAAATCAGATCTTTCTATCACACAGAGATCTGGTCTCTTGCCTGAACATGCAACACCAAAATCCACCAATCGAAAAAATTAGATTTTTGGATCTGAGTACACTGACTTGATCTCACTAAGATCACAGATCGATGGAGAGAGAGCTCGTGGTGGCATCCGGCGGCTCGCGGCTCGCGCCCAGCGACGGCAGCGGCGCTCGTGTTCGCGCAAGCTGATCGACGGAGCATTGACGAGATCTGGCGGCGTTCGGCGTTTGTCTGTGGGAGCGACGGCGGCGTGCGGCGTTCGTCTGTGGGAGCGACGACGCCGGAAACGATCGTCGGTGACGATGCCCTTGAACGGCTTCGAGGGTTTCGACGAGAACGACGGGATCCAACGGTGCTCCCTTTTTTCCTCTTGATTAATCTCACAAATTGATTAAAGAATTATCTCAAGATTGTTAGGTTTTGTGAGAAATTAACAATTGGGAATTAGGGATTATGTCTAGATCTAAGTTGCTTGAGATATTCACTAGTATCAAGATTGGAATACCTAGACTGATATTACAAGACAGTATTTATTCCTAAATACTGGTTTGGGTATCGGGTTATAAGTCCACAAACCCGCATTCCAATATCCAATCAATTGTACGTTCATTACACGTGTTACACATATGCACGTGCTATATTTATATAGAGAGAATATACCAATATATCCAACAGTTTCTGTATCATATAATATATTCTGTATCTTGGACTTTACATTTTCTTACAAGAAGCTTACCATAAATATAGATGGTTAAAATAAATTCAGCGATTTTTAGTTTCTGCTACATGTTGCATCCTTTAGTAGGGTACATTCTTCTGCTAATAAATGTTCTAGCTCAAAATGCTTTATCAGGGGTTACTTTCAGGAACTAAGCCCTGAAAAACTTAAGTCTGTTTGAAACCCAATGAAATCGTAGATCTTGTCAGTAGGACCTAAGAGAAGCTAGCATTTTAGGGGTACCCAAAATTCTTAATAAGCAATTTTATTTTTTGAACTATTACCAACTTTGGTTTACCTCTAGCTTCCCTTCTCTTATGTAGAAACTAGATTGTGAACTTGCTCAGCTATTAGTTGCTCTTTCACATGTTCCTATCATAACTTGTTCCTCATATATCCTTATTTGAGTCTTCTTCTCACTTATGATGAATGTTATCATTTCTTAGTTAGCCTTGTAGCGGGTGTGCTACTTAACCATCATAAGATTCTCATCTCTGTACATAATTT
This sequence comes from Hemerocallis citrina, assembly GCA_017893485.1. NCBI lineage: Eukaryota > Viridiplantae > Streptophyta > Magnoliopsida > Asparagales > Asphodelaceae > Hemerocallis > Hemerocallis citrina. The sequence continues at coordinate 385,608,233 of CM030359.1, read as the reverse complement.
TTAACATGTTTGTTTCTCCGTGTACATTCTGATCTATAAAAAAAAGTTGTGATAATTATTTTGAGTCTAAATGGCAAACTGACATGTGATTAATTGAATTGTAAAATTTCCCTCTTTCTATGGTTATTTTTTTTATTGTATTACATCAAAAGAACTTTCCAATGTGCTGCCATGCTTTAGTTCTATGCACATATCCTTCTCAGGTTATACTATCACGATGAATGATTAGTGTTAAGCATAAAAAAATGGTCACTCTAGGTAATTTTGGCCATCAATATCAACCATGCCCTGATATGTTTTTTCATCATTTTGCTTAAATTACCTTTCATTTGATCCACCCCTAAATCTTTAAGATTATAGAGATTCTTTCCACTAATCTTCATTGGAAATATCTCCTATGCCATCTCATCACTAAATTCAGTATCATCATCAGAATTCTTTTAGGAATCATTGATATCTACGGTGCATAGAGATGGAACATCAAATATGACATAACCACACGACAGATACAAAAAATGATACAGGGGCATATGTATAGATAATATTTGTTTTTTCTAAAATAAACTAATCATATGACTTAATCATATAATACTGTTGGAGGTCGATTCGATGATAAGTCTGGACCATTGGATTTACATCCTGTTGCTAATAGTTAGCTGACTTTGGTCATATAAGTTATTACTTTTTAATATCCAAGAATCATCCCCAAGTCTCAGTAAACATTACCCTTGTTAACATGTTCAGTTTGCCAACAGCCTCTCATGTCACCCTTTCACTCCTTTCTGTCTCATGCCACTCTCATCTTCTACTTCCAATGACGAACATGTCCACACCGATGCTGGTTTGAAAAAGATTTTATTTTAATTACTACAGGGACCATAGTTTCGGATGGTTAGGGAGGCTGCACTGATCTTCGGCAATAGATAGTATGCGTCCAAGCTGAACTTGTTTTAGTAGTTTGTTTGAGCTACAATGAGTTATTATGATAGCTCGAATGAATTAATTACCAGTAATTATGTGAATGGTGACAATAGTCTCTTGCTTGTGCCTCTCAATTTTTTGGAGTTTTCTTTCCCTCAAAATTTTATCTATGGGACTTTCTGTTCTGTATGTTATACTCAGAAAGACAATATCATATAAATCTTTTCCCCTACTCTCTATTTTACTAAAATTAACAAGAATAGTCCATGTCATATTCTCAGATCATGGAGGTCCTGATTCAGATAGCAAAGAAAGAGAGCTTTGAGCTTCCTGTGAGTTTTGCTGCTAGGATTGCAACAAAATCAAAGCAGAATTTGCGGAAAGCAATTATGGCTCTTGAAGCATGCAAAGCACACAAGTAAAAGAAGTTGAACTGCGATAATATGAATTAAATATGTTATGGGTACCTTTCATTATGTCTTGATTGCTTATTATCATTGCAGTTATCCTTTTGTTGATGAGCAACCGATACCACTGGGTTGGGAGGAGGTAGTGATGGAAGTTGCTGCAGAGATCCTTGCTGACCCTTCAACTAAAAGGTTAAACCCCACATTTTATTTCTAGTTATAGCCTAATTTCTTTGCCTTTATTATCTTAAAAACATAAATTAACCTTGATATATACTTCTATCCTTTATCCTTTATCCCCCTGTGCTAGAATCATCCTAACTGGTTAGCAATTGTTTCATGTTAGTTATAATGCTTGTCTTTGGTTGAAGCGGAAGTGAGAGAGATGGGGCTGTATTCACTTTTACTCAGAAAAGGGTTTAGACAATATAGAAAGGAAATGATAGAGAAAAAGTTGGCTACATAATTTGGCACCCTCGAAACTGAAAGGAAAGTTGGAGAGAAACTGATGTCTAGTTAGCTTAAGCTGTCGAAGAATCTACCCCACAACTCGTAATGCTAATAGTGGAGACACACCACAAGCAATAGAAACTCCCACGACTTAGATGAACCAAGAACAAGCCACCACAATATATACAAAATCTCACAAGAACACAATCAATATGCAGAGATAACCAATACTTCTTATTCCCTAAGAAATATAAAGATTACAAAGAGATTACAACTCTCAATCTCTCTCTCTCACCTTTGAAACACTCGGCACAATTCCCTCTTGAAGTTGAACAATGATAACGGCTCACCTCTTGATTACACAAATTGATCTAGTTAGATTACTAAACCCTAGAGTTACGGCCATATATATAGCCCCCAAGTAAACCCTAAAAAATAAACACAAATCTAGCAATTGGGCCTTTAAACTCGTAAGCCCAAAAACAATCAGCCGCCGAAGTCGATCGACCGCACCTCCAAGGTCGATCAACCGCAATGTGTAAGTCCAGACCCGAGCTCTGACCGGTCGACTGCACCCCTAAGGTTGGTCGACCGTCCTCTCCTCTGTTGGACCTTTACACTCGAAGAACTCTCATCATATTAGGTCGGTCGACCGCAACTCTCCAGACTGCATTCTTCTACTCGATGCATGTCTTCTCTTGCTTCTTTGTCTCATCCTCTTCTTCTCCAACTTCAAGTACTCAGTGCCTACGTGTATTTCAGGCCACAATTCCTAACAATCTCCCACTTGGACCAAATACACAATACTTCAAAGTTATTGCAATCTTCACCTCGCATTATCTCTGTCAATCTCCCACTTTCATGGAAGACCCAAGTACTCCCCACTTTCATGAAGAGCACCTCCACCACTCCACCACGCAGAGTGCTCCAACCACCCCTCATCGTTTCATGAAGGATGTACTCCACCAATGGCATAGAGCACGAATACCGGAGAAACAACCTCCCGTGTCGGATTCCGTGTTATGAGACTTCCCAACTCGCAAGATCTCCATCAACACCGGATATGGTTCAAAGCCTCTCAATGCACCCTCTGTACTGGAAACCTCCGTTGTCACGCCCCACTTCCCAAAAATACGGAATACGAGTACATGACAAAAGCCCAGCGAATGACTAACGTCACCCATAAGCTGTTTAATCGATCAACTCAACAATATAATCAATACAGAACAAATGCGCAGGCAATAATAATAATCCCATGAACAATACTTGGAATGAAACAATATAATATCCAAATACAATAATAATAATCCAACGCCTGGAAACAATAATAAGAATTCGGGACATAAGCCCAAAACAATAATAATCCAGTCCAAAAACAAATACAAGTCTCAATACATTAAGTCATTTATAGCGATAAGCAAATTAAAAGCAGAAATCTTCAAAAGGTTTGTTCTCCAATTCCAGCAGGCAATTCTCCTTCATTACTTGTAAATATTTCATCTAAAAAGAGAAAAATAATTGTCCTTAGAGCAAGTCATGGACAGCAAGTAGATTAAATAGGGAACAATAGAATAACGGTATAACAATGAAATAATGGATCAATAGGAATCAATAACATGGCACGATAATAATAATCAATAACATGGTAACTAATGCAACGGGATAACGGTGAACTAATATTTGGTAACGGTAAACAACGGTTAATATCATTATCACTTAAACAATATTGGATACAAATAGGAACAATGGTGAACAATATGCAATGTCGGTGATGTGTCAATCCTTATGTCTACTATTCATTTTAACGTCTAACTAATGCACGTACTACTGTGTCCCATGTGTGCCGTACTACAGGTTCGATGCATACAATCAATTTCGTTTAGACTCAAGTGATGCACTCGGTAGATCATATACTTGGCAACGGTAACGGTAAAAACTATTCACCTTTCGGTGTATGAAACGGTCATCGACAACGATACGGTACACGATAGATTGAGTTACTGCCATAACCACAATCACACGATAAAACAGTAGCCGGAACGGTAATTAGGGAAACACGGACCCCTCCTCCAAGTACAGTTACTACTTTGTTTTTTTTTTGATAAAAGATGACTACTGTCATCGCTTCATTAACGATTAATTAACGAAACATAATACATCATGGTCCAAAATACATCAACAGAAGTACATCAGTAACCCACAGAAGTACATCAACATACTACATCAGTAACCAAAAGAAACAGCAACATGAAGAAGACCACTCTACATATTGTGACAAAACATCGACAGAAGTACGAATCCTCTATCTTCCGCCCACTATCCCAATCGCAAGCCACCTACTGCTCTTTCACTTCCAGACGCATTTTCTTCTTACCCCCTGTGATAGAATTCCAATCGTGAGCAAGAGAATTAATTTTATGCAGTAAAACTGGAAATCTATGATTAATCTTCTGAAAACACAATTCGTTACGGTCCAACCACAACCCCCACATGGTTGCGGCTACTGTGATGTCCCACAATTGTCTACCCTCATCTTTACCTAAGTTATTTCTGATGTTTCCCCACACCTCTGTGAAAGACCTAGGACTCTGTGTGTTCCCGAAACCCAACACCACTAAATCCCATATACTACTCGCTCTAGGACAACGAAACAACAAATGATTTGTATCCTCTTCTTGGCTCTCGCACCTATCGCATAAAGAGTTACTTATCATACATCTTTTCCTATGATTGGTCTTACTTAGTATTGCGTCGTTCTTTACCAACCACAAAAAGACTCTGACTTTCAGTGGAGCCGCTATACCCCATATGATGTCCGACTCATTGTTCCTTATACCTCCGTCGTTCAACCACTTGTACACAGACCGGACCGAAAATGTAGCACTTGAGTTCAGGATCCACACCCTTTCGTCTTCAGTCTCGTTTGTATAAGAACCCTCTCCAGTCTCATTTGTATAAGAACCCTCTCCCTGATGAATCTGTTCAAATTTTGCAACTGTTCCAGACAGTCCTGATTTGGATTACTGTGAACGTCTAAGGTCAACGTTTCGTTACGCCAAACGTCTGCTACGGGGGAGTCGCTATTTAATGATGCTGCCGCTGCTGCCGGAAAAAGGCTGGAAAGTGTATTGTAGCCACACCATTTATCTTTCCAGAATCTAGTGTTCTTCCCGTTGCCAACCCTACACGTGGTCCTGTCATGATATATCGTCCCCACTTTAGCTATTCCTTTCCATATGGGAGAGGCTTTCCCTCGGCTTAACACTCCTCCAAATTTGAATTTCCTCATCTTCTTATAGGAATCGAAGGACTTGCTCCACCATAACTTGTTCTTGTTCCTCATCTTCCACCACCACTTGCACAACAAAGCCCTATTCATGGCTCTAAGATCTAAAACCCCCAGGCCCCCGAACTCCTTACGTTTACACACCCTGCCCCTTTTAATAAGGTGTACTCCCTTGCCATTGTCGCCCGCGCCTTTCCACAAAAATCTCTTCCTGATTTTATCGATTTTACTAATAACCCATTTCGGAAGCTCGTACATGGACATCATGTAGATTGGTATGCAACTCAAAACCGAATTAATCAGCGTCAATCTGCCTCCTAAGGAGAGAAACTTCCCTTTCCAACCGGCCATTCTTTTACCGATTTTTTCAATCAATCGATTCCAGTCGTCCCGAATCAGCGGCCCCGGTCTCAAAGTGGACCCCAAGTAATTGACCGGAAATGCTCCCACTGCGCACACTAATTTAGAACTGATATGCCCTATAGGGACAGAGTTCCCCTCGCAGATTGCAATGACGCTACTTTTGACCGCGTTGATCTTCAACCCTGACCATGCTTGAAAGCATTTGATAAGGAACCCCAAAGCAGTTGCCTCCTCTTCAGTAGTCTTCCCGAATAATAGAGTATCGTCTGCATATTGAAGAATAGATATAGACTCAGGTACACCCTTAACCTTGATTCCCCCAATTTTCCTTCCTTCTCTCCCTCTTTTAACCATTTCCGCCAACCCGTCCGCGACAATGGTAAACAAAAGTGATGAAAGTGGATCTCCTTGTCTCAGTCCTCTGTGACACCTAATTTCTTTGCCCTTCCGTCCATTAGTCTGAACATTCGATTTTCCACCCTTTAAGCACATCTGAATCCAGTGTCTCCATCTTGACCCAAACCCTTTTAAAGATAGAGCTTCATCTATAGCCTCCCACTCAACGGAGTCGTATGCTTTTTGAAAATCTAATTTGAGAATGAAACCGTCCACTTTATCTTTATATCCTCTGTACACCACTTCATGGGCCGAAGCAATACAATCCATGATGTCTCTCCCCTTGATGAATCCACTCTGCTCCTCCCCCACCACATCTTTTAGGTGCGGAGCTAGCCTTCGTGCAAGATCTTTTGTTATAATCTTGAAAGACCCATTAATAAGACTAATCGGTCTTAGATCGTCTACCGTATGAATCTCTTTCTTTTTGGGAATCAAAATGTTATTAGCAAAATTTAGCCTTTCTAATGCTGCTGTTCCATCGAACACCTCCTTCATTATATTCATGAAATCCGAATTAATGATGTCCCAGAAAATTCTATAGAAAAACAACGGAAATCCGTCCGGGCCCGGCGCTTTATCCTGTCCTAACTCCTTTATTGCTTCTTCTATTTCGTCTTCGGTGAAAGCGCCCTCAATACCTTCGCTCCCATCTATCCTTGAGGACTCCCACATGTCGGGACTAAGCACACATCTATATGTTACTCGCCTACCGAGTAAGTCTTTGTATTGATCATCTAAATGTCTTCTACTTTGTTCACTACTTTGTTCACTACTTAAATTACCCTTTAAACCCCCGCTTATTAATTATTTACCAATGCAACAATACAATATGCAATTCATGGGCAATTCGGCGAACGATAGTATCAATAGGGAAACAATAGGTTGATAACATGGATAGGATAGTTAGAATAGTGACAATAACTCATTGGGAACATGCAATGCAACATACATTCATTAAGTCATGCAATAACACAACATAGGAATTATTAACTCATTAAAAAGTAGTATCCAGAATTCTGGACAGCACGCGCAACCTGTACAAAAAGGCAGTTTTCCGCTGACTCAGAAATCGAAAGTTGAATCCGTCAGAAGATCTGGAAACTAGACTTCCATACGGTTCCAACGCATACTTAAAGTTCAAATTCCGACAACATTAGCTAGGTCAAACACATGTTTCTTTTCAGGTTTTATGTTCAGGCAGAAAAATGACATCTTGTTATTTTAATTGTTGAATCAGTAAATACTCAATATTAAAATCAGTAAAAATATAATCTAGACTCCTAAACATGTTAAACATCAATCTGGAAATTTTCATAGCAAAATTCTATCATTTGATCAACCTTTTTACTGTTTAAATATGAAAGGTTCGAGAATATGAAAATCTGGAATGTAAAAACACAGCTGTAATAAAACGGGCATAACTTTTGCTATAAAACTCGGAATTCGAAAATTCAGGAAGTTATTGACAACTAGATACTCGGGGCTACATTTCATATTCAGAAAATATTTTATTTTAAGGTCATTTACTGGTTCGAAAACAGCGATCAAGTTCAGGTCAGCATGCATGTAGAGTTCGTAGGGTATATTTCTTGGACATAAATTAATTAAACATGATGGATTTCGATTCTATAGTCAATAATTTGTGTAACTAGCATGATAGGCGTCCAAACATGATAAATAAAAAATTTAGAACACACACATATACAGTCCAACATTAATCAATCATCAAACGACATACAACCTAACGAATGTCTCTACAATAAATTATTTGTGTTGTGACTCGTATGAATAACCCTATTAACAATTTTATATGTATTCATTAAAGATCCAAACTTTAGAGTAAAATTGGCACGATGTCAAGAATATTGGGGTTAGCTCGTGTAAACCCACAATAAACCCAACGAAAGAGATAACAAAGGGCAATACGATAACAAAAAGATCTACTTGCAGGAATTTCAATAACACTTGAATTTGATATGAGTAACAATTCAAGGGGACGGTGACTTACTGTTGTGCGGAATACGATGCGGAATACGAATGAACTACCAATCAAAGAGAGAAATAGCAAAAAACAAGAAACAAATCAAACACAAGGACACAAAGATTTACGTGGTTCGGCAAAACAAGTGCCTACATCCACAGGGCGGTTGGGGTTTCTACTTCAAATAATCACCAATGGGCGAAAACAAACCCTTACAAAGATGACGGCTGCAAAATTCGAATAGAGGTGTCACTCTTTACAAAACCCTAACGGGTGTATTTATAGGGAAACTACTGGGCCTTTCGAAATGGGTCTATTCTGGTTTACAAACCCGCCTACAGTCGACTGGTCTTCTTATCAGTCGACTGGTAAATAGTTCTGGACAGTCGACTGAATCCCATATGCAGTCGACTGGTGTACCCTGCTGCTGTATCCTTAGCCTTTGAAACTCCTTTCTGGACAGTCGACTGAGACCCATATTCAGTCGACTGTTATACTGGACTTTCGATTGCTGCAGATACTAGGATATAAACAAACTGAACCAGAATCGAGCCATTATCCTACACTTACCTGTTAACCGGTGAAAACGAATACCAAGAATAATGGAATATGAATTCCGAAGCAACGAGCTAGCAACTTAACATGCACAATACACGTGCAGTAAAGATCCCGAAAGCAATAACAGCAACTAAAGCAAGAGAGCACAGCAACAGATCCAAAAGACAGCAGCAACGACGGAGGGGGAGAGCGCCGGCCAGGGGCGGCGCTGACTGGCGACGCGTCGACAGAGGTAGGCAGCGCGAGAGGCAGTGCGGCGCTAGGAGGCATCGCCGGCGATCGAAACTGGGAGCAGAGGAATCGGGATTTGAGGGTTGAAGCTTTTGTAATGGTGAGAACGGGGAAAGGGGTGTACGGGGATGGCGTTTGGGTTCTTGGGTGTCGAGGGGAGGCGACGGGGAGTCATCGACGGGAGTTGGGGTGGTCGCCGGAGGTGGTGGTTCACCGGAGAAGACGAAGCAACGGGATGGGTCTGTTTGGGGAGAGAGAAAGAGGAGAGAGAAACGGGAGGAGAGAGAGAGGGCGACTAGGGTTTCGATTTGTGTGCAAAAATTAGGGTTTACAACAGAGTTGTATTTATAGGGTACAATTAGGGTTCAATAATAGCAGTTTTGGGTCAAGAATCCATCAGATTGGGTTTTAGGGTTCAATTGGGAATGGATCAAAACAACAGGGTTCGAATAAAAATACCCACAATCAACAAAAAGATAATAAGCTCAACAAGAAAACTCTAACAAGAAGAACGAGAAATTTTTCCAAGAAATTCTTAATTAAAAATAATTGAGAACGAAAGAAAAGGGTTTTTATTCAATTGCAATTAAAAAGAAATACAAAGGGAAAATTTTGAAAATTACAGAAACGGTAGTTACATCTGTGGACAACACTTCCACAAAATTTGCAGACTGTTTAACGCCTACAGTCCCAATTCGGTTACCCTCATCGATATCTCCCCGCATATCGATACCAGTGCTCTCTATCACACAAGAGCGACTTGAAGTTTCAACTGCCAATTCGCAAAGTACCCTCACCGCAGCAACGTCTTGCCCTCTAGGATCACTTCCATGGCCAGCAGCTCCCACTAAATTAGTAACCTTCCCTCCACAACTGAAAGAACTCGGTTGCACTCCACACAACCTACTACTCGATTCCGGTTGAGAGTTAACTACAAGAGAAACGCCTTTCACGTCTCTAAGCAAATACAGTGTTCCCTCACGTTTTTCTTTTGCAATTACCCTTGAACCTCTAGCTATACACCACTTCCCACTACCAACTGTAGTAGACAACCCCTTTTTATCTAGCCTTCGAATCGAGATACGATTTTTCTTCAAGTCTGGAACATGTCTTGTCTCTCGCAAGACAACACTTTGATCATCAGTGGTGTTCACGCGAATAGTACCAACCCCACGTACAGAACACCGGTGAGTCGGTGACCATTCCCCACGATCACATCTCCAAAAGAACCCTCCTCGTAGTCATCAAATACCTCTCTCCTCGGAGTGCAATGAAAAGAAGCTCCCGAATCAATACACCAATCTTGAGTGCCCAACTCCTCCCGAGCTGATAAGCATAAATCCTCAACAAGCCCCACTTGAGCTTCCTTTGGGGTATCTTTCTTTGGTTTCTCCTGCTTCTTCATATAAGCTTTGCAACTGCGCATCATGTGACCCTTCTTGTGACAATACCAGCACTCAGGCCCATGTCCCCCATCGCTGTCATCAGACCCACTCTTAGATGAACTACTCTGATCCTTTCTTCTTCGACTGCTCTTAGATCTCCCACGTCTCTTCTCAACGTACATGGCAGAATCTTTAGAAGATGATGGATATCCCCCGTTTCTCACCCTTCTCACCTCCTCGTTCAGATTGCCACTCACCACATCATGTAGAGTCGTTGAATCTGTCATAGTACCTGTAATAGTCTGTTCCACCGTACCATAACTATCGGATAAAGTCAGGGTTGTAAACGGCGTCAGGCGGTGGCGGTTCGGTCAAGGGGCGCCTAGCGCCTAGGGTGCCTAGGCGGTTGAATTTATTTTACCGATTTAGTTAATTTCAGTCCTATTCTTCTATTGTAAGTATAATTATGCAATCAAATTGCAAATATTCATTATATTCTTGTGTAATGTGTAATTAAAGATGTTTATGTATAAAAAAAAACTTTCTCGTGCAATTAATGTGTAATATGTGCAATTAAAAAAAAATAATTGTCCAATTGTAATATGTGCAATATGCCAATAGATGTAATATGTGTAACATGTGCTATTTTAATATGTGTAATAGGTGTAATATGTGCAATCTATCACCAATAATACTAAAAAAAGTAAAAACAATTCCACTACTATTTAAGATCCATACATAGTATATAACAGATTAATAGATTAATAGTAGTTCTCTTTTTTTTGTGTTATTTTATAGTATTTAAAATTTAAAAAAATAAAAAAAGCCTGGGAGTTGGATATCAGGCGGACGCCTGATCGGCGCCACGGACGCATACTTAACAAGACGGCCGCCTAATCGCCTCTAACCGCCTAGACCACCGCCTAATGCAAAGGCGGTTCGTTCTCCTCCATCTGAGCGCCTAGGCACCGCCTAGGCGTCCGAGGCGGACGCCATTTAGAACATTGGGTAAAGTAGATAGAAGTAACAATGACTGCCCCCTCTCTGAAAACTTCAAACCTGCAGCTTCCATATGGTTGTAAACCATACAATAATTGTTCACATGCTCTGCTACTGAACCCTCTTCCTTCGACTTCATATTAACCAATTTCTTCAGATAAAGAATTTGATTAGATGCCGACGGTTTCTCATACATATCTGTGAGAATCTCCATAGCCTCCTTTGTGGTCTTTGCCTTCGAGATATGAAATAACATCTTCCAACTCAGTTCCAACTAAATCTGCCCCAGCGCCTTCTGATCCAAACGATTCCAATCTGCCAAGACCTTCGCATCCTTGTCTGCACCTACCTGCTTCTCATCAAATAACGAACCATCAAGATCTTTCTGACGAAGATATGCTATCATCTGAATCTTCCACATCGCAAAGTCACTCCCATCGAATCTCTCGATCTTCATCTTGTTATCGGTCATCTCGAACCAATTGCTCTGATACCACTTGTCGAAGAATCTATTCCACAACTCGTAGTACTAATAGGGAAAACACACCACAAGCAATCGAAACTCCCAAGACTTAGATGAACCAAGAACAAGCCACCACAATATATGCAAGCACTCACAAGAACACAATCAATATGCAGAGATAACCAATACTTCTTATTCCCCAAGAAATACAAAGATTACAAAGAGATTACAACTCTCAATCTCTCTCTCTCTCTCTCACCTTTGAAATACTCGGCACAATCCCCTCTTGAAGTTGAACAATGATAACGGCTCACCTCTTGATTACACAAATTGATCTATTCAGATTACTAAACTCTAGAGTTTATGGCCATATATATAGCCCCAAGTAAATCCTAAAAGATAAACATAAATCTAGCAATTGGGCCTTTAAACTTGTAAGCCCAAAAACAATCAGTCGCCGAAGTCGGTCGACCGCACCCCCAAGGTCGGTCGATCGCAACGTATAAGTCCAGACCCGATAGCTGACCGGTCGACTGTACCCCCAAGGTTGGTCGACCGTCCTCTCCTCTGTTGGACCTTTACACTCGAAGAACTCTCAGCATACTAGGTCGGTCGACCGCACCCCCAGGTCGGTCGACCGCAACTCTGCAGGCTGCATTCTTCTACTCGCTGCTTGTCTTCTCTTGCTTCTTTGTCTCATCCTCTTCTTCTCCAACTTCAAATACTCAGTGCCTACGTGTATTTGAGGCCACAATTCCTAACATAAGTTGTATCTAATTTGTTTAAGAAAAGACATATCAAGCTACGTATCCTTGCAGGCTTGAGCAATATCTGCAAATTGTTCAAAGCATTGGAAGAGACTTTCTCTCATTTTATTTTCCTTCGCTTACCTATTTGAATTAAATGCCCTATTTTCAATATTTGGAGATAAAGTTTAGTTATGGTAGTGCATGTATTTCTAAACACACCGTGCCTGCACGTGTTTAATTATATATCATTGTCATCATTTGGCTCTTCCCCCGAAAATGAGATCCACGAGTTCAAGCCATATGAATGAGATAGCAAAATTGTTGGGATTGGGGCGTCAACAAATGCCCATTGTCGCAGCGGAACTAAATAGAGCAATGAGAAAGTCGAAGTAGATGAGACAAATCAATTGAACAAGCAAGTAGATCTACCAACTCAACACAAACTCAACGAGGATTTATCCCGGTTAGCTTTTGCTTAATCCAGAGGAAAATATAGAGAGATGTGATATTCAACTAGAAGAGATTACAAGGAGTTACTAATTCACTCAATACAAGGAATTAAACTCACCAAGAACTATCTCTCTCTCGAGCCTCTCTTTGCAATGGAGAAAATATCAGTGAAGTACTCTACTCTCATATTGGAGGAGTTTACAATATATGTAGAAAAATAGAGAGAACCCTAGGTTTAATCGATTCTCAATCGTCCGATATAACCTGGAGGAGAAGTAACTGAATAGGAGTCGTATGATCTAACTTGGAGTTGAAGATTGGACTGAAACGACCTAACAAATCGAGGCCCAAAACGAACACAGCGATGCGGGCGGTCGACCGTCCAACAAGACCGGTCGACTGTCCCTCTCTCGGACAATGCCTGTACTACGAGCGGTCTGGGTGTGCGGTCGACTGTCTCCAAGACTGGTCGACCGACCCCTTCTCTGGCTGCTGTTGTTGCTGTTTTCTCTTCTACTCACTTTGACGCTTCGACCTCCGTGTTTCATCTTACCTTCTAATCTAAACCATGAGTATTCAAGACACATTCCTAACAAACTCCACCTTGGAATGCATACGAGCGCTATCACAAGATGTGATTATTCATCTTTAAACTCTAATGAACTCCACTTGCAAAAACACTTTAGAGCAATAGCCTCTTCTTCTATATGAACAAATCTCTACCCAATCTCACCGATCAGTATACCCTATCAAGGGTACACCTTCGTAGATGTACTCACAAAGTTGCTAACCTCCGCATGAACTCCACCTACTCTTAGGCATTCTCTACCTTTCGAAGATATTTGAACGTCGTAGTCTCATCTCGATGATGCTAGTTGCGGCAAACTAGATGAGCTTGCAGGAATAACGGAAAAAGAAGTAACAACACCTGTACAGGTATTTCAGATCCCCCAAAGCTTGTAGAGATTTTTGGCTTAGCCCAACCATTTCATACCTCTAATGACCTTACGACGATCCTGAAAAACAGACAGAACTCCACCTCAAGCTGTGTACCTACAATCCCGTACATCAAGAGTTCCCAAGGAAATTAGATTCTGTTTTAGCAAAGGAATATGCAAAACATCCCTTAAAGTGAACGTATTTAGACCTGTCATCTTCAACTCAACTGTTCCCTCACCTGCTACTTCACAAATTTCTCCAGTTCCGGTTTTCACACAACACCCTGTAGTACACTTGTAAGTAGAAAATAACTCCCTCTCGGAGCAAATATAAGAAAAACTCTCTGAGTCAAGAAACCAACTAAAATCCACTTCTAAAAAATTTGAAACATGAAGACATGAATCACAGAATCAACAGCACTAACCACATTAGCGACTGAACTCCCATTCTTGGCGCTCTCCTGGTTCTGCAATTTTCAACAGTCTTTCTTGATATGCTCTAGCCTTTTGCAATATCGGCAACGGATCAAATCATTTTGCATAGCACTTTGTCTCCCCCTGAAGGACTATCCACTGCTAGACAACTTGTGGGAATAGACGGGGTGTTATACTCTTATATATATACTGCTTATATATATTATTATTATTATTATATTCTCCCAATGTAATAATATTATATTCTCTCAATATAATATTATATATATACTCTTTAAGTATGGGCCTATGGGGTGTTATACACACCCCCCTTAAGAACTCAGCGTCATCGCTGAGCCTAGGACGTGCAACCTGATTTAGGATCTCCTTTCTAGCCGATGTGGAGTGGAGTACTCTGATTCTGCTAGCAGTACAACCATACCTGGGACCTGTACATCTGCTAGCTCCATCTCAGGCGTACATCTAACCCACTCTTACCCACGATTGGTGTAGAAAGTCGACTCTGATATCATAATACCCCGGGCTCCGCTTAGCTACGCACGTGACTACACATGCGCGCATGCGAACAAAACAAGTCCTAACGACGGCCCATCATAGGCGTGCCTCACAAAAGGTGCTATAATTTTTAGGTACCTAATGATCACATGCTTTATTATTTAAACTCTTAATCACCCAATCTAACCACTGATGTGGGACATTGCAAACCCACACATACACCCAAACACCAAACACCAACTCTCACACACAGCACACAACACCACTTCATTCATCCTTCCCCCTTTTCATCCACGTCAGCAAGAACCCCGGCCCACCTCCACTCTAAATGCAGCCACCTTCTTTTCTTCTCATTCCCATTTAATCTTGGCCCATAATTCTATGCAACCAAACCCCATAGAATCTTCTATAAGCCCAACTACTCTTCTCACCATATTATATATATATATATATATATATACACACACACACACACACACATATATATATGTATGTATATTATATTCTCTCAATATAATATTATATATATACTCCTTAAGTATGAGGTGTTACAGTTTGTTTGGAAGAACTCAGTTCTTCCTTGGTCTTACATGAAATACATTTTCAAAAAACGATGCATTTTTCGACTCAATTATCATGTTCTTTGGTACATCAGAGATAACGAATTTGTTCACCAAGAACCGATAAGCACTACTATTATATGCATAGCCAGTAAAAAATGCAATCAACTGTTTTGGGTCTTATTTTTATTTTCTTAGGTGGAGATACTACCATCTTGGCAAGACATCTCCACATTCGCAAGTAATTGTAGGATGATTTTCTTCCTTTCCATAATTCAAATGGAGTTTACTCTTCTTTCTTTTTGGACACCTTATTCAAAAGGTAGTTAGCTGAAAGAATAGCTTCTCCCTACAAGTTTGGTGGCAAAGCAGAACTTATTAACATTGCATTCATTATTTCCTTCAAGGTACGATTCTTTCGCTCAGCAACACCGTTAGACTGAGGAGAATAAGGCGTTGTAGTTTCATGTATAAACCCATGTTTAGCACAAGTGTTAGCAAATGGCGATTCATACTCCACCTCGGTCACTTCTTAGCACCTTAATTTTCTTGTTGAGTTGATTCTCAATTTTATTTTTTATAGTGAATAAATTTCTGTATAACTTTGTCCTTGCTTTTAAGCAAATACACATAACAATATTTTGTGCTATCATCAACAAAGGTAATAAAATACTTATTACTACCTCTTGTTTGTGTTATTTTTAGATCACAAATATCACTGTGAATTAAATTAAGAGGTTCAATGTTTCTTTCAACACTTTTAAAGGATGATCTTGTTAGTTTTGCCTCAACACAAGTTTCACACTTATGTTTGGAATCAATTTGGAATGTTGGTATATGATTCAAGTTTCTACGCAAAGTATCATAATTAACATGTCATAGTCAACCATGCCATAAATTGGATACTCAAACATATAAGTGAAAGGGCTAGCTTTATTGATATTCTTGACCATGGTCATTATATTGAGTTTAAATACTCCACCACTCATGTATCCTCTGCCAACATACATTCCACTCTTCAACAATTTTTTTTTGTTTGACTCAAACACTAAACAAAATCCGTAATTATTAAGCAACCAACCAGATATCAAGTTCTTATGGATTTCAGGAACATATGCAACATTGTTCAAAGTCAGTTCCTTCCCAGAAGTCATCTTCAAGAGCACCTTGCTTTGGCCCTTGATCTCTGAAGTAGCCGAGTTTTCCATAAATATCTTCTTCCCATTCTCTAATGGTTCAAAAGTGGAGAACATACTTCTATTGGAGCACATGTGTCGAGTAGCTCCAGTTTCAATCCACAATTCCTTGGGGATTGAACTCATTATGTTCACCTCCGAGACCACAGCTAAGAGGTTGATATTAGAAACGTCTTGAGTAATGCCTTCAACAAAATTTGCTTCTCTATTCCTGTTCTTCTTGGATGATAATACAAGCAACTTGAAAACTTTCACTTAAGTTCATACCTTCAGCATGTACCTCATGCAAGATCAGCAGAATTTATTGAACCTGACTGATTACTGTTTTGGAATATACTATTTTATAGTCTAGGAAGGTGCCCACAATGAATTTGTTGGCGCTGACATCCTCAGCTTTGTAATTATGGTCTAGGGTTTCCTAAAGTTTGTTAGCTATTCTTTTGTCAATATAAACATTATCTAACGTGTCAGCTACACCGTTCATTATGTTCCTACATAGGTAATCAGTATTTTTCCAAACATCCACAGTGGCGATGACTTGATTATCTTGCTCATCTTTCTTAAGATTTGGAGCTTCTTCGTTCAAGAGTCTTGCGAGATTCAAAGTGGTCAAGTAGAACTTCATTTTCTGTTGTCACCTCTTGAAATTCTGCCCGTTGAACTTCCCATGTTTCTCCCCATGGGAGACATAGACAGGTACAATGGTAGGCATAGGCACTCGTGTCGCACCAACAGTAGGCAATTGGACCGTTTCAACAATCGTCAATTGAGCCGTTTTTGCCACAATAACATTCTCCGATGAAGTTGTCATTTTTTAATCTGAAAACACAACACAAGTGTAAATTTACAGAATGAAAAAGAAAATAAAAAGAGTGCCTCAAAAATCAAGGAAATAAAAATCAAAGAAATGACAATCTATTTTAAGTTTGTTACAAATCTTGGTTACAAAATTCTTTGCAATAAAACCAAGTTTGATCTAGAGGCACAAAATCAGAGAAGGCGGAGAAGAAGAAAAACGAACAAATTAAAAGGAAAATAAAAATAACAAAGCAAAACCAATTTGTGTATCACACAATCTCCTTAAAACAGATTGCCACGGAGCGAGGTTCAGTCGGTCTGGCATTCGTGTCCGCAGGACATGCGGGCGCACACAAGCCACATGTTATGTAATCCGGTCCGAGATTTGCACCCCCCAGGGCATTTTCCAACACTAATTTATAGAGGATCTTACTCGAAAAATTGCTTCAAAACTGGTTCGTAAATGGTGTTAAGACACCCATTTTCTAACATTATATGGAGTCCGTATTGTAGCCATGTATGGATACAAAGATAGAGTCCTTTCTGCTTGTGCATAAAGGTTGTTTCAGTTGGACATCAGGTTTCAAAATTTTGTACTAGCACGGATCAGTCAGTGAACCTGACATAGTGGAGGCTTTACAGAGCATAACTTGATTAATCAACTAATAAATCATCTATTAGAATCTTCTTAACTACTTCATCTTGTTAACTGGGTTATATTCAAAAGCAATATCCAGGATCGCTTCAACTTTGTAAACACATCAGGTGCATTGCTGCATTAATTTCTAGAAAATAGTAACTAAATAAGGTGTATCCTTCATTCCAAATTTTTTATTTCTTTTCTGGAAGATAGTCATGAAGTTGAGTTCATCTTCTATACTCTTCTGTAGCAAAGAAATGTTATGGTCATCTATATTGATTACATGGCAGGCAAATATTAGATTTGTCAGAAACTAGAGTGGCATTCAGGATGTTACCATGTCACCATATATCAGCAGTATTGCTTGTCCCTGATGAAGGTTATCTAGATTATTTTTCTTGTCACACAAAAATTGGTTCTAAGGTTTTCATTGGAACCGGAATTTCAAAATTTTTTACTTGACTTAAAATATAAACCGCCACCGGTATTAATGGAACACAATTTCACATGACAGAAATTGTTCACCGTATGACTTAAAATCAATATGCATACAGGTTGTTCTTTGTCCGGGGGAAGTTTCAAAAGCTTTTGGTGGAATTTGTTCAACCCAAGTTAATTCTCCAAGTAAGCTTTTCCATATCTAAAGAGAACACAATTTTTTTGGGTATTTGAAGTAAATTGAACTAAGGTGTGATGATCGATTAGAGTCAATTGACGTGGTTTTACTGAATTTTCAGAAATTAGTGGAATTATTCCTCAATGGTGTTGAAACTGGCCTCAAACGTGAGCTTTATTATTGGCATTCATACTATGTGAGTTCCCTTCTATCCTCTCATCAATTTGCAATTTTTTTTCCCTTTCAGTCTGGGAACCGAAACTGTCGGGACTTATACTTTAAAATAAAATATACAATGAAACATAATTTATTAACATTGACAGGAAAAGAGATTGCCCATTGGTACAAGTGCGCTGCTGAAATTAGAAGGTAAATAAAACTCTCTTTTTTCCCCCCTTTGTTTCTCTCTTCTACGCATTCATATGAAGATAAAATAAATAAATAAAAATTCTAGTCTAGTTTATCTTTTCTGTCATGTTCATATGAAATTACATAGGATCATGGGCAAGCCACAAGAGGTAGGTCTGCAACAATTGAAACTTGAAAGTTAGGTTTTATTCAGTTTGTGGCAACTTGACTTCCGAATAGCATCAATCATTGATATATAAAAGTTAGAAGTTATATATATATACACTAGGTTTGCCCATTGACACGTGCCTACGACACATCTCTGGAATAGTGCACCTGGTTTGATTATATAACATAGTTTTAGAGGTCCAGCAAATTAGTTGAAGTAGGAAACATATTATATGAGGAAGCAGTATATCTACCTTTAAGCTCAACTATCGCCTTCTTGATGATTAGCTTGAACTTACCTGGAATGCATATAGTTTGTTAGAAACACTGCATAGAATTTTTTTAACTTTAGCATCACTTTTAGATGCAAGGACATGATCATATAGGTTCATATAGGTTTTATAGAGCTTACTTTAATCTCATAGCCACTATGAGCATGTCTAAATAAAATGGTAATCCAAGTGCAGGTGTGAAGGTATCTACAATACCAATAATCTAAACATTTATTTGTCTGAGACTCAGTTTGCAATTGAAACACCTCTTATTATTATTTCAACCAACATGTAATACATGATGTTCCCAAAACTCTAATCCAAGCTAATCATTTCTTTTATCTCCATTTTGTCTCCCCATTACACCTTTATAAAAAAAAATTCAAAATGGATCAATAACAAATTACTTTAGCTGTCTTTCTTGAGTGGAGAGTTTGCACCCTTCACTAGTAAACTCCAGTTATCCCAATCCTATATATCTTATCCATGGTTTCTCACGATAGTATATTCTCTTGTAGTAAAAAAAATTAATGTTACATATTTGCCAAGTTATTTTAGGATGTTGATCAGCTTACATGTCCTGCTATGATTTGGAAGCCCAAATTGAGGCCACCAAATAATTTATCTCTCACTTGCGTACATCTTAAATCAAAACCAATAAAAAACTCATCAAATAAATCACCAAATTAAAATTATTTAAACCCAAAAATAAAACAATCTTACCTCTCTGAACTTATATCTCAAGCACTCACAAAATTCGAGTCAGCAAAAAACTGAGTAATCCCCTACACACACTAAATTAAAAATTAGAATGAGAATTTGGTTAATGAGATGAAATTAGAATTGCTGCATCGCATGTAGAGGTTCTCGATTCGGTGGACGGGAGTCGCCGATATCGAGTCGCTTGATATTCGTGCTCGAATTGGTGGAGGGGAGTCGCCAATACGGAATCAGCAGCGGATCAGATATCGACGATGACCTTTTGATTGGGGTTCGATACTAGATTTGGATTTGGATTTGGATTTGTTTTGAGATTCGCACTTGAGAAGACGATGGAGGATTTGCCAATGGAATGGAAGCGAAGGTTTAAGAAAATGGTTTTAGAGATTTGGAGTTAGTGGCTTAAAACCCTAAGGAAGAGAGAGAAATTGGAGCTCTCTGGTTTAGAGAATAGAGGGAGTAAACTGATCTGAATAGGAGAGAGGGAGAGAGAGAGGGGAGAGAGAGAGAGAGAGATAATTAAATAAATAAATGAGTTGTTTTGGGGGGATTTGAATTTGAGTTTTGGGGGGAAACTTGGGGGGGGGGGGGGGGAGTGTAAGTGTCTTTTGGAAGTTTAGATCTGGACCATTGATTTTCTTACTATTGAAGGAGAGCCACTTGATAGCTTTTTTTGTGTTTTATTATATACAAGATGTGCCAGTGGCCACGTGCCTACGACACGTTTTCAGGATGATACCGCATATGAAAAATCAATAATTATTTAGCAGAAGTTTAAATAGTATGACAATAATTAGTTATATCTGGCTGGAGTCACTCGACTCTATTCGTGTTATCAAACAAAAATTTAATTAGTTGTAATTAGACGTCCATGTTTCCATTAGTATATAGTGAAAAATAATTATAAATTAGAATATAAAAGTCCATATATATATATATATATATATATATATATATATATATATAGAGAGAGAGAGAGAGAGAGAGAGAGAGAGAGAGAGAGAGAGAGAGAGAGAGAGTGAGTTAAATAAATGAGTTGTTTTGGGGGGGAAATTTGAATTTGAGTTTTGGGGAGTGAGTTAAATAAATAAATGAGTTGTTTTGGGGGAAAAATTTGAATTTGAGTTTTGGGGGGAAACTTTTGGGGAAAAAATGTGTTTTGTGAGATTAGATCTGGGTCTTTGATTTTGGAGGAATTGAAGGGGAGCCACTTGATAGCTTTCGTTGTATTTTATTATATATATATATACATATGTGTGTGTGTGTGTGTGTGTGTGTGTGTGTGTGTGAGATTAGATCTGGGTCTTTGATTTTGGAGGAATTGAAGGGGAGCCACTTGATAGCTTTCGTTGTATTTTATTATATATATATATATATATAAAGAAAATTTGTAATATAAGAGCATCCACAGTCGTTTGCTATATTTGCCAATTTCTCGTTTTTTGAGAAACAAGACGCTGCAATCGTTTGCTATTTTGCCATAATTTGGCAAAATTGCTACAGTCGCTTCTCATTTTTGAGAAACGAAATTGCGATTCTCAAATTATAAGAGATGATACAAGTTGTCTCGTCCCAATTTTTTATTTTTATTTTATTTTAATCCAATCAGACGAGACAACATGTATTGTCCCAATTTATTTTATTTTATTTTATTTTATTTCAAATGATCGAACGATCAGATTCGTCGGAAAAAAAAACAAAAATTACCTCGGACGAGACAAGTTGTCTCGTCTCAAGCTAAAAAGCTTGGGACGGGACAACATGTCCTGTCCCGTCCAGGTTTTGAGGAGAGTGTTAGTGGTAGGTTTAGTAGGTGATTAATTAGGTTTAGGTTATATTTTAATATTTAATTTATTTAATTAACATATTTTAATAGTTAATCAATAATTAATTAAATCTTTAAAAATGAAAAATTAACGGACGAAACAAGTTGTCTCGTCCTACTCAAATTTTACCAAAAATATAGCAAACGACCACTGCAGAAGATTTGACTATCTGCTATTACTGTAACTGCCATATGCTCAAAAATGAGAAACACCATTGTGGATGCTCTAACACAAACATCAAAACATTCTAGACATTATACGACTCCATTTTTAGTCAAGTCTTTAATGAAAAGAAAGATATTCGTTCTGTTCAAGCCAGGCACAATTAGAACTCACCATGATCTAGAATGAACTATATTTCTGTGTTCCTTCTTATCTTTGTTCGATTTGTTCATATAAGAGCATCCACAGTCGTTTGTTATATTTGTCAATTTCTCATTTTTTGAAAAATGAACCGTTGCAGTCGTTTGCTATTTTGCCATTTCATGGCAAAGTAGCAACAGTGCGTTCCCATTTTTGAGAAACGAATTTGCTATTCTCAAATTATAAGAGACGGGACAACATTTATCGTCCCAAATTTTTTAAATTTTTTAATGGGAGTCGGACGAAACAACTTGTTTCGTCTGACAATTTATTTTTATTTTTTATTTTTTTATTTTTTTGATCGGACGGTCTGGATGAAAAAAAAAAAATTAAATCAAAAATAATCTTGGACGAGACAAGTTGTCCCCTCGTGGGACGGGACAACATGTCCCGTCCATGAATTGTGGACTGTTAGATTAGGTATAAAACTTAGTTTAGGTAGTGTTTTATTAGGTTTAGGTAATATTTTAATATCTAATTTATTTAAATAAACTAGTTTAATACCTAATAACTAATTAAATTACTCTTTAAAAAAAAAAAACTCGGGACGAAACAACATGTCTCGTCTAGTTTAAATTTTAGCAAAATTATAGCAAACCATCGTTGCAGACAAATTACCTATTTGTTATTACTGTAACTGTCATATTCTAAAAATGAGAAACATCATTGTGAATGCTCTAACGAGTTTAATATACTTGTGTCTTAAATCTGTTGGGGTGTTTGGATTGGTGATAGAAAGAAGAAAAGCAATACCAGAATTTATTTGAATAATATCATTAGTATTCGATCCATTTCCGTCTAAACCAATTCCTTGTTTCAATGCAGAATTTGTTGCAAAGTTCATGGGCATCTACAGGAAGAGCAGTGCACCATATCAACAGTAGGAGGAGTTTTCCTAGATTCAAATAAGCCAAATCAATAAATTAGTGATAATTGTTTTTAGAAATCCACAAAAAAAATTTCTTTTTTAATTTGGGCGCTGTAAAATTTTCTTAGACAACTCATACAAAATATTAAATGTTTTTCTTTTAGGTAAAAAATATTAAATGTTGTTGGGCACCATTTGATGTTCAAGTTTCGCAGTGACCGCTTTCAAATTGTTTGTAAGACCGCTGCTTGTAAGTAAAGTTGCACGTGTAAGTTTGTCTAATTTAATAGATTTTGTTGTAAGTCATGCTGCATACAATATATTTGATATTTAGTTATACAAGTTGGATTTGTTTTTCCTGAACTGACCCACTTTTTAAAATTAATTTCCAAGATGACCCAATTTCCAACTAAATCTGAGAGTAGACCAGTCCTCATAGGCCGATGTACTGAACTGCGGCCTATTCGATTTTGAGGTCGCAGTTTACAACTACGGCCTAAGTACATATCATATGCTAACAGACTCAAACTAGGAAAATTTTTCCTAAGTCTAATGTGTAAAAAATAGACGGCCGTAGTTAGGTACTGCGACCTCGATATTACAGAGGTCGCACAGTTCTTTATAACTTTCTACTACCCATTCTCCCCTTCACTTCATCTCTCCCAACACTCTCTCCAACTCCGAAATCCAATTCTGTGAAAACCCTAGAACCAAAATCACTCTCCTCCTATTCCGTAAATCTCTCCCAAATCGTCGTGTCCACCTCACTTCATCTTGCTCTCCCCATCAAAGCTTCAATCCCCAAACCCTAATTTTCCTATTCGTCCAAATTCTCAAACTCTCCCCACCCACATTCAATCCGACAACACCCACGACGATTAGTGCCTCATTTGTCATCTCCGACATCATCTCCGATAGCACCCAAAGTTGACAGTATGTCTTGGTTGGTTTGCACTTGTTGTTTCCTGAGAATTGCTATAAATTATTTTCCAATTTGTCGTAATCCTTATGAATTATTAGTAACATATATTTTGTATGGTGGATTTGGGAGGAGAGGGGTTTAGATGAATGTATGAATTATTGTTTTGAAGGTTGAGGACTCTTGTCAGTTGCGAGAACTTTAATGTCTACCGTGTGTTAGATTAATTGCCTGTGAGAATGAAATGAAATGATTAATTGTCTGTGAGAATTGAATTCATTACCTATGTCGTATGACGTTATTACATAATACCACACATTTAGTGTTCAATGCACTTCATTCCTTTTGTCAATTTCCATCTTATTAGTCAATCTTTCAATTTTTAGATGTCACATACCATCTTACTTATTTATTCATTCACATTGTCTAATATTTGTAATACAATTGTGGAGTTTCATCACCACACTAATGGCATGAACGAGGGTAATGTAGGACCAGCGACTCGTTCTAGCCATCAACCGGTTAGTAGTGTGTGTTTGGGTGTTGAAATAATACGTTATTTACAATGCATTTGACATTGGAGTGATTAATGAATGCATGAAGATAGTAATGAAGGAGCCGGTACAAGTGACTGAGGTCGAGGACCAAGGACTTGCAGTGGAGGACCTCCGATTAGTAGCCACGAGACTTCTAGTAGTGGTGGCCGAGTTCGTGGTACCACACCTACACATGTAAGAAGTGTTGAGGTATTTCCAACCTTTGAATTTGCACATAATAATCTTGTAGCTAAAACATCATTTCTTTCATGGTGTTGCAGGTTTCCTCATCTTCCGACATGGTTGAGCCTAATTACTCTTCTGTTGCACGTGGAGGTCTAGGTCCGTTAAGCTCGAATCTCTTGACTTTGCAAAGTGAACACCAATCACAATCCGATTGGAACGGTGTATCAAAGGAGTGCATGTTCCGTAGGCACCCTACACAATTGCCAATGCACGCATGCATACATGAACTATTGGCCGCATCTGGGTTGTACGGAATAAGCTTGATGGGGTCTATCAAGCTTGATCATGCCCTTCTTACCGCTCTCCTCGAGAGATGGTGACCAGAGATACATACTTTCTGTCTACCGGTAGGAGAGATAACGGTCACGCTCCAAGATATTGCGATGATATCGGGTCTTCATGTTGATGGGATAGCCATGACCGGGAGTATGGGTTTTGATAAAGAACAACTAGTTCGAGAATACCTCAGTGTTTAGCTAGGCAAGAAAGCCTTTGTTGGCCAATCCATTAAGTTTTCGTGGTTGGAGGAAATGTTCAAAGGCTCCTTGAACGATGATTCATCAGAGTTCGAAGTTGAGTGCTACACCAGGGCATACATAATGAAAATGTTTGACGGTGTGATCTTTCCGAACTCATCAAGTGATGTCATGCTGCTAACGTATCTACCGTTGATTGCCGACATTAGGAAAGCCGGCTAGTACAACTGGGGTAGTGTCGCATTAGCCGCATTGAATAGGAGTTTGTGCACTTGTGTCTTGCATGTGGTTCAAATGAAAAGGCCACTACAAGTGTGCACCTGGGAGCACCTACACCTCGGTCGGCCCCGCATAACTTGGCAATCACAGTGGGGGATGGCCGCTGCAGATAATGAAGCGATGTTGGCTCCCATTGGGGTATATTGGACTGGGTCACACAAGTGGAAAGATAACCCACGTGGTGTGTTGACATATTATAGAGATGAGCTCGATCAATTGCGAGAGGAGTTCGTCAGTTGGGAGCCTTATAATGCCGAGAGAGTTGAAAGATTGTCACATGCATGTAGGGCAACCTCGCAACTATGGTCGACGAGATCACCACTTGTCAACTTTGATGTTGTGGGTTCTATTTCGCTGACCGAGTACTTCAACAATTCGATCTTCATCAATATATCCTGGTACCACAATGTTATAACACCAAATTTCACGGTGTCAAGGGGATGGGTTGGCTACCTAATCACAACTAGGCAGTACATCACTAAGAACATGTTAACCATTGGAATGAGTAGCGGTATGAAGTAGTGGTAGATCCGTGTCCACCACTTGACCTAGATTTACACCGCCTATATATGTTTTTGTATCGGAGAATGACACGGTTATATGTTGCTCCTCCTCGACCTAGTTCAACAAGCATTCAAATACCGGTTCCGAGGAGAGATACCGAGCCAGCACCCGGGCAGTCTATGTTGCAGCCAATGTATCATCCGAGAGCACCGACTCACCGATCCATAGTAAGACATAATAATTGGCTATTCAGTTTATATATCTTTATGATAAGTTTATTATATCATTTTGAAGCATATAATATAATATATTATGATGTAGATTGAAGATGCAAAGGATATTGCGAAGCAGTGCGCTCATGCCCTGTCGAGCAATGTGGCCGATGCAGTGAAGGATTTCGCACGAGGCATTCTTAAACCGTGCAGGTCACAACTCAAACAAGTTGGTGAAGGAACCCGACTGAATGCTCTATTGAAAGCTCCAGTGAACCACACGGGGAGAAGAAAAAAGATGGCGAGGAAACCCACTAGGTTGCAGGCATATGTAGAGGTGCAATGTGTGGAGGAAGAGCCTGTACAAGAAGCGGGTGCATAGCAAGAAGAAGAAGAGTTGCAACATCAACAACAAGAGCAAGATGAAATCGAAGAACATATCCTCATCTTCCAGTTAATGCAATTATCACCAAAGAGGCCACAACAGAAGAGAAAGAAGACGAAATTATATACTCCTGCTTGATTGTCACGAATTCCCGAACTTTTGTTCATGTCTCTAAAATGTGAACCTGAAGTTATATTTCTTGCTTTCCTAGTTTTAGTTGTAATATTTGTAGCGGATTAGTTGGAGTAGCTTGATGGTTGTAGGGGATTAGTTGGAGTAGCTTGATGGTTGTTGGTTGTTGGTTGGAGTAGCTTGATGGTTGTTGGATTAGTTTTTGTTGTGGTTGTTGTTGTTTGATTTGTTGTTGAACTTGTTTCAATAGTTTTATTGTTGTTTGAACTTGTGGTTGTTGTTGTTGTCATATTTGTGGTTGTGATTGGAATTTGGACTATGAGGATTGATGAGAATCAGAGAGTGTATATCAAGTATTGTGAGGATTGATGGGGATTGATTTGAAACAAGTATTGTGTGTCGATTGTGTAAACAGGGAAAAAATTGATTTTGATGTTTTGCGGCAAATTTTTCCAACAAATTGTGTAAACAAGTATTGTGTGCTGATTGTGTAAATAGGAAAAAAATATATTTTGATGTTCTGCGGCAAATTTTTCCAACAAAGGCTACAGTTGGCAACATATTTAAAAGTAACAGAGAGTTTCAAGCTCTCTGAAAGCCTCTGTGAATTATGGACGTGAACAGTCGCAGTTGTCATCTGCGGGCTCATTTCAAATGAGGCCGCAGTTGGCAACTACGGCCTACATATTAACAAAAATCACTGAGATTTTCAAGCTCTCTAGAACTCTTTGTGAGTTGTGAATATGTATAGTCGTAGTTGCCAACTGTGGCCTTAGTTTAATTGAGGCCGCAGTTGGCAACCACAACTGTTCACGTCCAAAATTCACAGAGGCTTACAGAGAGCTTGAAACTCTTTGCGATTTTTGTTAATATGTAAGCCGCACTTGGCAACTGCGACTATACATATTTCACAATGCACAGAGAGTTCCAGAGAGCTTGGAAACACTATGATTTTTGTTAATATGTAAGTCGCAATAATAAACTGCCGCCTCAACTAAATTGCAGCTTTTGTTGGAAAATTTTGCAGAAAAACATCAAAATCAATTTTTTCCATGTTTACACAGTCGGCACACAATACTTGTTTCAAATCAATCCTCATCAATCCTCACAATACTTGATACACATTCTGTGATTCTCATCAATCCTCATAATCCAAATTCAAATCACAACCACAAACATGAAAACAACAACCACAAATTCAAACAACAACCACCACAAAACTACTCAAATCGTTACAAATACAAGCACAAATGAAACAATAACAACAAATGAAACAACAACAAAAACAACCACAAATACAAATTCAAACGAGAACTACAAGTACTTCAACTAGTTCCCAACTCACAAACTACAACTACAAACTACTTCAAAAAAGATCAGGTATCAATGAATTTTAGCCTAATCTTCGTGTCCTGCTGACCAATCACTCGTAGAAGGTCCTCTAGCACTTCTCGGGGGTCATCCACCACGCGTTTGTGCTCCCCTACATAAGTCACCTTTAACAGAAGCACCACTCGATTGATCATGTTAAATTTGTACAGATTGTTAAATGACTTGAAAATGAACCAAATATATAAACTTGTCAAAATAATTACGACTTATTCGTGATCCACTAGTAGTACCCGAGGGAATATCACTCTTACAACTGCACCTATTGTGCTCTCTTCGATGACATTTACTACAAGTTATCACAGTGCGAGAGCTTGATCCGACATCCATGTCATTGTGAATGCGTGTAGTTCTCGGCCGCCCTTTCTTACATCCTCTGAGTCTCGCATCATGTATTAGTTTTAGACCAATTTGGATAGGTCAATACGCTGGGTCTTGCACATGATGAAAGGTGGGCATCCAAGTAGCAACTAAGGATGCCATAGAATAGAATGGATCAACATACAATCGGTAATCGATGGCCTGAGATGCACAAGTCCCCAATAAATGTGAACATGGTAGGTGGTAGAGCTGGAATTTCTGACAAGTACATGTACATGCTCCCAATCAGCAATCTGCAATTTTTCACCCTTTCACTGACGACCATCAACTCAGATACTTGTTTTGACTTGAAATACGCTAGGATTATGATTAAATATTATAGCCTCATGCAAATTAGCTCATCCTACCGTATATCGATAAGTCCTTGAACTCTCAGAGCCCAAACCTGCCCTTCACTTATAAGTTTCTGTGCCGCTTGACGACATTCCGTAAAGTAGAAATTGAGACGATAGAATATCAATCTCCACAATTGTCGTCAGTAGCAAACTTCGAACACCTTTTAAAATAGAATTTAATATTTTTGATGAATTCGTAGTCATCATGCCATATCGACGCCCACCATTGGCAGCAAGTGTCCACTTCTCAACTGGTTTTTCTTTCAGCCAATCGGTATCCTCGAGTTTAACCTGTTCAATCTCCCTTAATTTTTTCTCTTACTTTTTCGGCTGATTTTAACATGCAGCCACCTTAACCTTATTCATGAAAGCCTTACTACCGAATTCGGTATAGAAATTAGTAGCAAAATGTCGCATACAATAACGATGATATGTATGTGGCTCATTCCACAATCCTATATCAAGCTCCATGCATGACAAGATACCCGCATGACAATCAGAATTAACACATAACCCTTGACGACCAGTGACAAAATATCGAATACAACTCATGAACCACGTTCACTTTCTATATTCTCTCCCTCTACTATTGCAAAAGCAAATTTAAATAACATGTTATTTGCGTCGGGTGCAATCGCAATCAACAAACAATCATTGTATTTTTCATACAAATGAGTTCTATCTATACTAATTACAGGTCGGCAAGGCTTAAAACCTTCAATCGAAGCCGCAAATGCCCAAAATACTCCTTTAGTCCTTTGAATGTTTCCTTGCTAGGACCAGGCGCAATCTTATCCTAATGTACATAAGTTCCTGGATTTGATGCTTGTATTGTTGATGAAAGAGGAGGCAACTTTTTATATGCTTCCTCAAACCCTCCAAACAACTTCTCAATAACTCTCTATTTTGCAATCCAAGCTTTCTTGTACGAAATCTTATAATTGCATTGAAGCAAGACTATCTCAATTATGACTTTCGATGTTGTTTCTAACTGTTCCTTGACAACATTCAAAATTATATTTGAAACAAGCTTCGAAACAACTTTATTGTGGTCCTGAGTTAAGGTCGGATTGGTATATGTATGTGCCCCCTCCCAATTTCTTCACAATGAAGTTCGTCTGTCCTTTTGGAACAATTGCACGTAATCACCATGAACAACCTGACTCAGCTACACCTTCGGAATTTTGTGTCCTCTCCTCATTTGTATGCTCTTTGGGTGCGAAAACACATTTGACGACATATTGACTGTTGTTCGATTTCACTGTGACAAACTTTTTATGTTCCTTAATGGAGAACAACTTCACCGCATGTTGGATAATATCTTTCCTTTCAAACTTTTGGGCAATGTACATTCCACCTTTCTCTGATGAACCACATTATTCTTCTGTAAATTGATGTACCCAGGCATTATTAACCCAATCAATCGATTCAAATTCTGGTACAGTTGAACTCACAAATTGAGTCTGGGAACCACATGTTAGACATCAGCCCCCGTTTCCTGAACGTCATTAACATTATCAGACGGATGCTCATTTTATTCATATTCCTCCTATTTTACATCTTCCTCGTATTCTTCCTTTGCTTTGTCTCATTGTTAACCGTAGCATGATTGAATGATTCAATAATGTTTTCTTTATCAACAAGATTGTGTATAGAGCTTGAAGGACGTGGTGGCAAGTCATGTTTGGGGTGTTGGATCTGTGAACATGTTTTCTTGTCGAGGCGACAATCTTTCATGTGGTTCAGGACTCGGATGGTGACTCATCTCATGGGTTGGCACTTCAACATGTGGCGGACTTTTAGGAATCTTGATTTTCTCAACATATAACTCCAATGCAGTCTAACTAGAATTCGGATCAACTATTCTTGCAATCATGGAAGTAAGAGCGTCATCATCGACTACAAACACCGTCATGAAATATTGTGATTTTCCTTTTCCAGCTGCATATCGAGCTCGGATTTTAACAATCCATTCACCTCTATCACAGTTCGTAATTTTGTACACCTTCTCTACTAGTTCGTACTTTGTAATATTTCGGGGAGCCCAAACTACTTCCGGTTCGACATCACTGTAACAAACTCCTAACTTTGGGTCTCGAATTATTTATCCCCCAAAATATAACCAAATATGAATTTTCATATGTAAATGGACGAATATGCGAGTAATTATCCAATCAAAAATATAACTCACACATACTATATTTTATAGGGTTCTATGAATACCTTAAAAAAACCTGAAATTTGAACATGGAGATGACGACAAAGATGAGGTCGGAGATGACGAAGGAGGTGCTAATCGTCGGGGGGTGTTTTCGGACTAAATGTGGGTTGGGAGAGTTGGAGAATGTGGACGAATAGGGAAATTAGGGTTTGGGGATTTGGGGATTGAAGCTTGATGGCGAAAGCCTGATGAAGTGAAGTGGAGAGGGCGATTTGGGAGAGATAACAGAGTAGGAGGAGAGTGATTTGGGCTCTAGGGTTTTGAGCGAATTGGGTTTCGGAGTTGAAGAGAGTGTTGGGAGAGATGAAGCAAAGGGAAGAATGAGAAGTAGAAAGTTATAAAGAACTGGGTCGTACTTGGGATATAACTGATGCTGCACCGCAATAGCAAACTGCGAACTCCTTTTTTTTACATATTACACTTGGGGAAAAAATTCTTAGTCTCGGAGTCTATTAGCCAAACATGTATGATATGTACTTAGGCCGCAATTCACAATTGTGGCCTCGAAATCGAACAGGCCGTAGTTTGGTACTACGGTCTTTGAGAATTGGTCTACTCTTGGAATTAGTTAGGAAACTGGGTTATCTTGGAAATTAGTTTTGAAAATTGGATCAGTTAGGGGGAAAAAATCTATAATTTGTAGAGGTTTCTTGGCTGTTTGCTTTGGATAACAGGTCGAAAAAGAATATTTCTTTTACTGTTATAATTAGGGAGATGAGTATGCTGAACATACATACATTGCAGATGGTAAGTGCTAACTATACTCACATTTGTTGACTAATAGTGTACTCAAGAAAGAAAGAAATGAGCTCACAAGCAAACATTTAATGAAGATACGCTTTTACATATGCTCTGTATCCGTGTATTTTGGAGCCGATTTGGAGTCAACAAGAGTACATAGCATTATTGGTTGCTAGGGCTGCAATCGAGCCAAGCCGAGCCGAATATCTTCAGGCTCGAGCTTGGTTCATTAAGAAAATGAGATCAGTTTTGAGCTCGAGCTCGGTTTGAACCGAGCTTTGACTGTATTCGAGTCAAATAGCTCACAAGCTTAGCCTAAAAAAAAACTCAAACTCGAGCTCGGCTCGTTAAGGAAACAAGCTCAGTTTTGAGCTCGAGCTCGGTTCAAGCCGAGCTTTGACTGAGCTCGAGCCAAATAGTTCGCAAATAGCTCGATTCGTTTGCAGCCCTTTTCGTTGCAGTCCTTCGAATTTGAGCGGTGTTAAAAAGTAAACCACAATGATATGCTTTGGGGGAACGATAAGACTATTAACCACCAACATTGCAAAGGAGAAATTGGCGCATGAACAGACCAACAGACCATCAATCATGCATTCTTTTTGCAATTTCAAATGAGGCTATTCTAATGGAAACGACGTTGTTCGAAGTGACCAACAAACCAAGTATTTCCAAGTATCACAATTTATATTGAGCAAGTAACTGATGACAATTTATATTGAGAGTAAATAACTACCGCATCAGCATATAATGCCCTCTGAACTCATTTACAAATCGACTACTTGATAGGGATTGATAGGGATAAGCTTTCATGTATAAATAACTTTGGTCACTTCTAGAGATGAGATGGGCAAAAGCTCGGCCACCAGCTCAGGCTTCTGGTGAGAGGTGACCTCTTCACTTTCTATGTTAACAGCTAATCAGCATAATTTACCAACTACAGAAGATTCACAATGGGACTGCAAAATTTACTAGAAAATCAATGATAAATGAATGGGTTGTATTTCAATTCTACCAAACAAAGTGCACACTGCGTAAAAGATACATTTATATGTACTGTACCAAAGTAGGACAATAACACTATCCCAAAGTACGTGAGCAAAACTTAAAATGCATCCACCAATTACACATTTCTAAAATAAAATTCGATGAATATTTCATATCAGAACATCACATTTAGCAATGCATGTTGAGTTCCCCAAGCTCTTTCCCCTTTTTTTGGGTGCTGGAATTTACTCCGATCCGAGTTCAATCTCCCTGGACAAAAGCTGATACTTGATAAATAAACCTTTTTTTCACACGGACATCAGTCTCTTGACAAACCACTATCTGGTGATGATGGACGCTTCTTCTTCCCTCCATACTTCTGTTTTTAAACAAGAAGGCAGGTTAACGAAAGCAAACATGAAACAAAGTATTTTTAAATTTGCATTCTAAAGAAAACGCACATCATTGAAGAGGAAACTTGCGTGATGAAAATATTAATTCAAAAGAAATGGCTAGTGTAACGCAAGCTGAAGCTAGTGACGATGCATGAATTCTTCCTAGAACAGTAACGAGCTCAAAGCTCAGCATTGCCGCCTGAGCTATTAATTACTACTACTACTACTATATAATCCCAAGAAATCGTCGTTAACAAATCATAGCCTTCAATTGAAATGACTTCTCTAAAATCTAAATCCTAACCTTCTATTAGATCTCTTGCCCACACGGTAACTAATATTTCTGAGTAATATTTTGAAACAGATTTTCTATACATAAATTTGAAAGAGGCTGGAGTCCACTCTCTATGGGTATCTGGCATGCACAGTGCACATGCAAATATCTGGTACTATTATAACTAGAGAACTAGAGTGTGTTGCCGAGCTCTCTGGCTATACCAATTAATATGCAACATTGAAAATTCAAGATGAATATTATGTTCATTTCAGTGCTAAAATATCTAACTAAATGTTGAACCAAATGATAACACATCAATACAATCAATCATAGCCTAGAAAAATGAACAGCTTTGATGTTTCCGACTTCACATGGTCTCTAAAACATTCTTTTAATCTGAAAGACGGTTGAAAGCAGGTAGAAATCAAATATATAATAGAAAGAGCATTCTTCTCTCTGGAGTGACTGTCTACTAAGCTGACTAAATTGGAAAGTGCATTTTTCTCTCTGACTATACCAATTTATAAGCAGCATTGAAAATTCAAGACAAATATTCTGATCATTTCAGTGCTAAAATATTTAACTGAATGTTGAACCAAATGATAACACATCAATACAATCAATCATAGCCTACAATGACAATTTAGCTCCCGCCAACCTAAAAAAATGAACAGCTTTGATGTTTTCAACTTCAGATGGCAAATATGAATTCTCTAAAACATTCTTTTAATCTGAACGACGGTTGAAAGCAGGTGGAAATTAAATATATAATGTAAGGTTGTAAGCCTTAAGGTTGGTTATTACCTGTTTCCCAATGCTGAATGGAACATATTTGTATTTGTACATATGCAAGATTTGGCGCTTCATTGTCAGTACAAAAAGAACCATCCAGTAAAAAAGAAGTATGGGCCAGAACACAGGAACGTCAAAGATAGAGAAGAAGGTCATCACGAATGCCACACAGAAGGCTTTTGTTATGGCATACCTGAACCATGCAGGAAATAGAATTAGATATCCCACTCTATGTTATATATGATAGTGTGCACAGTTAAGTCTTGCTTTGTAAATTGAACTACAAGATGCTGCATGTTATCAAAAGGAATTTAGTTATATACTAGTAAATACAGGAAAAGAAGTAAAATATTTCCTGCTATTTTTTCTCATTATATAAACTATTAACAGAGGCAGAAATAGTTGCCATCTTCCTACAATTTGGAAGGTTTTTCCAGTGGTACATGACCTTGAAGTTAGAAAATACAACATTAAGGTTCTAACTTCTTTCAAAGTCCACAAAATGTACCAGCAATTAAGTCAAGCATATAGCATTATGCACTTTAAATGGTCCAACGAGTAAGATTTCAAATGTTGGAAGATATAACAGCTAATAAAGAGAAAAAAACGATAAAGTCAAGTTAAAAACTCAACCAACAAGTCCTGCAACTTTGCTAATAATTTGATCAACTATGACCAAACTTCGGGTATGAATTGATCAGGTACGGATCCAAGACATATTTTGTTTCTAATTCAATCAGGTATGAAACCAAAACAAATTTGTTTTCTAATTGGATCTAGAAATTGCACGAAGCATATACTTGTGTATGACCCCTATAAACTCTAATACACATTTTCCTCGCATCCTCAAAACCCAAATGAACGGATTTTTTCATGGAATTAGCAACAGGAACATAAATATCTATGGAATTGTGTATGCAAGAATATAACTTTTCTATTCATCATGATCGTCATATTATCTATGGAATTGTGTATGCAAGAATATAACTTTTAACTAATAATGTTTAAAATATTTTCTCCAATTTCTTAATATTTTATTTGAAGCACCAAACAATCATAATTACATGAAAACAATCAGATAAATGCATTAAAAG
The DNA here is from genome assembly GCA_017893485.1 of Hemerocallis citrina. Taxonomy (NCBI): domain Eukaryota; kingdom Viridiplantae; phylum Streptophyta; class Magnoliopsida; order Asparagales; family Asphodelaceae; genus Hemerocallis; species Hemerocallis citrina. The sequence goes on along the minus strand of CM030359.1, from coordinate 385,573,050 downwards.
TAATTAAATAATAAAAAATAATGGAACACGGAAAGAGCGATGAATTCATTACACCCCCACCCTAGGGAGATGGGGAAGTTGGTCTTGAATCATTCTTACCCCAACCCATGCAAATAAAATTGGACTGTATCTAGACCTCGGCTGACTAGATCAATAAGCACGTAGACTAGTGACATTTGTCCTATTGGACTTAGGCAGAACCATGTACCTATCGGGCAGGTTCACTGCGACACTCATTCAGGTTTGTTTTTGTGCTTCTCAATTGTGCATAGTTCCTCTACACTTACTAGTTCACAATTACCTATTATATGTTCTAACTTGCAGAAGAACTTCAAACCTAGAGGATGTACCTTTTCCTTTCTTTAAAACCAATAATAATAATTAAAATTAAAAGTTCAAATTAAAAAAGAGTGTTGATGTATTGATAGAATGATTTAAACATATTAAACAGGGGAGTTCTTCAGTTGGCTTCATCCTCAATATAACGTCTCCCAGTACTAGTAAGATTGGTTGAATTGTGATTGAAACAGTATGTTAACCATGTCCATCTTGTATTATGTGTTTAAAATGTACATGATCATGAGTTACTAGAACTCAAGTGACTACATAAATCCATACAATGGACCTTTACTGGTCATTCTTGTGCCTAGCCATTACATACCCAGGCCAAGGCCAAATTGCCAACAGTAATGTGAAGCTCGATGCTGAAGCCCAAACCCACTTATTGTGGAACGATACTAGCCCATGCAACAAGACATAACGTTCTCGCCCCAACCCACTACGAACGCCCCCCACCCCACCTGCAACCACCACGTTGACTCACCAACCACTCGCAGAAAAATGCAATCAAATCTAGCATCAATTGACGCTCTAACAACTAAAAATACAATCTGCATTGCATGCAGTACCAAATATGAGCTCCATCCAATTAACATAAATGGTCACAACTATCTCCCACCAAATAAACTAGCTTATCTTATAGAATACTTAGCCCTATTGTACTCATTTTCAGAATCGACTCATCCTCCCACAAAAATCCCAAACAAATATAACTAAAACAAATAAATTCAATCTTTCACATTGTTGACCAAAATACCTGCATCAACTACTGAACATGCAATCTACCTTTCGCATGCAACGCCAAATACAATCCAATACCAGATCAAGAACCAAGAATTCAAGAAACTCACCAGAACTTGAACTCCGGAAGCCTCCGAATGAACGGCTTGAACTCATCGGACCCCCTGGTCGGCAGCGACGGCCCATCCAGCGCCTCGATCTCCGGATCCACCATCGGAGACAGAAACCCTATCAGCAAATTCAGCACGTAGATTCCCAGACCGTACGATACGACGTAGAAACCCTGGACGAGGTACACCCTCAGCACGTACACTGCCGCCACCGCTAGGGTTCCCATCCACCGGCCCATCGCGTGCGGCGTTGACCGGTCAAGGTAGTACTGGAAAGCACGGGAAAAGTCGCTCCTCCATTTGACCGCGGCGGCGGTGGCGGAGTCGGACGAGGGGGTCGCTTCCATGAGAAGAAGCCTGCAATAAGGGTTAGGGCTAGGATTAGGGTTAGATCTGTGAGATTTGGGGGAATGGAGGAGAAAAGGGAGAGATTTTTATTACCGATTTGGAGGAGGAGGAGAAGATATCGAAATCTAAGGTTTGACGGATCTGAGACTTGCGCGATCTTCGATTGGAATTTGAGATTTGGGGGACGGGGGGTATTTTGTGAAGGGAGCTAGAAGGAATTTGAGGGGGGTTTGAAGGGTAAAAGTGGTCAAGTTTGTGTGGGGCAAGGATGGTCTTTTTTCTAAATTATTTAAATTGTTGTTGTTGGCAGAAAATTACAAAAAAAAAAAAAGGACAAAAATTGTGTTACATGTTAGAGCATCCTTTATCCATATTTTACATCTCGCATAGAGGGCGGATCTTCGAGTTCCGTTCCAAATAAAAGTTATTTTTTTATTATATTGGATGGATCTTTAAGTTCCGTCCCAAATAAAAAATTAAATTTTTTTTAAAATTTTTTTTATCTTAGACAAGACTTGAAGTTCCGTCCCATGTTATTTTATTTTTTTTACCTTTGACGGATCTTCAAGTTCCGTCTGAACTTCAAAATTATTAAAATATTCAATGTATTTATCAAAAAATTGCGTTGATTTTTTTTTTGTGGGACGGAACTTAGAATTCCGTCCGATCATATTTTATTTTTGATTGTTATATTATAACATTTCACCACTGCGGCAAACTCCACTTTGCTATATGTATAATATACATTTTGCTATTTTTTAGCAATCACGACTGTGGATGCTCTTAGAGCAACAGCAACTCCAATCACATTTCCTATCAAGTTCCTTAAATTTGCCTAATCCCTAACTAGAACTAGTATAATCCTGTACAATATATTGCACATATTTTATAAAAAAATAAGAAAATAACAAAACTATTTTCGATTTTAAAGGTTTGATTAAGGAATATGATTCAAGCTCTGGATGGAGAAAGTGTGTGTGTCCCCTACATTTGTTATCCTTTATTTGCTATCCTTTTTTTTAATTAGAAAAATTATTGGATCAAAAGTGGTTCAACATAATATATTGGATATATAGAAGCACTTCTACAGATTTTGAAATCCATACACACTCCAACTACATTCCCTGTATCTATATTTTATTAATATTTATTAAAATTTTAAGAAACTTTTAAATTCATTTGTCTATATTCTAACAACTATATACAAGCGGCTATATTTCAATGGCTGTATTCATGATTTTGCAGATTTAATTTCAAATAGCTATATTTCATTTGTCTTTATTCCAACAACTATGTTGCTTATGGCTATATTCCAACAGATATATTCAATCTGCTATACTCCAACGGCTGTATTTTAACATCTACAAATGTATATCTTGTTATCTTTTTCATTTCGCTCATCTTTTAATTTCTCATCTGCTCATTGCTTTCACTTTTCAAATATTCAGTTTGTCTCGTAATCATCTTTTGCATACGATTCTTGAAGACGATCAAGTTGACGATGAATATGGAATGTTATTAGGAAGAGCGCCCTTGAAGAAGAGCAAGAAGTGAATAACAGATCAAGACGACATCATCGTGGTTCTATTATAAACCGTGTTGTCAGTCAACTTAATAGAGTTGAAGGTCATGAGAGGCTATATCGTGACTATTTTGTTGAAATACCAGTATATCCTCTTCATCTATTTGGAGGAGATTTCGAGTGCAACGACATCTTTTTCTTCGAATACAGTCCGTAGTTGAAGCTTAAGATCCCCACTTTGGTAAAAAAATATGATGCAACTGGAGTTGCTGGTTTATCTTCTCTTCAAAAGATAACAGCTACAGTGAGAATGCTTACATATGGAATACTAGCAAATTCTGTGGATGATTATGTCAGGATTGAAGAAAGCACTGCCATAGAGAGTCTTACAAAGTTTGTAAAAGTGCTTGTTGTAGTATTAGGAGATGAATATTTAAGGCAACCAAACAACAATGGTATCGCTAGTTTGTTGGCAATTGGTGAACATCGCAACTTTCTCAAGATGTTAGGGAGTACTGATTATATGCATTGAAAATGAAAAAATTATCCAACTGCTTGGCATGGGATATACACAGGTGATGTGGTTTATTTCTGGGAGACGTGTGGATGCACCAGGTGTGAGTTCGGACTCAATTTGTATTGAAGGAGAAAGCTGCTTGTCAGACGACCCTCGGAATGACCTGGCGGCTCCTGCGACGGGCTCGGAGTGAGGTGGATGCCTCGGCTCGGATCAGAGGGTTCGGATCCGAGGTCTTGTGTACCTGCAGACGGCCCTGAAACACCGGGGTTTATCCCGGTGGCGGACCCTCCGACGATCTAGTCAGTCTCTGTGAGAGAGTAGCAATAACTTGGTGAATTTAAGTGGCAAAAGATTGGTTACCTCAAAAAGGTGGGTGAGGGTCTAGTATTTATAGAGAATCCCAACCGGGTTTGGATCCGCTTGGGGGCTGGGTCTGAATCCGAAAGCCCATGGGCCTGACGTGGCAGAAGGCCCAGGGGGTTTAGGGCTGACGTGGCAGTACCAGGAGTGGTATAGGGCTGACGCGGCAAAAGCCCTTGGTGGTATTTGGAGCTGACATGGCAGATCATGGGGCTTCTGTGCTTCTGGGAGAATCTGATGGCATAGGGCGCGCCAAGTCATCTTCATCCTACACCAGGATGGGCAGACGGTCCGGAGGGCCGTCGTGGATCGGAGGCCGAGGGCCATCGCCGCTCATCGGATACGAGGAGACCAGATCTGTGGGGGTGAACTTGAGGTTCGGTGCCGACCCTACAGTGGCTCGAAGCCGGACTAGACTGCTGTTTCAACCATTTTTGAGTGAGAGTTGTATTGGGCCCTGGTTGGGCCCCAAGCCATTTTTACCCTACCACACAAGCCCCCCACTCCTGCGGGGGTGCGGGAGCTAGCCGTGGAGGAGTGTTTACAGATGTAGAAATGGGATGGCGAACCACTGGGCCTTCATGAGGGGGGTGTCCTGATTGTCTAGAGCGATCCTCGAGCCGGCGAAAGTCTGTCGGGCGGTAAGGGTGATGGCGAGCTGTTTGAGACTTCCAGAGAAGATTACCCTGGTGCCAGACCTAACCTCGAGCAGGCGAGGGATTATGGGTCGGCAAGGGTAATGGCAAGCCGTTGAGCCTTCCTGAGAAGACTACCCTGGTGCTAGACCTGACCTCGAGTTAACGAGGGATTACGAGTTAACAAGGGCGATGGCGTGCTGTGGAGCCTTCCTGAGAAGACTACCCTGGTGCTAGACCCGACCTCGAGCTGGCGAGGGATTTACGGGCCAACAAGGGTGATGGCGAGCCATTGAGCCTTCCTGAGAAGACTACCCTGGTGCCAGACCTGACCTCGAGCTTAGCGAGGGATTACGGGTCGGCAAGGGCGATGGCAGGCCTTGAAGCCTTCCTGAGAAGACTACCCTGGTGCTAGACCTGACCTCGAGCTAGCGAGGGATTACGGGCCAACAAGGGTGTTGGCGAGCCGTTGAGCCTTCCTGAGAAGACTACCCTGGTGCCAGACCTGACCTCGAGCTTGGCGAGGGATTACGGGTCGGCAAGGGCGATGGCAGGCCTTGGAGCCTTCCTGAGAAGACTACCCTGGTGCTAGACCTGACCTCGAGCTGGCGAGGGATTACGGGCCAACAAGGGTGTTAGCGAGCCGTTGAGCCTTCCTGAGAAGACTACCCTGGTGCCAGACCTGACCTCGAGCTTGGCGAGGGATTACGGGTCGGCAAGGGCGATGGCGGGCCTTGGAGCCATCCTGAGAAGACTACCCTGGTACTAGACCTGACCTCGAGCTGGCGAGGGATTACGGGCCAACAAGGGTGTTGGCGAGCCGTTGAGCCTTCCTGAGAAGACTACCCTGGTGCCAGACCTGACCTCGAGCTTGGCGAGGGATTACGGGTCGGCAAGGGCGATGGCGAGCCGTGGAGTCTTCCTGAGAAGACTACCCTGGTGCTAGACCTGACCTCGAGCTGGCGAGGGATTATGGGTCAACAAGGGTGAGGGCGAGTCGTTGAGCCTTTCCGAGAAGACTATCCTGGTGCCAGACCTGATCTCGAGCCGGCGAGGGATTACGGGTCGGCAAGGGCGATGGCGAGCCGTTTGAGCCTCCCTAATATGACTACCCTGGTGTTAGACTTGGCCTCGAGCTGGCGAGGGGTTACGGGTCGGCAAGGGTGTGGGCGAACCGTTGTGCCTTAAGAATGTTGAGCAGGGTAGCCCGCTGTCTTTGCGGAGCATTGAAGGCGCTCCGGGATCTGTGTGATGTTCCAATTTTCCAGGGGCCTTAATTGCGCCGCCTAATAAATGCCTGGCGCATGGGCTTCCGTCGTTTGGTTTTCCCCACGTCATAAAGGCCGGCCTATGGGGGAGGCTATAAGTGCCCCTCCCTCCGCAGTGGGTTGGATCACAGCAAGGGTGGTCTATTGGCCATCAAAGGTGTCTGCTCCGGCGGACGTCTGTCTCTTGCAAAATTTTACCCCCGGTCGTGTCGGAGAGGTGGTTTCTCTGCCACTCGGATCTTCTCTTGGATCTGATGGCTCTGATACGGTAGCCAGATCCAGGGGAGATCAGGGCGAGAGGGGTAACGACCGAAATCCGGACCGGTAGATGAGGAGCCTCGGATTGGTGATGCCTCTGCCGTCTGGATCCTTTTTCGGGTCAGACGACCCTGATATGGTTGTTTGGCCCGAGAGAGATCCAGACGGGAGGGGCATCAACCATATTCCGGACTTGGGGCTGAAGAGCCTCGGATAGATGGGTCGCCTCCGATTGGAGGTTGGCCAATCTGTCTTCCAATAGGGCTCCAGGTGATGGCAGTTTCTGTCTCACCCTCGAACAGTTCGAGGTTTCGGCTGTCGAGGCTGTAAGCCCCGAGCTGCTCGCGGGTGAGAGGGGAACCGACCGAGCCCTGGAGCCCGGGGCGTCTGTCGAAGGACGACACCTTAAATCTCAAGTAAAATGTTCTCTCCGCCAAATACCCCCTCCGAACCGACCCCCGCGTCTGGCTGCCAGCCTGGCATTGGATGACATCAGCAGCGCACGTTTCGAGGACGTGGCGCGATTTCCCAGGCGGCAGTTGCACGTCAATAGGTGAACAGTACTTGCGGAAATCGAGGAGTCGTTTTCATCCTCTATAAATATTCCCCCCTCTCCCCCTTTAGCCCACTTCTTTCTTGCTGCTTTGCTTTTCAAAAATTTCCCAACACTTCAGCGCTCATCCCTGCAGTTTGCTGTACTAGTTGTCCTTCCGAAGTGACCCCAGGTGAGTTGGTAAGTCTGTTTAGTTTAGGCACAGATGGATAGGGCTCAGTCTGGCTCGTCAGCGTCGACGTCTAGGGGGGAAGTGAAACCTGTCTCCAAATCGACATCGTGGGAGGAGCCCGTGCTTGAGGAGGAGTCAGTACACGTTGCGGAGCCTTCCGATTCGGTTTCGTGGGAGGAACCAGTAGGTGAGGAGGAGGAGGTACATGGTGCGAGGCTGTTACGCTTCCGACGTCCCTTCGTGGTGGAGAGTAGCGAGTCGGAGGAAGCGAATGATGGTTCGGATGGCGTCCGTGTTCTGGAGTTGACTTCCGAGGAGGAGGGAGGCGAGGGCGGCACAGTAAGGAGATCCACAGTTCAGGGTGCGGGTCCGAGTTCCATGCCGACTGGTCTGGGGCCCTTATCTACTCCCTCGCCGGAGCGAACCAAGAAGAGGAAGAAGGCTCCGAGGAAGGCAGGACCGAGAACTGGTGGTTCGAGCCAGGCGCCTGTTTACCGCAATTTGTGGACAGGTTCGCCCGTGCAGCCGAAGCCTTTCCGTCAATATCCTGACAACCTATCTGACAAGGAGCTCTTCGGCGTGCAGGCCTCTTCGCCGAGTCGGAAGAGGGTGATGATGGACGCGATTCCGACCGTCTTGGAGGGTGGGGACTTGGAGGTTTTGCAGCTGGCGTACCACATAGGTCCTGGCTACGAATTGATGCTGCCGAGCTCTACTCTGCACCCAACCGATTCCCTATCTGCTTGGTATTGAGTCTTCCCAGTGGACGCCTTCATCTCTGGACTGAGGCTGCCAGTCCACCCGTTTGTTCGGGAAGTGCTGAACTGGGCCTCCTTGGCACCGATGCAGTATGGGCCGAACTCTTGGAAGCAGATAATTTGTTTTGTACTGATGTGCGAGGAACAAAAGGTACCCCTGCGGTTGAACGTGTTCCGAGCGATGTTGATGATCAGCTCGGCGGCTGAGGGTGTTTACTATATCTCCCCCCGGAGTAAGGGGAAGGTCGTTCACAGCCACCCGGACTCCATCAAGGATTGGAAGAAAAAATATCTGGTGATCCGGAGTGAAGAGCCCTTGGACATTCCGACTCGATGGAACCATTCCAAGCCGAGCTATCAACCGCCGAGGCCGAGGGATCTGACGGCCGAGGAATGGGGGTTTGTCGAGCGCCTCCGTCTGTCCCCTAGTATCGATTGGACGAAGGTGACGGAGGCCCACCTGGCGAGCGTTGGACTGAGCCCAGCCGTTCTGTGTATGTAGTTGTTTCTTTTCTCTCGATCTTTTCGTACTTTCTTGCTCATTGCTCTTAATGGTTTTTTCTGTAGATATGGATGAAGCATCGATCAAAGCAAGGAGGCTCGCCATGAAGAAAGAGAACGCCAAGAAGAAGAAGGGGGAGGCGACGAAGAAGCCGAGGGAGTCGTCCCTGGTTATCTCGGAGGCCCCGCTCGAGCCGAGGGCTAAGAGGACTCACTCGGAGACGAGCAAGGGGGCGGCCCCTTCGAGGGGTAATGGCCAAGCGAGGGCATTCGATCTCGACAAGGGGAAAGGTCCCTTGGTAGAGGTTGAGGAAGAGGACCCGGTGGTGGAGATGTTGCGGCAACGGTGGGCACCGGACTGGTCGGTTCGGATGGGCGACTGTCTGACTGAGGAAGCCCAGGCCGTTGAGGTGGTGGAGAAGTTAGTGACCCCTCGCGATCGCCAGGTGATGGAGAGCGAGCCCATAGAGGTGGCGTTCACGCGCCTGGCGCAAGCCACCGTGTTGGTAAGCTTGTCGACCTTATCCCTCTTGTTAATTTTACTTCGGGAGTCTTTTTCTTATCTGTGCTTGTCGGTCATAGGCTTGTATGCAGGGGGCTAACGTAAAGAATCTCTACGAAGCGTCCCTGTCACAAGAGCGAGCTCGGGCAGATAAGAGCGAGCGGGAGATGAAGGAGATGCGGATCGAGCTCGAGGGTTCGCACAAGAGGAAGCAGCAGATGAAGCTCGGGCTCGAGGCCAAGGATGCGGAGTGGGGGAAGAGGGTGGTCTCTTTGAAGAAGAAGTTCGCCAAGGAGAAGGAGGAGTTGACGTCTGCGTTCGCCAAGGAGAGGGAAGAGCTGACGGATGCGGGTCAGCGGATGGTGATCAAGGCCCAGGATGTGTGCTACGCGAAGGCCCTCAGTCATGTGAGGCACTTCTACCCGACCGTCGACCTGTCCAACTTTGAGTATGACATGGAGATCGAGGGGACACCGAAGACTCCTGGCGAAGAAGGGCCCGTTGGTAACCCGGCTGTCGACCCTCCTGCGAACCCGACCGATGCCGAGGTGGGAAAATAAGTTGTATAGTTTTGTCTTTCTTTTTTCCCCCTCGATTGTATTTGCCTTCCGCGGACTGGCCACCGCATTTTTTGTAAGAAGCAGCACAATTTATAAAAAAGTATTTTTGACCGGCCAAGTGTTTTTGACCTCGGATATTCCCGAACCTTCTTGCTTATGTGTGTTGAGTTGGCTGGTTCTCTTGTAGGTTGTGGCTTCCCTTCCCGAGGCGGACCCCCGTCGTTCCGACGTGGCGTGGCTCCGGAGCAGGGTTGAGACATTGGAGGCCACTTTGGTTCGGTACCGTAAGGGGGCCCGTGGCACTGATGCGGCCTTTAATTATTACAGGAACATGGCTGAAGCCCTTGGTGAGGAGGCAAGCCGGCTGAGGAGGGCGATGGTGGATCGGGAACTCGTGGGTGTCGGACTCGGATATACTATGTTGAGTTCCTCAGTGCAGAGGCCCTCCTATGAGAAGCTACTTCGCGATGTGATAGTGGAAAAGGAGGTGGAGATACACCGTTACCGGACGATGCTGGGCGTCTCGACACCTTTCTCGGGGGGTCGGCGAGCGGAGGTGGTACCCTCTGCACTGCTGCTAAGGGAGCATATGCGACCCGTTGATGCCCAGAGTTCCGTGGCCGGTGTGTCGACCATGGCCGAACCGAAGGACCATTATGACAAGGAGAGAGTTCCAATTTGTTCGATTGGAGTGATCCCGCCATTCGTCGGACCAGAGGGGCTCTGAGAGGGCGGCTTCCTACAGTTTGAGATGAGAGGAGTGTTTCTGTAACGGTCTTTGTTTGTTTTCTCATAACCCAATAAAGGAGTATGAATAAGGAATTCATTTCACTCTTTGCTCTGGTTGATAGTGTAAGGAATGATGAAGGGAGCGTGGTTCGGCCCTGTCGGTCCGTGAGGGATCGGCGTGGGGTGTTGTGAAGCCTCTCGGGCCTGAGGTCGGGTCGGACCTACCAAGGCATCAGGGATGATACCGGGGAGAAGACTTGGGTGACGATCCCCTTGTCTGGTATTAGGTCAGATCTGCCGAGACATTTGGAGTATAATACAAAGAGATTTCTTTCGTATAAGATAGGGAGGGCCGCTAAAACGGCCCTTTACATACGAAAGCTTTACAAAAGATTTACTTCTAGCCAAGTTAGAGCCTATGCTCGGCCCTCAAGGAACTTCACTAGGTGCTCGGCGTCAAATGGGAATTCCTCCAGCTCGACGGCAGGTCCGGGAGCAGGGCCGTCCCTTTCTGGTTTGAACTCGACGGCGTCGAGGGGGAACACCCCTCCCCCGACGGTGGTCATGTAGCACGACCGCGCTGCTTCTTGGCTACCTCGGACGATGCCGACTCCTTGCGGGGTGGGAAATTTGAGTTTCAGATGGTAAGCCGAAGGCACCGCTTGGAGGGAGCATAGCCCGGGTCGGCCGAGTATGGCGTTGTAAGTCGCCTTGACGTTGACCACCATGAAGTCCATAGACTTGGTCCTCTTGAAGGGAGCCGACCCTGCGGTAACGTCGAGGGTAACAATCCCTTCTATCACGACAGGGACGCCGGAGAACCCATGCAAGGTGTATCCGGCTGGCTTGAGTTTGCCTCTAGGTAATTTGAGATTCTCGAAGGCTTCGAGGAAAAGGATATTAACCAAGCTGCCGTTGTCGACGAGGATTCGGCGAACTTCACAATTAGCCATGTGGAGGCTAATGACGAGGGCATCGCAGTGGGGCAGGCGAACGCCTTCGAGGTCCTCCCCTGAGAATGAGACCGGCATTGGCTGTAGCTTGGGCGAGGGGTTGTCTTGGACAGCGTTCACCTCTCGGATGAAGGCTTTTCGGGAAGTATTCGATTCTCCTCCCATTGGCTCTCCGTGGACACAGTGCAAGATGAATGGCGTATCCGTGGCTCCCTCGGACTCGGGATCCCAACTTTGGATGCGGTTCGGTGTAGGGTTCGGAGGCAAGAGCCTCCGGTTCCTAGTATCTCGCCGATCCCGTGGGACTTCTCGGGTGAATTCTCGGAGGTACCCCCTGGAGATGAGTTCCTCAATCTCGTCTTTCAGAGCCCGGCATTGGTCGGTTTCGTGCCCATGAACTCTGTGGAAGTGGCAGTAGAAGCGTTGATCTCGGTTCTTGCTGTTGTTAGGTCGGGGAGGTAGTCGAACAATGCCTTTGTCTTCGATTTCTAAGAGGATGGCGGACACGTTATGTGTCAAGGGAGTGTACCTCTCGAAGCGGGGGACCGGCGGGATCTTCTTCACTGCCCCCGCGTCCCTCGGAGCCTTCTTTGATGGTTCGACTTCTTCGGCCTTCCGTTTTCCCTTCCCGGTGGCCTCCCTAGCATCTTCAGGGCTAAGGGCCTCTTCTGCCCTAATGTATTTCTTGACCCTGTTGAGGAGGTCGGGAAAGTCGACGGGGGGTCTCTTCGCCAGAGAAGCTTTCAGCTGTCCATGACGGACGTTGTGCCGAAATGCCGCAGAGGCGACGTCTGGATCAAGAGAGGAGACCGACCTTGCCTCCGCGATAAACCTCCGGACGAACACTCTGAGTGACTCTCCTTCTATCTGTCTGAGCCCAAGAGGCGCTGGTCCTTTCCGCCTTCCGGCTGGTGACGAAGTGGGCAAGAAAATTGCCCTCTAGCTGGTCGAAGGAGTAAATAGAGCCGGGGGTGAGTTTCGAGAACCATTCACGAGCCGGACCCCGAAGTGTGGCGGGGAAGGCTCGGCATAGCAGGGGATCCGAGGCGCTGTGAATCATCATGAGGGTTTTGAAACCCTCCATGTGATCAGCGGGATCTCCCTCGCCGTCGTAGGTCTCGAATTGAGGTGGTCGGAAATTCCTGGGTATTTTCGCTTGGAGGATGGGGGCGGAGAAGGGAGGTCGGACAGGTCTGTACCCCTGAGCCGCTCGTTGGTCGCCGTCTCCTATATGATCGAGGCGATCCTCCATTTCTTGGAGGCGCCTTAGGAGTACGCCATCGTCTTCTGGCTGGATTGTTGACGGGCGCGACACGCTGGCCTCGGCATCCGACCTAGTTTGGGAGTGGAGGGCTTCCTCCCTGGGGGCCCGTCGGAGGGCCCCGAGAATTTCTCTCAAGAAGTCATGGAACTCCTTGTGAGTGACGGGGGCTCCCTCGACCCTATTTGGTCGGTCTGAAGGTTGCCTTCCGATGCGGCTGAGTGCTGGCCTCCGTCCCTCGGGCTGCGGTCTTGGATGGTTCGGGGCCGGGTTGGAAGCGGCCCTTCCCCTGCTGCGGCTAATCTGTCGGTTGACGGTTACCCCCCAGAGGTCGGGCTGGACTTGACGGGTGACGCTCCTTTGGGACCCCTGATGGGGAGCCCTGTGTTTTGAAGTGTGTGGACCGGCGTTAGCAATTGGTGGGGGCGAGTCCCGTCGGTTGACGGAGGAAGCAGCCCCCTTGCCCTTTGAGGCCATGAGAGTTCGGCTGTCGAGGTGCCTTGATGGTCGTGCTCGGATCGGCTTCTGAAGCAGTGTTCCCACAGACGGCGCCAACCTAATGCGGTTTATTTCTGGAAGACGTGTGGATGCACCAGGTGTGAGTTCGGACTCAATTTGTATTGAAGGAGAAAGCTGCTTGTCAGACGACCCTCGGAATGACCTGGCGGCTCCTGCGACGGGCTCGGAGTGAGGTGGATGCCTCGGCTCGGATCAGAGGGTTCGGATCCGAGGTCTTGTGTACCTGCAGACGACCCTAAAACACCGGGGTTTATCCCGGTGGCGGACCCTCCGACGATCTAGTCAGTCTCTGTGAAAGAGTAGCAATAACTAGGTGAATTTAAGTGGCAAAAGATTGGTTACCTCAAAAAGGTGGGTGAGGGTCTAGTATTTATAGAGAATCCCAACCAGGTTTTGATCCGCTTGGGCGCCGGGTCTGAACTCGAAAGCCCATGGGCCTGACGTGGCAGAAGGCCCAGGGGGTTTAGGGCTGACGTGGCAGTACCAGGAGTGGTATAGGGCTGACGCGGCAAAACCCTTGGTGGTATTTGGAGCTGACATGGCAGATCATGGGGCTTCTGTGCTTCTGGGAGAATCTGATGGCGTAGGGCGCGCCAAGTCATCTTCATCCTACACCAGGATGGGCGGACGGTCCGGAGGGCCGTCGTGGATCGGAGGCCGAGGGCCATCGCCGCTCATCGGATACGAGGAGACCAGATCTGTGGGGGTGAACTTGAGGTTCGGCGCCGACCCTGCAGTGGCTCGAAGCCGGACTAGACTGCTGTTTCAACCATTTTTGAGTGAGAATTGTATTGGGCCCTGGTTGGGCCCCAAGCCATTTTTACCCTACCACAACAGGTCATATACGTGAAGCAACGATTATTTTATAAGCTATTGCATCCTATGATCTTTGGATATGACATGCATTCTTCAGGCTACCAAGATCTCTTAATGACATAAATGTGTTAAATCGTTCTTTTGTATTTGCTAAACTTGCTGAACGTGAACCAACAATTATTCTAGAGGCTATTGCATCCTATGATTTCTGGATATGGCATGCATTCTTTAGGCTACCAAGGTCTCTTAATGACATAAATGTGTTAAATCATTCTTTTGTATTTGTTGAACTTGCTAAAGGATGTGCTCCTCTAGTCAACTATACAATTAATGGGCATGATTATACAATGGGATATTATCTTGCTGATGGTATATATCTGTCATGGTCAACACATTATGATTGCTTGTATTGTAATGCATAATATGATCGTAGAGGATGAACGTGATACTAACGAGTATGATCATAACTACGATGCTTTAGAGGAGGTTTCACCCGTGTACATTTCTCGTGAGTGTACATCTGAATTGTATGAATATATCGAAACACATCATCGTATCAGAGATGAACAAACACATTCTCAGCTCCAAACAGATCTTATCTAGCATTTGTGAAAACAACACAGCAAAGTTTGATTTATGAAGTGTTATATTATCAAAATATGTCAGCATTTTTAATTAATGTTATTTTATTTGTATGTACTGTAAAATTTGAATTTATATCTAGATAATTTTAACATTTGTCTTGTAAAATAAAGATTGAATTTTTTTAGTGCTTTTTACTAATATAAATTTTTTAGTATGAGCAAAATAGTTGTGCAAAAATCTTTTTGTAGAGGGAGATTAAATGGTGGGGCAAGAAGTAAAATTTATTATTATTTTATTAAAATAGGGAATGGAGATGACTTCAATTTTAGAGAATCATTTGTCAATTCTTCAATTTTAGGGAATCTCATTTCCCCGATTGGAGCGCCCATTTTTCATCACATTCGCTACAAGTAGCTTAAGGACTCCATTTTTCTCTCCCCTTTGAGTTTCGCTTATTACTTGCTAGGATGTATTTTGTAATTGAGGCAAGGTTGCTCATCCTTAATTATATGAGGAACTCATAATGGACGACACTGTTCACAATAATTTATATGTCATATTATATGTATATACAATTTCAACATATTGAAAAAAAGGCTTTATTGTTGTTGTTGTTGTAATATATGTGTATACAATTTCAACATATTTGAATGCATTTTGATCATATTGTAAGATGTCGCAAAATGAATGGTCTTTTTAACAAACACTGTTGGCATCATGTGATGAATGAGCAAGAATTTTGTATACATATATCATAGGACACAAGGAGCATATTGAATAGTTATGATCATCTATATAGAATCACACTGTGGATGTACAACTATTCTAAATGAGAATTTATATGAGTAGTAGGCTCCCTATCCTCTAATATTATATACACCGTAACACCAAGTTTTTTTAATATAAAATTTGGGCAACAGTTCATGCCATATAATCTTCTATACTGAATCAGTTCCACATGTATTACATGTATCTTTTACTTCCTAGAGTTTTTGAGATTTGATCATTCATGCGACGATGTTCACAGACCTTAGTTATATAATGAGTTCCATTAATTTTGTTGTACAAATAATTAAAAGTATAATGTGTTTCCATATGATCAGCTGGTAAGTTTCTTTCTGCCAGTGAATGAAAAGACGAGTTGGGTTCCAAATTGCATATCGAACCAAATCATTAATTATTGAGTAATGCTTCATCCGGTACCAATTTCATTACCATTTTGTTCACTACTTTAGATGGTATACTTCTATTGAAGAGTTCTCCCACCTACTATATCTTTTCCTACCTATTGGAGTGTGTCACCTAAGATAGTGAAGAAAATTGTAGTGAAATTGGTAGTGAGTGTAGCATTACTCTTAATTATTATTGACTAAATTAGAAAAAACTTTCTTGAACTATTCCCTTTATGCAGAGAACCTCACTGAACTATTTTTTACGCATAAAATTCCTTGAAGTATGTTTTCAAAAAACCACCCTGAAGTATATTTTCAAAAAAAAAATCACATCTAACTTTTTATTGTATTAGATAATCTCATTTATCTTTGTAAGTTGGTTCGGAAACCATCATGCATCTTTCTCATTATTATCAATAAAGCTCACTCAACTTTAGCAGAAAGCTCACACTATCAGAATAAGTTTTTTGTAGCCATACCTAAGTGTGGTTTTTTGTATAAAAAATACTTCAATGAGATTTTCTGCATAAAAGAAATATAGTTCAAGGTTTTTTTTTCTTTTAAATTTAGCCATTATTATTCGGTGAAAGTGAGTGCGTGTCGGCATTGTTAAAAGTTATGATAAAAAAGGCTTCATGATTGGAGATCAATTAAGCTCGCTTCTGGTGTAAAAATCATTAGATCTTTTTTTTATAAACGTTGTAATAATTCTTTCATCAAGGGGAAATTAAGTAACTTACCGTTTGCCAGAACTCTAAAATCTCACTCACTAGTGGTCAGTTTGTTTGTATGTAATGAGGCGGAAAAGTATAAGGATTTTGGAGTTTTTCCTCAGATCTTTGGTTTGTTTTTTTTTTTTTTTATTTAGGGAAAAGGTGGAATAAGGCCATCCTGTTTCGTTAATAAGAAATAACAAAACAACCCCAGTATGCTGTAGCAAGTTACAACCTACAGACAGAAAAAAAAAAACATGAAGCAACATGACAAGTACATATAATCAGCTCTCACTCTAACTTACGAGGACCAACTAATTGTATGTCCGTCAAATAAGCTTCGAGCACCCACCTCCACGGTACGCGCCCACCCACCTGAAGCGAATCCTGTGGGGTTTGAAAATTTGCCGCTCCCCTCCTTCTACCTCATCAATGCCACTTCAAATATGGCCCAATCGGAGTCGCACCCAAAAGGAGAGTCGTCGCAAAAGACTCTCACTAACCTTAATCACGGACACAGTCTAAGAGAGCAATGAAAAATTTATACTCTCTCAGATGATTTCTCACAAATACAAACAGACACCTGCATAGAGTAGTGAGAAGCAACGTCTTCACTCTCTCACTCTCTCACTCTCTCACTCTCTCTCTCTCACGTAAAACCCAACCAAATCACAACCAATTTGAAGAATCACCTTCACCTCTCGCCCCTGCGGGCGGTGGACGTTGTAGATTTCAGGATCAATGATGAGGGCGTAGTGGCGGTGTTGTTGCAAAGTCTGTGACAGTGGATTAAGGAAGATCGAGTTCAGTGTGTGACTCCTCTACTGCCGACCAAGAAGACAAACATCTCTCTTCTGTGCACCTCATGGGGGGACCCCTTCTGCAGGCCCAAGCCCCACCCTGTGCAGTAACGATCATGGGAGGACCCCGTCTTCGGGCCCTAGCCCCACAACTATACACCTCAATCTTCACACCGAATCAAATTTTCCTCCACCTCCTTCACATCCCGGACGCTCCGCGACAGTTGAGACCAACACCCCGAGCGCCCATTACGGAGGGACCCCATCCTGGGCCCAAGCTCCACAATTGGAGTAAGCGCTCATCACCTTCACCTCACAATCACTCTTTCACTCCCACAAACTCTCTTTCACTCAAAGAAAGAGTAGTGAAGAGCATATTCTCCTCTCCATCCTCCACACTCACAACCGACATTCTCACACACAATCCAAATAAATTCACACCCATAGAGAGAGCAGTGAAGAGTAATTCCTCTCTCTCACTCACAACCAAAAACCCAAACTAGTCCACACCCAACCAAAAACCCAAACTAGTCCACACCCAAAGATAGAACATGAAGATCATACATTCCCTCCATCTCACTGGTCCTTGTTCCGTGGCCTTCCACACCACCTCATCGGTGGCCTCCATGAGAACCACATCATCATCATCATCATCTTCAAGAACCGGCTCCTGCTTCACGCTCGCATTCGTCCGCGACATCCTGTGCTTAGGCGCCTCCGCAGTCGAGGTGACATGATGACCTATACCTTCATCACCGGCGTGGACTGAACGCATGGAAGAAGGTGGATGAAGAGTAGTGATGGGTGCCGTGTTTGCTGTCGTCGATGGCTGAGGTAGTGAGGTGGGTGAGGTGACGGAAGCGGTCACTGGTCAGAGGATCGAGGGGATGCTGGGGGTCTGATGGGGATGTAGAAGGTGGGTGAGGAGATTGTCTGGGATGTATCCTTCAGATATGGGGTTGAAGGAGGGGGATTTTTAGATCTGGGGTTGAAGGAGGGGGATTTTTAGATCTGGGGTTGAAGGAGGGCGATCAACGCTTGGTCGTCGTCTCGGAGGAGAGCGAGGGGAGGCAGGGACGACTGGTGGATGACGGGGTGGCGAGCGAGGGGAGGCAGGGACGACTGGTGGATGATGGGCGGCGGTGAGCCGTAGCCGCCGTCCTAGATTTTTCAGATCTAGGGTTTTGAGGAGTTGGTAGGGGAGAGTTGGTATTCTCTCTCACTATATTGACACAACTTCTTTTGTCATTTTAGATCTTTGGTTTGTTTGCATGTAAGTATCAACGTAACTCATTTTTGTTGATGATGTCATGCTTAAATGGCAGTGGATTGGGCTGATTTATTTTCCTTCTCAAAAGCTGAATTTTTTGCGTTACTGACCCACTTTTTGAAAATATTTGGTGCTATGACTCACTTTCAAAATAATTAGTGAACTGATTCAATTTTAGATACGTCAGCAACAAACGTTCTTTGAGAAAACGAAATGGGTTATTACCAAGCCGTTTTTCCCAATAACGGCATCTATTTAAAAAAAAACTTTCATGCCCTTTTTTTGGAGTAACGACATCTGTTAATTTTAATTGAAGAAACATATTGTCTCAATTGCGAGATAAAAGGCAAGTGTGAAAATACAATAAGAGATGTCGTTCTTTGAGAGAACGACATTCTTTATACTGATGCCGTTATTTTGAATAACGACATCAATTATTGTATTTTCACACTTGCCTTTAATCAGTGGCCCCCTCTTCTCCTTCCCCTTTCTCATTCGATCTCCTTTCTCTCTCTCTTCACTTCCGTAACCCACAAACCCTAGTTCCATAAATCAAAAAATCCCAACTATTGGAGTGCTCTCAAACTTCATATATCCTGCCTCCTCACTCTCACTCTCATCTCATTCCTCGTCCACGACGTATTTTCAAGCTATCCACACTACGGTCTAATTTGAAGGTATTATTATAACCATATGTTTGATATGTATTCTCATGTTATGCTTATGAGTAGTTAATGACTTATTTATGTTTGAATCTTTATGTTTAGGTATGGAATATGATATCCCTATTTGGTTATATTTTGGGGGTGAAATAATTAAAGATCCAAAGATTTGATATTGTTATAGCGATGTTGAACCGGTCATTATTTGGGCTCCTCGCAACTTTATGTACTCACAACTAATAGATAAGATATTTGAAGTCACTAATTGGGATAGAGATGAAATGAGTGTCAAAATCAAAGCCCGTTATGCTGTCGGTAAAGGGGAAGGGCAATATTTCATGGTGGTTCCCGTAGATAATGATAATTCTCTGAGGTCCATGATTGGTAGGATACTTGATCCAAATTGTAGTTGGAATGCATTGGAGTTATATATTGAACAATTGAACCTTCCGAATACTAAGCAAGTTGTTATTGAAAGTCCAAGGCCCGCACTGAGTTTGAACCATCTCCCGAGTCACATGCAAGAATAGTAAATACAGAAGAAGATATTAGCAAAACTCCAACAAAACCTATTACCACCAAATATAGGTAGGTACATCCGTTGACCTTGTCATAAAATATTGTCCGCACCGATATGGCAATGCAAGACTTTGACAACGCCGTTGTAAATAACGATTTGGTAGAAGAGGAATGAGATGAGGATCACGGTCTTCAAGTTGATGAGGCAAAGGATGCCGATGAAGCTCCGGTTGATGATGCGAACGTTGATGTGACAGTTAACAATGTGGTGTTGTCAAATCAGTCCATAAGTGCAACTGTACATGAGGTTCAATCGAGTGAATGGATGTCTCGTGCGACCATACATGAATATGGACAGTCTTCCGTCGACTCTTCCAACACGAATGAACTCTACATAGGTCAAAGATTTCCAACTAAAGATTGTATACAACATCAAGCGAAGATGTACTCCGTGAAGAACCATCGAGAATTCGTGACGGTAAAATCGACCCCCGGTCTATACTATGTCAAATGTAAATACGCACCCATTAACCATTCAGCCGAGGACATTGCAGAAAATCCGGCACTTCTAAATGTAGTTGGTTGTCCTTGGCAATTGCGTGCAATTGTTCCAAAATGTCGTACTTATTTCGTGGTAAAGAAGTTTGAAGGTCCGCACACATGTATGAATCCTACATTGACTCAGGATCACAAGAAAATTGATTTCATGATTGTATCGACGGTCATATTGAATATTGTGAAGGCACAACTAGGAATAACACCAAGAGCCATAATTGAAATAGTGAATCTTTAGTTCAATTACACAATTTCGTACTGGAAAGCTTGGAAAGCAAAACATAAAGCAATTGAGCGATTATATGGTTCATTCGAAAAAACTTACACTAAATTGCCATATCTTTTCAATGCAATCCAAGCTTCAAATCCGGGTACAGCCGTACATTGGGCCAAGATTGTGTGCGATCCGACCGAAGAAACCTTTAAGGGTTTTTTTTGGGCATTCGGGCCTTCCATCGAGGGGTTTAAGGCATGCAGACCAGTTATAAGTGTAGACGAGACTCATTTGTACGGAAAATACAAAGGTTGTTTGTTGATTGCTGTTTCACCGGATGCAAATGGTATGTTGTTTTCATTTGCATTTGCAATAGTTGACGGTGAGAGCATAGAGACGTGGACATAGTTTATGAACTGTATTGGTGCTTTGTCACAGATCGTGCAGGTCTATGTGTCATTTCCGATCGTCATGCAGGCATTTTATCAGCAATGGAAAATGAGTTCGGAACATGGAAGGAACCACTTGCTTATCATCGCTATTGTATGCAGCATTTTGCTAGCAATTTCCATAAAAAATTTGGTTGTAAGTTTATGATGAACAAGATGAAGGTGATCGCGTGTCAAAATCAGTTGAAGAACTTTGAGGAAAAGATGATACATCTTGAAGCGACTAATGATGATGGGGCTAATTGGTTGAAAGAGAAACCGACTGAGAAGTGGGCACTTTTTGCCGATGGATGTCATAGATATAGTATAATGACAACAAATCTATCGGAAATTTTCAATTCGGTTTAAAAGGTGTGCGTAGTTTGCCCGTCACCGCAATTGTTAAAATGATTTTTTTCGTCTGAACATGTATTTCAATGACTGCCGTGAAGCCGCGTAGACCCTTATCAGCAAAGGGAAATTATGGGCACCACATGTTCAGAAGATTATTGATTTACGCCTTGAGAAATCTAATTTACATGAGACAATAATGTTTAATAATCGGCCTGGTGTTTTTGAGGTTAAAACGGGCATTAGAATGGATAATGGATATCAAAAGGGTGGACATTAGCACACAGTAGACCTCGGGAGGCGTACTTGTACTTGTGGAAAATTCCAACTATATCACATTTCATGTTCTCATGTATTAGCCGCCTGTGCCTCCTGTGCAATTAATTATCAACCTTACATTGATGTCTTTTATTCTACAAGTTCATTAGTACCAATGTGGGCACTAACTTTTATTCATATTCTAGACGAATCTTATTGGCCGACACAAAGTGGGTCGATACTCATAGCCGATGCGAGCCTTCGTCGGTTAAAAGGACGACCTAGGAGTACTCGTATTCGCAGTGATATGGATACTCGAGAGGGTGGGAGCACCGGCAAAAAAATTTCAAAGTGCAGATTGAGTGGACACAATAGACGGAGATATAAGAACGTACATAATGTGGGCACATCCCAATCTACCGATATTTGAAATTGTATCCCAATATTGATTTTATGTTGTAATATCTATTCGTAAGTTATTACGAATCAATTTAAAATTTAAAGGGGAGATTATCAAATTGCCAACAAGCAATATATGGCCACAATGTTGTAACTTTTCAGATTTTCCCACTTGTTCAAACAAATAAATGAGACAAGATTGGATGTCATTGTGTTTTAGTTGGTTGGATTCTTCTGATGTACATCATTTGCTCATCATTTGCTTCCCAACTGCTGCCCCTTAATCTGAGAATTCTGGGTTTATATGTTTGTTCAGTGAGATATTAGTTTATAAATGAATGCTAGAATGGACAGAGAATTAGAACACTGAGGTTACTCTGTATTATTTTTGTATATTGTACCATTTTTATTTGGTACAATATTGAAGTCATTACATTCAAAGCTGATAGTTGGTTGAAAGGGAGGTGTATTCCTGTTTTGTAGTGGCATGACAATGGGAAATTCTTGCTTCATTGGTACTTGCCTTTTATTTATTTTTTACATAAACAAAAGTGTCTTTAACTGTACGGTAGCTGCATGGTGAGAAGGAAAATTTAAATTTATTACTGTACCCTTCCAATGTTATAATCTTAGTTTTTGCGAGGAAATATGCAATTTGTTATGCAATTCCTTGTCAGGCTTGGTTAGTGTTTGCTGACATGGCTTGTTCAATTTGCGTTGTGGAAGTTATTTTTTTGTTGGAGAGGAAGTGATGAGAAATGAGGTAGGTGTAATTGTTAGGGATTTTCCAAAAAAAATCCTTCTGACCAGGATCTTGTTGAGTTATTCGATACAATCAATACAAACTACCAAGGGCATATGAGATCATACCAAACACACCAAAGCACACAAATTTGTCTCGGCTGGGACTTTCGCCTTAATCCGAGTGAGAAGAAACTCAAGATGTTATTCAACTAGAGAAG